>CM077154.1:71025216-72225216 GCA_039583875.1 Platanthera guangdongensis | reverse complement strand
AATGTCCACTACAACCACATTAGGAATAAAATAACATACACTAATCCTTTGGCCTTATGGCCTTACATTAGTTTGATCAATTAAAGTGTCTTACATACTTCGGCTCGCAGGCCGGCCATACATGACAGTATAAAAATAAAACACTTCGCTTTGGCCTTCATGGTCCAGCACAACACTAAGGGCTTCAGCACGCTATTTGCCACTAGGCTCACCTGCTCCTGCATAAGAACAATCCACCGCACGGTGGCAAAACAAGGCAACGGTCAGCTAAAGCTGACCAAATTATAACGACCCTGCACATTAATTGGGGCGGCGGTGCTCCTTCCCTGCATTTCATTAGTATAGCCAAATATGATAGTGAAAGTACAATTTAAGCACACTTCACCACAGGCATAGGCACACAAGGCCACACACCCCGTGCTCTCACGGCACATTCTCGGTGAATCCAGTCCATTTTGAGGCTTCACCACCGCCCCTAGGACGACAAACATCGTGAGCATTTTAGACTTTTCGGCCGAAGCCTAAGACCCTCCATCTATGCCAATGATAAGTGTCATGTACCTTAGGTCTCTTTAACCAAACCACAGAGCGGGTACGGTTCCACTCAACATGTTTGTAACGCCTCCCCTGTAATGACCATATAATATGAGTCCAGCCGGAGCCCCACAACATACGGACGCCATAGCTTTAGCATTAAAAGATTATATTAACTACCCAACTCAAAACTCAGAATAAAGCAATAGCGAAAACATACCAACAAAACTAGAAGTTATCCACTACCAATCAGGAGTATCAAAATGACCTTATGACCTTACACAAAATAAGTCCAAAACTAAAAGACAAAAGTTCAAACATCAACGTGCAAAAGCACTCCGAGGCTACCTGGGCATGCAAGCCGGAAATACCAATAACATGTAGCATCACATTCAACAAGAAAACAAGCTAATAAGTATGGTAATCACTTCATGAGGCTTAGAACTTTTCGGCCGTCGTACATACTCTCGCTCGCGATCCTTGCCCTGTAAAAATTTGTGGTAACGTGTGTAAGCGAAGGCTGACCTCTACTGTGTAACCAACACATCTCCTCCTGGCCGCCCCTAACGGACCCCGGGGTACACCTCCAACCTACAAGTCAGCACTTCGTATGTCATATACATAAACATGTAAAGCATTAAAAATAGGTTTGGATGTCTCAAACAACAAACATGTTTTCTATGTTGAACATATAATCAAAGGGGCCTACTTTGCAGCATGTATGCAAACTCGGGCTTGACCCAAGACACCCTATCGCATATGCATCAAGCACATCATCATAACGACTGGGTACTTCCAATTTCCCCATCAGCGTCAAGCCGCAAACAAAAAGGGTACTGCAATTCCCCTAACGGAATACAAGCTGCCACATGGAAATCTTGCCAAGGCCCCACCCGCTCCTGGGTCTTAGATCCAGGCTTGCCTGCAAACTCTGACTTCTCATGTCAGGATTCCATTTCACACACAAACCGATTCTAAGAACACTTACTGGACCCCACCTGCTCGTGGGCTTCATTTCTCGGGCTTGTCCAATGCTTGGTGTTCTCGTCAGTCTCATAGAAGGGGACTAGTCTCGATGGGACACTCTTCCCACAAGACTTGCATGTCACGGGATAGCCAGCCGACCATGGAGACAAAGCTGCACCTTTTCACATCACAATCCATAGCCTTTCCCACCCTAATCCATCATTCGTACTACAACGTTCCCGCGCACCAAGGAAACCATCTACCACTGATGTTTTTTTTACAAGTAATAACTTGATGCAGATTCATTCTAAATTCAAGTATAAACTATGTAGATGGGCATAAGCTAGATTGATTTAACTTTCAGGCAAGTGCACATATCAATCATAGTATAGGAGAAATCTACATCTCGTGTCGTATTGCACAGGGTCTTTTCAAATACTCGTACTCACCCTCACTCTATTATCATACCTATAATTAAAATTAATTTTTAACCTAGATTAACCTTACTATGACTACTTAGATATAAAAACATTGGAGGATTAAAGATGATAAAAAGCCGAAATTCTAAGGGAATTCACAAGAAAATAACCACTCATAAACTCAATTCTATGTAATCAGGTAATAACAAGATTATAAAATTCGTTGTATTGTAAGGGTTAAACATTTATCAAATTCTCTCTCGAGCAATTCAAAATCTAAACCTAAGTTGAGTAAATTTTCTCTCGAATAATTTACAACCCTCAAATTTGCATTAAAATAAAGTACCCTATCTAATACATAAATTCATGAAATCCTATTTCGAAAATACCATGAATCCATTTATCTGCATTATAATTATCCAATCAACATATCTCTCGATCATGCAAATAAAAATGCAAAGAGAAATAACACCTAAATATGAACATATAAACATCATCACAACCTTCCAATTTCTCAATCTAAAAAGTTGGAATTCGTGTAAAACAAATAATAAATTCACAACTAGTATAATTCTCTTTGTTTGAAAGTCTACATACGAATATAATACCACAAATTTGATGAAAATAATAACATACATGATTACCCAATTGTTCAAATAAAAGTTTCATGCGAAATAAAAAATAAATAAAGTTAGATCACCAAGAGAAAGGAAAGATTAAAAGAGATACATGTAAGATTAAAAACATATGAAAATCTTCTTCAATTCCTCCTTCTCTTAGGTGCTCCACTTTTGTCCTCCGGAAGTTCTCCAAAATGAAATTATCCAAAACGTCCTGGTTCTAATTTTTCTACAGGTTTTTATAGTCTCCTTGCAAATAGGGTCGGACATGGGTTCCAACACGGCCGTGTCACAGGCCGTGTTGACGGTTCAAAGGCGGTTCGACACGAATAGGCATGTCTGGACAAGGATCATGTCATATGACACAGGTACTGACACGGCCGTGTTGTTCATCGTGTTCTTCGCACACGGGTTGGTTGGAAGCATACGTTGAATTTATCCCGAAAAGGACACAGGTGTGAACACGGGTGTGTTCCCACCCGTGTGGTGCTCTATCTTTTTCTGTCAATTCTTCTTATCCATCCTGATTAGGACATGGGTAGGGACACGGGCATGTGCCTACCCGTGTGAGCCCAATTCTTGTCCTGTTATCAGCCATGTTGAATCCGTGAACTCCTCTGCTTGCTCCAAGACTTTCAGTTCCACTGGTTAGCAATACCTACATTAGGAAAATGAAGGAATATATAAATAGCTTAATGCATGAAATAATATAAACTTCTAACTTTGCTCTTCTATTCATGATAAAGCAATTTCTTAACTATTCTTGTGAAATTATTATATAGGGAGGTAGAAAATAGTGGACATGATTACAATTATGATAGTAAAAAGTCTATCATAATTGTACTCATCAAATACCCCCCAGACTTAGATGTTTGCTTGTCCCTAAGCAGACTAATCCAAACATTTCAGTTACCAATAAATAATTTTGCTTCCGCACACTGGTTGCTATGAATTTTAAGGGAACTTTGATGATGTAATCGTATAGGAAATATTATAGCAGATTTTTCTAAGTATAACTTTATCTTAAAATTCCTCAAATATATCTTTTAACTATCTTTCACTCTTTCTTAGAAATAGAAGCATATTCATCCATAACATTTGTGAGGAGAAAATAACAATCTCAATAAGAAATGTATTAGTATTTCAAAACTTACAAGTATCAATATTGATAGTCATGAGCTTATATTTTCACACCCTCTCTACGGCACTAGTTAGAATTAGTAAGGTTGGATTCTTAGGACTTGTATTATGGTGTAACCTTTTGGCTGAGGATAGAAGATTATAGGTGGGGTAATAAAAGATAAATTTGATGGTTCATATCACACCTAAATAATGATTGAACCTCTTACTTTGTAAATACCTTAACATACATCAATGTTATAAAAACACCCCCAGACTTTACAATTATTATACTTCCCATATTTTTGATGGATACTCTATATTTTTATTTTTCTTAACCAAGGGTCCATAGTAGGGATCATTCCGAGTGGGTGCAAATATACACGCACTCAGGCGACATATCACTATGTTTTTTATTTTGGGGGGTTCATAGTAGGGATCATTCCAAGTGGGTCCAAGAATACACGCACTCAGGCAATATATCACTATGAACAAACTCATTCCAAGAAGGTATTAATGATAGGTGTGCTAATAGTTAAGGATTTGGCCTTGGTGAATTTTAGTAGTAGAGTATCAAAAGGCATAGGGATTAGGTCCAAATTGGGTTTGCAAGGGTATAATGTTTAAGGTTTTGTGATTGCATGGCTCTAGCTATCCAAAAGGAGGACTAAGTCATTTCTGCCCTCACTAATTAACATATGCAAAAGTTTTGAGAATCGCTAGAGGGTAAGTTCTAGACATCAATAGAGAGTATTCTCTATTTTGATTCCCTAATACAAAATTTTAAAAATGCTACACTCATCGACTCACTTTATTATAGATAATTATATTTTCTAAAACAGAGTGATTGATAGTTAATAATATAAAGGATTAATCTTAAAAATAAATTATATAGAGAAAATTAGGCAAATGAATTTCTATACATAATTACGAATCATCAAAGTTGAACACTTATTGAGTCTACATCAATTCATATTAATCAGCGTGTGAAGTTAAATTAGATAGTTATAATCCCAAATGAGTGAATTAATGAGAGTTTAAAGGTGTAACAAAAAAAAATTAGGGGGGTATAACAACCTTGAGTACTATGATAGCAAAAGTATAACCAATTGTAATCATATCTATCACAGAAATTATAGAATGAAAGAACATCCACCCCCAGACTTAAAATTTGCAATGTCCTCATTGCAATATAAAGAACTGAGAGAGCAATTTCATCAATAGATAAGTAACTGACTATCATGAAAATAAAAGAGCACACGAATGAAAAAAGAGCAAATATGATAACATATATAATATCTGATAATACAGGTACAAATAGATACTGCTGAAATACATGTCCAATAAACTGATACATGTCAAAAATATGCTGGAAGGTCGGCCTGATCGTCAGGGAAGTGAGGCAGACTAGGAGCTGCCGACGGTCATGAAGAGATCCCCGAGTGGTCCCTGATCTGAAGGATGGCGTCTTCTGTCTGCTTCTGCTACTCCTCGATACGCTGCAATGCGGTGAGAGCTCGGTCTCAAAGAAGTGCTGCAAGTCACGCGAGTACTGCGAGCGTGATCAAGGAGGAGGGTCAAAATACTCTCCCCGAGCATAAGTAGAGCGGGGCGGAGGCACCAGAGTCTCATCGAGGTCAGGATCTACCTCGTCGTCATCGTCGTCGTTTGCATGTGGTCCACGCCTCACAAGGGAATATATAATGCCACCCCGGCGCTGACGGGCGGTGACGTGGCGGAGGGATCGAAGACTGGCCATAATGATAGGCACGGTCTTCGCGACCACGGTCATCAAGGGAAGTGAAGAGAATATGTTCATATTTTTCGCCATATGGGTAATGTAGAGTGCTACACAGATAGACCCTATGTGTGAGTTGTCAGCCTGGTCAAGGATGAATTGTGCGAGCATATAACCCAGATGGATATGGTAACGTGACGACATGCTATAAAGATATAGCACATCTTGCCTACTAACAACTCCAGAGCTTTCGCCCTGGCCGCTCAAGGTGTGACTCAGAAGATGGTTTAGGTAGTGGAGGGAAGGAGAATGTAACTTGGAGGCCTTAGACCTCTTGGCCTCATATAGACTACAGTCAAAAGTAAGCCGGGCCTAGATGTTGCCAGTATGGTCCCGAGTGGGGAGATCAAAATGAAGGTCGGGGTAGGCAGCACTAAAGAGGAACGAGTCCTCATACACCCCTAAGTATTGGGTGAACTGGAGAAGGGAGAGTATATAAGTAGTGCCCGCTACTCAAAATGAGATGACCCCCTCTTATGCGTTTGCATGCTCAGTGAGAGTAGGTCTAAGATTTAAATAAAAGGATGACGTGAACTCTAATGTGAGTTCCTTAAATCCTAACTCCATGATAGCAAAAAATTATTGACACAACACTACAAATATCAACTCTCTAACATCTCCCGCTAAATTTATTTCCTCTAGGATGGCCCAGTCAATCGATCGAATGTATTGATACTTTTTCGACTCGAGGTGTCTGTAGCGGTTGATATGCGATGTATCCGGGAATTCCATAGGCGCAGCGACGTCGCGCCTTTCCGTAGACAATGCTTGGAGCTCCAAGCGATGACGGCGACTGCCTTGGGCACGTCCTAAAGACATGATATGTGGACAAATATAAGGGTTTTTATTTTTTTTAAATGACGAAGAAGAAAAATGAGAGGAAAAATGAGAGGAGGAGAGCAAGCAGAAGGAGAAGAGAGTGGAGAGAAAGAAGAAGTTGAATAAGAACATAAACTAAAAATTATTACCTAGGAAGATAAATCAAGACGAGATGAGGCGAATCCACTAATTTTGAAGGCCAAACTTTACCGGCTATGGGAACAAGGGGTATAGGAAATGAAGTTTGGAAACCAGGGGAGGAAGATGAAGATGACCAGAACACAGCCATATTTAAAGTAAACGAACAAGGGTTCACACACGGCCATGTGTGCACCTGTGTTACGTAATCTTTACCTCGTGGAACACGGGTATCGGCAGGACGTATGGTCAAACTTCACGGGAATGCTGCGCGTCAGGCGGACACAGTCAACAACACGGGCGTGTATCGACCCGTGTCCTGCTCGGGCACAGTATATTAAAATGCACACAGCTATAGACACGGCTGGTTAGGTACTCGTATCCTTCTCGGGATGAACTTCGTCGAACAATGACACGGGTTTGAACATGGCTGGGTGTCAGGCCGTGTCCTTCTCGGGATGAATATCGTCGAATAGCGACACGACGTAGAATATGGCCGGATGTGAGGCCATGTCCTTCTCGGGATGAATATCGTCGAATAGAGACACGACGTATAACACGGTCGGGTGAATACCCGTGAATAGGCACACGATCATTAACACTGGTGTGTGTTTACTCGTGTCCTGCTCGGGCGATTATGGGCAAAAACGAATGCTAACGACACGGCCACACACACGGGTGTGTGTTCACCCATATGATGCTCGGGATGGATGCTTCCTCTCCTTATTTTAAATGTGACGTGGCTGGGTCCAAGGCGATGTTATGGACACAGCAATGCACACGGGCGTGTGGTAACTCGTGTCCTCCTCTAAATTGGGAATTTCCTCATAAGTGATTTTTATTAAAATATCAAAAAATATTTTACATTAAAAACTAACTAGACTTATACTAAAAATTTTATAAACTTAGAAATATTACTACATTTTACGTAATCCTAGTCTAGACGGAGGCATGTTTCTTGACGAGCGAATTCTTGAGGAAGCGCACCGTAGTAAAGCTTTAATTGGTGACAATTGACTTTAAAATTGCCCTTCTTAGGGTGGGTTAGCTCGACGGTGCTGTAGGGAAAGTCTTATTTGACTTGGAAGGGTCCAACCACTTAGACCTTAAATTCCCTGGGAATAAACGCAGTCTGGAATTAAAAAGGAGGACTTGGTAACCTTTTTGGAATGTCTTAGGTTTGCGAAGGTGACAGTCATGGAATAGTTTGGTCTTCTCCTTATAAATCCGGGAGTTCTCGTAAGCCATGGTTCTCCACTTATCTAATTCGTTAAGCTGAAGTTTTCGTTTCTCCCCTATAGAATTAGTGTAAAAATTCAAAGAGCGTACTGCCCAATACGACTTGTGTTCTAATTCTATAGGCAAGTGACATGATATACCATAGACTAATCTAAAGGGGGTGGTCCCGATAGATGTTTTGAAGGAGGTTCTATATGCCCACAAACAATCATTTAGTTTCCTAGACCATTGCTTCATATTCCCTTCTATAGATTTTTCTATGAACCTTTTTGCAGTAGGAGTGGCTATCATATGTGTAACTGCATATTTTTTTAATACTTTATCTAACTGTAGATTACAAAAATGTGAACCCCTATCGCTAATAAGTGCACGTGGTGTGCCAAATCATGCGAATAAGGTTTTCAAAAATTGGATTACTACTCTACTATCATTAGTAGGCAAAGCTTGTGCTTCAACCAACTTTGGTACATAATCTACAACTACTAAAATATATTTATTCTCGTAAGAAACTGGAAATGGTCCCATAAAGTCAATCCCCCACACATCGAATACTTCACAGTCAAGAATAATTTTTTGCGGAATTTCATGTAATTTAGAAATATTACCTGCTTTCTGACAAGAATCACATGAAAGCACATACCTTTGGGCATTCCTTAATAGAAGGGGCCAATAAAAACCACAATCAAGAACCTTTTTGGCTGAGCAATTTGCTCCATGGTGACCACCAGCAGGACCTGAATGACACTGCTCCAAGATTTTCCAACCCTCCTCCGCTAATACACACCTTCATATAACAGAATCTGCACATATCCGAAAAAGAAAGGTGTCCTCCCAGAAGTAATATTTCAAGTCAGAGAAAAATTTCTTTTTCTGCTGATATGAAAATTCTTTTGGAAGGATCTTAGCCACAAGATAGTTTGCATAATCGGCAAACCACGGATAATCAAGATTTATATTTGTAGAAAATGCAAATAACGATTCCTCAGGTAATGTATCAGAAATCTCAGATTCATCTAACATTGCTCGTAGTGGATTTTCTAAATGTGAGAGATCGTCTGACACTAAGTTTTCTGGTCCTCATTTATCCCTAATTTCCAAATCAAATTATTACAATAAAAGAACCCAACTGATTAAAAGAGGCTTTGATTCCGCTTTGGCTAGCAAATATCAAAGGGCAACGTAATTTGTGTATAGTACTACCTTCGACGATGTTAAATAGGATCTAAATTTATTAAAGGCAAATACCACTGCTAGAAGTTCTTTTTTCGTAGTTGTATAATTTTCCTGCGCATTATTAAGTGTTTTGCTAGCATAATATATAGGGTGAAAGTATTTGTATCAGCGTTGTGCTAAAACAGCTCCTACTGCAAAACTGCTAGCGTCACACATGATCTCGAACGGCTGAGTAAAATCGGGTGCGATCATAATAGGAGAATTAATTAATCTTTCTTTTAAGAACTCAAAGGCATGTAGACACACTTGTTGAAAAATAAAAGGTGTGTCTTTTTCTAAAAGCCTAGTAAGTGGTTTAGCGATTTTAGAGAAGTCTTTAATAAATCAGCGGTAAAATCCAGCGTTTCCTAAGTAACTTCTACCTACTTGAATTCCTTAGCTTGAGATTTTATGGCCAAGTACTAACCCATCTTGCATCATGAAATGATACTTCTCCCAACTATGCACTTTGTTTATTTCCTCACACCTCCTAAGAACTTTTTCTAAATTATTCAAACACAAATCAAACGAGTCACCAAAAATAGAGAAATCATCCATAAATACTTCCATAATATCTTCAACATATTCATTAAAGATGGCTAACATGCACCTTTGGAAAGTGGCGGGTGCATTACATAAACCGAATGGCATGCGTCTACAGGCAAAGGTACCAAATGGGAAAGTGAATGTTGTTTTCTCCTGGTCTTCTGGTTCTATAGGAATTTGGAAATATCCAGAAAGTCTCTCTAGAAAACAATAATAAAAATGTCCTGATAAATGTTCTAAGATTTGGTCAATGAAAGGAAGAGATAAATGGTCTTTCCTAGTGACATCGTTTAAATTCTTTTAGTCAATACATACACGCCAACCTGTTACCGTTCGCGTTGGAATTAATTCATTCTTATCTTTGGCTACCACTGTTAGACGACCCTTTTTAGGAATGACTTGTACAGGACTAACCCATGAACTATCCGAAATACGGTATATCATACCAACATCTAACAACTTAACAATCTCAGCCTTAACTACCACTTTCATATTTGGGTTTAGCCTACGTTGCGGTTAAATATAAGGTTTATAGTTTTCTTCCAAAAGGATCTTGTGAGTGCAAAAACTATGATTAATACCTTTTATATCTGATATTTTCCAAGCTATTGCACCTTTACATTTTTCAGCACAATTATTAATTTAGCTTTTTAGTATTAGAAATATTATAGGAGATAATAACTGTATAAGAATTATTAGTTCCTAAGAATGCATACTCAAAATGATCCGGTAATTTTTTTACTTCTACTATCGGTGGATCCTTAGTATTATTCTTAAGACCTTCACAATCTCCTTGTGAAATCAAACAATAATCAGTCGTTCTATTCATCGAAATGCAATTATCTTGAAAAAATAAATTCTCAACAATGCCATCATTTTTTTCATCTTCTAGATAACAGTTAGTGATGCAAATTTCTAAAGGATCTCTATAATATAAATTTGAATTCATAGAAGTCATAAAATTATCAACACCATGAGAAAAATATCAATAATCGTCATTATCTAAAAATTGTTTCATTATATTGCCAATTTGAAAAGTGACTTCATCTTCCCCTACTCCCAAAACTAATTTACCATCAAAAACATCAATAAGAGCTCTTGATGTAGCTAAGAATAGACGACCTAGTACGAGTGGCACTTCGATATTTTCGTCCATATCTAGAATAACAAAATCGGCAGGAAATATAAACTTATCTACCTTAACTAATACATCCTCTACTATTCCTCTAGGGTACTTAACCGATCGATCTGCTAGTTGAATACTCATTATAGTTGGGCTAAGTTCTCCTAGACCTAATTTCAAATATAGTTTATAAGGCATTAAGTTTATACAAGCTCCTAAGTCCTCTAAAGCTTTATTTACTTGTAAATCACCGATTAAACATGGAATTGAAAATGAACCGGGATACTTAAGTTTTTGTGGTAATTTATTTTGTAAAATAACGGAACATTATTCACCAAGAGTTACTAAAGATAATTCTTCTATTTTCTTTTTATTTGAGATTAAGTCCTTAAGAAATTTAGCATACTTAGGCATTTGAATGATTTCAGAAAAAGGTAAATTGACATGTAATTGTTTAAACATAGATAAGAATTTACCATATTGCACATCCATGCGCTCCTTGTTAAGCTTTGCTGGATATGGTATTGCTGGTTGATACTCCATTGGTTTCACGTTCATCTCGTTCGGTTCTTCGCCGCTAGACTCTTATTGGGGCGCTTCCTTTGTAAACCTTTGGTCTTGTAACTCATTTCCACTCCTTAATTGGATGGCTTTTGCATGCTCCTTCGGGTTTGTATCAGTATTACCCGGAAGTGTTCCTTGTTGCCTTTCAGAGACAATCCTTGCGAGCTGACCAATCTGGTTCTCCAAATTACGAATTGAGCCCGCTTGATTCCGGAAAGCTACATCAGTAGTTTGCATGAACTTGGTAAGTACATCTTCCAATGTTGGCTTCCTTGGTTCCGGTTGTTGTGGTTGTCCAAACACAGGTTGCTTGATTTGAATTCCTTGTCCTCCCCAAGAGAAATTGGGATGGTTCCTCCTTCCAGTATTGTATGTAAAACTATACATGTTGTTTGCCTGGTTGAAAGGAGGTCTGGTGTCGTTGCCCATATAGTCAACATGTTCTTGCACTTGAGATTCACAACCAGGCATTCCACTAAATGAAGGGTCCCATTGTTGCGGTACAATAGAGGGTGATGCTAAGGAAAGGTTATCCATCTTCTGGTGAAGTTTCTCCACTTTAATGGCTAAGGCAGTGACAACATCCACTTTATACATTCCTGCAGTCTTATTAGGATTTTGTCTCACGGTAGTCCATTGATAGTTATTCATTGCCATGTCTTTTATCAATTGTTGAGCTGCTTCAGGTGTCTTATTGTTCAAGGTGCCTCCACTAGCCGCATTGATCATCTGTATATTGGTTGGATTGAGACCATTGTAAAAAGTCTGAATCTGAAGCCATGAAGGTAATGCATGATGGGGACATCTCCTTAAAAGATTCTCAAATCGTTCCCATGTGTCGTACAATGATTTAGATTCCAATTGAACATACAAAGAGATGTCATTCCTTAGCTTTGCAGTCTTCGCCGGTGGAAAATACTTCATTAAAAACTTCTCAACCATCATATCCCATGTAGTAATTGACCCTTGTTAGAAAGTAGAGACAAGAAGCGAAAAGTAGAGAACAAGCGAACAAACTTTTGAATAATTGAAATTTTATTATCCAAAAAAGATATCATTTACAAAGGTATGGCCTCCCTTATATAGAATGGAGGAGATAAGAAAGAGAGTATACAAACAATGTGGGACTAAACATTTACAGTACTGAGCGGCTAGAATAATGGAGACCGCATAGGCCGCGCGGTTAGACAGATGGGCTAACCGCTCGGCAACTCCAGCAGGATAGAACAGGCCGCAGAGGTAGACCGATAGACCGCCCGGTCTACAAACCGCTGGATCAGACCGCTAAGCCGCTCGGTCAACAAACCGCTGGATCAGACCGCTAAGCCGCCCGGTCTAATACTTCAACACTCCCCCTCAAGCTGGAGCATAGATATCAATCATGCCCAGCTTGTCACAAATGCGAAAGAAGGAAGTAGAAACCGGCTTGGTGAAGATATCTGCCAACTCCTTGTCAGAGGTGACAAAAGGAGTACAAATCTGTTTCTTCAAAATCTCCTCCCGAATGAAGTGACAGTCAACCTCTATATGCTTCGTTCTCTCATGGAAGACCGGATTTCTGGATATGTGTATAGCGGCCTTGTTGTCACAGAACATAGGGAGAGGACAATCATATACCTCGCCCAGGTCAAGCATGAGAGCCCGCAACCACTTTAACTCACACGTAGTTGATGCCATACTCCGGTATTCTGCTTCGGCACTGGATCTGGAAACAACAGACTGTTTCTTGCTCTTCCAACTCACGAGATTACCTCCAACAAAGGTACAAAAACCTGACGTGGATTTACGATCGCCTTTGTCATCCGCGTAGCTTGAGTCTGAGTAGGCCTCAACCCTCAGATGGCCATTCTTCTGAAAGAGTAACCCTCTGCCCGGTGCTGCTTTGATATACTCTAAAATCTTCAGGGCGGACTGAAGATGACACTCCCTGGGAGCTTGCATAAACTGACTGACCTTTCCTACAGCGTAGGCGATGTCGGGTCTAGTCACCGTGAGATAGATGAGTTTCCCTACCAAACGTCTGTACCGTGTGACATCAGATAGAGGAGGCGATTCATCCGTCCACGTTTTGTCTTCTCCAACAGCCATGGGAAGATGAGCTGGTTTGGCACCTGTCAAGCCTGCTTCTCGAAGAAGATCGAGGGCATACTTCCGTTGAGAGAGAACCAAGGAGTCAGGTTTCCGAGAGATTTCTATCCCCAAAAAGTATTTTGGGGAGCCCATATCCTTCGTGACCAAGTGCTGACGGAGGTGCTTCTTCGTCAAGTCCACCCCATCTCTGTCGTCACCAGTAAGGAGAATATCATCCACATATACGGCCAAAACCACCAGTCCCGAGGCCGTTTTGCGAATGAATAAGGAGTGATCGGCCGAACTCCTTTGAAAGCCGATGGTTGCCACAATACCACTGAATTTTTCGAACCATGCCCGAGGGCTCTGCTTTAGGCCATAAATGGCCTTCTTCAAATGACAGACACGTGTCTCCCCCTGAGCAACATACCCAGGAGGTTGCTCCATATAGACGTCCTCCTGAAGATCGCCGTAGAGAAAGGCATTCTTCACATCAAGCTGGGAAATAGCCCAAGCCCGGTTAACAGCCACAGAAAAGAGAACCCGGATGGTGCTGAGGCGAGCAACTGGAGAGAAGGTATCAAAGTAATCAACGCCATAAGTCTGAGTAAAGCCCTTGGCCACCAGCCGGGCTTTGTAGCGATCCACAGTGCCGTCGGGGCGAAACTTCACAACAAAGACCCAGCGACAGCCAACCACATCAGTGCCCACGGGAGGAGGAACCAGGGTCCAGGTACCCCGTTCAGTAAGAGTAGCCATCTCCTCATCCATGGCAGACTTCCAATGAGGGAGAGTGAGAGCCTCCTGGTAGGTACGGGGAGTAGAAGTAGCAGAGATAGCCAAGGCAAAACACCTGTGAGAAGGAGAAAGCTGATCATAAGAAACAACAGCCGTGAGCGGGTGTTGAGTACACGCCCGCACCCCTTTGCGAAGGGCAATGGGAACATCCAGATCATCGGGAGCGTCGGCGACGGGAGCGTCAGCGACCGGAGCGTCCATGGCGGAGAAGGCTGGCCCGGGACTAGAGAGAGACGGCAGCGGAGAGGAGGGTGGAGGGGTGGGTGGGGAGACGGACTGGGAAGGAGTGGGTGGAGGAGGAGACGAAGGTGGGAAAACGTGGAGAGGTGTGGAAGGAACGGAGATATCATAAGGAAGAGAAGGAAGAGAAGAGGAAGGAGAGAAATAGGAAGCATTTTCGAAAAAAGTCACATCTGCGGAGACAAACTGCTTGCGGAGAAGGGAGTCAAAGCAGCAATAGCCTTTTTGAGTGGTAGAGTACCCCAAAAAGACACATTTGGTGGAACGGGGGGAAAGCTTGTCGCGGGTAGCGGAGGGAGCGTGAACAAAGGCCGTACAGCCAAAGACACGGAGAGGAAGAGGGAAAGGTTCCTGGTGGGGGTAGAGAAGGGAGAAGGGAGTCCGGCCGTGGAGGACCGTGGAGGGAATGCGATTGATGAGATAGCAAGCGAGGAGCACAGCGTAGCCCCAGTAGGAGCGAGGGACGTACATCTGCGTCATGAGAGTACGCGCAACATCAAGCAGGTGACGGTTTTTACGGTCCGCCACCCCATTCTGTTGGGAGGTGTAAACACAAGTCGTTTGATGAATGAGGCCGTGTTGGTGAAAGAACGCGGAGAACTCATGAGACAGATATTCCTTGGCATTATCAGAACGTAAGACTTTAATAGAAATAGCAAATTGAGTCTTAATCATAAAGTAAAAAGACTGCCAAACAGAAAATAGTTCAGAGCGATCCTTTAAGAGATACACCCAGGTACATCGAGTAAAATCATCGATAAAAGTGACAAAATAGGAACTGCCCCGACCAACTGTGAGGGTAGGAGCAGGACCCCATACATCAGAATGAATAAGATCAAAAATGCGAGAGGAGCCACGGCCTTGCTTCGGTGGGAAGGAGGAGCGATGATGTTTGCCAAGCTGACACGCATCACAGTTGAGCGGAGAACTGGTGGGAGGTAAGTGAGGCAGAAGCTGACGAATAAGCCGAGGAGGAGGATGTCCAAGATGAAGATGCCACTGAAGGAGATCGGTGGAGGAGGAGTAGGCAGAAAGAGCGGAAACATCGTCGAGGAAGTAGAGGCCGCCGCTCTCAGTCCCAGTAGCAATCGTCCGCTGGGTCCTCGGGTCCTGAAAAGAACAAGTAGTGGGAGTGAATAAAACGGAGCACTGAAGTTGCCGGCATAAAGTAGTAACAGATAACAAATTGCACGGGAACTTCGGGACATAGAGGTTATCCTCCAAGCAAAGCGATGGAGTGAGTTGAACCATGCCCGTCCCATGAACCGGAGACGGGGAACCATCCGCCACACGAACTGGGGGTAAGCGGTCATGGGTCTCAAGACGGGAGAAGCAATGAGGGTTGCCCGTCATATGATTGGTGGCACCGGAGTCAATCAGCCATTTACCTTGGGTAACGACGTGGGCACTACCTGACGTCGTGGCCACAGAGGCAGACGACCTAGAAGAGGCGGAGGCCGAAGGAGCATCACCGGAAGGGCGAAGATGAGGATGTTTCTGCCAGCAGCGGTCAACAGTATGGCCAGTACGATTACAGTGAGAGCAGAAGAACCGGGAGGAACCCCGTCCGCCAGAGGAGCTTCGGCCACTCGGCCCCCCCCCCCCCCCCCGCTGAGCTTGGTGAGCAAAGGAGTCCTGGGAAGGGGGGGAGGCCAACAGAGGCCGCTGGAGGAGCGAAGTAACGGCGGTAATGCGAGCCGCAGTGGCATCCAAAGTAGGAGATTCCGCCTCACCCAAGATCTGCTGGCGGATCATATCATAAGAGTCGGGAAGACGAAGAAGATAACAAACAACCAGGAGTTCCTGGAAGTGTTTGTGCTGGTCGGCCAAGTCCGCGGAGAAGGGGCGATTCTGGAGGATTTCAGCCCCAAGAGCCTGAACCTGCTGATAAGCCGCAGCTGGGGACATGGAAGGGCGGGCGAAGAGGTCCGCATAGAGAGTATAAATGCGGGACGTCTGGCCCCCCTTAGAATAGAGAGCAGCGAGGTGAAGCCATGCGGCCTTGACCGTCTCATCATGGCGAATGACGGGAAGGCACTCATCAGAAAGGCTGTTGGCCAGCCAGGTGCGAACAAGAGCATCACTCGCATCCCAGTCATCAAACTCAGGAGAGGTGCGAGGAGGAGGGTCATCAGTGAGGTGATGACGCTTGCGTTGAGAACGAAGGAGAAAGGTGAAAGAGACGCTCCAATCGGGATAGTTGGAGCCCACAAGCTTGGAAAGGGTGCCAAGGTTGCCCGAAGGAGGAGGAGGAGAAGGAGCTGCAGGAGTAGTGGTGAGACCGGAGGTAGTCATAGAACCCGGAAGCAAAAGAAGCCGCACGAACAGGAGCGGTTAGAAAACAGAGGAAGCCGCGCGAACAGTAGCGGCTAGAAAGAGGCACTGCGGGGAAGAGGTCGCGCGGACTGAAAAGGTCGAGCGAACAGAAGAGAGGAGAAGAGCAGGTGACCGCGACCAAGATGCGGGTAAGAAAGAGACAACCCGCACGGTCAGGCAGATCACAGCAGCGGCTAGAAGGCGGGCAAAGGCACGGCGGGGAAGAAGTCGCACGAACTGAGAAGCCCGAGCGAACAGAAAAGAGGAGAAGAGCTGGCGACCGCGACCAAGATGCGGGTGAGAAAGGAACAACCCGCACGGTCAGGCAGATCACAGCAGCAAACCGCGAGTAGAGAGACAAGACACACGCGGACAGGGACAGACCGCAACGACTAGGAAGTCGGAGAGGCAAGAAAGAACAAGGAGCGCGGCGACAACGAAACAGGTCGCTGCGACAAAGAGTAGTAGGAGAAGAGAACCAAGAAGGAGCAAGCCGTGCGAACAGGTTGGCGGACAAAAACAAGCCGCGCGGATAGAAATAAGCCGCGCGGATAGAAGAGAGGGCAAGCCGCGAATCAAGTCGCAGAGCGCGGAAAAGAAGTCGAGAACAACAGAGGGCGCACAGAATCAAGAGGAAATGACCGTGTCCTCTGATACCATGTTAGAAAGTAGAGACAAGAAGCGAAAAGTAGAGAACAAGCGAACAAACTTTTGAATAATTGAAATTTTATTATCCAAAAAAGATATCATTTACAAAGGTATGGCCTCCCTTATATAGAATGGAGGAGATAAGAAAGAGAGTATACAAACAATGTGGGACTAAACATTTACAGTACTGAGCGGCTAGAATAATGGAGACCGCATAGGCCGCGCGGTTAGACAGATGGGCTAACCGCTCGGCAACTCCAGCAGGATAGAACAGGCCGCAGAGGTAGACCGATAGACCGCCCGGTCTACAAACCGCTGGATCAGACCGCTAAGCCGCTCGGTCAACAAACCGCTGGATCAGACCGCTAAGCCGCCCGGTCTAATACTTCAACAACCCTCTAGGTAATGAGTTGAGCCACTGATTCGCCTTGTACCTTAATGAGAACGGAAACAACCTCAATCGAATGGCATCATTGGAAACACCATTGATCTTGAATGTATCACATATCTCCAAGAATCTGGCTAAGTGTGTGTTAGGATCTTCATCTTGCATTCCATCATAATGGACATACTGTTGAACCATCTGTATAATACTAGGATTCAATTCAAAATAGTTGGTGACTATTGGTGGTTTAACGATGCTTGACCCAGTTACCTGGAGATTAGGTCTAGCAAAGTCAGACATGGTTTGCTCGTTCTGGTTTGCCATGTTATCCAAATTTTCTGGATGATGCTCTCCTTGGTTTACTGTTTCCTCTTCTGAAAGTCCGTTTGAAATATCTGTGGTATTAGTTCCCACGTCCCTTTGGTTAGTGTTGTGAATAATTCTTTCCGGGTCAGGATGAAATGGTGCTAGCCCAGAATTTCTCTCACTGGTCATAGACTAATAGACTACAAAACAGAGATTAAATAATATAATTATTCTATAAACTAATTTACAGTTATATGTCGATAAACAAAAATTGGTAGATTAATAAAGTTTAAGCTTTCAAAATATTGAAAACGAGTCCCCGACAACGGCACCAAAAACTTGATGTTTTTTTTAAAAGTAATAACTTGATGCAGATTCATTCTACATTCTAGTATAAACTATATAGATAGGCATAAGCTAGATTGATTTAACTTTCAGGCAAGTGTACCTATCAATCATAATATAAGAGAAATCTACATCTCGGGTCGTATTCCACAGGGTCTTTTCAAATAGTTGTACTCACCCTCACTCTATTATCATACCTATAATTAAAATTAATTTTTAACCTAGATTAACCTACTATGACTACTTGGATATAAAAACATTGGAGGATTAAAGATGATAAAAAGCCGAAAGTCTAAGAGCATTCACATGAAAATAACCGCTCATTAACTCAATTCTATGTAATCAGGTAATATTAAGATTATCAAATTTTTTGTATTGTAAGGGTTAAACATTTATCAAATTCTCCCTCGACCAATTCAAAATTTAAACCTAAGTTGAGTAAATTTTCTCTCGAACAATTTACAACCCTCAATTTTGCATTAAAATAAAGTACCCTATCTAATACATAAATTCATGAAATCCTATTTCTAAAATACCATGAATCCATTTATCCCCAATCAACATATCTCTCGATCATGCAAATTGAAATGCAAAGAGAAATAACACCTACATATGAACATATAAACATCATCACAACGTTCCAATTTCTCAATCTAAAAAGTTGAAATTCATGTAAAACAAATAATAAATTCACAACTAGGATAAATCTATTTGTTTGAAAGTCTACATATGAATAGAATATCACAAATTTGATGAAAATAATAACATATATGATTACCAAATTGTTCAAATAAAAGATTCATGTTAAATAAAAAATAAATAAAGCTAGATCACTAAGAGAAAGGAAAGATTAAAAGAGATACATGAAAGATTAAAAGCATAAGAAAATCTCCTTCAATTCCTCCTTCTCTTGGGTGCTCCACTTTTGTCCTCCAGAAGTTCACCAAAATGAAATGATCCAAAAAGTCTTGGTTTTAATTTTTCTATAGGTTTTTATAGTCTCCTTGCAAACAGGGTCGGATACGGGTTCCAACACGGCCGTGTCACAGGCCGTGTTGACGGTTTAAAGGCGGTTCCACACGAATAGGCCTGTCTGGTCGTGGGTCGTGTCATATGACATAGGTACTGACACGACCATGTTCTTCATCGTGTTCTTCGCACACGGGTTGGTTGGCAGCAGAAGTTGAAATTATCCCGAAAAGGACACGGGTGTGAACACGGGGGTGTTCCCACCCGTGTAGTGCTCTGTCTTTTTCTGTCAATTCTTCTGGTCCATCCTGATTAGGACATGTGTAGGGACACGGGTGTGTTCCTACCCGTGTGCGCCCAATTTTTGTCCTGTCATCAGCCATGTTGAATCCATGAACTCCTCTGCTTGGTCCAAGACTTTTAGTTACACTGGTAAGCAATACCTGCATTAGGAAAATGAAGGAATAAATAAATAGCTTAATACATGAAATAATATAAACTCCTAACTGTGCTCTTCTATTCATGATAAAGCAAATTCTTAACTATTCTCGCGAAATTATTACATAGGGAGGTAGAAAATAGTGGACATGATTACAATTATGATAGTAAAAAGCCTATCATAATTATACTCATCGACCGCCAATGTGGAGATAACCTTGTCCGGTTCCGGCTACACGTACTCACTCAAAAAAGGGGGAAATCACATACATTTCAAATGACATCTTGCCACAATGGATTTCTACAAAATCCTTAAGGCTCGCTATGCAACATCACCGAGTATGACTAACGGTCGCGACTACGGCTTCACCCACAATGCCTAATCCACTAACGGAGCGGATCTCTAATGCAATATCATGCCGGGGACAGACACAATCGACCCGATGGTTCCACTTTAACCATGGAGACCCAAACCCCTCTCATTTGAGAGATTTGCAGCCCAAAAGCTCAAAAAGCAATAAACAAGAAGATATTATGCACGCATCCTAGAAACTGAGAGGAGAAATGTCGTTAGCTTACGACCCCACTTCCTAGCCATAGAATCCTTTCTTTGAACAGATTGACACAAGCGCCTCCACGCCCTCTCCATGGATCTGGTGTCAGAACGACGATCGGAGCTCTGAAGCTCCGTCAATGATGGGAGAAAGCTCTCTCCTGCCTCCTCCCTTATCTTCCTCTCCACCCTAACTCTCACTCTAAAAGATGAGAAAATGAGGGGAAAGGCCCTCTCAGCCCTAATAAAGTCCTTTGGCCGGAAGATCCTGGGCCATTGGATCGCGTTTAAGGAAGCATCGGATGACCATAAAGGAAAAATGACGGAACAACTCCCGCCCACACAATCAGTGGTGCATGACCAGTGGTCGTGCGCACTGGATCCCATGATCGTGCGATTAACAATGGTAGAACTCTAGAGAAAATGGGATAAACTCGCACGAGCATTGGCGCACGACCAGTGGTCGTGAACACTAAGTGCAATAGTCGTACGGGTTACCTAGGCAGAACTTGGAAAAATGGAGAATAGTGTGCACGATCAGTGACGCACGACCAGTGGTCGTGCGCACTGGATCCCATGATCGTGCGCACTGGATCCAATGTCGAGCTCATCGGCCTTCCTCCAACGATATCTCTACCGCCGAGCGGTACCTTCTAGCGACTTCAGGTCTGAAAACTAGGGTGTTACAACTCCTCACCCCTTACAAGAATTTCATCCCCAAAATTAATCTTCATATAAGAAGACAGCAAGAAAATGATTGCAGCAAATAAAACACTGTTACAACAACTTTATACAAACCATTTCTAATCAGACAATCAGCCGAAAACAATATTTCAATGTCTGAAAACACTGTTGCTACGTACCAGTTACTGTTTCAAACCATCATTACACAAATAAGTCGGGATAGTCCTCACGTATTGCTTGCTCACGCTCCCAAGAGAACTCGTCACACCCGCAGTTATCCCAACGCGCCTTCACGAGTTTAACTTCTTTGTTCCGCAACTGCCAAACTTCTGTATCCTCTATACTAACTGGACGAACTCGCCTCCTCGAGTCCTCTTCTATCAGCACCGATGCCAATTCGATTACCACACTAGCCTCCACTAAGGCTTTCCTCAAGACGGAGACATGGAAAACATCGTGTAATGCACTCAGCTCTGTGGACAACGCCAACCGGTACGCTGCTTCTCCCAGCCATTCTATAACCTTGAAAGGTCCCAAAAACCTCGGGCTCAACTTCTTAAGTCGGCGAGTCCTCAAAACGCCCTTGAACGGCTTGATATTTAGATAGGCCCAGTCGCCTACCGTGAACTCCACCTTTCTATGGCGAGCATTAAAATATTTTGCTTACCGATCTTGAGAAACCTTCATGCGCTCTTGAATGGTTCGCACCAACTCGCATGCATCAACTACCACTTCTTTTCCCAAAAGTTTGGTGTCTCCCTCCTTTGGCCAAGACATTGGTGTTCGACACTGCCTCCCATACAAAGCTTCGTATGACGCCATCTTTATTCTTGCTTGGTAACTGTTGTTATAAGCTAACTCTACCATGACGAGGTGATCTTCCCACTTCTTACCGAAGTCAAGAGTACACATCCTCAGCATATCCTCCATATTACGGTTCGTTCTTTCGGTTTGACCATCAGTTTGAGGATGGAAAGCAGTACTGAACTTGAGCTTCGTGTCTAGAGTCTTCTGAACCAACCTCCAGTCCTTGGACGTGAAATGTCCATCGTAATCACTAACTATACTCTTAGGAATTCCATGTAGTCGCATAATGTTGCGAACATACAACTCTACCAGCTTATCCACGCTGTCCTCTTTCTGATTTGGGATGAAGTGAGCCACTTTGGTCAAGCGATCCACGATCACCCAAATCGCGTCGTTACCCTGCTGCAACTAGGTAACCCATGTACAAAGTCCATGGAGATGTCATCAAATTTACACTCGGGAATAGGAAGAGGCTTTAGGAACCCGCCAGGCTTCTAACACTCGGCCTTCACTAAGGCACAAGTTTGGCGCCGACTCACGTACAAAGCTACTTCCCGCTTCAAACCAGGCAACCAAAAGCATTTCTTCATATCCAAGTACATCTTTATTCTGCCTGGGTGAATGGAGTACTATGTGAAGTGAGCCTCAAACATCAACTCCTCACTGAGCTTGCCGAACTGCGGTACACAAATCCTTCCATCCTTCCTCAAAATCCCATCAATCAACTCCCATGCGCTACTCTCACTCTTTTGAGCTTCCACCACGTATGGCTGGAACTCCATATCCAAACGGGTCCCTTCCCGAATACGATCGGACAAGTCATTCTGCATTTCAATCCAGTTCAACCGATCCACGCTAGACTAGCCTCTTGCTACACACTCCATGCCAAGGGACTCCCAGTCCCGCATCAACCACTCATCATGAGCTTCGATCCAACTCCCTTGACCAGAATATTTCCTACTCAAGGCATCCTCCACCACGTTGGCTTTGCCTGGCATATACTGAATCGCCACATCATAGTCTCCAAGGAACTCGACCCATTTGTGCTGTCGTATATTCAAATCCTTCTAATCTAGAAGATACTTCAAGCTCTTGTGATCCGTGAAGATCTCCACTTTCGCACCATACATATAGTGTCGCCATAATTTTAAAGCAAAAATTACAGCCGCCAAATCCGAATCATGGATGGGGTAATACCTCTCGTGAGGCTTTAGCTGTCTAGATCCAAAAGCTATCATGTTGCCATGTTGCACCAACACGCAACCCAAACCGCATCCAGATGTGTAACTAAACATCTGAAATCCTTCGGTCCCTTTAGGAAGGCTTAATATTGGAGCTGCCATTAGCCTCCCTTTTAGAGTGTCAAACGCATGACTGCACTACGAAGTCCAAATAAACTTCTGGTCTTTACGAGTTACAGAGGTGAAGGGTAGGGCTAGCTGCGAAAAGTTTTCCACATTCCTTTTATAGTACCCGGTTATTCCAAGAAAGCTTCGGACTTCCGCCACGGTTCTCAAAATTGGCCAATCTCGGATGGCTTCAACTTTTGCCGGATCCACCGCCACCCCATCACCACTAATCACATGGCCTAAAAAATCCACCTTCTCCAACACGAACTCGCACTTCGAGAACTTTGCATAAAGCTAGTTCTCTCTCAACACTTGCATGACCACTCTCAAGTGAGTCTCAAGCTCGGCCTCCGATTTGGAGTACACCAAGATATCGTCAATGAAGACCACTACAAAAGAGTCCAAGTACTCCCTAAATACTCGATTCATCAAGTCCATGAACACGGACGGAGCGTTCGTCAACCCGAATGACATCATCGAGAACTCAAAGTGACCATACCTCGTACCAAAAGCTATCTTGGGTATGTCTTCGTCTCGAATTCGCAACTGATAGTACCCTGACTTCAGATCCATCTTGGAATACACCACCGACCCCACCAACTGGTCGAATAGGTCGTCTATCCGAGGAATTAGATACTTATTCTTGACAGTCAATTTATTTAACTCTCGGTAGTCTATGCACAACCGCATACTGCCATCCATCTTCTTCACGAATAGCACTGGTGCGCTCCACGGTGAAGAACTGGGTCTAATATACCCTTGCTCAAACAGTTCTCGCAACTGTACTTTGAGTTTGGCCAACTCCTTTGGTGCCATCCTAAAAGGAGGACTTGACACCGGCCTAGCCTCTGGCGCTAATTCGATCGAGAAATCAATCTCCCGTCGAGGAGGTGCTCCAGGAAGCTCCACAGGAAACACATCCTCGTACTCCGCAACTACTGGCACTTCCCCAAGTGATAACTTGGAAAGGCGAACCTCCAACAATGCTACAAGAGCTACTCCCCCTGGTTAACTACCCGTACCAACTGCATGGTCGAAATCAGGGAAAAGGCTTCTCCACTGAGGCCCTCAAACTTAACTTCTGACCGCCCTTCACCCCTCAGGGTCACCAACTTAGACAGGCAGTCAATACAGGAACGTTGCTCTGCAAGCCAGTCCATTCCCAAAATGACATCAAACTCCACCAACGGTAAAACCACTGCTAACACCGTGAAGTCAACCCCGCCTAGACTCCAACAAATGCAGCCTTTTGCCCCGGTGGTCATGGATGACCCATTGGGCATGTGCACCTTCAGCTCTGCATCCGCTAAGAAAGACTCAACTCCAATTCCCTGGATAAAGCTTTCCACAAGAAAAGAGTGTGATGCTCTCATATCAAACAATACACTAGCGGGGTATCCAAAAACTAGCACAAAACCTAAACACAGGCAACAAACATAAACGGTCTTGAAAGTATGAAGTACAAGGTTAAATTCTGAAAGTGAGGGTCAGATCTGATATACTCTAGGGGGGGGGTGAATAGAGTATCTTTAAAACTTTAAAATTTTTTGCTGTTAATTAAAAACTTCAAAGTATAGCAACTATTTGATACCAATATTTACTGTAAGTAAAAGTTCAAACTAAGATAACCTAATCTACTGCAAGCACAACAATCATAAATTAATTTTCGCAGGCACAACAAACCTAACTAGCACATGCACAACAAGAAGAAAATAAAGAGGGCAACCAGATAACACAAGAATTTTTATAGTGGTTCCCCAACCTGGGTACATCCACTCTTCTACCACACTGGTTGGAATCGACTAACAGGTTTTGATCAGGTGATTGCCACCAATGAGCTTTTGATCAGGTGCTCAAAAACTAACTCAAGTCTTTTGATCAGGTGACTTGCAACAAAGGAATAACTTTTGAAGGGAGTTAAAGAACCCTTTGTACAGTGAGGGGATGAGAGAGTGATGGTGTCTTCTCTTTCTCAAATATAAATGAGAAGACTTAGTGGATCTTTAATGTTAACAAAGCTCCCCCTGAGTTATAGAGTTGTTCAAGAAGATTAAGCTTTGCTTCAGGGTGAGTAGGTCTTCAATCTTTAGCTTTGACCAGAAGATCTCCAGGAACTTCTTGACTGATAAAGTTTTGTTGTCCTTGAAGAATCCTGGAGTGAAGAATGAAGAAGACTCTTGATTTGAATGTGTGTTCTTCTTCTTCTTCTGTATCTTGTGTTATTTCTCTGGTCTGGGATTCTTGTTTCTTTTCTCTGTTGCTGTACGATGCTCTCTGTATTGCCTCTTACAGTGTCGTGCCCTGTCGAGAAGGAGGAAGAAATTTCTTTTATATTTTCTATGAAATTTTCCTTTGAATTTTTGAATTCTTTCCTGCATTGATTACTGACGGCCTTGAGAATGTCTGCATTAATTGATTTCCCCAACTGTCCTATTGAAAAGCGGCAAGTAATAATCCTGATGAATGTCATAATCAATGCTGCTTCTAACGGTAATATTTAGAGAATATTGAGCATTGATTATTCAAGAATTACTACAATAAAATAAGGACAGAAAAAAGTAAAAGTCCATGTCTGGAACTGCACAGAAATCATCGAGCAAATAACAGAATTTGTCGACCTGAGTCTTGAGTTCGTCGAGCTGAGAAGTCATATTCGTCGAATAGATAATTGTTGTTCGTCGACCTGAGATCCAAGATCGTCGACCTGAGAACAGCTAACTGCTTTCTTCTTGAAACTTGCCAATTCTGTGCACTAGGATCGTCAAGCTGATAGTCTGACTTCGTCGACTAGAGTTCAGAGAATGTTTCTGGACTTAAGAGTGTTGAAGTAGAGCATCCAGTAATAGTTGACCTGAGAACTAAGTTCATCGACCTGAGAACTGCTAAGTGCTACTTGATAAAACTTGCCAATATTGTGGTCTAAGTTCGTCGAGCTGAGAACATAAATTCGTTGACTGGAGTTAAGTGAAATGATTCTGGACTTAGAATGTTGAAGTATAGTATCCAGAAATCATCCACCTGAGAACTAAGTTTGTCGAGTTCAACTCAGAGAATTGTCTCTGAGTTCGTCGAGCTGAGCATGACTTTCGTCGAGCTGAGTTTGACGAACGTCGAACTCATTTTCCTAAGTCTTTGAAATTTCGCTAAGTCTTGAGTCTTCTGCAGTCTGTTGTTGGCTGATCCATGCAGTGTTAAGTCTAAAGACATGACCTATACTCTAGGACACAAACATGACCTTGGCTATACAGGTTAGGTCAAACATCCTAGTTTAGTGAACCTAGCCCAAATCCAACTAGGGATCCAACAATCTCCCCCTATTTGGGTGAGGTCACTAAATACAAACACAAATCATTTACAAAGCAAGGAAAAAATATATCTCGCAGGAAACTTTAAAATATGCAGCAGAAATATATATATAGAAAGCTTTGTATCAAGAAATAGATAAGCAGTTTTAGGATAACAGAAAAACTAAAATAGTTCAAACTTCATTTCTTCTTCTTTTGCTCCTTGTGTTTCTTCTCTTTAGCTTTTTCACCAGGTTGAGTAAACTTGATTTCCCTTTTTGGATTGGCTGCTTGAGTCTTTGTCATTGTCATATCAGCAGCTCCAATAATATTGCGGGAAGTAGCTCTTGGCACCACAGCTTCTGGATGTAACTTCATATAATCATCAACATTAAAAAATTTATTATCTTTGACAAACCTGTTGAGTTCCTCCTTCCTGTATTTGGACATGGTTGAGTATTGAGAAGGATCCTTTCCTTCAGCTTTTTCCTTGTTGATCATGGATATGCCAACCAATTCCTGGAACCTGGCCATCCTTGTAGTTGTAGCTATTTTTGGGTCCTCAGAAGGTACAGGAGGGGAGGCAGGTCTTTTTGGGCTTTCAGCTTTCTGATGTTCCGTGATTTGTTGATGTTGATGTTAATGTTGCTGTTGTTGTTGCTGCTTGCCCGATGAATGCCTGTGTTGGATGCTTCTAGAAGAGGTGGAGTACCTACCCTGATGTCTCAGATATGTTTGATATTGGGTAGTTCTTTGAGATGAAGAACCTGAAGCACCAGCAGCAGGTGGAGGAGGAGGAGGGTCTTTTCTGAATCTCTGAGGAGGAGCTGAGTATTTCCTGTTCTTTTTTCTGTCTTTCTGCTGATTCTTGGACAGCCACATCCAAGCTAGCATGCCCTTGTATGGAGTGATGTTCTGAAGAATGTAATAGGGAGTGTCATGTGTTGGGTTAGGTTTTCGTGCAGGAGGTGGAGGAGCTTTCCTCTTCTTAGAGATTTTCTTTTTGGCCTTGGGCTCATCATCAGAATCTTCTTCCTCATCTTCATCATCAAAAGAGTCTTGAGTAGTATCATATAATGCATTAATTTCTTTCAGAGCCTCTGCAGATATCAACAGTTTTTCTGCCTGGGGAGGAGCAGGAGGAAGAGCTGGAGCTAGAGTAGGAGATCTATGCACATCAGTGCTTTCAACAACTAATTTACTCTCTTCTTCTATATCGGCCATGATCAACTCATCAAGATCAAGCATTGGAGAGTCATCCATAATAAATGTGGGAGCAAAAATGACTATGGGATGGGATGCAATAATGAGGGGATCAGCTCTGGGTGGAGATGGAATGACAGGAGCCTTTGTATTTGCAAAACTAGCCTTGAGTTGCTTGACAATCTTGGGGCTAATTGGGGTGGTGTAGGGGACTATAGCCATGGATGGTTTTATGCTGTATTCTGGAAGAAAATTCAAATAAGTTGTATCAAACATATTCAACAAATTCAAAATATCTACTGTGGGATTTATAATGCAATCACCAACGGTGTTTATTACAGCCAAAACAGGCTCATCCAAATCCATATTAGATTCAATGAATTAAGTAAATCGATTAAATCATCAGATGTTACTGCATCTGAATCTGCTTCTATTGCTGCTTCTACTGCTGCTGCATCTGCTTTTACTACTACTTCAGCTACTACTTCTGCTGCTGCTACTGCTGCTACTTCTTCACAGAGTATCTCCCCCTACCTTGTTTCAGTGGGTACTGGAGCCATGCCCCTGACTGAAGAAGGAGGGAGGGAGAGAGAAGAGATTTGAGCAGCAAGGGAGGAGATGGAGGTAGCAAGAGGTGAAAGAGCCTCTGCTATGAGAGTCCTGATCACTGGAGTAATGTGCTCCAGGATGTCATGACTCATATTCACTTTCATACAACAACTCAATCCCCAGATGGTACACCAACTCCTCCTCAATCTCCAGTCCATGACATTCCCAGTCATTCTCCCTCTCATTTCCCATCATCTCCTCAGGATGACATCCTCCCAGATGTCACTCCTGCTTCTCTCTCTGTTTCCATTCAAAAACAACTACCAAGCGAGTATTCAAATGGCGCCCTTCGAGGCCCTTTATGGTAGAAAATGCCGCACGCCGTTGTCTTGGTTAGAAACGGGTGAGTCAAAGTTGTATAAACGATCAGAAGTGGAGGATGCTACTTCTTTGGTGAGAACCATTCGAGAGAGGTTGCTTATCGCTCAGGACCGGCAAGTGAAGTACTATAATGCCAAGCACAGGAACGTGGAGTTCACTGTGGGCGACTATGTGTACCTAAAGATCAAGCCGTTCAAGGGTGTCTCGCGGGTGCGGCGATTGAAAAAGCTAAGCCCGAGGTACCTTGGGCCGTTTGAGGTTCTGGCGCAAGTCGGTGAAGCGGTCTATCGGTTGAAACTTTCAGTGGAACTTAGTGGTTTACATGATATATTCCATATTTCGGTGCTTCAGAAGGCAGTGCAAGAGCCTACGCAAGTGATCGCGGTTGATCAAGTGCCGGTGGATAGTGGGCTGATGACAAAGGTCAGGCCCGTGCGGATTGAGAACTCGGAGGTCAAGCGGCTACGCAATAAAGAGATCAGGATGGTCAAGGTCCGGTGGGGCAATTGCGATCGTGAGGAGCTCTCTTGGGGGAGAGAGCAGACTATGCTTGACGAATATCCGGAGTTGTTCCGCTCAGGTATAAATTTTAGTTTTGTACATGTCTTTCCTTTATATAATTTCGAGGACGAAATTCTTTTAAGAGGGGGAGAGTTGTAACGCCCCGAAACTCAAAGGAACGACGGGGGATGTTTTGGGCTAGTTTTTGGTTCTGGCTGAAGGCACACGGCCTAGGACACGGGCGTGTCCCAGGGCGTGTCAAGCGTGTGTCGACACTCAGTCGGGAAGTCGACATTTTGAGCTCGACATTGTGTCGAGACTGGGCACACGGCCTGTGACACGGGCGTGTCGCAGGGCGTGTTGACCCGTGTCGACACTTAGCCCGCGAAGTCGACACTCTGTGCTCGATGAAGTGTCGAGACATGGCACACGGCCAGCGACACGGGCGTGTCGCAGGGCATGTCGACCCATGTCGACACTCGTCCCGGGAATTCGACACTCTGCTCGACGATGTGTCGAGACAAGGCACACGGCCTAGGACACGGGCGTGTCCAAGGTCGTGTCATTAGGTCGACGATCTTCGCTCGACGAAGTGTCGAGTGTCGAGACCGTGTATGCGGCCTGGAGCCCAGGCGTGTTGAGGTGACACGGGCAAGGACACGGGCATGTCCTAGAACCCGTGCAGTGCTCGGGTTGTTTTCGGGGAAAAATGATGGGGGTACACGGCCGGCCACACGGCCGTGTCAGGAGGAACACGGGTGTGTCAGGTCGAACACGGGCGTGTTCGGTATCCATGTGAGGTTCCAGGCGAGCCGATTTTGACGGCGAATGAGGCACACGGCCCTGGATACGGGCGTGTGCCAGGCCGTGTGCGGTCCAGATTGGGCATTTCAGTCCCGAATCAAAGCCGTTCATTTCTTTAATTGATGATCCAACAGCTGGGGGTTGTTCCTGAAGGGATATACCCGGGATTGGACTTAGAAACCCTCACTTTTCATAAGATATCATCTTTCTAAAAGCTTAGAGAGAGAGGAGAGCCAAGGAAGGAAGAAGGAGCTAGATCCGGCCATTGGAGGAGCTTTGAAGCTCCAAATCGCGAGCCTACTTTGGATCCACGGAGGCAAAGCTAGTGCGGTGCTTTTCATCCGCTTACTTTTCCATGGAGCCAAAGAGGAACGCTAGGGTAACGATTCTCTTCTTGAGCATGAGTAGCTCTCCATCTTTGCATAGGAAGCCCGCTCTCGCGAGTTTGCGGAGAGTTGGAGGCGTTCCTTCGGGTAGATATGTGAAGTCCCCGTTGTTTAGAGTCCGTAAGTGAGAATGGACATAGGCATGATGTGTGAAGCCTACCCGGACATGTTGGTCTGGATCGGTGATGTTGCATTGCATAAATGCCGGAGAAGACTCCGTGCTATTGATTGTTTTTCGGGTTTTCTACGCGGTAGATTGCAGCAGGGAGCCTTGTGGATTAACCCAAAGGTGCACCCGGAAAACTGGGCGGATGCGAGATCTTGCCAACTTGGTGGCCTGAGAGCCAACTTGAACATAACCGGGTTATGTGAATTGTGATGGAAATTGGACTCGGTGGAAGTTTGACCCGCGCAAATGGCTTAAATTGTCGTTGCGATGTGAGCACGGGTTAGATGGAACCGTACCCGTTCTATGTCGTTCGGTTAAAGAGACCTAAGGGTACGTGGCACTTGCCGTTGGCATAGATTAGGGTCTTCGGCGGTCAATGGCTTAAATTGTCGTGACCTAGGCCAGGAAGACAAAATGCTCATAGGTTTGGCCGTCAAAGTGGCGGTGGTGAGTCCGGAAGGTCTATGGCTTTAATTGACGTGACATCGACCGGTTCACCGAGAATGTGCCCTGAGAGCACGGGGCGTGTGGCCGTGCGAGCCAACGTCTTTGATGAAATGATTATGTGGTTATATATTGCTCGCTTATGCTAATGGAATGCAGGGAAGGAGCATCGTCGCCCCGAGTTGGGGGCAGGATCATTATAATTTGGTCAGCATTGCTGACCGTTGCCTTGTTTTGCCACCGTGCGGTGGTTTGTTGCTTGCAGGTGCTGCTGGACCAAGCGGTCAATAGCGGGCTAAAGCCGAAGTGCGAAGCCGGCCCTCGAAGGCCTAATTGGAAGTGTTTACTATTTTATTCATGTATGACCGGCCTGCGTGCCGTGGTTTGTAAATCATATAATATCAAGTGAAACATTTTGTAAGGCCTTAAGACTTGTGGTGGTATTTGTATAACATTCCTATTTTGGATTAGTGGACATTCATGCTTTAGTGCTGGGTTCTTATTTGCAACTTTTATAAACTGCTTCCGCTAGAATGCTTTGTGAAGGACGTTGAGATTGGTTGGATGGTTTATATGAGTAACCACCCGGTCTGTCTGTGGCATACGGCGTCGGGCCCCGGCCGGACCTACTGCTATATGCTATATGACGGATAGGGGGTGTTGCAATCACATCTTGGTTGAGTTGATGCCTTATCTGTACACCTACTGACATGTCTCCAATCACTTGAGATCTAGGGTGATCCCTTATTGTGACAAGATCAGTGGGTGAAGTTGGTTCAGCAACAACATGTGGACTTAATTCCTCTTGTGGAATAATGTTTGCTGTTAAAGGAATTTCAATTTCTTCCATAAGTTCTTCTTGACTGTCTTCATCAGCTTGTGGAGTAGGAGGAGATATAACCTCTAGTAGAAGATTCAACTCACCCAATTTCTCACACAAATGAGGTACCTGCAAAGTGCTACTGTTAGAAATTTCTTTCTCCTTATACGATATGTTAGGCTCATCAAATGTTACATGGATTGATTCCTCAATTTTTTAAAGATGATTTATTGAACACCCTATAAGCTTTAATGACTTGGGAATATCCTAGAAAAATTCATTCTTCAGCTTTAGCTTCAAACTTTCTAATATACTTCTTGTTATTATTATGAATATAACATAGGCAACCAAATACTTTAAAATAGGTGATTTTAGGTTTCTTCCCTTTGAACAATTCATAAGGAGTCTTATTCTTTAGTTTATGTATTAAACACCTGTTCAGTACATAGTTTGTTTTGTTTATAGCCACTGCCCAAAAGGATAGGGGCATGTGAGCATCTGCAAGTAATGTTCTTGCAACTTCAATTAAGGTTCTATTCTTCCTTTCAGCTACCCCATTTTGTTGAGAAGTTCTAGGAGATGAGAAGCAATGCCTAATACCTTCCTTCTCACAGAACTCATGCATAAGAAGAGACTCAAACTCTGAACCATGATCACTTCTGATCAATGCAACATGAGTAGAGTACTCAATCTGTATGGTCCTGAGAAAATCTGTAAGAACTTTGAATGTATCTGACTTAGTTCTCAGAAAGAACACCCAAATGAATCTTGAGAAGTCATCTACAATAACTAGGGTATAAGATTTGCCTCCTAGCCTTGTACAACAATAGGTCCAAAAAGGTCCATGTGTAGCAAGCACAAGATCCTAGGTGAATCACTCTTATTAATTGATTTAAAACAAGATTTAGTTTGCTTGCCTAGTTGACAAGCCCTGTAGAGGCCTTCCTTCTTGTAGGGACCAGAAGGCAATCCTCTCACAAGGTTGTCTTTAGATATCCTAGCAATGTTTTTTATATTAACATGTCCTAGTCTTTTATGCCAAAGATCATTTTGATTGCTAACAATATTTAGTAAAAAGATATCTGAATTTGCAGAATGAAAATCTACTATATATATGTTACCTTGTCTATTTCCAATTAAAAAAGTTTGTTTTTCTTTATTAGAAATAATACAAGATGTTGAGTTAAAGTGTACCTGATAACCTTCATCATATAGTTGACTTATGGAGATGAGGTTATGCTTGAGTCCACTCACATATGTCACCTTTTTGAAAGTGACTGCTCCAATCTTCACTTCTCCAAAGCCTTCAAACTGGCCATAATTTGAATCACCAAAGATCACCATTGGTCCCAGCTTGGACTTGTAGTAATTTAAGTTGTCCTTGCTGCCAGTCGTATGCTTAGAGAAACCACTGTCTAGATACCATTTTTGATTAACAGTTGGACAACACTTTTCCTGCAAAGAAAACAATTAGTTGTTCTTGACCTAAGTTACCTTGGGTCCTTTATATTGTTGATAAGAAAAGCTTGATATTATTGAAAATTTATGTTGAGATTTATACCCTAAGGGATGATATCTTCTGGGAGGAATTACCCAATCAGCAAGTGGATTAAAGGGTTTTCTAGGTTGATTAGGGTTTCTGTCAAAATTAGGATTTTTATTAAGTCTGTCTGGGTTCGACGAAAAGTTGTAAATTCGTCGACCAGAGTTCGACGAAGTGGGATGAGATCGTCGATCTCTGCTCAGAGATGAACATATCCATTTTTTGTACCCCAATTTCGTCGATCTCTGCTCGATGAACCATTGACAGTTCGTCGATCACAGTAAGACGAATTATTATAGCTAATGTTGGCATTCATAGATCGTCGATCGAAGTTCGACGAACTAGCCACATTTTGTTGACCTGAGTTCGACGAAATCTGCTGAACTTTATTTTTATTTAAGGTTTTCTGGTTTCTACTATTGTGATTTTTAAAGTTAGGTAATTCTTCTGTGGTTTGTTTGTTGTTCATTACCTCTTTACCCTTAGCTGAAACAAATCTAATGGGGGTTGATAATATATTTTTCTTGAGTATGGGGTGTAAACTTGATGATGCATCCAAACCAAGCATTCCATTCATTCTGGCATAGACTGTGATTGTGATGTCCATCAGCTTAAGGCTTCTCCCGTTGAGAGATTCCTCAAATTATTTGGCCTCACATAGCTCTGTTTTTAAAGAATTGATTAGTTCATTAGCTAGAGTTAGTTCTTCTTTTAACTTAGTATTTTCAGAAATCAGATTTTCTTGATTAGTTAGTTTTTCCCTAAGTGTTTTGATTTCCTTTTCAGAGTTTATTAAATCAATGCACATAGTTTTAAATTCAAATTTGAAACTATCAGAATTATAGTCAAAAGATTAAAGTACCTGATCAGCTTTTATTTCTGAAGCTCCTTTATCGTAAGATGCATCTTCATCATCTGATTGCCTTCTGGAGGCATTGATGGCCATGAGGCAGACTTCCTTGGCCATTGCCTCTTCTTCCTCTTCACTGGAACTGGAAGATGTGGATTCATCTTCAGTGTCACTCCAGTTTTCAGCTACAAAGCCCTTCTCCTTCTTTTTGTATTTGCTGGAGGAAGGCCTGCTAATTTGTTGTCTTCTGGAGTCCTTCTCTCATCTTCTTTCTTTCTTTTGATTCTCTGGACACTATGAGATAACGTTTCTAGGTTTCCTACAGCCAAAGCATAATACTTCTTTAGTAGGAGTTTTATCATACCTTGGCTTGTCATCCTGCCTGGATGATTTTCTACTGAAGTCCTTTCTTGCCATTTTGTAAAATCTCTTGGCAAGGAGGCTCATCAATTCTTCATTTACTGTTGAAGCCTCAGTCTCTTCAGCAGCCTTGAATGCTAAGTTGTGCTACTTCCTTATTGGTGGAGGAGTCCTTTGTTTAGCTGCTTCTCTGGACTTTATTAGTTGCTCATAAGACTTGAGCTATCTCAATAGAGATTCTGTGGAAATCTCATTTATGCTCCTGGCCTCCTTGATTGGCTAGATCCTTGAATCTCATGAGCTTGCGAAGCACATGAGAATTTTATCATTTACTTCAGTAAGTGTATTGTCCTTATCAAACGTCTTCAGCTCATTGATTATTGAGCTCAATCTGTTATACATGTTAGCAACAAATTCTGACTCATCCTTTTTGAAGTTCTCATACTGGGATATGAGATTTTATCTTCTATCTTTCATTTCATTAGCAGATCCAGCCACCATTTGGTTGAGAGTCCCAAATAGCTTTGGCTGATGTGCATTCAACCATCTTATGGAAAATATCATCAGACATTGTCTGAGCCAGAATGTTCATGGCCTTTGCATCAACAATCTTGGACTTCTTCTGTACATCTGTCTACTCAGGTGGTGGAACAACATGTGTGCCTGAGGTTACTGTAGATGTAGAGGCAGTTGCTTTAGGAGGACCTGTCAAAATAGAGTTGTAGATGTCCTCATCAATAGAATTCATATACAGTTTAATTCTTGCCTTCCAGATGACAAACTTATTTAAGTTGTACACTAGAGGTCTGGTGCTTGCATAGTCCTTGTTCTGTGTCATGCTATGAATATTATCCTAAGAGAGATAAAAGTTCAGATCTAACACATGATCTTTTGGTTCAAGGGTTAACTTACACAACCAAAGGAACACTGCTCTGATTAGGAACACTGCTCTGATTCCAATTGAAAGTGAGGGTTAGATCTGATATACTCTAGAGGGGAGCGGGGGGGGGGGGGGGGGGGGGGGAGGGGGTGAATAGAGTATCTTTAAAACTTTTAAAAATTTTTCTTTAATTAAAAACTTTCAGAGTATAGCAGTTTTTGATACCAATATTTATTGTAAGTAAAAGTGCAAACTTAGATAACCTAATCTACCACAGGCACAGCAATAATAAATTAATTATCGCAGGCACAACAATCTAAAAGGTTTTGATCAGGTGACTGCCACCAATGAGGTTTTGATCAGGTGCTCAAAAACCAACCCAAGTCTTTTGATCAGGTGACTTGCAACCAAGGAATAACTTTTGAAGGGAGTTAAAGAACCCTTTGTACGGTGAGGGGATGAGAGAGTGATGGTGTCTTCTCTTTCTTAAATACAACTGAGAAGACTTGGTGGATCTTTGATGTTAACAAAGCTCCCCCTGAGTTATAGAGTTGTTCAGGAAGATTGAGCCTTACTTCAGGGTGAGTAGGACTTCAATCTTTATCTCTGACCAGAAGAGCTCCAGGAACTTCTTGACTGATAAAGTTTTGTTTTCCTTAAAAAATCCTGGAGTGAAGAATGAAGAAGACTCTTGATTTGAATGTGTGTTCTTCTTCTTCTGTATCTTGTGTTATTTCGCTAGTCTGGGATTCTTGTTTCTTTTCTCTGTTGCTGTATGATGCTTTCTGTATTGCCTCTTACAGTGTCGTGCCCTATCGAGAAGGTGGAAGAAATCCCTTTTTATATTTTCTATGAAATTTTCCTTTGAATTTTTGAATTCCTTCCTGCATTGATTACTGACATCCTTGAGAATGTCTGTATTAATTGATTTCCACAACTGTCTCATTGAAAAGCGGCAAGTAATAATCCTGATGAATGTCATAATCAATGCTGCTTCTAACGGTAATATTCAGAGAATATTGAGCATTGATTATTCAGGAATTACTGCAATAAAATAAGGACAGAAGAAAGGAAAAGTCCATGTCTGGAACTTCACAGAAATAGTCGAGCATAGAATAGAATTCGTCGACCTGAGTGCTGAGTTCGTCGAGCTGAGAAGTCATATTCGTCGACTAGATAATTGTTGTTCGTCGACCTGAGATCCAAGATCGTCGACGTGAGAACAACTAACTGCTTTCTTCTTGAAACTTGCCAATTATGTGCACTAAGATCGTCGAGCTGATGGTCTGACTTCGTCGACTAGAGTTTAGAGAATGTTTCTGGACTTAAGATTGTTGAAGTAGAGCATCCAGTAATCGTCGACCTGAGAACTAAGTTCGTCGACCTGAGAACTGCTAACTGCTACTTGATAAAACTTGTCAATACTGTGGTATAAGTTCGTCGAGCTGAGAACATAAATTCATTGACTGGAGTTAAGTGAAATGATTCTGGACTTAGAATGCTGAAGTAGAGTATACAGAAATCATCGACCTGAGAACTAAGTTCGTCTAGCTCAACTCAGAGAATTGTCTCTGAGTTCGTCGAGCTGAGCACGACTTTCGTCGAGCTGAGTTCGACGAACGTCGACCTCATTTTCCTGAGTCTTTGAAATTTCTCTAAGTATTGAGTCTTCTGCAGTCTGTTTTTGGCTGATCCATGCAATGTTAACTTTAAGGACATGGCCTATACTCTAGGACACAAACATGACCCTGGCTATACAGGTTGGGTCAAACATCCTAGTTTAGTGAACCTAGCCCAAATCCAACTAGGGATCCAACAAATTCAAACTTTCTCATACCTGTCACAACATCGGGTTAACGGATCGCTTCCTGCTGCCCAAGTTTATATGCCCTTGGCTGCACAGGTTGGAACCGAGAAGCGCTAGACTCCGCCATCTTTCCTTTCTCTACGGCACTAGGGCCGGAGCGCACAGACTGCTCCTGTCTTGGCTCCTGCTCAGCACCTCCTTGAGTACAAAAATGAGCTATGTGGCCCACCTTGCTACAATTAAAGCACGTCGGTGGTCCCTTAAAGCGAGACCTTCCAGACGTCAAGTTGCTTTTCTCATTGGACTTGAAAGGATGAGGCTTTTTCTTCCATCTATTCCCTTCAGACTTCCCTTGGGATTGAGAAGGCTTCCCTTCCCCTTGCTTTGCTGCGAAACCCTTAAGACATTGGGTTCGCTCCAAATCACTCTCCATCATTCTGGCCGCCTCAACCAGCTCATTGAAACCAGCATTCTTCATGGCGATGAGCGGTTGTCTCAGATTCTCCCTAAGCCCATGGTAGAAGAGGTTATCCCTCTCCTCATCGTCTGTCATTGTCGTTCCCGCATAATGACCCAACTGAGTAAACTCCTGAACGTACTCGTCCACCGTCTTATCCCACTGCACCAAGTGCATAAATTGCCTTTGGAGGGCCAACCTCGTTGAAGCAGGAATGTACTTCTTTAAGAAAGCATTCACAAACTCTTCCATGGACGGGGTGCATCCAGGAAACTGGCGGCCGCTATGGCTCACCCACCACAACTTCGCGTCTCCTTCCAACATAAAGGTCGTAAATCAGATTTCTTTTCCTCCGACGTCTTTTCTGACCTCAAAAGTTCTTGCATCCATGCCCACCAATACTCCTCATCAGTCGGGGTGCCGAATCACTTAAACGTTGGAGGATGGAAGCTCAGAAAATATTTCATCTGCCGGTCCCCATGCCCGACAACCACCCTTTCGGCCAATGGCTCTGCTTGCCTGGCTTCTCTGCCCGGCACGGTCGTCGCCGTATTCGGGGTAGCAGGAGTTGCTACCTGAGCAACAGGGGTTACAACTTGTGCTGCCGCTGCATCTTGGGTTGCCACCATTGCTTCTGCAAGCATGCGACAAAAATTATTCGGGTTTACACGCATGCCCAAAGGACCCTGAGCAGTAGCGCTGCTCGTTGAAACCTCTTCTCTTGGCCTCGACGTCCCCGCATCGTTGCTTGCACTCTTAACAAAAACAAGGTAACAAGAAATCAGTCTCTAATCGCAAGACTCAAACATAAGGACACTCACGGTCCCACGATACTCCTATGTAGATAACTTCTATACGCGATCCGATTACGTTAAATCGACTGCTAAACCTGAACTTGGACATCAACCTCCATCTGATACCAAATTGTAACGCCTCCCATATAATGACCATATAATATGGGTCCGGCCGGGGCCCCACAACATATGGACGCCACCGCTTTAGCATTAAAAGATGATATTAACTACCCAACTCAAAACTCAGAATAAAGCAACAACGGAAACATACCAACAAAACTAGAAGTTATCCACTACCAATCAGGAGTATCAAAATGGCCTTATGGTCATACACAAAATAAGTCCAAAACTGAATGACAACAAGGTCAAACATCAACGTGCAAAAGCACTCATAGGCTACCTCACATAAACTTATATTTGACACAATTAAAAGTATACTTTTTAAAATTTTTCATGTTATAGACCCTTTCATCAGATATGCTATCCTTGAATATTCAACCTACAGAAGTAAATCAAGAGTTAATAGGAACCCTGGTTACCTAGGGGACATTACTTCTTTTTTCCATTATAAGGAGTGATGAAAGTATAAGATGGTCTTTCATAATAACCCTTGAGATAAACAGGTGTTGGTCTATTAAACCAACAACTTCCAATTTTATGTTTCTTTATAGAACATTCTGTGCAAGTATAATTCAAAGAATAATAATGATAAGAAAAATTGTTATTTAGGGATATTCATGGAGTAGCATTTGACGTAATTTTCTGGATGCACCAATTTGAAGTCAACATTTTGTAGGAATTACATCAATACGAAGTCGATATTTCACAGGGTTTTCGTCGATATGATGTCGACACATATTCTTAATTTATTGAAACTACTAGTTTTTTGTTTATTGTTTATTACAGGTTGTTTACCTATAATACAACTTCCTTTGTATTTATCATCTCTATTGACTTTGTTAACCTCTCTGGATCATTCTTTTGATTTATAATAGATTTATTTTCATTAGCTTTAGTAATTGATACTAGTTTTTCCAAGCTGGTTTATTGTTGATTGTTACTATCCTATGAGGATTGGCACTTAATCATAGATGATTAAAATTTTTCTTCAGATTTTCTGTAATATTTTTAAGTTGTTGACTCTTTCCATTTAAGGATTTGATATATCTTTGATGTAGGCTAGGCCTTTGGATCCTACACGGAGGGCGTGACTACAGCCTTGACAACGTTATCGCTCCCTAACCGGCACACAAACACAACGCAGCGAGTTTGTGTTGATTTCTCAATCGACACCGTCCTTACGCTCCCTTTTCTTAGGACGTCGACCCACACTTGGTCGTGCACGTTTTCGTAATCACCAAATCTGAATTTCTCTATTTGGTCTGCATATAACAAAAAAAATTTTTGCAAAAAAAGAAGTATAAAAAAATCTGAATTTTCGACCTATTTTTCTAAGCATATAAGTCAAAAAAAATATTTTCGTTCACCAAGTCATTAAGCGTATAAAAATCCTGATTTATAAAATTCTTGTCCAAACAATCTCTTATCTAGGTGAGCCACCCTGTATCTGTGTTGTTCATGCGCACGAGGCTTGGTACAGAGTATTCTCCATCCACATCACACATGGCTGACCATCATGATGATGGTGAGCCCGCTCCTGCAACAATTACGGCGCTTAGGGAAGAGTTTAACACTAGGTTCGATGCACTCACTCAGTTAATACAAGGGTTGGCTGTTAATCAGGCGGCGCCTCGAAATCACGGCTTTGGGATAAATCGACCGGGGCAGCCACCCCATCCCGCCAACCAACGAGAAGAGCGACAAAATCTCCCTCGTGATCCGGATTATGAGTACGCACCCTGAGCCCCTTATGAGTTCGACTTAACTAGGGCCGTTAAAATGGAATCACCATCCTACGATGGCATGGGTGAACCCCAACTTTTTCTAAACTGGATCATGGATATTGAGTGCTATTTTGAGTGGCACAACCTGACGGACGTTGAGATGGTACGAGTAGCACGAATGAAACTTCTGGGTAGAGCCAAAACATTCTGGTTGAACGAAGAAAGGCATCTAGGCACTGTAAATGGAGCACCCCCAATTGGGTGGGCCGCCATGAAGGCACTCCTGCATGACCAATATGTCCCGGCATATCACCGAACCCAAATGTTCGACGAGCTAGCCACCCTTCGTCAAGGGGGCCAATCGGTAGTGTAGTACATGGGACGACTCAAGGATATGATGGTGCGTTGTGATATACGAGAAATGCCCGAGGTCACACTATCTCGTTTCCGTAAGGGACTTAACACGGACATCCAAGGCAAGCTTTTGCGTTATGGTCACACGGACCTTAACACAACATTCAATGCAGCTCTAGATATAGAAAAGCACAATGCCAACAAGTCCAAGGGCCGGACATTCCAGAAAGGAAAATCCATCTTAGGACCCCCACCTTCGTCATCCATGCGAGACAAAGGAAAGTTCCGATCGACGGACTCAAGTTCCATAGTAATTACCGCTAGGAACAATAAAAATCCCAATGGTGAGAGAGTCCCAGTAGGACGAATTAATAAGACTAACGCTACCTGCTATTCGTGCGGAATTCAAGGACACTACGCTAGTGAGTGTCCCACTAAGAGTAAACCACTAGCACTATTAGATACCACGTCTGACCCCGCCGAGATCGTTTATGAAGCCGGTACTGAGTCTGACGCCGAGCCCAGTGATATTGACGACGACTCGTTTATGATGGTTATGAGATGTATTCTGAATACACCGCGAGCGATGGACGATTACAATCGGACGAATATCTTCTCGGTAAATTTTAAGAACAGTGACAAGTGGTGTAAGTTAATCATCGATAGCGGTAGTTGTATGAACGTCGTTTCGGAGAATGCCATCACTCGAATGCACTTAGTCACTGAGCCGCATCCACATCCGTATAAGATAGCATGGGTGAACAAAACGTCCATCGCAGTTTCTAAGCGATGTTTGGTACCGCTTACGGTGAAGAACTATGTCGATAAGGTGTGGTGTGATGTCATCCCTATGGATGTCTGTCACGTTCTACTAGGACGTCCCTAGCTTTATGATTATGACGTGACCCATTTTGGCAAAGCCAACACCTACGAGTTCAAGTTCAATGGTAAGACCATTGTTTTGAAACCCACACCACCTAAGGACCCGTCGATTGCGTCCAAGGACACAGTGGTCCCTGCGGAAAGGAAAACGATAAGTCTTATAAGTATGAAGGAGTTAGAACGTGAGACCTTTCTCGATGGCGTCATATATGCGTTAGTATGTCTACAAGTACAGGAAGATTCACCATCTTTAGAGAACATACCGTTATCTCTGAGCACATTATTGGAAGAATATAAGGACGTCTATCCGGTAGATTTACCTTCCAAGTTGCCACCAATCAGGGATATTCAACATGAAATTGACTTCGTCCCGGGCTCGTCCTTGCCTAACCTACCACATTACCGACTTAATCCCTCCGTACATAATGAACTACAAATGTTAATTTTCGATTTATTAGCTAAAAGATTTATCCGCCATAGTAAAAGCCCTTGTGCCGTCCCTGCCTTGTTGGTCCCGAAGAAAGATAAGTCTTGGAGGTTGTGTGTAGACTACCGGGCCATCAATAAAATAACTGTCAAGTATAGGTTTCCCATCCCCCGTTTGGACGATCTATTGGATATGTTGTCCACCGTGTTCTCAAAATTGGATTTATAGAGTGGCTACCACCAAATAAGGATTCAGGAGGGAGACGAATGGAAAACGGCCTTAAAATCTAAGGACGGGCTTTACGAGTGGTTAGTGCTAGGAGAGGGACTCACCAACGGACCAAGTACTTTCTCACGATTAATGACTCAAGTATTTAAGCCATACATGGGAAAATTTGTCGTAGTCTATTTCGATGATATTTTGGTGTTTAGTTCCTCGCCGATCGATCATGAAACTCATTTGCGGACAATCCTTACTACATTGTGCCAAGAGAACTTATATATTAATTTTAAGAAGTGCGCATTCGGTATGACTTCCGTGGAATTCTTAGGATACATAGTGAACGCTGAGGGAATACATGTTGACCCTAAGAAGGTCCAAGTAATTAGAGAGTGGCCGGAGCCGCAAAATATTCGGGAAGTTAGGAGTTTTCATGGATTGGCCACGTTTTATCGACGATTCATTCAACATTTTAGTAGCATCATGGCACCCATCACTGAGTGTATGAAGAAGGGTGATTTTATATGGACCAAATCGGCCGCTAGCGCATTTCAAATGATTAAGGATCGGATGTCCGAAGCCCCCTACTACGGTTGCCGGATTTTAGTAAAGTGTTTGAATTATCATGCGACGCTTCGGGAATCGGAATTGGTGGAGTGTTAAGTCAAGAGGGACATCCGGTCGGATACTTCAGCGAGAAACTTGCGGGCCCAAAATTAAATTACTCTAATTATGATCGTGAGTTTTATGCCGTGATACGTTGTCTCCAACATTGGCGACGCTATCTCATATAGAAAGAATTTGTAATCCTCTCGGATCATGAGGAGCTAAAATTTGTAAACTCTCAGGTAAAATCAGCCCTCGGCACGCCAAATGGGTCTCCTATCTTCAGGAGTACACATTCATTATCAAGCACCTTAAGGGTACGTTAAATCGAGTGGCGGACGCCCTTAGTCGTGTCACCCTATTGTTATCTAAAATGGAGGTGACAGTAATAGGATTTGAACGCATTAAGGACGAGTATGTCCTATGCCCGGATTTTAAGGATATTTATTTAGCAGCTCAGGAACAGGCCCCCTCTACTATTTCAGCCTACTACATTCGTGACAGTTATTTATTCAAGCACACGCAATTGTGTATTCCCCGCGCGTCCCTACGCCATTTTATTATATGGGAGTTACATAGTGGAGGTTTAGGTGGACACTTCGGTCGCCAAAAAACGATGACGCTTGTGGAGGATAAATTCTTTTGGCCGGGTCTCAAGCCAATGGTCAACAAAATCGTAGGAAGCTGCCGCGTATGTCAATTAACTAAGGGTAACAAGACCAATGCGGGCCTTTACACACCCCTTCCGATTCCCTCTGCCCCATGGGTGGATGTTAGCATGGACTTCATATTGGGCCTCCCACTGACATTTCGGCGTCACGATTCCATCTTGGTCGTAGTGGACCGATTCTCTAAAATGGCTTATTTTATCGCTTGTCATAATACCAACGATGCTTCCCATGTCGCTAAGTTGTATTTTAAGGAGGTCGTAGCTCATCGAGGTGTCCCCAAAATCATCGTGACCGATAGAGATGTTAAGTTTACTAACTACTTTTGGAAGACACTGTGGAAGTTGTTGGGCACGAGGCTTATGTTTTCGTCGGCCTACCACCCCCAAAAAGATGGGCAAACGGAAGTTGTTAACCGTAGTTTGGGAGGATTACTTCGTTGCTTGGTGGGCGATCATAAGGGTACATGGGATCTTATTCTCCCCCACGCTCAGTTAGCCTATAATAATTCTAAGAATAGGTCCACCGGGTTATCGCCAAATGAGATAGTGCATGGATATAAGGCGCCCGTGCCTCTTGATTTGATTCCGTTACCACCATCATTTAAATCAAGTCAATATGCACAGGACTTCGCCTCGCACGTTCACACTCTCCATGAGCACATTGGCAAGACGTTAGCTAAACAATATGCTATTTATCAATCGAATGCTAATATACATAAGCGAGCAGTCCCCTTAAAGGTTGGTGATTTGGTAATGGTACGTCTTATCCCTGAACGGTTGCCCTCGGGCACCATAAAAAATTAGCGAATAAGAGAGCCGGTCCTTTTCGGGTTTTGAAGAAGCTAGGTGAAAATGCATATTTATTACAGTTACCCGCTGAGTGGGGAATCTCACCTGTTTTTAACATTTCGGATTTAACGCTTTATGTCGCTCCACCACCTGAATTGTCAGTCTCTCCATTTCATATTTCCACTATACCGTCTAAAGGGGTGGGGGGTGCGAATATTTCTGGACCGCTTTCCCTTTCGGATTCTTCGGGAGGTACGTTGTCTATTGATGATGCAACTTGTTTTTCTTCTTCGCCTAACGCTTTTCCAAGGTTCCCCCGAACTGATTTCTTGCCTGACAAGATTTTGCAGGATGCAGTGTTTTCTACTCCCGACGGAGACATTCACAGGTTTTTGGTCAGATGGAGTGGTCGTCCAGCTTCGGACGACTCTTGGATTTCTTCGACAGACCTGGCTCTTCTCGATGCCGATCTCCTCCACCGTTACCGTCCAACCCACTTATCGGTGATGAGTCCTTTTGAGAGCGGGAGGATTGATGGCGACGACCACCACGACGGCCTATTGGGTTATTAAGAAGACGACCATGGCGGTGTTACGATTGATGGCGACGACCACGACGACGGCCAATTGGGTGATGAAGACGATGACCATGGCGGTGTGACCGTGACAGAAGATGACGACGATGCTCCACCATCAAGAGACTTGCGGCGCCGTTGCGGGCACGTCTACTGTAACGCCCCCGGTTTTCCAGTGATTTATTTTTAGTTCTTATTTGACGTTTTATGACGTCAGAGCGTTATGTTAGCGCGTGTTTGTCATGTGACGTTGTTAGAGCGTGCTCTTAGCACTTTAGGTTCCCTGCGTGGCTTGGTGATGCCTGGTAGCAAGATTCCGTAGCGAGCCAGAGTCTGTTTGGTGACTCGGTGGAGCCTCTTGGGGAATGCTTGTGTTTTGGCTTCGGGAGAAATTTGCCCGAGTTTTGTTCGTCGGATTTTGTTACCGACCTTGTCGTTAGCGCGTTTTGCGTTCGTTAGGTTTGACCGGCCAAATTTTGGGATTTGCGTCGGGAGTGGAAAATTTTACATTAGGAAATTAGATCGGCTAATTTTAGACTTGCTCGTCAAGTTTCGTCGCGTTCCGAGCATTTTTGGAGCCTCGGCGCGCGATTGAAATTTGTATGTTTTCGCGTACGCCATTAACTTTAGAAATTATTATCTCGAAAACGGTGCGTCGGAATTTGATTTCGACTTCGCCGTTGGATTCGTAGCATCGTCATTCGCTTACGGTGCGAATTTCGTTCGATTCGACGCGCGTTTTGCCCTCCGTAACGATATAAGGTTATATCATTTTTTTTATAATTATAAATATTATTTATATATATGTATATATAAAGAAATAAAAAATAATATAAAATAAAAAAAAAAGAAAAGAATTCGGTGAGAATGATTCTCACCGAATTCATATGATTCGGTGAGAATCATTCTCACCGAACAGTTTTGTTAGTTTTAAAATATATATATATATATATAAATAAATAAATTAAGTTTATATTTATATAAAAAAACAAGAGTAAACCTTTCTTCTTCCTCCGAACAAGCAGCCCCTCCTGTGCGAAATATTAGGCGAGTGCGGAACCCTCGTTCGCGAATCTTCCGGCGGCCGCCACCGCCGATTCGGTGGACGGAATTTCGATCCGATCGCGGCGTTGGAAAGCTCTCGGCGAGAGCTTCGAGATCGCGGTAAGCTTTTCCCGTTTCGGTGACCGTTTCGCCTTAGTTTTTTTTCGGCCCTAACCCCGGTTGTCCGTTTTTTCGTAGATCTCGTCTCCGCGTGTCCCCTTTTGGACGGATCTACGTGGTGGAGTATTTTGGGAGGACGTTTTCAAGAACGATTTGAGGCAAGTGGATTTCTCCCCTCTTGCGTGCCTCCATGGGTTGTATTTCGCTTTATTAATTCTCCTTGTCGTAGAATACCGGAATAATATAGGTGAGACTAGAAATATTCCTAGGTTAGGGCTTGTAGTCGGCCTAAACTAGGAAGTTATCGGAATTTATTTTAGATTGAATTCGGCGGGTAGGGAGAAATAATTCAGCGGGTAGGGGGAAATAATTCGGCGGGTAGGGGGAAATAATTCGGCTGGTTTTGGTTGTAGAACTTGATAGTTTCTAAGTGGTGTTGTAGGCTAGTTTTGGCGCCGAATCGTGGATCCTTAGCATATGGTAGCTGGGTTTCTGAGAGAGTATGGTACCGGGGGAGTTCGAGCCGTGGCCACCACCATTCCCTCCTTTGGACATTTTGGGTTCCTGTAAGAGGTTGGAACTCTATGTGTGTGGACCCTGTGGCGGCCCCTTTAGTACTCTTGAGACACCTGGACCTGGTTGTTCGGTTGTGACTGTTCTTAGTCTCCGACACAGGTTTGGGATTTGTGCCAGTGCTAACGATTTACAAGTTTAGGACTGTTAGTTCCTTTCATACTGTTCATTTGATGCATATTGGTTTCCTTTTTGTCTCTGCAGGCTTGAGCGGAATTTGGTACGTTTTAGTACTTGATGCATTTCTCTCACTTTACTGATTGTCATACTTACATTTTGTCCCTTTTTGGATTCTTTAGCTGAGATTTTCAGCATTTCTCTTACAGGGTTGGTAACCCTTTTTCTTTCTGCTCTTTTCATTCGATTATTATCTGATGTTTCTTTGCCTCTTGTTTTATTATTTCTTGCAGAGGTGTTCTTCTTTTGAATGCCTCAGGTTCAGGTCTGTAGCCGGCTGAACGGCTAATTTCAGGAGTTTCCTTGTGGACTGCGTTGTGGCAGTGTTTTCCTCACTTGTTGAGGTAGTTCTTTAGCTTTGTAGTAGTACAGACATACATGCTCGCCAGCGAGTTCGTGTCAGGTTGTTGACGCTCGTTGGTGATTTTCCTTTGTGATACTAAGTCCTTGCTTAGCTGCTAGTTTACCTGTTTTATGGTAGTTTCACTTGCTCTCTGGGAATGTTTTATGCTAGGTTGCTAGTTATTTTAAAACCTATAAAAAAGAAACTACTATATGTATTGCATGATCAACATGTTTTATAAAAGCTCAATCATTATTTTCCAAATGCGTAAAAAGATTGTTTTCTTTATAAATATTATAAATTGAAATCTAGGGTCTTGCATAGTGTAAGTTGTCCTCTTAGGACACTTATGCGCTCTTTTACGATGTTAGCATAAATGAAGTATTTTTCCGCTACGTATAAAAATAGTTTCAAACCGTGGACTATCTGATCCACTGAGCCGAGGGATACGGACAATTAATTAAAAAAAATCAGTTTTCTATTCATTTTAACTTATGATTTGAAGGATTAGAGTGTTGCCTGAGCGTCAGCAGTTATCCCCTGCTTGACGTGGCATCACAGCTCGTAGTTATCTCGTGCTCTGATTTATTTATTAATGAGAAAAATGCGGGTTGTGACAGTTGGTATCAGAGGGAGGTTTCTTGACAAATTGTCGGGCAACCTGTCCCTGTAAGTATTAGGTGTTTAGAGTCATATCATACACACACCGATATGTCATCAGCACTTCTTGGCTGAAGCACGAACACTACACTCATAGCATGACATGAAGTATACGAGGCATATTATGTAGTATGGGATGCATACTATGTGTTTGTATATGGATCCACCATAGGAGGCAACATGTGAGGGTTATGTAGTATGAGATGCATAACCTCACCACATGAATGCGGCTAGCACTTTTTCTTTTTTTCGTTGCATGGAAATGTTATGTAGTATGGGATACATAACATTTTCATGTGTACGCCGCTCATAACATGAATTAGGGCCTTTTTAGAATGCATAGCACAATCATGCATAGCATAACATTGCATACGCACAACGTGCCAAGCTAAAGATTTGCAGGATGACATGTGTACACACATAATTTTTTGAGTCAAAAAGAATATAAATTCATGCATTCCCGATCTAGGCACAAGAGTTAGTGTGATGATAGTGAATCATCGTAGGATAAGCATAACATCATTATTGAAAATCCAGAGCAAGTTAGCAGTATGAGCAAGTACTTAAGTATGTATTGTTTGTACTATGTTGTTTGGTTCTAGTGGGTGGGCTAGGTGTCTGATTAGTGTTTTCTTGTTCCATTAGAATGTCGAGGCATCCTTCGACAAGGTTGACTCCCCAATCGGAGGGAGAATCTTTAGGTGCGCAGAGCAGCGCAATGATAGAAGGTCTGCGACAAAGCAATGAAGCCTTGTCAAAGCAAGTAGTGGATTTGCAGTCTCAGGTCCAGTCCTTGTTAGCAGTTGTGGCAGGGCAAATTCCGAGAGTTCAGGACCCTGTTGTGGGTCAAGCTGTCCCTGTTCCCCCCGCTCCTCTGGTGCCTCCGGTCGTGGTGCCACCAGAGATGACCTTTATTTCTCAGTTTCAGCGACTTAGGCCTCCGACGTATGATGGCAAGGCAGATTACATGGTCTTAGACGACTGGATGATATCAATCGAGGAGATGTTCTCATACTCCGGGATTACTAATGATCAGAAAGTGATGTTAGCCGCATATCAGCTCAAAGGGTTGGCAAAGGGCTGGTGGATGAGGGAGAAGGAAGGTCTGAAGGACGGGTGTTCCTGGGAGTCCTTTAAGGAGCTACTTCTGAGTAAGTTTCTGCCATCGGCCGAGAGGGACTGTCTGATGAATGATTTACTGCACTTAAAGCAGAGGCAGCTCACGGTTAGTGAGTACGAAATCGAGTTTAGTAAGCTAAGCCGATTTGCCCCAGACTTGGTGAGTTCCGATGAAAATAGAAGCAAGCGATTTCTGGCTGGGCTAAGGAGTGACGTCCAGCAATTAGCAAGTGCCTATGCGACCTCAAGTTATGCTGGTATGGTGGAAGCTGCCTTAAAGGTAGAGGCAATTGATAACGCCAATAATCGAGGTCAACAACTGAGAAAAGATAAAAGAAAGTCTGATGAGGGTAAGAGTACTCAGGTCCCTGACGCTGCTCCGAGGAAGAGAAACAAAGAGGTATGCAGTTTCTGTGGCCGACCGGGCCATCCATTGGAAAGGTGCTATCAAAGATTAGGAGCTCAGAAGAAAGAGCAGATTCATGCCATCCAAGGTATCCCAAAGAAAGACTTGCTTTGTTCTGTATGCAAGAAGCCGGGGCACGATGCTGCCCATTGCTGGAAGAAGGTGAGAAGTTGTTTCTTGTGCGGTCAAGAGGGTCATCTCAAGTATCAGTGCCTGCAAGCTCAGCTTACTCTGCAGCCAGTTCCTCTTCAGGCTTTGCCGCCGCCGCAGCGAGTGGACAAGGGGAAAGGAAAGTTGAACGTGGTCTCTATGGAGGAAGGTCAGGCGTCCACGCAAGTGATATCGGGTTAGATTCTCCCCTAGTTTTAATGTTTAGCTCATAGTTTTAGTTTTGAGCGTTCGCTTCCTTAGTCGCGTGTGCAATTTTATAGGACGATTTAAGGTAAAGAACCGCTGGGCGCGTGTTCTGTTCGATTCCGACGCTACCCACTCATTTGTGGCTAGGGCCTTCGTAGAGTGTTACCGTTTGGATCTCGATCGTGTTGGTGATGCGTTCTGTGTCAAGTTTCCTTCGGGTGAATCTGTAGTTTCGGATCAGGGTATTCAGAGTTGTCCGATTTTACTAGGCGATTTTCTCGCGATTGCTGATTTGAAGCTGTTGGATCTGGAAGACTTCGATGTGATCCTAGGCATGGACTGGTTGTCCAGATATGATGCTGTGATCCAATGCAAGGGTAAACGCTTGGACTTCAGGATGGACAACGGTCAGCCCGGGAGTGTTTACGGTTATCCGTGCCAGGATTCTCCGACTATATCGGCGGTATGTGCTCGGAAGCTTGTAGATTCCGGATGTTTTTCTTGTTTGGTTTCGGTTTTAGAAACCAAGGTTAGTTTGCCGTGTTTGGAGGAGATCCCGGTGGTTCGTGATTTTTCTGATGTCTTTCCAGCTAACCTTCCTGGTCTCCCGCCTGATCGAGACGTGGAGTTTGTTATAGATTTGGAGCCGGGTACGCGTCCTATTGCCAAGGCGCCTTACCGGATGGCCCCACGCGAACTGGAGGAGTTGCGTATCCAGTTAGACGAGTTGCTTGAGAACGGATTTATAAGGCCGAGTTCTTCTCCTTGGGGTGCTCCCGTTTTGTTCGTCAAGAAAAAAGATGGATCGATGAGGTTGTGCATCGATTATAGAGAGCTAAATAAGGTAACGATCAAGAATAGGTATCCGTTGCCGAGGATAGATGAGTTGTTTGATCAACTGCGAGGCAGCGCCGTGTTCTCTAAGATTGACCTTCGTTCGGGCTACCACCAGTTAAGGATCCGTGAATCAGATATCCCGCGGACTGCCTTCCGTTCCAGACATGGACATTTTGAATTTTTGGTGATGTCATTTGGTTTGACCAACGCACCTTCTACTTTCATGGACATGATGAACAGGGTTTTCAAGGATGTTGGAACACCCTATTACTAATTTGGGTCATGATCACTATGTCTCTAGGAATCTGTGTTTGACCTTCTGTATAGCTTAATAGGTCAATTAGAATTGAGTCTAAGGGTTAGAAGTCTAGGATTGGAAGCTGCCCTGAAGACCAAGTTTTTCTGTAGACCAAGTCTAATCGTCGAGCTCAGCACGGCATTTCGTCGAACTCCGGTCGGCGATCGTCTAGCTCAACTTCTACAGATCGTCGAGCTCCATTCGACGATCGCTGAGCTCAACCTCATAATATCGTCGAGCTTCACTCGACGATCGCTGAGCTCAACTTCACAATATCGTCGAACTCCATTCGACGATCGGTGAGCTCAGGTCGACGATTTTGACTCTGCACTGGATCCTTATCTCTGAGCTCAGTTCGACGATCTTTGAGCTCAGATCGACGATTATTCTGTTGCTTGAATTTTCCAGTTCGCTGAGCTCAGCTCGACGATAGCAGAGCTCAGTTCGACGTTTTCAGTTATCTTTCAGAATTCAAATTCAAATCAGTTAGAAGTTATTCTGCATTTAATTCAGAAGATCTGCTAGCCGTTTTCATTTACTTCTGGACCAAGTTTCAAGGGATTTTTCAAGGAATAATTCTGTGGACTTTCCTTCAGAAGAAATTATGCAATTAAGGCTGTAATCAATGCAGACCAACGACTATCTTTGACAGAGTGATATTCTATTCTGGCACAGAGAATAAAAGATAGAATGTTTTTGAATCAAAATAGAGATTTGACAAGAAGAGGACACACAACTCAGTATACAGAGACTTTTTCAAAATTTTCTGTCAAGAAGAATTCTGAAGAACATTCATCAAAGAGATCAAGCATTCTTCAGATCTCTTCAGCTCTCAAAGTGTTCAAGGCCAACATCATTTTCAAGACTCCAGACTCTCAACATTTCAGCTTGCTGAAATCATCTTTTGCTGGAGATCTAACTTTGAAGGCCTATCACCCTCAGCAAAGCTCTTCTTCCTGAAGATCAAGGACTCAGGGGGAGCTTTGACATCAATCCACTTAGTCTTCTCAGTTGATTGAGAAAGAGAAGACTGCCATAACTCTCTCACCCCCACTCTGTAAAGGGTTTTTTAAACTCCCTTCAAAAGTTTGAATCTGGTTTTTGAGCACCTTGTCAAAAGCTCATTGGTGGCAAGACACCTGATCAAAAAATCTGATTTGGTTTTTGAGCACCTTATCAAAAGCTCATTGGTGCCCAGGACACCTGATCAACTCATCCTGCAGTGGATTCCTACCTAGGGTGGTAGAAGAGTGGATGTACCCAAGTTTGGGGAACCACTATATTTCCTTGTGTCATCTGGTTCTGCTTGTTTTCTTTTTGTTTCTGGCCTAGATTCTCTTGTGCTTAGTCTCTGCATAGCTTAGTTTTGTGATTAGTTTTATTTCTGCTTCCCTGCTCACACTCATTACAACAATTGTTGTAAAGCTTTGCAAAAGTTTTTCTTTGTGTTTTAAAAGCACCATATACTCTATTCACCCCCCTATAGAGTATATCAGATCTAGTTTCCCTTTCAATTGGTATCAAAGCCAGGTTGGTTAAACATACCATACCTGATTGGTTGTACAGGCTAACACCTGAACCCCAAGATCCTAAACTAGATCTATTTTTCTTTGGTATTTTATTATTAGATCTTGTTTGCACAACTCATGGCCCAAAACAAAGATTATGCAAGCACCAGACCTCCAGTGTGCAATCTGTCAAAGTTTGCACTTTGGAAAGCAAGGATTAGACTCTACATGAATTCTATTGACGAAGATATTTTTAATTCTGTTTTGACAGTGTGTCCAAGACCCCCAGAAAGTACAAGTACAAATGCTGTTCCACCTCCATCAGGAACAGATGCTGACATCAAAAAGTGGAAAGTAGCTGATGCCAAGGCTATGAACAATCTAGCCCAGACAATGTCAGATGACATTTTTCAAAAGGTAGCTGAATGTAATTCAGCCAAGGAGATTTGGGACAAGCTCTCAGAAATAGTTTCAGGCTCAGCTGATGAGAGAAAGGACAGAAGATCCCATCTCATCTCCCAATATGAGAACTTCAAGAAGGGAGAAACTGAGTCAGTGGGAGACATGTACAACAGACTGAGTCTAATTGTCAGTGAACTGAGGACATTAGACAAAGAGATCTCACTGACAGAACTTAATGACAAGATCCTAATGTGCTTTCCCAGCACTTGGGATTCAAGAATCTGGCCAATTAAAGATGCCAGAAGTCTGAATGAGATCACCACTGAAGCCTTGTTGGGTAAGCTCAAATCTTATGAGCTACTCATCAAGAACAGAGAGGAAGAACAGAATGCTGCTTCACCAGCCACAAGAAAGGAGAAGACCATAGCATTCAAGGCAACTGAGGATCTGCCTGAAGAAAAAGGAACTGGCAATAATGAACTTCTCAGCTTGTTGGCCAAAAGATTCTATAAGATGGCCAGAAAGGACTTCAGAAGAAGATCATACAAGGAGCAGGATAAGCCAAGGTATGACAAGTACATTAGCAATAACAAAGACATTATTTGCTTTGGTTGCAGGAAACCAGGGCATATAGTTCCTGACTGTCCAGAGAACAAGAACAAGGACAGAAGGGAAAGAAAAGAGAGAAGAAAGGAGAAAGACTCCAAAAGGAGTGACAATAGCAAACCTTCTTCCAGCAAAAATAAGCATACAAGGAAAGGATTTGTTGCTGAATCCTGGAGTGAGACTGAAGAGGAGTCAGAAGCCTCTTCCAGCTCCAGTGATGATGAGGATGATGCAGAGGAAAAGGAGTTCTGCATGATAGCAATCAATGCCTCACAACACAACTCAGAGGAAGAGGAGTCAGAGTCAGACTCAGAGACTCAACCTGAAGAAGATCAGGTAATCAGCTCTTTTGATTTTACTTCAGAAGATTTTAAATCTGAATTTAAAGCACTATGTTTAGACCTGCTAAAGTCTGAGAAAGAGATCATCTCTCTCAGAAATCAATTATCTGAACAAAATGTTTTAAAGTCAGAAAACCTCAAACTCTCTCAGGAGTTGGAGAACTATAGGGAACAGATAGCTTCACTGAAAAGTGAGCTCTCTGAGGCCAAGAAGCTTGAAGAATCTCTCAATGGGAGAAGCCTCAAGCTGATGGACATCACAAGCACAGTGAACTCAAGATTCAACAGTACACTGGGCTTGGGTGCCTCATCCAGCCAACCTATTGTTCTAACAACTCCTATCAAGTTCATTTCTGACAAGGGAAAGGGAGTTGTAGAGGTTGCCAGGAAAAATTCTGATCTGCCTCAGAAAACTAAGTCCCAGCACAAATCGTCGAACGGAGATCGACGATCGCCGAATGAAGATCGACGATCGCCGAACGCAGCTCGACGATCTCAGGACAAATCGTCGAACGCAGATCGACGATCTCAGCCAAAGTCGTCGAACGCAGGTCGACGATCCCATATACCTGACCTCAGCCATAGTCGACCGTCGAACGCAGCTCGACGATCTGACCCACGATCGTCGAACGCAGCTCCAAGATCGTCGAACAGAGGTCAGAGCTCTGGAAACTTTTTCAAAGGCAAGTCAAAATTGAATCCTAAGGGTTCTTCATCCCAAACCTACAACCCTTATACTGAATGGATTATACCTCCAAGGAGATATCATCCTGAAGGATATAAGAGTCAGCCAGGGATGTCTTTCATTTCTGAATTTAGAGGTTATCAACCTAGGCCCAAGGTAAACTGGGTCAAAAACAAGTGAATTGTTTTATGTGCAGGTGAAGACCTATCCAACATCTAACCAGCAATGGTATTTGGATAGTGGGTGCTCTAAGCACATGACAGGGAACAAGGACAACCTCAATTCCTTTAGAGCCAAGCTTGGACCCAAAGTTATCTTTGGTGATTCCAACTTTGGACAAACTAAATGATATGGTGCAGTCCAGATTGGTTCTGTAACCTTCAAGAAGGTAGCATATGTGGAAGGACTGAAGCACAACCTAATCAGCATCAGTCAGCTATGTGATGAAGGGTACCAGGTGACCTTCAGCAAAACCTTATGCAAAATCAAGTCAGAGGACAACACAACTGTGTTGACAGGTAAAAGGAAAGGTAACATCTACCTTGTAGATTTTCTTTCAACCAATGTAGATATCTGTTTATTCAACTCAGTTTGTAGACCAAATGTTTTATGGCATAAGAGACTAGGACACCTAAACCTTAGAACTATTGCTAGGCTCTCCAAGGACAACCTTGTTAGAGGACTACCCTCTGGCCCCTACAAGAAGGAAGGACTCTGCAAGGCTTGTCAATTAGGCAAGCAAACTAAAAACAGTTTTAAGTCACTTAATAAGAGTGATTCACCTAGGATATTGTATCTGTTACACATGGATCTATTTGGACCCATCACAGTACAAAGCCTAGGAGGGAAATCCTACACTTTAGTAATTGTAGATGACTTCTCTAGATTCACTTGGGTGTTCTTTCTAAGGAAGAAGTCTGATAACTTTAAGTGTCTGACAGAGTTTCTCAAATGTATACGGATTGAGTTCAATACTCACATTGCCCTGATCAGAAGTGATCATGGGACAGAGTTTGATTCTCTTCTTATGCAAGAGTTCTGTCAGAGTGAAGGGATCAGGCATACTTTCTCAGCTCCTAGAACTCCTCAACAAAATGGGGTAGCTGAATGGAAAAATAGAACCCTTATTGAATCTGCCACTACATTGTTGTCAGATGCTCATCTACCTCTATCCTTTTGGGCAGAGGCAGTGAACACCTCCAACTATGTGCTGAACAGAAGTCTGATACATAAACTGAAGGGAAAGACTCCCTATGAATTACTCAAAGGGAAGAAACCTAAAGTTGACTATTTCAGAATTTTTGGTTGCATTTGCTATATTCACAATAATGATAAGAAATATTTAGCAAAATTTCAAGCCAAAGCTGATGAAGGAGTGTTTCTGGGATACTCCATGATTAGCAAGGCCTATAGGGTCTATAATAAATCATCATTGAAAATTGAGGAATCTGTTCATGTTTCTTTTGATGAAACTAACATGTCTTTCAAGGAGAAGATTTCTTCTACCATAGAACCTTTGCAGGAACACTCTCTAGTTGAAGATATGAACAAGTTACAGGTTGCTCAAGAAGAAGAAAGCAGTGAAGATGAAAGCAATGCTCAACATATTGAACCACCACTTGAAGAGCCAGTTGTTGTACCACAAGAGGAAACAACAACACAGGATGGTGAACAATCAACACCCCCTGTTGATTTAGTAACATCAAGAGACCATCCAATTTCCCAGATAATTGGAGAAATCTCAGCTGGTGTGCAAACCAGAAATCAGGTCAACCAAAACCTATTGCACACCTGCTTCCTTTCTCAAATTGAACCTCAGTCCATTCAAGATGCAGAGCAAGATCAACACTGGATCATTGCCATGCAAGAGGAGTTGCATCAATTTGAGAGGAACAAAGTATGGGAACTCGTGCCAAAGCCTAAGGATCATTCCATTGTTGGAACAAAATGGGTATTCAGAAATAAACTGGATGATCAAGGAGTAATAATAAGGAACAAGGCAAGGCTAGTTGCCCAGGGATATTCTCAAGAAGAAGGAATTGACTACGACCAGACCTTTGCACCTGTTGCAAGATTAGAAGCCATCAGGATATTTTTAGCTTATGCAGCTCACAAAGGCTTCAAGGTTTATCAGATGGATGTCAAGAGTTCTTTCTTAAATGGAGACATCAAAGAGGAAGTCTATGTCAGACAACCTCCAGGTTTTATCTCTCCAACTTATCCTGATTATGTTTTTAGATTAAATAAAGCATTATATGGTCTCAAACAAGCTCCTAGAGCATGGTATGAGACCCTAGCATGCTTTCTCTTGGAAAATTGTTTTATCAGGGGTAGAGTAGACCAAACTCTTTTTATTAGAACCCATAAGTCCCATACCCTACTAGTACAAATTTATGTAGACGATATCATTTTTGGTTCTACTGACTCACAATTGTGCAGAAGGTTTTCTAACCTAATGCATTCTAAATTTGAGATGAGTAGTATGGGTGAGCTATCCTTCTTCCTAGGATTGCAAGTCAAGCAACATGCTGAAGGCATCTTTATTTCTCAAACCAAATATGCTAATGAGCTGGTTAAGAAATTTGGCATGTCTGAGGCATCTTGTATGAAAACACCCATGCCTACCAATGCTGTATTGGATGCTGATGAACATGGGAAACCTGTTGATCAGACAACATATAGAGCAATGATTGGCTCTTTACTGTATCTTACAGCTAGTAGACCAGATATAATGTTTGCTACATGCATATGTGCTAGGTTCCAAGTTAGCCCTAGAGAGTCACACCTCACATTAGTAAAGAGGATTCTCAGGTATGTTAAAAGTTGTCCAAATCTAGGTCTCTGGTATCCAAAAGATTCAGCATTTGAGTTAACTGGATTCTCTGATGCTGATTATGCTGGATGCAGAATTGACAGGAAAAGCACCAGTGGAACTTGTCAGTTCCTTGGTGATAGACTTGTCTCTTGGTTTTGCAAGAAACAAACATCAGTGTCAACTTCAACTGCTGAAGCTGAATATATGGCTGCAGGCAGTTGTTGTTCACAAATACTGTGGATTCAAAATCAACTCCTAGATTATGGTTACAACTTAGAGAAGTCAAAAATCTTTTGTGATAATACAAGTGCTATTTCCATAGCTCAAAATCCAGTCCTCCATAGTAGGACAAAACACATAGAGATTATGCATCATTTCTTAAGGGACAATGTTGAAAAGAACAAAATTGAACTGCAATATATTCCAACTGATTTACAAAGGGGAGATATTTTCACCAAGCCTTTGGATGAAAAGAAACACACTTTCTTCCTAAATCAGTTAGGACTGTTAAATGGAGGAAGTCTTAAATAATATCCAAGATTTTGAAAGCTAAAAATTGACCAAGACTAGGCAAAATTCTGATTTCTCTTAGTGTCTAGAATTTTCTGATCTCTGAACTGCGCTCGACGATTTCCCCAAAGATCGTCGAACGGCGCTCGACGATTTCCAGAATCGTCGAACTGAGTTCAGCGCCCCTCAGATAGTATGAACTATCTCTTCCGGTCAACGATCGTCGAACGGCGCTCGACGATTTTGTTCCCTGAACGATCGTCGAACGGAGCTCGACGCCTTTCCAGATCGTCGAACGGAGATCGACGATGTTGGAGTCTCTTCAGATTCCTTTAGAAGCCTCGATCGTCGAACCGAGTTCAACGATCTTTCCAATTCTGCGTCGAACCCTAATATAAAACTCATTTTTCGCCGTCGTTCTCTCTTGCGCTTTCAATTTCTCTGCAAGAATTTTCTTCCCTCCAAACAGTTCTACGCTTGTTCGGTTTGTTTGTTAAATTTTTGCAGGTACAATGGCCGTATCAGTTGCTGTTCTAGCCGCCATGAAGTTCGATGCAGGATTCGACATTGATCTGGACTCATTCAACACTACTGATCAAATCTTCCAGGACATTTTGAGTTTATTCAAGGATCAGAACTTGTCTGCCCTCATGACCACTAGAATCAAGCTTGCTTCAGATGAATTAAAAGAATGGGTCTATACTGCTCACAACCTTGACAACAACACAATAGTTGGATCTATTGCTGGAACCCAGGTACCTCTGACCCCAACAGTCTTAACATAGGTTTTTGGTTTGAGAAATGGAGAAGACACTGCTGAATTATCTGGGGAGGAATTTTCTGATATACTTGCCAGGATGGGTCATCCAGAGGGAAACCCTAGCAAGTTGTTTAAAAGGAACTTGTCTGTTGAGTACAGGTTCCTAGCAGATGTTGTAGGCAAGGTGCTGTTGGCAAAGCATTCTGCACATGATACCATCTCCAGACATCAGCTCTGCCTCATGGGAGCTCTGGTAGATAAGAAAAGTTTGAATTGGGGAGAGGTCTGCTTTGACCTAATAAAGAAAAAGATTAACAAAACTTTTGTAAATTTTGGAAGAATTCTTGGAGTTTTCCTTCAGGCAAGGTGCCCTGCTCTGCTGGTCTCCTCTGGAGTGCACATCAATGCCTCCAAGAGACTTACCTGTGCCCTATTTGGCATGTGGGACAGGCAAATTAGCAAACCCAGCAGGCCCTCTTCAACTGCTCCTTCAGGTACCAGGACTCAAAGAGTCACTCCCCCACAGGTCTCTGCTTCTGCAGAGGACCTGGCTGCTGTTGTTGCTGCTTCCTCTCCTCCTCCAAGTCCAACCCTACCTCCAGCTCCATCCACCACTCCAGTTCCATCCACCATTACCATCTCTAGCCCTTCCCCAACCTCAATTCCATCTCCAGCAACCATTTCCTCACCACCAGTAGACCAAATCCACCCATTGTTCTCATATCCACCACCAGATGTCACATCATCTCCATCCATACCATCATTCACCCTTCTGGATGAATCCTACATGGATGATTCCCCCTCTTCTCCTCCAGAATTACCCTCCTCCTCAACCTCATTCCAAGATCTCCTCCACCACATCATTGACCAACCAACCTTTACTCCATCCATATCCATCCCCTTACCCTCCATCTCCACAATCCCCACACCTCAGCCATCCATCCCTCCACCATCCAGCCCTCCACTTCCAGCATCCTCAGCCATCCCCATACCCTCTACCTCTGCTCCTGCCATTGAGCATGTAGATCTGCCAGCCTTAGCTGACAAGTTGTATGAGCTACTGGCCCCCAGGCTCTCTCTTCTCATGGAGGCCTCCTTAGCTCCTCTACAACAGTCACTGGCAGCCCTGTCTGCCAGGCTTTCCTCCCTCATTCCTCAGGCACCACCTCCAGCAGTGTGCCTTGATACAGATGTATCTGCATCCAGGCAGGGGGAGATGCCATATGAAGCCAGCCTTCATGCTGCTGTTGCTGCTGCTTCTGCTCCTGCTGTTGATACTGCTGCTGCTGCTGCTGTTGTTTTTGTGTCTGCTGTTCCAGTTGCTGTGCCTACTCCAGTTCTGGCAATAGACCTAAGGTCTTTGCTCTCAGCCTTTGATCCTGCCTTTTTCAGTTGTTTACCAAAAGTTATTGCTGTCCAGCCCTCAGAAGACCTATCTAAGGCACTGGTGCCTTTCTCTGGCTGTGACCCCAGTATTATTTCTTCTTTTATACACTCAGTGACTACTGCTGCTGCTGTTGAAGAAAAGACTGAATCTGCTTCTGAAATTGTCTTTGCTGCTGCTGAAGAAAATGTTCCCACTGCTGCTGAAATCCCTTTTGTTTCTGATGAGCCCATTTCCAAGGAATTTCTGATGACAGAGGCCATTGATGTTGAGCCTGCTGCAGATTTTGTTGTTGTTCCTGAAGCTGCTGCTGCCCTCACTCCTGAAGTTACTAGTGTTGTTTCTGCTGTTGCTCCTGTATCTGCTGCTGTATCTGTTTCTGTTGCTCCTTCTGCTTCTGCCTCATCTGCTGCTGTTCAACTGAAAGAAGATTTGATGAAGAGAATTGATGCTTTATATGATGCTCAGAGCTCTGAATCTGATGATTACAACACTGCCTCTGATGATTCTTCTGCCACTATTGCAAGGAAAAGGAAGGCAAGAAGTAAGGCAATGAGAAGGGTTCCTCCTGCCCAAGTCAAGGATAACAATGATGTTCCTTATTATATTCTGCACAACTGCCCAATTACTGAACATTGGATGCAGTATTCCAAAAATCAGCTAAAAGCAATGAAAAAGAAAAGAAAGTATGAGAAGGGCTCCTCCCAGTTCAAGCACCCTCATCCTCCTCCACCACCTCCACCTGATGCAGGTGCAGGTGGCAGCTCTGCAAGTTCAGCCCCAGCTAGAAGCCAAGCTCCCTATCAACCCCATGCTAGAACCTATCAAAGGGAAAGCCAATCTAGGGGTTCTTATTCCAGGAGAGGAAGATACAGGGGAAGTCAAAGAGATATTCAGGTATATTCTAAAGGGCATTCCAGGCAGCACCCTTACTCCAGGGGAGGACATGCTTCATCTGATACTACTTCTGGTCCATTCCCCTTTAAGCTCAAAGAGACAGTGTCTGCTAGGCCTCCTCAAGACACTTCTTCCAACAGGTATGAGCCACCTGTGCCATTTGAGGACCCTGAAAAGAACCCAGCCTCTTGGACTGCTAGAATGAAAGAAATGGCTGCATTAGACCAGATAAAGAAAGCCAGAGAGCAAGGCTTAGACACTTCAAATATTTCTACCATGTCAGAACAAAGACAAAAGGAGTTGGAAAGATATGCCTCCAGCAAGTTCTTTGATGCAGACAGATACATGGAGTTGCATCCTGCTGCTGTGGTTCCCAGGACTTCAAAGCAAACATACTTGGGTGCAGCTGATGACACTAGGTCTAACAAGGAAGCATTGAACCCTAACAGAGAAATCAAGATGGTTAAAGGCAAAGAGAAGAAGTAACTCTGTAAGGTGACAATCCTTGGTTTTTCTGACTGCTATCTGGATGTTATATATATATATATATCTGTGATGTTTCTGCAATGTGTCTAGCTGCTGTTGTTTTTATGCTTTTCTGATTGTATGATGTTATTTGATTTTCCAAAATCTGTAAATAGTAATCCTAACCCAAATAGGGGGAGATTGTTGGAACACCCTATTACTAATTTGGGTCAGGATCACTATGTCTCTAGGAATCTGTGTTTGACCTTCTGTATAGCTTAATAGGTCAATTAGAATTGAGTCTAAGGGTTAGAAGTCTAGGATTGGAAGCTGCCCTGAAGACCAAGTTTTTCTGTAGACCAAGTCTAATCGTCGAGCTCAGCACGACGTTTCGTCGAACTCCGGTCGACGATCGTCTAGCTCAACTTCTACAGATCGTCGAGCTCCATTCGACGATCGCTGAGCTCAACCTCATAATATCGTCGAGCTTCACTCGACGATCGCTGAGCTCAACTTCACAATATCGTCGAACTCCATTCGACGATCGGTGAGCTCAGGTCGACGATTTTGACTCTGCACTGGATCCTTATCTCTGAGCGCAGTTCGACGATCTTTGAGCTCAGATCGACGATTATTCTGTTGCTTGAATTTTCCAGTTCGCTGAGCTCAGCTCGACGATAGCAGAGCTCAGTTCGACGTTTTCAGTTATCTTTCAGAATTCAAATTCAAATCAGTTAGAAGTTATTCTGCATTTAATTCAGAAGATCTGCTAGCCATTTTCATTTACTTTTGGACCAAGTTTCAATGGATTTTTCAAGGAATAATTCTGTGGACTTTCCTTCAGAAGAAATTATGCAATTAAGGCTGTAATCAATGCAGACCAACGGCTATCTTTGACAGAGTGATATTCTATTCTGGCACAGAGAATAAAAGATAGAATGTTTTTGAATCAAAATAGAGATTTGACAAGAAGAGGACACACAACTCAGTATACAGAGACTCTTTCAAAATTTTCTGTCAAGAAGAATTCTGAAGAACATTCATCAAAGAGATCAAGCATTCTTCAGATCTCTTCAGCTCTCAAAGTGTTCAAGGCCAACATCATTTTCAAGACTCCAGACTCTCAACATTTCAGCTTGCTGAAATCATCTTTTGCTGGAGATCTAACTTTGAAGGCCTATCACCCTCAGCAAAGCTCTTCTTCCTGAAGATCAAGGACTCAGGGGGAGCTTTGACATCAATCCACTTAGTCTTCTCAGTTGATTGAGAAAGAGAAGACTGCCATAACTCTCTCACCCCCACTCTGTAAAGGGTTTTTCAAACTCCCTTCAAAAGTTTGAATCTGGTTTTTGAGCACCTTGTCAAAAGCTCATTGGTGGCAAGACACCTGATCAAAAAATCTGATTTGGTTTTTGAGCACCTTATCAAAAGCTCATTGGTGCCCAGGACACCTGATCAACTCATCCTGCAGTGGATTCCTACCTAGGGTGGTAGAAGAGTGGATGTACCCAAGTTTGGGGAACCACTATATTTCCTTGTGTCATCTGGTTCTGCTTGTTTTCTTTTTGTTTCTGGCTTAGATTCTCTTGTGCTTAGTCTCTTCATAGCTTAGTTTTGTGATTAGTTTTATTTCTGCTTCCCTGCTCACACTCATTACAACAATTGTTGTAAAGCTTTGCAAAAGTTTTTCTTTGTGTTTTAAAAGCACCATATACTCTATTCACCCCCCTCTAGAGTATATCAGATCTAGTTTCCCTTTCAAAGGACTTTCTGGACAAGTTTGTAGTCGTATTTATAGACGATGTGTTGGTGTATTCACGCAATATTGAGGAGCATGACCAACATTTGCGTCTAGTTTTATCTGCCTTGAGTGACCATAGGTTGTTCGCCAAGCTAAGTAAAAGCGAGTTCTGGTTGCCTCAGGTTTCTTTCCTGGGTCATGTGGTTAACAAGGACGGAATCTCTGTCGACCCAGAAAAGATAGCCGCAGTTATGGAATGGACGAGGCCTGCCACACCCAAAGAAATAAGAAGCTTCCTTGGGTTGGCTGGCTACTATAGAAGATCTGTAGAGGGTTTCTCTACATTATCTGCGCCATTGACCAAATTGACGCAGAAGAATGCAGCATTTGTGTGGAGCGATAAGTGCGAAGAAGCGTTCCAAGAGCTAAAGAATAGACTGTGCACTGCTCCGATTTTGACATTGCCTACGGAAGGATTAGACTATGCCGTTTACGTGGACGCATCCTACGTGGGTCTTGGTTGTGTGCTGATGCAAGAAGGAAAAGTGATTGCGTATGCGTCAAGACAGCATAAGATTCATGAAAGGAACTACCCTACGCATGACTTGGAATTCGCAGCAGTTATTTATGCATTGAAATTATGGAGACACTTGTTGTATGGCATGCAGTGCAAGATTTATACAGATCATAAGAGTTTGAAGTATGTCTTCACTCAAAAGGAGTTGAACTTGCGCCAGCGCAGATGGTTAGAGTATGTGGCTGATTATGAAGTGGAGATCCTGTACCATCCGGTAAGGCTAACGTGGTAGCCGACGCCTTAAGCAGGAAGACAGGGAAAATTTTCAATCTCTCCACTGAGTTGTTAGTAGAAGAGTTCTTTTTAATGGATATTTCAGTTGGTAGATGTGACTCGCCAAGCAGTTTGGAAGTGTCTGAGCCTTCATGGATTTCTCTAACGAGGCTTCATCAAAAGGACGATCCTGATCTACTGCACCTTCATAATAGAACTGAGAAGGGGGAGCTGCCTGACTTTTCGATCGATGACGCGGGTACTCTAAAGTACCGCGGTAGATTTTGCGTCCCCAATTTTCGAGATATTCGAGTGAAGTTGTGCAGTGAGGCACACGGTTCAAGTGTGGCCTACCATCCAGGGTCTACAAAAATATATAAGGACTTGAAACAGATTGCCTGGTGGATTGGGATGAAGGGTGACATTGCAAGGTTTGTGTCAGAATGTTTTACGTGTAAGGGAGTTAAGGCTGATCATGGAAGGCCTGGTGGAAAATTAGCGCCTTTAGAGATTCCAACTTGGAAGTGGGAGAGTATCTCAATGGATTTCATTACTAGTTTGCCGAGATCTCCCCGAGGGCATGACTCTGTTTGGGTGATTGTTGATAGATTAACAAAGTGTGCGCACTTCGTACCCTTTCAGATTGGTTACTCGATGAAAAAGATAGCGGAACTATATTTGAATGAAGTTATCAGGTTACATGGACTACCCGTAAGTATAGTATCAGATCGAGACTCCAGGTTTACGTCTCGTTTCTGGAAGAGCATTCAAGAAGGATTGGGAACTGACTTGAGGTATTCTACCGCATATCATCCACAGACCAATGGTCAAACGGAGCGTGTTAATCAGATTGTGGAAGATATGATCCGTTGTTATATATTAGACCACGGGGGAGCGTGGGATGAACGCTTGAGGATGATGGAGTTCGCATACAATAACAGTTATCAAGAGAGTCTGCAAATGGCTCCTTTCGAAGCGCTATATGGAAGACGATGTAAAACTTCTCTATTTTGGGCTGAGGTTGGTGAGAGGCCGATGTTAGGTCCAGATGCCTTAGAAGAAATGGAAGTCTCTGTAAAGCTTATTCGAGAGAAGCTTCAGATAGCTCAAGAGCGATACGAGAAGAACGCCAATCGGCGTAGGTCCGTTTTGGAATTTTCTGTGGGGGACATGGTATTCCTTAAGGTTTCCCCGATGGTTGGAGTGAAGAGATTCAGTAAGAACCATAAGTTGGACCCAAGGTATGTGGGACCATTTGAAATTGTGGAGCGGATTGGTGTGTCAGCCTATAAGTTGAAATTACCCGCAAATTTTCCTAGAGTGCACAATGTTTTTCACGTGAGCCAACTGCGGAGGTGCGTGCTAAGTGACAGACAAGTTCTGGATGCAGTGCCCCAGTTGGAGCCTAACCTTTCCTACGTGGAAGTTCCTATTCGTGTTTTGGATGTGCAAGATCGAGTGTTGCGGAGAAAGACAATACCGATGGTAAAGATTCTGTGGAGAAACCAAGACGTGGAGAGCGTGACTTGGGAGTTGGAGTCAGCTATGAGGGAGGCGCATCCTCATTTGTTCTCCTAGCTATGCTCGGTAAGCATTCGATAACCCTTGGTTATTTTCTTTTCCTTATTTGGTAGAAGTGTTTTATGCGTAAAGTTTCGGGACGAAACTTTCTTTTAGGGGGAGTGACTGTAACGCCCCCGGTTTTCCAGTGATTTATTTTTAGTTCTTATTTGACGTATTATGACGTCAGAGTATTATGTTAGCGCGTGTTGGTCATGTGACGTTGTTAGAGCGTGCTCTTAGCTCTTTAGGTTCCCTGCGTGGCTTGGTGATGCATGGTAGCAAGATTCCCTAGCGAGCCGGAGTCTGTTTGGTGACTCGGTGGAGCCTCTTGGGGAATTCTTGTGTTTTGGCTTCGGGAGAAATTTGCCCGAGTTTTGTTCGTCGGATTTTGTTACCGACCTTGTCGTTAGCGCGTTTTGCGTTCGTTAGGTTTGACCGGCCAAATTTTGGGATTTGTGTCGGGAGTGAAAAATTTTACATTACGAAATTAGATCGGCTAATTTTAGACTTGCTCGTCAAGTTTCGTCGCGTTCCGAGCATTTTTGGAGCCTTGGCGCGCGATTGAAATTTGTATGTTTTCGCGTACGCCGTTAACTTTAGAAATTATTATCTCGAAAACAGTGCGTCGGAATTCGATTTCGACTTCGCCGTTGGATTCGTAGCGTCGTCATTCGCTTACGGTGCGAATTTCGTTTGATTCGGCGCGCGTTTTGCCCTCCGTAACGATATAAGGTTATATCATTTTTTTTTATAATTATAAATATTATTTATATATATGTATATATAAAGAAATAAAAAAATAATATAAAAAAAAAAGAAAAGAATTCGGTGAGAATGATTCTCACCGAATTCATATGATTCGGTGAGAATGATTCTCACCGAATCATGTATTCGGTGAGAATCATTCTCACCGAACAGTTTTGTTAGTTTTAAAAAAAATATATATATATAAATAAATAAATTAAGTTTATATTTATATAAAAAAACAAGAGTAAACCTTTCTTCTTCCTCCGAACCAGCAGCCCCTCCTGTGCGAAATATTAGGCGAGTGCGGAACCGTCGTTCGCGAATCTTCCGGCGGCTGCCACCGCCGATCCGGTGGACGGAATTTCGATCCGATCGCGGCGTTGGAAAGCTCTCGGCGAGAGATTCGAGATCGCGGTAAGCTTTTCCCGTTTCGGTGACCGTTTCGCCTTAGTTTTTTTTCGGCCCTAACCCCGGTTGTCCTTTTTTTCGTAGATCTCGTCTCCGCGTGTCCCCTTTTGGACGGATATACGTGGTGGAGTATTTTGGGAGGACGTTTTCCAGAACGATTTGAGGCAAGTGGATTTCTCCCCTCTTGCGTGCCTCCATGGGTTGTATTTCGCTTTATTAATTCTCCTTGTCGTAGAATACCAGAATAATATAGGTGAGACTAGAAATATTCCTAGGTTAGGGCTTGTAGTCGGCCTAAACTAGGAAGTTATCGGAATTTATTTTAGATTGAATTCGACGGGTAGGGGGAAATAATTCGGCGGGTAGGGGGAAATAATTCGGCGGGTAGGGGGAAATAATTCGGCGGGTTTTGGTTGTAGAACTTGGTAGTTTCTAAGTGGTGTTGTCGGCTAGTTTTGGCGCCGAATCGTGGATCCTTAGCATGTAGTAGCTGGGTTTCTGAGGGAGTATGGTACCGGGGGAGTTCGAGCCGTGGCCACCACCATTCCCTCCTTTGGACATTTTGGGTTCCTGTAAGAGGTTGGAACTCTAGGTGTGTGGACCCTATGGCGGCCCCTTTAGTACTCTTGAGACACCTGGACCTGGTTGTTCGGTTGTGACTGTTCTTAGTCTCCGACACAGGTTTGGGATTTGTGCCAGTGCTAACGATTTACAAGTTTAGGACTGTTAGTTCCTTTCATACTGTTCATTTGATGCATATTGGTTTCCTTTTTGCCTCTGTAGGCTTGAGCGGAATTTGGTACGTTTTAGTACTTGATGCATTTCTCTCACTTTACTGATTGTCATACTTACATTTTGTCCCTTTTTGGATTCTTTAGCTGAGGTTTTCAGCATTTCTCTTGCAGGGTTGGTAACCCTTTTTCTTTCTGCTCTTTTCATTCGATTATTATCTGATGTTTCTTTGCCTCTTATTTTATTATTTCTTGCTGAGGTGTTCTTCTTTTGAATGCCTCAGGTTCAGGTCTGTAGCCGGCTGAACGGCTAATTTCAGGAGTTTCCTTGTGGACTGCGTTGTGACAGTGTTTTCCTCACTTGTTGAGGTAGTTCTTTAGCTTTGTAGTAGTACAGACATACATGCTCGCCAGCGAGTTCGTGTCAGGTTGTTGACGCTCATTGGTGATTTTCCTTTGTGATACTAAGTCTTTGCTTAGCTGCTAGTTTACCTGTTTTGTGGTAGTTTCACTTGCTCTCTGGGAATGTTTTATGCTAGGTTGCTAGTTATTTTAAAACCTATAAAAAAGGAAATACTATGTGTATTGCATGATCAGCATGTTTTATAAAAGCTCAATCATTATTTTCCAAATGCGTAAAAAGATTGTTTTCTTTATAAATATTATAAATTGAAATCTAGGGTCTTGCATAGTGTAAGTTGTCCTCTTAGGACACTTATGCGCTCTTTTAGGATGTTAGCATAAATGAAGTATTTTTCCGCTACGTATAAAAATAGTTTCAAACCGTGGACTATCTGATCCACTGAGCCGAGGGATACGACCAATTAATTAAAAAAAATCAGTTTTCTATTCATTTTAACTTATGATTTGAAGGATTAGAGTGTTGCCTGAGCGTCAGCAGTTATCCCCTGCTTGACGTGGCATCACAGCTCGTAGTTATCTCGTGCTCTGATTTATTTATTAATGAGAAAAATGCGGGTTGTGACAGCTACAATCTTCGCCCACGCAACAAAAATAAGCTTTGAATTTATTTTATTATTTGCTCTGCCTTTATCTGGTTATATGTGGTATTTGACACTATGTTATTTTGTCATTTCATTTTCTGCAACATTTTTATTTTGGGCTGCTAATAGCCACATGGTTGTAAGCCTTATAAAAGGCCACATTATCATTTGTTATGAAGGCTAATATTGAAATCAATTGAAAATTCCCCCAACCCTAAATTTTCTATCTCCCCTCCCTCTCTTCTAGCAGCCGGCCCCCCATCCTCTTCCTCTTTCTTCTTCTTGGCCGCACCCCCCCTTCTCTCTCTCTTCTTCTTCTCATTCCCTCCCTCATCCCTCTTCCAACTACATCCTCTCATCTACGTGTCCATCCCTTTTCTTTCAAAGGTGGTCGGCCAACCTTGGAGGAGGAAGATCTCGTGCAAGGAAGAATCAAGGTTGGGGTAATCAACCACGGCGAGAAGCGAAGGAGGCGAACAAGATCTTCATCTGTGGCGCGTTTCTCGTGGATTCCAAAAGGGAAGAGCGATCGTACTTGGTGGATCCAACATCTCGGATCTACGTTTCCGAGTGGGGTAACGAAATTCCTACCTAAGAGATTCTCTTCTTTGATTAATTCTTGTGGTGGACGGATTTTGCGTGATTTCTCGAATTGCTAAATTTTCGCGGTGTTCCTAAAAATAAATTTGAGATTTTCAGTTGGTTTTCCGAAAAGATCTCGCGAGAGGATTGGCGCTCCTCGCTTTTGTTTTGTTGGGATAGATCCTACCGTTTTTCGAATCGTGAATTTTTTTGGTGGATCTATTTTGGTACAACTCCAAAGCTCGATCGGAATTAATATTATTCCATTTAGCCGGAAAGGATTTTGGCCTATAGCCATTCTCCGTTCCATTTGCGGATCGGCTATCCGTATGATAGCACGAACGATAAAAAAACAATCATTGTGGTCGCTGCGTTGCGTTTGTGTGCCGGTTAGGGAGCGATAACGTTGCCAAGGCTGTAGTCACGCCCTCCGTGTAGGATCCCAAAGGCCTAGCCTACATCAATCTTCCTTTAGTAAGGTGATTTCTTTTGTCAAGTTAGCTACTTGACTCTACCATTTTTCCAATTTGTTCATAAATAATTTAACTTGTCCAGTCATTTCATTGTCACATGAATAACTCTTAATCAACCCTATTTTTTTCTTAAATGATTAATTTCCTTTTTTTGCATCTAATTAATCTTTAAAAAATTCCTTAAAACATATCTTAAATTCATCAGAAGAAGAATCAATATCATTAAAACAACTTACTCTATTTTCTTTAGTCTTTGAGTTAGTTTTTAATGCCATTAAACAGACTTCTTCAGCAACAACTTCTTCTCCACTACTTGAAAATGAGCTTGATTCGGAACTAGTATCACTCCAGGTGTCTTCTATAACCCCTTTTCCCCTTTCTTGTCCTTTCTCTTTAGATACTTCTTTTGATCCTTTATATTTAATCTATCCTTTTATTGTTCTAGACATTCAGTTGTTATATCTCTAGACTTTTTGTATGCATAGAAAATTATTTCCTTATTGGAGTTTTGTTATACTTTGGCTTATTCATATTTCTATCTTTTCTTTGGGAGATGTCTGTCTTAATCCATTTTCTAAATCTCCTGGCCCAGTGATTGAATATTTCTTGTTCTGTAATACATGGTTCAACATCAGTAACTTTAAAAGTAAAAGATTTATCTGTAGGTGTAGTGACATTCTTCATTCCTTTTATTTTAGCTCTACTCTTAAGAAGTTGTTTATTTGATTTAAGATTTTCTAACATGGCATCAATAGTATTCTCCTTATGACATCTTGATTCTCATAGCCTATATTCTAGAATCCCATATACTTAGAAAACACACGAGTAATTTGACATTTATCTTAGTATGTGATATATCATTATCCAATTTATTATGCTAATTTATAATTATGGTAAGTCCGTCATATATTTTTGCCACTGATTCATTAGCTTCCTTTTATAAATTTTCATGCTGAGTGATTAAAAGTGATCCTCTATCTTTTCTCTCATCATAACTCCCATCAAGAATTCTTAATAGTGATTTCCAGATTTCTTTTGCTGATTGACAAACTACAACTTTCTAGAGCATATCATCAGACATTCTATATACTAATATGTTCATAACCTTAACATCCTAGTCCTTTATTCTCTTTTCCTCATCTGTCCACTAACAAAACATATCACTAGTTCTGTAGTGATATTTCCTTCTACATTCTTCCTGTAAGGCATAGATGGTCCTGTTTAAACTAAACAAAAAAAACCTACATCAATAAAATACATATATAATCTAGTTCTGGTTTTGTACTTTGTAAACTTTTCAAGGTTAGACTGGAGGCCTTGTAGATGCAAACACTTTGAAAGTATTAGAGGGAATTATGAAAAATTAATTTAAAGATACACTAATGTAACTATTATGATCTTTATAATCAAGGTGATAACCTTTTCTTGATTAACCCCCTCTAGGCTAACCTTTTATTGATCAACTTAGCTGTGATAGTAATTGTAAAGGGAGAACAGTTGACAAAATTCTCAGAGTTTTCTCTAGAGTGGGGGTGAGTAGAGATTAACATTTATTTTTATTTTAACTATACTATTCACAAAATTTACATATAATCAAATGATCAACCAAAATTTATGTTATCTTATTATAAACATAAAACATCAAATAAGTAATCACCAAAATGCACAATCACAAAAGACACATGAAATATAGCAGTTCCTCAAAATCTTTGTATATCCAGTTCTCTACCCCTTCGGTAGGAATTAGCTATCACTATAACCGAGTCTTTTTATAGGGAGACTCTTAGAACCATTCACTAAATCTTTTAATAAGATGATCTTGAACTAATATAGTCGAAGTCTTTCTCATGGAGACACTCAAAGCCTCTATCTGAATACATTGAAGTGGGATTCTTATAACTCTTTTCACAAACTTGAAATGTTCAGAACATAGAAATTAGAAAGGATATGAAGATGTATTAATCGTTTTATGAGTCCTCTCAGTAGAATCCATAGGACTTTTTACCACTAAGTGAATTGACTTCTGGAAATTTGAAGAATTCTTGAATGAGTAGAACTCAAGGATTATTGACCCTTAATTCCAAATTATGCTTTAATCTTAATTGAATTCTATGTAGCAACTGATAAGACCTTGTGAAGAAGAACTGATTCTCTATTCAGCTTCAGGAACAAGATGATGATAGACTGATTAAAGAAGGAACTTTAATTATATATCAAAATCTTAGTAATCTTCTCTGTAAAATTCAATCTTCCAAAACCATGATATGATCTGTGTGTAATGATCGATGAAGCTTATTCCACCACTGTATTATTTATTACTGATCATCATATGTGTGTGTCTCTCTATCTCTCTCAATCTCTCTCTCTTTATATATAATAATATTCTAGCATCTTCTATAAATAGTTATTCAGTTTAAAACATTTTTGAATGAATTCTGATTTAATTCCTAGAATAAATCTAATTCAGAATATTATTCGACGTAACGTCGATTTCATATGGAAGGAACATCGAATTTTGGTTTCATTTTTACTGTCCATCAAATTTACTCTATAATCAACATTACGTTGGCAACATATCAAAGCATGCATTGACATAGATCATGAAGTAACATTGACTAAACCTTTTTTTGTTGTTCTGACTTATAATTAAAGTAACATCGATATTGAGTAGAAGTTGTGTTGACTTCCAGTCGACGCACATTGGCATTTCTAGACTGTCTTCTAAAATTTAGTGTCTTCCTCATGTCCTTTTCTCCACTAACATCCGAGGACTTCTAAGACTATATGACCCACTATATACATCAAGAGTAATAATCCTAGGTTGTAAAATCATATAAAGTAATTTATTAAGATAAATCATAAGGTTTTTCCCAACAAATTTCGAGATATTTAGATCTATTCAAGGTTATATAACATACAAGTGAAGTAGCATTTCGATTGGCATTGTCCAAAGAGTTAGGTGAATTACACAATTCTTTCCACATTTTGATGTGGAGGAAGGATTTAGTGCAACCGAGTGACATGGTTGAATCAGCCACAGTGCTAGTGACAAAAGATTTCAGGATGGTGGTTCATTCATTTTTCGCAGAGCATTCAGAAATCCAGCAATTGCAGAATAAAGAGGTCAAGCTCGTGAAAGTATGTTCGGACAATTGTGGGTGAAATGAATTTTCTTGGGAGACAGCAAGCATTGTGGGATTATTTCCTAGAGCTGTTTGTTTGAGGTGTGATTATATGTTTGCTTTGCTTTAAATTTTGAGGACGAAATTCTTTTAAGGGGGGTTGAATTGCAATACCCCAAAATTCTACCTTGTGTTTGGAGAGTTGCTAGGTCAAGTGTAGAAGGAAAGCTAATGCATAACGGAAGTGCTAGTGCCGGTAGTAGCCCTTTTCCCACTTGACCAGATGATAAAGGTAATGACGTCATTTTAACCTATCCTCATGGCATCGAGTTAACCCTCACGTTATCAATTTAACCCTCATAACATCATGTTAACCTACATGCCGTCAAGTTAACCCTCGCAGTGTCAAGTTAAGCCTCATGGAGTTTTGTTAAAACTCATGGCGTCATGTTAACCCTCATGGTGTCGTGTTAACTTTCCTAGCATCGTAAAGTTGGACATGGAGCTAATGACTGTGGTAGTGCTACAATCGAGTGAAAGAGAGTCATCAAGTTTGCTGGCTTGTCATTGAGTTTAGTGGTGTGGCATCGAATTAGCAAGTGTGGAATTATGAGGACTCGACTCCACAAGACAGAGAACTCTTTGCACGAATCAAAATTCTTGTTTCATAAATAAACATTTTTTGGGCGTCCAATCTTCTTGGAATCTGATCTGATGGCCCAGATATTTTGGCCGTGAACCCTAAGTCGGGAATAGGAGATCACTTCTCTCATTTTTTTAATGTTCTTGGAACTTGATAGCCCATAGGCGAGAGGGAGCGGAGGAGGAAGACAACATAGATCCGCCACTATTGGAGATCCGGAGCTTCGATTGGCGATCTGAGACCGGAGTTACTGAGGGGGATAAAAGATGAATGTTTTCATTCGTGCTATTCAAGGTTTCTATATCAAGGAAGAGGAACCATAATGAAACAAATTCTCTCCTCTTGCTCTTAGGATGGGTGTATATCATCTTAATGATGCAGGATTGTACGCGGACACGGAAATAAAGATAAACACATCTTTTCTCTCTACGCCCAAATCCTACGTTTGCACAATACTTTCAAAGCAGTACATGCGTTATTCAATTTAATCAAATAAATATTAATGTATGGGTAGACAAACTGTTTAAGATCGAACAAAGGCTATAGGTCGATATTCTCTCAGGCTAATAGGACCCACCCGGTCTGATCGATCGGTTGTTGTACCAAAAGTGATCCACCAAAAATTACTTATTAAGGGGCTGAGAGAATCATTCATTCTCTCTTCTTCACTCTCTCTTCATTCATGTGGTAAGAAGGAAAGAAAGACAAAGGAACTGGTTTTCGGCCCTTGGATAAGATTTGGAAAGCCATTAAAGGATATCTTGTGATCTGAGTTGCGAGCCGAAGCTAGATCTGTGGAGAGGAAGGTGATGTGAACAATTCTAACCATATCTCTTGCAGTTTCATGGATCTTAAGCAATCTACAAGAGTAATGATCTTCCTTCTTGGTCATGTGAAGTCCTTATTTGGCATGATTGCAAGGAAACCACCACCAATTAGTGGAGAACAGGAAGTTTTCAGTGGGTTGATCAATGCAAACAGTGGTAGTAAACTTGCATATAGAATTCCTAATCAAAGTACGGAATAGGCATGTAGTGTGTAGCCCAACAAGATAGGTTGTTCTGGATTGGTGATGATTGATTTGCTTTACGGAGAAGACTCCATGGGTAAATGTTTAGTTTTACGGAGTTTGGGGGTGTGCATCTTGTTGGAGGTAGTACTGGAGGCGTGCTCCAGGAAAACTGCCAGATTTTGGATAGGAGTGTTATTCTGCTATTGCTATCGCCAACGATACCCACTATCACCGGGCAATAGCTACCAAAAGTTTTGCTTCCATTTTTGGGTTGTTACACATCTCTCCTACAATAGATCTAAATATCTAGCACCAAGGGAGAGGCTAGGAAACTCACCTCATTTTCATCCATAGATCACGTTCTTCTTCTTGGTAGCACGACAACATCCAATCATCTTCAAATCAGCCTCCTGGAGATATGGAACACCGAGAGAAATGGCTTCGGGGTTCCTCCAAGAATGTCTGGTATCGTTGTTTCAATCGTCCTTCCTATAAATCCACAACCGACAACCTCTTTGTAATCGTCGAGCTCGGCACCAAAAGAACGACTCTACAAGGGAGTGTTTGGCTTGGGTTTTTCGTGTATTCCTTTTTATAAGGAAGCATTAGGGTTTTGGTTAATTCACCACACATTGTTCTATCATTGGACCGCCAATTATTACATAAAATAATTCTTGTTGAAAATACCGGTCATAAGAAGTCACTCAGTACGTATCCTGAACCTGGTTTAGCCCGTAAGTATTTATCAACAAACACAGCAAGGGCCGAAATACTTCCAAGTCAAATGTGTCTTATGCATCGAGTATCACTAGACGAATTCATCAAGTATCCTCGACGATATCTGATGAATCATAGGAATCCACTATGACATCTCGATGAATTCGTCAAGTATCATCGACGATATCCGACAAATCTTAGGAATACTATGTATCATCTCAATGAATTTGTCGAGTATCCTCGACGATAACCGACAAATTGAAGGAATCATTTGTGCCATCCGGTCGAATCGTCTAAACATTCCGACGAATTCTTAAAAATTCCACTGGCCGAATATCCACTAAGTCAATGCATCGTATGCGTTGAATATTACTCAATGCCCGTCGAATCCAGTTGATGCACTTGATGCTCATTTAGAGGCATCATGAACACTCGACACCTGCCCTCCTGTTGACGCACTCGACGCTCGTTGAGATGCATCATGAATACTCGACTGCTGCCCACAAGTGCACCCTGATCTTGAGTAAAGTCTCTTGACTCAAAATGCGTGCGAGGGGTCTAATATGAATCGAGACGTTACAGTGGATGACCAAATCTACTATTTTTCACCATACTTTGCCGCCCACATTGGCGAGGATCTCCGGATGTCATTTTGGTGCAAATCCATTAATAGGGATTCCTCTCCAGCCTCCGCCATTGTCTCCAACCATTTAAGCCTTATTTCATGTGATTTCTCTAAATCTTCAAAGTTCTCCGGCGTGAACATGACTGGCGGTGACTCGCAAAGAAGACGGGTCATTGAAAGGTGGTGACAGCCCATCTCTACCCTGGACGATAGTCAAAGTCCGAGCATGGATGAGGAGTGGCAAACCTCGATTCCAGCTGAGATCCAAGACAAGTCTTTGTACGTTGGTTTTATTCTCTTCTCCATTCTTTGTGTTAGATTATTTGATATTGTTTGGAATGATATTGTTTGGAATGTTGTTTAACAGCCACACTATATCTATGTGTGAATATGTGTGGTTGTTAATTTTGTGGTGCCCGTCCATCGACCATGTGTTTGATTCCTTTGGGTTTTTGTCATCCTAGCGATTGTTATGAGCATGTGTAGCGAAGAGGTGACTGTCCCTCACTAGATCGACCATCCGGATCATTACCTAATATGTAATCCACCTGATCGAAGCGGTGAAGGTAACCCATGTAGATAAATTAGGTTTTATAATTTTAGTTAAACCAAATCAAAACCCCCCATTATTCCGTTTGCAAACTTACAAATACTTTTTCGAATAATTGAATCAAGCACCTTTATTGCACTCCTTTGAGATCGATACTTGTGGATTGACTCCCATTTTATATTACTCGTATGACTGATACACTTGCTGTATCTTCGTAACTTGGAGTAATGAAGTTCATGAATTTCTTCATCCTGGTAAGCCTTTCCATTGTCTGAGCTTGACACTCTTCCACTAAGTTATATAATTCAACAATTTCTCTTTAAGAGATCCTACTCGAGGAAGCGGTGGTAGAGTAGATGTCGAGGCTTCACCTCGTATTGTTCTTACTAAAGAAGATGCTTCACCGTGTTCCGATGGGAACCTAGTTATGAGAAATGAGCGAGAAGACGACAAAAAAGTAAATAAACTACAAATTTTATTGCTACAAATAGATAATTATTACATAGGTATGCCCCCATATTTATATGAAACAGAGAGATGAGAGAATACAATACGATATGTGGGACTAAATATGAATCTGCCACACCCATCCGCCTGAATACCAACTAACCACCATATCTCTCTTGCTAAACGCTTGTCCACCAGACCGCCAGCAAGTTGCCTGTCCGCAGCTGCAGTTACCATCCTTTTTGATCTACAACTAACCGCTAGACCGCTGCTGTAGTAAGCCACCAAACAAAAACTGAAGGAAGCCTCAGACCATAACTGCAAAGACAAGCCATCACACGAGTCGCGGGACAATCATCCAGATCGCATAACTAGTTGTCAGGCCAACTGTAGTAGTAAACCACCAAACCACAGATGTGGGAAGCCCTCAGACCACATCTGCTGGGATTTGCTTCCAAAGAACAAGACCGCCTGAACTAACCGCAAGACCGCCCAACCTACTAGCTGCCCTATTAGAGTTCCAAATCACCAAGCTCTAACACTGCCCCTCAAGCTGGAGCATATATGTCAATGATGCCCAGCTTGCTACAAACATCTGCGGCCGAATCTGGTTTTCTAAAAAAATCAGCTAGTTTTTTATCAGAAGTGACAACGGGAGTACAGATCTGATTCTTCAACATCTCTTCACTAATGAAATGACAATCCACCTCAATGTGCTTTGACCTCTCCTAAAAGACAGGATTCTTCGATATGTAAATGGCGGCTTTATTATCACAGGACATAGGAAGAGGATGATCATAGACTTCTCCCAAGTCAAGCATAAGCGCCCGTAAGCATTTCAACTCACAATTAGTTGAGTCCATGCTCCTATATTCAGCTTCAGAACTAGACCTTGAAACCACAGTCTGCTTCTTGCTTTTCCATCTAATAAGGTTTCCTTATATAAAGGTGCAAAACCCTGACATATACTTGCTATCTTCCTTGTTTTCAGCATAGCTGGAAACATAGTATGCTTCAATCCTCAGATGACCATTCTTCTGAAACAATAAGACCTTTCCTGGAGACCCTTTCACATACTCCAGAATCTTCATAGTAGACCGAAGATGACACTCTCTAGGATTTTACATAAACAGACTAACCTTCCAAACTGTATAACAGATATCTGGTCAAGTAACAGTCACATATATGTGCTTGCCTACCAGACCTGTGTATAAAGTGATATGTAGAAGAAGAGGAGAATCTTTAGTCCACCCCTAATCATCTCCAACTGCCATCTGACAACAAGCAAGTTTCGTGCCAAGAAGACCAGTTTTCTTTAAGAGATCTATCACATACTTTCACTGTGGAAGGACCACGGAGTTCCTCTTTCGTGAAATCTCAATTCCCATAAAGTACTTCAGAGTTCCGATATCCTTAGTAACAAAATGTTGCTGAAGATGTCGTTTGGCTAGATCAATGCATTCTGTATCATCACCAGTCAGAAGAATGTCATCAACATAGACAGCAAGAGCCACAAGGCCTTTAGTAGTCATGCGTATAAATAGAGAATAATCAGCAGAGCTTCGATTGAACCCCAGAAGAGAAACAATTACACTTGTTGGAACACCCTATTACTAATTTGGGTCATGATCACTATGTCTCTAGGAAACAAATGTTTGACCTCCTGTATAGATCAATAGGTCAATTAGAATTGAGTCTAAGGGTTAGAAGTCTAGGTTTGGAAGCTGCCCTCAAGACCAGGATTTTCTGTTTGGAGACTAAGTCATATCGTCGAGCTCAGCACGATGATTCGTCGAACTCCGATCGACGATCGTCCAGCTCAACTTCGACAGATCGTCGAACTCCATTCGACGATCGCTGAGCTCAACTTCATCATATCGTCAAACTCCATTCGACGATTGGTGAGCTCAGTTCGACGATCTTGACTCAGCTTTGGATTTCTATCTCTGAGCTCAGTTCGACGATCTTTGAGCTCAGATCGATGATATTTTGCTGTTGTATTTATCCATATCGCTGAGCTCAGTCCGACGATAGCAGAGTTCAGTTCGACATTTTCAGATAACTTCAAGGATGTTTCTAGATTCAAATTCAAATCAGTTAAGGAGTTATTCTGCAATTAATTCTGAAGATTTCCTAACCGTTTTCATTCATTTCTGGACCAAGTTTCAAGGGATTTTCAAGGAATATTTCTATGGACTTTCCTCCAAAAGAGATTTTGCAATTAAGGATGCAATTAATGCAGGCCAACGGCTATTCTTGACAGAGAATGTTTTGTTCAGTATTAGAGAATAAAAGAGAAGAATTTTTTGAATGTCTAAGACAGATACACAGACACACACAGACAGACATCAGTAATCTTTAACAAAATATTCTGTCTCAAAGAATTCTCAAGAACACACATCCAAGGAGATCAAGTTTTTCTGAAATCCTCTAATCTCTCAATCTCAAGTGTTCAAGGCCAACATATTTCAGTACTCCAGACATTCAACATTTCAGCTGTTGCTGAAATCATCTTTTGCTGGAGCTCAACTTTTGAAGGCCTATCACCCTACAACAAAGCTTTTTTTCCTGAAGATCTCAAGGATTCAGGGGGAGCTTTGACATCAACAATCCACATAGTCTTCTCAGTTGTTTGAGAAAGAGAAGACTTCCATCACTCTCTCACCCCCTCTCTGTAAAGGGTTTCTCAAACTCCCTTCAAAAGTTTGAGCTTGGTTTTTGAGCACCTTGTCAAAAGCTCATTGGTGGCAAGACAGCTGATCAAAAAATCTGATTTGATTTTTGAGCACCTTATCAAAAGCTCATTGGTGCCCAGGACACCTGATCAACTCATCCTGCAGTGGATTCCTACCTAGGGTGGTAGAAGAGTGGATGTACCCAAGTTTAGGGGAACCACTATATTTCCTTGTGTCTTCTGGTTTTGCTTGTCTTTATTTTTGTTTCTGGCCTTGATTATTCTGTGATTAACTTTTGTATAGTTTAGTTCTGTGATTAGATTTTGAACTGCTTCCCTGCTCACTCTTATTACAACAATTGTTGTAAAAAGTTTTAAAGCACCATATACTCTATTCACCACCCTCTAGAGTATATCAGATCTAGCTGCACTTTCAATTGGTATCAGAGGCAGGTTGGTTAAACATACCACACCTTGGTGGTTGCACAGGCTAACACCTAAACCCAAAGATCCCTAGTTAGATCTGTTTTTCTTTTGTAGTTTATTATTAGATTTTGTTTTCACAAATCATGGCCCAAAACAAAGATTATGCTAGCACCCGACCTCCAGTGTGCAATCTATCCAAGTTTGCACTTTGGAAAGCAAGGATCAGACTATACATGAATTCTATTGACGAAGATATTTTTAACTCTGTTTTGACAGTGTGTCCAAGACCCCCAGAGAACTCAAGTACAAATGCTGTTCCACCTCCATCAGGAACAGATGCTGACATCAAGAGATGGAAGGTAGCTGATGCCAAGGCTATGAACATCTTGGCCCAGACAATGTCTGATAATATATTTCAAAAGGTGGCTGAATGCAATTCAGCAAAGGAAATTTGGGACAAACTCTCAGAAATAGTCTCAGGCTCAGCTGATGAGAGAAAGGATAGGAGATCCCACCTCATATCTCAATATGAGAATTTCAAGAAGGGAGAAACTGAGTCAGTGGGAGACATGTACAACAGGCTCAGTCTAATTGTCAATGAACTCAAAACATTGGATAAAGAGATCTCACTAACTGAACTTAATGACAAAATTCTAATGTGCTTCCCTATCACTTGGGATTCAAGAATCTGGCCAATTAAGGATGCCAGAAGTCTGAATGAGATCACCACTGAAGCTCTATTGGGTAAGCTCAAATCTTATGAGCTACTCATCAAAAATAGAGAAGAAGAACAGAAGGCTGCCTCGCCAGCCACAAGAAAAGAGAAGACCATAGCCTTCAAGGCAACTGAAGATCTGCCTGAAGACAAAGTCACAGACAATGATGAACTGCTCAGTCTGTTGGCCAAAAGATTTTATAAGATGGCCAGAAAGGACTTCACAAGGAGATTATACAAGGAACATGATAAGCCAAGGTATGACAAGTCCATTAATAATAATAATAATAAAGACATTATTTGCTTTGGTTGCAGGAAACCAGGGCACATAGTTCCTGACTGTCCAGAGAACAAAAACAAGGACAAAAGGGACAGGAAAGAAAGAAGAAAGGAGAAAGACTCCAAAAGGAATGACAATGGCAAACCCTCATCAAGCAAAAACAAACACACAAGAAATGGGTTTGTTGCTGAATCCTGGAGTGAGACTGAAGAGGAGTTAGAAGCCTCATCCAGCTCCAGTGATGATGAAGATGATGCAGAAGAAAAAGAGTTCTGCATGATGGCAATCAATGCCTCACAACACAACTCAGAAGAAGAGGAGTCAGAGTCAGATTCAGAGACTCAACCTGAAGAAGATCAGGTAATCAGTTCTTTTGATTTTAATTCAGAGGACTTTAAATCTGAATTTAAAGCATTGTGTTTAGACCTGCTAAAATCTGAGAAAGAAATTATCTCTCAGAAATCACTTATCTGAACATAATACCTTAAAATCAGAAAACCTCAAACTCTCTCAGGAGTTGGAGTACTGTAGGGAGCAGATAGCTTCACTGAAAAGTGAGCTGTCTGAGGCCAAGAAGCTTGAAGAATCCCTTAATGGGAGAAGCATCAAGCTGATGGACATCACAAGCACAGTGAACTCCAGATTCAATAGTACACTAGGCTTGGGTGCTTCATCCAGCCAACCCATAGTTATAACAACTCCAATCAAATTCATTTCTGATAAAGGAAAGGGAGTTGTAGAGGTTGCTAGGAAAAATTCTGATCTGCCCCAGAAAACTAAGTCCCAGCAGAAATCGTCGAACGGAGATCGACGAACGCCAAACGGAGATCGACGATCACCGAACGCAGATCGACGATCTCAGGCAAAATCGTCGAACGCAGGTCGACGATATCAAGTACCTGATCTCAGCCATAGTCGACCGTCGAACGGAGCTCGACTATCTGACCCAAGATCGTCGAACGCAGCTCCAAGATCGTCGAACAGAGGTCAGAGCTCTGGAAACTTTTTCAAGGGCAAATCAAAATTCAATCTTAAGGGTCCTTCATCCCAAATCTTTAACCCTTATGCTGAATGGATTATACCTCCAAGGAGATATCATCCTGAAGGATATAAGAGTCAACCCGGGATGTCTTTCATTTCAGAATTTAAAGGTTATCAACCTAGGCCCAAGGTAAACTGGGTCAAAACAAATGAATTGTCTTATGTGCAGGTGAAGACCTATCCAACATCTAACCAGCAATGGTACTTGGATAGTGGGTGCTCTAAGCACATGACAGGGAACAAGGACAACCTCACTTCCTTTAGAGCCAAGCTTGGACCCAAAGTAATCTTTGGTGATTCAAACTTTGGACAGACTAAAGGATATGGTGCAGTCCAGATTGGATCAGTAACTTTCAAGAAGGTAGCTTATGTGGAAGGACTGAAGTACAACTTAATAAGCATCAGTCAGCTGTGTGATGAAGGCTACCAGGTGACCTTCAGCAAAGCCTTATGCAAAATCAAGTCAGAAGACAACACAACTGTGTTGACAGGTAAAAGGAAAGGTAACATCTATCTAGTAGATTTTCTTTCAACTGATGTAGATATTTGCTTGTTTAATTCTGTCTGTAGACCAAATATTTTATGGCATTAGAGACGAGGACACCTAAACCTTAGAACTATTGCTAGGCTATCCAAGGACAACCTTGTTAGAGGACTACCTTCTGACCCCTACAAGAACGAAGGACTCTGCAGGCTTCTCAATTAGGCAAGCAAACTAAAAACAGCTTTAAGTCACTTAATAAGAGTGATTCACCTAGGATATTGTATTTGTTACACATGGATCTTTTTGGACCCATCACAGTACAAAGCCTAGGAGGGAAATCCTACACTTTAGTAGTTGTAGATGACTTCTCTAGATTCACTTGGGTGTTCTTTCTAAGGAAGAAGTCTGATAACTTTAAGTGTCTGGCAGAGTTTCTCAAATGTATACAGATTGAGTTCAATACTCACATTGCCCTGATCAGAAGTGATCATGGGACAGAGTTTGATTCTCTTCTTATGCAAGAGTTCTGTCAGAGTGAAGGGATCAGACATACTTTCTCAGCTCCTAGAACTCCTCAACAAAATGGGGTAGCTGAAAGGAAAAATAGAACCCTTATTGAATCTGCCACTACACTGTTGTCAGATGCTCACCTTCCTCTATCCTTTTGGGTAGAGGTAGTGAACACCTCCAACTATGTGCTGAATAGAAGTTTGATACATAAACTAAAGGGAAAGACTCCCTATGAATTACTCAAAGAGAAGAAACCTAAAGTTGATTATTTTAGAGTCTTTGGTTGTATCTGCTACATACATAATAATGACAAGAAATATTTAGCAAAATTTCAAGCTAAAGCTGATGAATGAGTGTTTCTGGGATACTCCATGATCAACAAGGCTTATAGGGTTAATAATAAGTCATCTCTAAAAATTGAGGAATCTGTCCATATATCATTTGATGAATCTAACATGTCTTTCAAGGAGAAGATCTCTTCTACCATAGAACCCTTGAAGGAACATTCTCTAGTTGAAGACCTGAACAAGTTACAGGTTACCCAAAGAGATGAAAGCAGTGAAGATGAAGAAAGTGCTCAACATATTGAAGAACAACTTGAAGAGCCAGTTGTTGTACCACAAGAGGAAACAACAACACAGGTTGGAGAACAATCAACACCCCCTGTTGATTTAGTAACATCAAGAGACCATCCAATTTCCCAAATAATTGGAGACATCTCAGCTGGTGTGCAAACCAGAAATCAGGTCAACCAAAACCTGTTGCACACCTACTTCCTATCTCAAATTGAACCTCAGTCCATTCAAGATGCAGAACAAGATCCACACTGGATCATTGCAATGCAAGAGGAGTTGCATCAATTTGAGAGAAACAAAGTATAGGAACTAGTGCCAAAGCCTAAGGATCACTCCATTGTTGGAACAAAGTGGGTATTCAGAAACAAACTGGATGATCAAGGAGTAATTATAAGAAACAAGGCAAGGCTAGTTGCTCAGGGATACTCTCAAGAAGAAGGGATAGACTACGACCAGACTTTTGCACCTGTTGCAAGATTAGAAGCCATCAGAATATTTTTAGCTTATGCAGCACATAAAGGCTTCAAAGTATATCAGATGGATGCCAAAAGTGCATTTCTAAATGGAGATATCAAAGAGGAATTATATGTCAGACAACCTCCAAGTTTTATCTCTCCAACTTTTCCTGATTATGTTTTTAGATTGAATAAAGCATTATATGGTCTCAAGCAAGCTCCTAGAGCATGGTATGAGACCCTAGCATGCTTTCTTTTGGAAAATGGTTTTATAAGGGGTAGAGTAGACCAAACTCTTTTCATTAGAACCCATAAGTCCCATACCCTACTAGTACAGATTTATGTAGACGATATTATTTTTGGTTCTACTGACTCCAAATTGTGCAGAAGGTTTTCCAACCTAATGCATTCTAAATTTGAGATGAGTAGCATGGGTGAACTATCCTTCTTCCTAGGATTGCAAGTCAAACAGCATGCTGAAGGCATCTTCATTTCTCAAACCAAGTATGCAAATGAATTGGTTAAGAAATTTGGCATGTCTGAGGCATCTTGTATGAAAACACCCATGCCTACCAATGCTGTATTGGATGCTGATGAACATGGGAAACCTGTTGATCAGACAACATATAGAGCAATGATTGGCTCTTTACTGTATCTTACAGCTAGTAGACCAGATATAATGTTTGCTACATGCATATGTGCTAGGTTCCAAGTTAGCCCTAGAGAGTCACACCTCACATTAGTAAAGAGGATTCTCAGGTATGTTAAAAGTTGTCCAAATCTAGGTCTCTGGTATCCAAAAGATTCAGCATTTGAGTTAACTGGATTCTCTGATGCTGATTATGCTGGATGCAGAATTGACAGGAAAAGCACCAGTGGAACTTGTCAGTTCCTTGGTGATAGACTTGTCTCTTGGTTTTGTAAGAAACAAACATCAGTGTCAACTTCAACTGCTGAAGCTGAATATATAGCTGCAGGCAGTTGTTGTTCACAAATACTGTGGATTCAAAATCAACTCCTAGATTATGGTTACAACTTAGAGAATTCAAAAATCTTTTGTGACAATACAAGTGCTATTTCCATAGCTCAAAATCCAGTCCTCCATAGTAGGACAAAACACATAGAGATTAGGCATCATTTCTTAAGGGATAATGTTGAAAAGCATAAAAATCCAGTCCTCCATAGTAGGACAAAACACATAGAGATTAGGCATCATTTCTTAAGGGATAATGTTGAAAAGCATAAAATTGAACTACAATATATCCCAACTGATTTACAAAGGGAGATATTTTCACCAAGCCCTTGGATGAAAAGAAACACACCTTCTTCCTAAATCAGTTAGGAATGTTAGATGGAGGAAGTCTTAAATAATATCAAAGAATTTGAAAGCTTAAAAATTGACCAAGACTAGGCAAACATCCTGATTTTTCTTAGTGTCTAGAGTTTTTCTGATCTCTGAACTGCGCTCGACGATTTTCCCCCAGATCGTCGAACGGAGATCGACGATATCTGAAATCGTCGACCTGAGTTCAGCGTTTCTCAGATAGTATGAACTATCTCTTCCGGTCAACGATCGTCGAACGACGCTCGACGATTTTGTTCTTTGAACGATCGTCGAACAGAGCTCGACGCTCTCCAATATCGTCGAACGGAGATCGACGATGTTGAAGACTCTTCAGATTCCTTTAGAATCCTCGATCGTCGAACTGAGTTCAACGATCTTTCCAATTCTGCGTCGAACCTAATATAAAATTCATTTTTCACCGTCGTTCTCCTTTGCGCTTTCGATTTCTCTGTAAGAATTTTCTTTCTCTCCAAATAGTTCTGCACTTGGTCGTTTTGTTTGTTGAATTTTTGCAGGTACCCATGGCTGTGTCTATTGCTCTTCTCGCCGCCATGAAGTTTGATGCTGGCTTCGACATCGACATGGAATCTTTCAGCACAACCGATCAGGTCTTTCAAGATATTTTGGGGCTATTCAAAAAGCAGAACCTGACAGCAATTATGACCGCAAGGATCAAGCTTGCATCTGATGAGATCAAAGAATGGGTCCACACTGCCCACAATCAGGACAACTCCACCATTGTTGGGTCAATATCTGGAACACAGGTACCTCTAACCCCAGCAATTTTATCAGAGGTTTTTGAGTTGAGAAATGGTGAAGATACTGCTGACTTGTCTGGAGAAGAGTATACTGACCTGCTTGCCAGAATGGGTCATTCTGAGGCCAACCCTAGCAAGCTCTTGAAAAAGAACCTTTCTGTGGAATACAGATTCATGGCAGATGTAGTTGGGAAAGTGCTACTGGCTAAGCACTCTGCTCATGATACAATCTCCAGGTATCAGCTCTGCCTCATGGGAGCCCTTGTAGATAGGAAGAATTTGAATTGGGGAGAAGTCTTCTTTGATCTTATTAAGAAGAAGATAAACAAAAGTTTTGTAAACTTTGGAAGAATCTTAGTGGTGTTTCTGTAGCATAGGTGCCCTGCTCTGCTGGTCTCCTCTGGAATCCATATCAATGCTTCCAAGAGACTGTCTTGTGCCCTGTTTGGTAAATGGGACAGACAAATCAGCAAGCCCAGCAAGCCCTCCTCCAGCACTCCTTCAGGCACAAGGACTCTCAGAGTCACTTCCCCACAGGTCTCTGCCCCTGCAGCTGACCTGCCTGCTGATGTTGCCTCTCCTCCTCCTCCTCTAATTCCATCCCTTCCCATACCATCTACCATTCAAACTCCATCCACCATCATCATCTCCAGCCCCTCTCCAACATCTACACCATCTCCAGTACCTACACTTCCAACACCAGAAGATCAATTCCATCCCTTATTCTCCAACCCTCCACCAGATGCCACTTCATCACCCTCCATTCCATCCTTCACCCTCATTGATGATTCCTTTATGGATGATTCACCATCCTCTCCTCCTGAACTACCCTCATCCTCAACTTCCTATCAAGATCTTCTACAACAAATCATTGACCAGCCCACATTCACCCCATCTATCTCCATCCCACTGTCCTCCATATCCACCTTACCCACACCTCAGCCATCTCTTCCCCCATTCACCAGCTCTCCACTACCATCACCAACAGCTACTCCTCCATCTTCTACCTCTGCTCCAGTCACCCTTGAGCAAGTGGACATCCCAACCCTTGCTGACAGGTTGTATGAACTACTAGCCCCCAGGCTATCTCTTCTTTTGGAGACCTCCTTAGCTCCATTACACCTGTTAGTGGCAGCTCTCTCTGCCAGGCTCTCATCTCTATTCCCTCAGGCAGCCCCTACAACAGTGTGCCTTGATCCAGCCTTGTCTGAATCTAGGCAGGGGGAGATGCCCTATGAAGTGAGTCTTCCTGCTGCTGCTGTTGCTGCTATTTCTATGAGCCTATTTGCTGCTGCTACTATTGCTGCTTCTTCAGCTCCTGTTCTTGCTCCTGCTTATGTGACTCAAGAACAAATCCCTCCTGCTGCAGTCTTTGCAATATACCTCAGGACTTTCTTTCAAACTTTGATCAGTTATATTTTAGATGTCTGCCAGAGCCAGTTGCTGTCCAGCCTCCAGAGGATCTATCCAAGGCACTTGTGCCATTCTCTTGCTATGACCCCAGTATCATCACCTCATTTGTCCACTCAATATATGCTGCTGCTTCTTCTAATGAAAGCATTGCTGTTGCTTCTGATGTTGTTGCCTCTACTGCTGCTGAAAATTTTGACACTGCTGCTGATATTTCTGTTATTGCTGTTGAGCCAATATCTAAGGAAATTCTTATGTCAGAGGCACCTGAGTTTGAGCCTTCTGCAGTTTCTGATGATATCTCTACTGTTGATGCTGTTGTTAGTGAAACTGTTGCTATTGCTGTCACTTCTCCAGAACCTGTTGCTGCTGCTGTTGTTACTGAACCTGCAATATCTGCTGCTGTTGTTACTGCTTCTACTCCAATTGCAACAACTTCTGTATCTGCTGCTATCACTGCTGTTACTGCTTCAACCTCTGCTGCTACACCCTCTGTTGCCTCATCTGCTTCTGTACAGCTCAAGAAGGATCTGATGAAGAAAATAGATGCCCTTTATGATGATCAGAGTTCTGAAAGTGATGAGTTTAGAACAGACTCTAATGATTCTTCTGCTACCATTGCTAGGAAAAGAAAGGCAAGGAGCAAAGCCATGAAGAGAGTACCTCCTGCCAAGGTCAAAGATAATAATGATATACCATACTACATTCTTCATGACTGCCCTATCACTGAGCAGTGGATGCAGTACTCCAAGAACCAACTGAAAGCAATGAAAAAGAAGAGGAAATATGAAAAGGGTTCCTCACAATTCCAACACTCTCATCCTCCTCCACCACCTCCTCCTGATGCAGGTGCAGGTGGAAGTTCTACTGCTCAACCCCCTACTAGAAGCCAAGCTCCCTATCAGCCACATGCTAGATCATATAATAGGGGAAGCCAACCCTGGGGTTCTCAATCCAGGAGAGGAGGATACAGAGGCAATCAAAGAGATCTCCAGGTCTACTCCAAAGGTTACTCAAGGCAACACCCATATTCAAGGGAGGACAAATTTCAACTGATACCATATCTGGTCCTTTTCCCTATAAGTTGAAAGAAACTGTATCATCCAGGCCTCCTCAAGACAATCCCTCTAACAGATATGAGCCACCAGTACCTTTTGAGGACCCTGAGAATAATCCAGCTGCTTGGACTACAAGATTGAAAGAACTAGCTGCACTAGATCAGATCAAAAAGGCTAGAGAGCACGGAAGAGATTCCTCCAACATTTCTACAATGTTTGAACAGAGAAAGAAAGAGCTATAAAGATATGCATCAAGCAAATTCTTTGATTCTGACAGGTATATGGAACTGCATCCTGAAGCTGTAGTTCCCAGGTCTAAACAGCAAACATCTTTAGGTGCAGCAGATGATACCAGATCAAAGAAGGAAACCCTCAATCCCAATAGAGAAATCAAACTTGTTAAGGGCAAGGAAAAGAAATGACAATGTAAGGTGACAATCTCTGTGATTTCTGATTATTATCTGGGATGTTATATATCTCTGTGGTTCTGCAAATGTCTAGCTTGTTGCTTTTCTGTATTGCTGCTTGAATGTTGTTATTTAATTTTTCCAAAGTCTGTAAATAGTAATCCTAACCCAAATAGGGGGAGATTGTTGGAGCACCCTATTACTAATTTGGGTCAGGATCACTATGTCTCTAGGAAACAAATGTTTGACCTCCTGTATAGATCAATAGGTCAATTAGATTTGAGTCTAAGGGTTAGAAGTCTAGGTTTGGAAGCTGCCCTCAAGACCAGGATTTTCTGTTTGGAGACTAAGTCATATCGTCGAGCTCAGCACGACGATTCGTCGAACTCCGATCGACGATCGTCTAGCTCAACTTCGACAGATCATCAAACTCCATTCGACGATCGCTGAGCTCAACTTCATCATATCGTCGAACTCCATTCGACGATCGGTGAGCTCAGTTCGACGATCTTGACTCAGCTTTGGATTTCTATCTCTGAGCTCAGTTCGACGATCTTTGAGCTCAGATCGACGATATTTTGATGCTGTATTTATCCATATCGCTGAGCTCAGTCCGACGATAGTAGAGCTCAGTTCGACGTTTTCAGATAACTTTAAGGATGTTTCTAGATTCAAATTCAAATCAGTTAAGAAGTTATTCTGCAATTAATTCTGAAGATTTCCTAGCCGTTTTCATTCATTTCTGGACCAAGTTTCAAGGGATTTTCAAGGAATATTTCTATGGACTTTCCTCCAGAAGAGATTTTGCAATTAAGGATGCAATTAATGCAGGCCAACGGCTATTCTTGACAGAGAATGTTTTGTTCAGTATTAGAGAATAAAAGAGAAGAATTTTTTGAATCTCTAAGACAGATACACAGACACACACAGACAGACATCAATAATCTTCAACAAAATATTCTGTCTCAAAGAATTCTCAAGAACACACATCCAAGGAGATCAAGTTTTTCTGAAATCCTCTGATCTCTCAATCTCAAGTGTTCAAGGACAACATATTTCAGGATCCAGACATTCAACATTTCAGCTGTTGCTGAAATCATCTTTTGTTGGAGCTCAACTTTTGAAGGCCTATCACCCTACAGCAAAGCTTCTTTTCCTGAAGATCTCAAGGATTCAGGGGGAGCTTTGACATCAACAATCCACATAATCTTCTCAGTTGTTTGAGAATGAGAAGACTTCCATCACTCTCTCACCCCCTCTCTATAAAGGGTTTCTCAAACTCCCTTCAAAAGTTTGAGCTTGGTTTTTGAGCACCTTCTCAAAAGCTCATTGGTGGCAAGACACCTGATCAAAAAATGTGATTTGGTTTTTGAGCACCTTATCAAAAGCTCATTGGTGCCCAGGACACCTGATCAACTCATCCTGCAGTGGATTCCTACCTAGGGTGGTAGAATAGTGGATGTACCAAAGTTTAGGGGAACCACTATATTTCCTTGTTTCTTCTGGTTTTGCTTGTCTTTATTTTTGTTTTTGGCCTTGATTATTCTGTGATTAACTTTTGTATAGTTTAGTTCTGTGATTAGATTTTGAACTGCTTCCCTGCTCACTCTTATTACAACAATTGTTGTAAAACATTTTAAAGCACCATATACTCTATTCACCCCCCCTCTAGAGTATATCAGATCTAGCTGCACTTTCAACACAAAACTTGTCAAACTTGCTCGTGTACTCTGTTTTAAGATATAAATTTCCTTCCAAAGCTTGCACACCTGAGACTCCCCCTAAGCAACCTACCTTGGAGGTTGCTCCATGCAAACTACCTCTTGCAAATCTCCATAGAGGAAATCATTCTTCACATCTAATTGAGACATCACCTTGTTGTGATTAACGGCTACAGAGAAGAGAACCTGTATAGTGTTGATGCGGGCAACATGAGAAAAAGTATCAAAGAAGTCCACCCCATATATCTCAGTAAATCCTTTGGCAATAAGTCGTGCCTTATAGCAATCAGCCGAGCTATCAAGAAGATATATCACAACAAAGACCTGCTGACAATAAACCACATCAATGCCCAAATGTGGGGGGTATAAGAGTCCAAGTCCCTCTTTCAGTTAACATGTTCATTTATTCTTCCATAGCAGCTTTCCACTAAGGACTAGCAAGGGTTCATGATAAGTAGCTGGGATGATAGTAGAAGAGATAGCAATAGTAAAATGCTTGCCAATCGATGAAAGCTGAGCATAGGAGGCAACAACATCAATAGGATGCAGAGTACATTATCGAACGCCTTTCCGTAGGGCAATGGGAAGATAAATGTCTATATTGACTCGAGGAGGCAATGCACTATCAGAAGGAATAGAAGGCCCTGAAAAAGGTACAGAAGGCTACAAAGGCAACACATCAGGCTCCAAAGAAAGAGACGGGCAATACTAGAAAATGAGGAAAGAATTGGCACTGGCAGAGGTGCCAAGATATTAGGCAGAGAAGAAGAAATGTCAGAGGGTGAGAGAGAGGCAGAAGGAGAGAAATACGGAGTATCTTCAAAGAAGGTAACATCTGCTGAACGTACTATTTGCGTAGAAGAGGATCAATATATCGATACCCCTTTTGAGTAGGACAATTGCCAAGGAATATGCATTTAACCGAACATGTAGAAAGTTTGTCAAGTTCAGGAGAAGGGATGTGGACAAATGTCATACATCCAAAAGTCTTATGTGGCAGAAGAAACGGTTCATCCTCTGGATATAAAATGGAAAATGGTGTCTTTCCTTGAAGGACATACGAGAGAATACGTTTAATGGGATAGTAAGGGAGAAGAACCGCATGACCCCAATAAGACCGAGGGACATTCATTTGCAAGGAAAGACTACAAGCAACATCTAGAAGATGACGATTCTTGCATTCAATAGTGTCATTCTATTGAGTTGTATATGGATAACTTGTTTGATGAACCAAACCCTTGCTCGCACAGAAGTCAGAGAATTGACGGCTGACATATTCCTTGGCATTATCAGTACAAATAACATGAATATGGACATGAAATTGTGTGGAAATCTCATTATAAAAGGTAACAAATACTGATTACTGCTCAGAATGGTCATTCAAGAGATATAGCCAACTACTTCTTGAGAAATCATAAATAAACGTAACAACGTAAAAACTGCCTCTACCAATAGTGGCAGTTCAATAAGGACCCAGATGTCAGAGTGAACAAGTTGAAAAGGACGAGAAGAACTACGTCCCTTTTGAGTTGGGAATGAAGATGATGATGTTTACCATGCTGACAGGCATCACAATTAAAAGGAAGATACTCTGATGGCAGGAATGGAAAAAGTTGATGAATAAGGCAGGAAGGAGGATGACTAAGATGATGATGCCATAGCTGAACAAATGAAGAAGCAGAAAGAACAACGCCTTTGTCAATAAAAAAGAGGCCACCACGTGCAGTCCCAGTAGCATTCTTAGCTCTGGAGATAGAATCAGAGAAAGAACAACTGGTGCCAGTAAAAGTAACCGTGTAAATTATATGAGTGTAGAGAGCGTGAACAGAGAGTAAATTACACAAGAAAGTTGGGACTAAGAGAGTGTCCTTGAGCAGCAAAGACAAGGGGAGATGCACAACCCCACTTCTATGAATAGAAGCAGAAGTCCCATCTGCAATAACAATAGGAGATTGCCTGTTCTAGGCAGTCAAAGAGGAGAACAAGCAAGAGTTGTCGGTCATGTGACATGTGGCACCATAATCAATAAACCATTTGTTAGAGGAGGCAAGAACACAAGTTGTAGAGGAGAAAATAGAAACCATCTCCATGAGGAAAGAAACCAGAAAGAATGTGATCCAACCGCTCGGTTAGAAACAAGCCGTACAAGATCAAGACGGCAAACTGGTCACAGAAACAAAGCGACCAAATGGAAGAAACCAGCAGAAAAAATAAAACCTCACTGTTTGAGAAGAAGTCGGAAATGACAACGTCGCAGTGAGAAGCAAAGGCAACTATGAAATCGTACGAGAACACCAAATGGTCACGATGTCAACACAACAGCGGCAAGAAAAAGAAGCCGCATCAAAAATGTTGAGCACGCAGTGGATAGAGATGCCATAGTGACAAAAAAGGAGAGAGACCGCCTGATCATAGTGACAACACACTAGCATCCAGAAATGTGTCACGACCAAAGGGCGAAACAATAGAGACGCTGCGTGAAGAAGATCGAGAGACCGCACGAGAAGAAAATGAAAGAGAAGCGAAAGAGTCCGCACGGTCAAGGTGACAACAAACCAGCGGCATGGTAGATGTCACGACCTAAATGCGGAACTGCCAACAATGAAGAAAAGCAGCAAAAGATGGCGACAAAGCCAAGGAAGCCGCGCGAACAGAACACAGATAAAGTAGTGATCGCATGAGAGCAATAAGACAGGGAGGAAAGGATGGGAAGCAAGCCGGGAGAAGCCGTGCGGGAAGAAAACCACGCTGTTAGAAAAACAAGTCGCAATCTTATTGGAGCAATGGATTTGTTTCCTCTACTACCATGTGAGAAATGAGCAAGAAGACGACAAAATTAAATAAACCACAATTTTTATTCCTCCAAAAAGATAATTATTACATAGTATGCCCCCATATTTATATGAACTGGGGGGTATGAGAGAATACAATAAGAGATATGAGTTTAATTTTGAATCTGCCACTCCCATTGGCCTGGCCGCCAGCTAATCGCCAGATCGCTCTTTCTAATCGCCAGAGTGCCAGTAAGTTTACTGTCCGTAGCAGTGGTTACCATCCTTTCCAATCTATAGCTAACTGCCAGACCGCTGTGGCGGTAAGCCACCAGACCGCAGTTACGGGAAGCCCTCATACCGGAACTGCAAAGACAAGCCACCAGACTAGTCTGCTGGACAATCCTCTAGATCACATAACAAGCTGCCAGACAGACTGTAGCGATAAATCACCAAACCGCAGATGCATGAAGCCCTCAGACCACATCTGCTTGGATTTGCTTCTTGAGAACAAGACCGCCTGAACTAACCACCATATCGCACGACCTGCTAGCTGCCTGACTAGAGTGTCTAACTTCCATTCTCTAACACTAGTCAACTCGGTGTTGTAGATAGGAGGAATACAATGATCCACATAAAGGTTCTGATGAACCCCACTATACTTTTGGTATATCATTCACTGGATTACACTTCCAAATGGAAGCGTGTTTATCTTCTGCCTTGCCAGATATTTATCTTATATGGATATAAAACCATAGATAACACAAAGTTTGCTACAACAAACCACACCTTCTATAGTATCTTATGTGTCACCAAGGTGAGCTATGCAGTAATAGTAAAAGTATCCCCAACTTTCAACAACATTGTATTCCTTAGGATATCTTGCACCATATATGCATCAAAAGTGAGATGTGTTGTAGAACGGATGAGTGTCTTTTTGGATGTTCCATGAAGCACTAGGTTGGCCTATGTCCAATATATATGTTTTCGATAATTCTCCACTATATCCCGTGCATTACCACAATCTATGAGTCCAAATTCATTCCTCAAATCCTCATGCGTTATCTCTATTATTCCGGTTTGAATGTTAGATCGCACTCATCCATTTTGATAGGTGACAAAAGGATCTTGTAAATTATTGTAAAATTCTCGCACAAACACTTAGCTAAACATATCAGGGATGATTAAAGACAGTATACCCGCCTATGCTAGTATATCATAGATGTGTGCGTCTCTTGGTAAATCAAATTCCACGATCTTAGAAATTCTTATAACGGTCTTCTCGATTCTTGAATATGATTGATAACCCGAATGAGGGTGACTGAAAGAACTCTTGCGTGCTCTTGAACTATAAGCCATTCCTGCAGTTATACAAAATAATATTTTTGTTAAGAAAGTGAAATTTCACTACCGTCGGGCGACAGTAGTTAACGTCGGGCGATAGCTGAAAACTCTCCAAAACCCGAAAGCTCCATCTCCTATTTTTTGATATATCATTTCTATGCCTTCAAAACATCTAAGAATTTTCAAAAACCTCATCTACTTTATAGATCTACAAAATCCATGATAATCTCACTTTAAAACTTTGATTTTTCCATGTTCTTGTAAAAATCATCAAATCTTCAAAAACTTTTCTAAAAATCTATTTTTGATCACAGAGGACTCTTAAAATCAACTTTAAAGACACAATCTCTAAAAAACTTCAAGAGAAAATGACAAACTACCCTTGGATTTTGAAGTCTCTCCAGCGCCAAGACTGTTTCTCGCGATAGGGTTTCTGGAAATAAGGGTAGAAGTGAAATCCGGACTCAAGTCTGACGTATATAATATATTTGAAATCGCAACGCGATATCACTATCGCTCGCGGTAGAGCATTTTTTGCTTTACAATTCCATTTTTTCACTCACTTCTTGTTTCTCGTATGCTACACAATCTTCAGTGAAGTTTTTGTTGGTTTATACGATCCTAAAGTTGTGCAATGTGAGTTCCATTTTTTCAAGTTACATATAATATCGTGTATGTACTTTTGTGCTTAAAATATCTTCTATTTTCTAATGGATTTGTGATTAGTAAATGTTCCAATTATTTTTGCATGCCTTTAAGTATATGTAATATTTTATTTAGGATAATGACATCACAATTACACTTTCTGGTTACATGAATGTGTTTACAAATTTTCAATCTACATGAATGTATTTTTTCTGTTCCACATTAATCTTTGAAACACATATAACAACTTGTTTATCTGTGGTTCTTAAACATTTTTCTTCAAATGATGTGGCTTTTCAGTAAAAAAAACAATATCTTTTGCTATTCAAGTGGATTCGGAGTACTACATAAAGTAAAAAAACAAAATCGCACAACAAAAAAATGTTCAAATAATATGCTCAAGATACTCCACCAAGCATGACTCACACTCCTGATAAGTCATAATAAGCATTGTGAGGTTTAGCACCAAATAAAGAATCGGTAAGTAACTTGTGCACACATTTGTGACCATTTTTCTATCATTAACTTGCCCAAAAATACTCACAGAATACAAAATTGTCAATGTATATTCAATGTCATGTGTTTTCAATTCACCAAACTCATGTGATTTTTATTTTTTTTACTTGTTCTTGTTTACCAAAGCACACTTCGTACACCTTATTTTCTAAAAAAAAATTTCTTCTCATGAGAATTGGATTGAAAATGATTTCAACATTTCTATCTCACCTTCCATACACTTTTAGATATTGTTGTGTGAAATCACAATGTGTATGTTTACTTGATATTTTTTATTTATTTCACATTGTTTACCTTTCATTTCCAAATATACAACATTATCTTGTCTATTTCTCAGCAGTATATTTCATTCTACCGTTCTATCCATCTTTTTTTCACAATCGTAGTTATGTTTCAACTTTACATTACTACTTCCCTAATGCTTTGCAAATACCAAAAGTGGGAGAATATCAAAAGAAATCGAGACCTCGATAAAAGTTTTTGCCGTAAGTATTTATCGGCATTTCACATTTAGGGTGAATTCATGTTCATTTAAATGTTAATACAACATGGAATTACAAAAGTTTACACCTCAAATTACCACGGAATCAAAGGAATTTAAGGCCATCCATTTAAGGGGAGTTTGTGCACTTATAAATACTTATATTGCTTATCATATCTTGTACACAAGACTATAGATCCTACATGATTTCTCTCCAAGTGGATTTGTTTTTAAAAAATCGGGAGATTATTACATTATGCGTTTAGCACTCCTTGATTTGAAAATAACAAATCCTGAATGTATTTGAACATAGTGTGTTTGTGGTGTTCAGATATAATAGGTAAAATGCTCTAATAATTTTGAATGGGCAATGTACAACAAATTGCTAAAAAGCATAGCTATTGTCACAACCCGCATTCTCACTGCCATTTAAGATATATCAGAGTATGAGAAAATGCGTGTCATGATGTCACGTCAGTAGGGAATAACTACGGATGCTCAAGCAAAACTCCTACTTAACACAAAGAAAGATTGTTATGTTATTTAGAGGAAAATCCAGTTTATGTTAAGCAATTAGCCGTATCCCTGGCTTAGTGGCTCATCTAGTTCACGAGAAACAAAAATAGTTATACGCTGCGGAAAATACTTCTTTTACAAGATTAGACATCCTACATGAGTATGAATGTCCCCGGAGGAGAACTCATGGTATGCATAACTCTAGATTTATAATAAGCATAGGAGAGAGTCTTTATGCTATCCAGAAAGTAGTGTATTAGTTTGAATGAGATGACATGTATGATACACTAAGAGTAACGTTTTATAAGTTAAAATTTCTAACATGCAGTCCTAGCATAAAACGTCCCAAAGAGCAAGTAATCTGAATCATCAGAAAGAAAACAAATTGCAGATAGCAATGTGTCCAAAAAGATTCAACAACTCTGTGGGCGTCAACAGCCTGACACGAACCCACATAAGACAAGAATATGTTTGAACTAGGTAATGTAAACAAAAACAACAATCTACCTTGCAACGGCGAGGTGAAAACCACAACCAACACTATTACGCGGGAACTCTGAAGGATCAAGCACATAACCAACTGTTCCAAAAGCCCGGACTGTTGGAAAGGGTGCTACTTAATTTCTTAAATAAGTAGAAGAGCGCCACGGGTCAAGTGAAGGAACGCCAGACCCAACAATCCCCCCCGGCATCCAGCACAACCCGTCGGCTCAGAGGTGGAGTTACCACATGGCCCACATGGATCAGAGGTGGGGTTACCACACGGCTCAGAGGTGGGGTTACCACATGTCCACAATTGCACGGCTCAGAGGTGGGGTTACCACATGTCCATAGTTGCACGGCTCAGAGGTGGGGTTACCACATGTCCACGGTTGCCTGACCCGCCGGACCCACACAGGTAGAAGGGAAAAATCAGGATTTAATAGCGCTCCCCTATTCTTGAACCCGTGACCTGCTCTGATACCAATTGAAGGATCAAGCGCATAACCAACTGTTCCAAAAGCCCGGACTGTTGGAAAGGGTGCTACTTAATTTCTTAAATAAGTAGAAGAGCGCCACAGGTCAAGTGAAGGAACGCCGGACCCAACAAACTCCAAAACTAGGTCCACTACCTGCCACTGCTCCGAACCTGAGGCATTCCAAATATAGAACATCTCAGCAAGAATGTACAAGTGATGGTAGAAATCATAAACAAAAGCAAACACCGGTCATACGGGGTACCATCCAAAGACCAAAAGTAGTGAGGTAAAGTACAAGAGTAAAGTATCAAAATTAGAAAATAGAACTTACGTGAATTATCACGTACATCAAACTACATTGGATGCCCAAGGCTAAAAAGGTATAAAGCATTATTAAATAATAAGAAAAAATTCACATGACTTTATTAGCCACATGTAGTCAACTCTACCCAAAAATAAGGGCGAGGTGGTCACTCATCTAGACACACCCTCAAATATATAATATCCGTCTAACTGCGGGGGAGACTCATACACTCTACCATTCACCGCAGACGCGCAAACTCACTGTAGAGTTCCACAAGATGATAATAAAGGGAACAATCAGTGCGGCCGTGGTTTCGTCCACAAACACCGACAATAAATAAAACCATCATATAACAAACATTGCGGTGGTGGCTTCGTCCACTAACACCCACAACGAAGAAAATCATGATATAAATCTCAAGACAAACATTGCGACAGTGGTTTCGTCCACTAACACCGGCTATAAGGAAAAAAATGAAATCAATCACTAGATTAGAAACGGTTGATCAACCTTTAGGAAAGATTCGAGACCATAAATTGATTCTATCTCATCCTACATGGTAGTTAAGCGATAATTAAAATATAAAGGTTTGACCGCATCAGCAAGTCACTAACAATTCTACAAGGTAGGATTAGCATAATCATGAGTATAAAAAAAAAGATCGAGATAGTACCATTGATCAGCGAGTCATTCATGAAAACAGCACTGAATAAAGAAGATTAGAAATCACATTTAGGTTGGAAGTGCGAAGAAGAGGGGAGAAACCATCACTTGCCTTGCTTTGCCAGAAAAAATCTCCAAATCACTCCTTGTCGCAGATCGGTGATAAAGAAGACGACAGAAATAGAAATCTGAACAAGAATGACCGAAATGGAAGTTAGGGCCCAAAGACTCTAACTAGAAAAACTCAAGAAATGAGGAAAACTTTACCACGATGATGTAGCTCTCACTCAGAGCTTTCCGGATCTATATACGGTTCAAGATTTCGAGTACAGGAGCACCGTCGGTGGCCACCAGAAGATTCACGAATGGACGTCCTCTCTCTCGCTCACGCCTCTCTGATTCGGGAAGGAGGAGGAAAGTAGGACCTTAATGAAGAGGAGAAAGAAGAAGTGTATATATATATATATATATATATATATATATATATATATATATATATATATATATATATTATAAATATAATATTAAAATAATTACACTTATAATATCTATATCTTTAAATAAATAAAAACGTTGAACTAGGATCTGCCGAACCAGAAATTTCTCGAGATGGACCATGGATTTCTCGAGAAGAGTTGGGTTTCTCGAGAAGGGCTTGAAATTTCTCGAGAGCAAGGTTGGATTTCTTCGGAAGGAAATTCGGATTTAACAGGAACATCATATGATTTCCGAGAACAAGACAAGATTTTCTCGAGAAGGCAAGGTTTTCTCGAGAACTGAGGAAAACGTCGTGAGTAAAAGGGGTGAATATTTCTGGAGTACTGCAGTAGACCTCTCGGGAACAAATATAGACTTCTCGAGAGTGAAGCAAGGTAACTCGAGAAAGAAGTACAGTTCTCGGGAAGGATAAGTCACTTTCTTGAGAACAAAACAAAGCTTTCTCAAGAACAAGTGCAGATCTCAAGTACTAATAAGGACTTCTCGAGAACAATGCTGGATTTCTCAAGAACTCCAGGACATCTCGAGAACAAATGAACATTTCTTGAGAGCTTCAAGACTTCTCGGGAACTAGAGGAGGGATTTCTCGAGAAGAAGCAAGACTTCCCATGAACAAAACAACATTTCTCGAGAAGGAATATAAACTTCTCGGGAACAGATCCCGACCTCTCGAGAAATGAGGCTGGTCATCACTAGTCAATGTAGGGTTTTCGAGAATAAAGTAGAGAAGACAACACCATAATCCGACACTCCATTCTTGAAAACTAACATCAAATGTTTTCTATAAGAATACATGCCACAAGTTTAATTCTTCCAACAAAAAAATCATTCAATCTCATCAAAACTCCAAAATCTGGTCAAACAGACCCAACAGACACGAAAACGCACTAATGGTGCAGCGCCGTCAACATAACGTAAAAAATGGGTAATGCCCTTATGTCATAAATATGACGATACCAAATCAAATAATATCATCGGAAAATCGGGGGCGTTATAGTCACTCCCCCTAAAAGAAGTTTCTTCCCGAAACTTAACACAAACACCGAAACCAAACCAAAATGAGAAAATCAAAAACATCCATAAGCATGGAGACATACCAGAAACTAAGGGAAGAGATGCGGATGAGATTTACTCATCGCTGACTCCAAAATCCATGTCGCACTCTCGACATCTTGATTTCGCTAGAGAACTTTAACCATGGGGATGGTCTTTTTCTGCAACACTCGATCTTGAGATTCCAAAACACGGACAGGTTCTTCCACATAAGAAAGGTTAGGATGAATCTGGGGCATCAAGTCAAAGACTTGACGATCACTACAAATTCAATTCCGCAACTAGCTAGCATGGAACACATCATGGACATCAGGGAAGGTAGCAGGAAACTTGAGCCTGTTAGCTGACACTCAGATGAGCTCAGAAATCTGAAAAGGTCCCACATATCGGGGATCTAACTTGTACTTCATTGCAAACCTTTTGACACCTGACATCGGAGAGACTTTCAGAAAAACCAAGTCCACAATGGCAAACTCTAGATAGACCCTTCGTCGATTAGCAAATTTCTGATAATGTTCTTGTGCCATACAGAGCTTCTCTCGAATATGATTTACAACAAAACTCATCTCTTCAAGGGATTCTGGACCGAGGAGCGGTCTCTCACCAACCTCAGCCCAAAATAAAGGTGTCCTACAACGCTTTCCGTACAAGGACTCAAACAAGGCCATCAGCAGACTCTCTTGATAACTGTTATTATAAGCAAATTCCATAAGTCTAAGATGCTCATCCCAAGCACCACAATGATCCAAAATGTAACATCTTATCATATCTTTCATGATATGATTTACCTTCTCTATCTGACCATTCGTTTGCGGATGATAAACAGTGAAATATCTTAAATCGGTACACAACCCCAGCTATAAAATCTTCCAAATGCGAGACGTAAATCTGGCGTATCGATCTGATACAATGCTAACAGGAAATACATATAATCTGATGACCTCATCAAGGTATAAATCAACAATCTTCTTCATGGAATACCCAATCTTAAAGGGGACAAAGTTAGCATACTTAGTCAATCTATCAACAATCACCCAAATAGAATCGTCCCCATGGGTAGATTTTGATAATTCGGTCATGAAATCCATTGAAATACACTCCCACTTCCAGCATGGAATATCAAGTGGTGTTAATTTACCACCAGGCCACCCATGATCATCCTTAACACGCTGACACATATAGCATTCTGACTGTTAAAATTCAACAAACCGCAGACGCCCCCTTGGATACCCTGTTGACAACTCAACAAACCGAAGGAGAATACGCCCACTTATAATGTTGAAAGTTTTCCCGGATCGTGGAGTTAGCAGGGGTTATCTCAACAAAGCAGTAATAACCAGCAACACATGCAGCACAAGCTTCTTTATTGATCAAGAGCAAACTTCTTTACAAGGCGAGACATACATGGCGAGACATGCTTCACCAAAACCCAACACCGGGAGAGCAGAGACAGTTACAAAGACAAGAACAAAAACAAGCCGCGCGGACTGAATCAACAAGCCGCCGACCTACTGCTGTGGAGTCCGCTCAGTCCGCCAGGTCGCCAGACCGCAACCCAAGCCGCGCGGACTCACCCTTATTCCAATGCTTAGCTCTTCACCGCCGGTCTGCACGCTGCCAGACCGCACAAGCTGCGTCACCGAATGGAACAGTCCGCCTGAAGCAGGCGACTTCCTGAACCCCGAACCAAGTCGCCAAAGAGAAGACCGCCTGGTCGCTATCCGCGACCTGCTGTTTACCGCCTGTTGCTTAACCGCAGAGTCCGCACTGTCCCTGATCGCAATCAGATCCAAGTCCTGGCTTTCCAGCGCTATCCGCACAACCTGCACAGCATAACCGGGTCAACTCTCTATCCGCGCGGACACTAGGTCCAGACCGCAGCAACTTACGCGAGCTCAAATACTGTTCACTTACTTCGGTCTAGGTTCCTTATTTCCTGATGTGACATGGGTCCTATTTATAGGCACGATGATGAGTATGGTCACCGCCCTGGCCGATAGGATCACCGCCACAACCCACAGCTAGAACAAGTGTGTCCGCTCAGCCCGCAGACACACCTTCCAGTTCGCCGCTCCTGTGCAGATAGCCAGTCCGCCCCAGCTTCTCCAAGGCCGGACTCCAATATCCAGCCCGCCTTGCTGCCAGAGGCCAAGCTAGGACCACCATAGCCGGACTCCACAACAGCCGTGTCCGCCATTCTGCGGACAAGGCATCAGCCCGCAAAACCCGAGCCCGCAGCCTCGCCATCAAGTAACCTGCCGGACTCAGCGAACACCCGGCTTCCGTCCGCATATCCCAAGTCCATTGCCTCATTGCCAAGACACCTCCGGACTTAGCAGACACGCCAATCCAGTCCGCTAATAGCAGACTCCAGTCCGCAACTCCTGAGTCCATAACCTCATCACAAGGCTAAACCGGACTCAGCGGACTCCGACTCTAGTCCGCACGCTCCTGCACAAGCAATTCTCCAGTCCGCATTTCCCCAAGCTAGCAAACAAGGCAAAGCACTTCTACTACGCTTGGCGGACTGAGAAACCAGCCCGTGCTCCACTGCGCGATCTCCCCGGACTGAGCCAACCTGGACTTGGTTCAGTTCCCACCAAGTCCAGTCCGCTGGCCATAAGGGCCAGTCCGCACTTACTGGCGGACACTGGATCTAGCCCGCCATACCGGGCGACCTCCAGTTTCTGTCCGCGCTGACCGGCGGTCTCCGCAGCTTCCACTGCCGCTTCACTAGAGCAAGACCAAGGCAACTGCCAAACCGGTCTGTCGAGCTCCAGTTCTTCAGTCCGCTTCTTGCCGGACTCCGCGGATAACATTCCTATCCGCCCGGTTACTTCCTGGGAGTCAACCGCCTGCTGAGCATACACTGGCCTGTCAGACCGCCGCTGCTGTCCGCGCAGTCCGCGCGAACAGACCGCCTAGGCCGCCACAGAGCAAACTGCCTGCAACATCCCTGTCGACCTAGCAGTCCGCCAACCCTGTCCGCGTAGTCCGCGCGGATAGGTTTCCCAAGCCTTCCATTCACCCACTTTCACTTCACAGAATTCAACACTCCCCCTTGAAGTGAGAAGTGGTGAATAACTCCAGCAGCTCCCGTAACCTTGCACCTGGTCCTTCCGATAGCATCTACGAAGAGATGTCAAAGACATAGTCCTCGCCCCGCATATCATGGACCATGAGGGAGCCCTCCAGCATCTCCAAGAAGGAGTCATGCTTCCCTCTGCCTTCTTTAGCTTCAATCTCCACTCATGCATCACAGGAGTATCACCAACTTCCTTGGACACAGAAGCCCAAGCCTTGTTATCTCTGAGAGAAATCACCTCTTCAGACTTGGTGTCAACCACCTCCTTGATTCTAGTGGGGTCATCACAGCCAGAAGTCCCTTGCTCGACCTGAGGGCTAACAAGGAAACACGGGACCAAGTCCGTCGTATTCCCTTCACAATATCGAGCTGGTGGCTTACTGATCCTCTTCGATCTCCGAAGAACCTGATCATGGCTAACCACCTCCGCTGCTTTTGAACCAGCTCCGTTCCCGGTCAAACCCGGAACAATGCTCCCTTTGCTCCCTGAACAAGAAGCCTCCTTACTGGAACCAAAAGCATCTGGAGCAACGCTCCCCCTGCTACCTGAACCAGAAGACTCCCCTCTTGAACAAGAACTGCCTGGAACATCGCTCCCCTTGCTTCCTGAACAGGAAGCCTCCGCCTTCGAGCCAGAAGGTCCTGGAGCATCGCTCCCCCTTCTTCCCAACTCTGACGCCTTTGCCCCGGAGCTAGAACAACCTGGAGCACCTGGTGACTCAGGCAACTCCACTTCTTTAGCAGCAGCCTCCTTCAGCCCACCATCTGACCTGCTTATCTCTAGCTCCACATAAGAGCTACCCCAATACGGCGTCAACTCATCAAAAACAATGTCTCTTGACACTATGAGTTTCTTCGTCGCAGGATCCATACACCTCCATCTTCTTCTCTGCTCATCATACCCAACAAAGACTAGCTTTGTCTTGAGAGGACCCGGAGAGTGTATATAGCAGGTAGATCCAAACACCCGAAGGTGCTTCACTGAGGGCTTCACTCCGAACATTAGCTCATAAGGAGTCTTCATTATGATCGGACTAAGAGGCATCCGGTTGATGACATGAGCAGCACAGGCTATTCCCTCCGCCTAAAGAGCCTTCAGAACGCCTTTACTCTGAAGCCAACACTTGCAGGTCTCCGTTAACCAACAGATCATCCGAGCTGCAATACTACCCTGTTGTGAAGTATGTCCACAAGAAAGCTGCATCCGGATCCCTTGCTTCCTGCAAAAGCGTGAGAACTCGGTTGAGCCAAACTCACTACCGAAACTTGTCCTCAACACCTTGATCCTCCGGCGAAGCTGGCCTTCGACAAGCTTCTTGAACTCCACAAACAAGCGTACCATGCTGGACTTCTTCTTCATAAAGTATACCCAAGTATACCCAGAATAGTCATCAACCAATATCAGCATGAACCTGCTGCTCCAAGACTGGCCGTGACGGTCGGTCCCACCAGAGCACAATGGACAACCGCCAATGGTGCATTACTCCTGGATTGTGCTTTGTCAACCATGAAGCGATAGACTCCACTCTCCTGACATCCCGCACACCCCCGACCATCGCCATAGGATGACAATCTAGGCAAGCCTCTTACGAGTCTTCTTTCCGCCATTGCTTTCAGCTTGTCCATCCCTACATGCCCCAGTCTTTCATGCCAGATAGAAGCACTATCACTGGCATTCCTCCGATCAACTCCAGAACTAGTTGAAATCCCAACTACGTTCTTCTCCTTCCTCCCTACCTGAGCAACGTTCGCCGAGAGCAAGACAACCTTGCACTCCTTCCGAAGATGACCTTGCTACTTGCATTTATAGCACCTTGGTCCTTCCTTCCTCTTCCTATCACGCCTAGGAGAACAACTCCTTTCTTCCTGATATGAAGTAGAGGGACCATCTTCCGCAGCAACCTTCACCTCCTTCCTGAACAACCCATCAAGGGAAGTCCAAACCTCCGCAGCTGACCGACATCCACTGATGTGGTCCAAGAGCTCCGATGAGATCACCTGCTTGAGAATAGACTCCGCTTTCGCATTTGCCTCCTTCCAAGCTCTCATCACCTCAGCATTGCCAGCAGTATCCTCTTGTCTTCCTGCTCCGCATACAACCTCCCAAAGGTCCTCGCCAAGAAGAAAGCTCTTCATACAGGACTTCCACCGTTCACAGTTTGCCTCTGTAAGGAGATCAATACTAAGACAACTTGCATCCTCCACTGCCATGGTTCTACCACTGGTTTGCTCTTCAGAAGAGCAACTACTTCCATTGAGCACTGCTTGACCACTCCAACAACCTCGCTCTGATACCATGTTAAAATTCAACAAACCGCAGACGCCCCCTTGGATACCCAGTTGACAACTCAACAAACCGAAGGAGAATACGCCCACTTATAATGTTGAAAGTTTTCCCGGATCGTGGAGTTAGCAGGGGTTATCTCAACAAAGCAGTAATAACCAGCAACACATGCAGCACAAGCTTCTTTATTGATCAATAGCAAACTTCTTTACAAGGCGAGACATACATGGCGAGACATGCTTCACCAAAACCCAACACCGGGAGAGCAGAGACAGTTACAAAGACAAGAACAAAAACAAGCCGCGCGGACTCAATCAACAAGCCGCCGACCTACTGCTGTGGAGTCCGCTCAGTCCGCCAGGTCGCCAGACCACAACCCAAGCCGCGCGGACTCACCCTTATTCCAATGCTTAGCTCTTCACCGCCGGTCTGCACGCCGCCAGACCGCACAAGCTGCGTCACCGAATGGAACAGTCCGCCTGAAGCAGGTGACTTCCTGAACCTCGAACCAAGTCGCCAAAGAGAAGACCGCCTGGTCGCTATCCGCGACCTGCTGTTTACCGCCTGTTGCTTAACCGCAGAGTCCGCACTGTCCCTGACCGCAATCAGAGCCAAGTCCTGGCTTTCCAGCGCTATCCGCACAACCTGCACAGCACAACCGGGTCAACTCTCTATCCGCGCGGACACTAGGTCCAGACCGCAGCAACTTACGCGAGCTCAAATACTGTTCACTTACTTCGGTCTAGGTTCCTTATTTCCTGATGTGACATGGGTCCTATTTATAGGCACGACGATGAGTATGGTCACCGCCCTGGCCGATAGGATCACCGCCACAACCCGCAGCTAGAACAAGTGTGTCCGCTCAGCCCGCGGACACACCTTCCAGTTCGCCGCTCCTGTGCAGATAGCCAGTCCGCCCCAGCTTCTCCAAGGCCGGACTCCAATATCCAGCCCGCCTTGCTGCCAGAGGCCAAGCCAGGACCACCACAGCCGGACTCCACAACAGCCGTGTCCGCCATTCTGCGGACAAGGCATCAGCCCGCAAAACCCGAGCCCGCAGCCTCGCCATCAAGGCACCTGCCGGACTCAGCTAACACCCGGCTTCCGTCCGCATATCCCAAGTCCATTGCCTCATTGCCAAGACACCTCCGGACTTAGCGGACACGACAATCCAGTCCGCTAACAGCAGACTCCAGTCCGCAACTCCTGAGTCCATAACCTCATCACAAGGCTAAACCGGACTCAGCGGACTCCGGCTCCAGTCCGCACGCTCCTGCACAAGCAATTCTCCAGTCCGCATTTCCCCAAGCTAGCAAACAAGGCAAAGCACTTCTACTACGCTTGGCGGACTGAGAAACCAGCCCGCGCTCCACTGCGCGATCTCCCCGGACTGAGCCAACCTGGACTTGGTTCAGTTCCCACCAAGTCCAGTCCGCTGGCCACAAGGGCCAGTCCGCACTTACTGGCGGACACTGGATCTAGCCCGCCATACCGGGCGACCTCCAGTTTCTGTCCGCGCTGACCGGCGGTCTCCGCGGCTTCCACTTGCCGCTTCACTAGAGCAAGACCAAGGCAACTGCCAAACCGGTCTGCCGAGCTCCAGTTCTTCAGTCCGCTTCTTGCCGGACTCCGCGGATAACATTCCTATCCGCCCGGTTACTTCCTGGGAGTCAACCGCCTGCTGAGCATACACTGGCCTGTCAGACTGCCGCTGCTGTCCGCGCAGTCCGCGCGAACAGACCGCCCAGGCCGCCACAGAGCAAACTGCCTGCAACATCCCTGTCGACCTAGCAGTCCGCCAACCCTGTCCGCGTAGTCCGCGCGGATAGGTTTCCCAAGCCTTCCATTCACCCACTTTCACTTCACAGAATTCAACACTGACACATACTTTTCTATATAATTCTGCATTCCCGACCACCAAACAATTTTCTTCAGATCTTTATACATTTTGTTGGAACCAGGATGGTAGGAAACATTGGAACCATGAGCTTCATTACAAATCTTTGCCAGAATATCGCCAAAAGCGGGGATACAAAATCTACCCTGACATCTCAGAAAACCTAGCTCATCCAAAGAGAAATCAGGCAGCTCTCCCTTCTCTGTTCTATTCTCGAGATGCAACAAATCAGGGTCATCCTTCTAGTGCGCTCTGGTAAGGGAAATCCAAGAGGGCTCTTCTGCTTCCAAACTGGTAGATACAGTACTACTCTCAACTTCAATCTCAATCAACAAGAATTCTTCCACCAGGGACTGTACATATATATTGAAGATTTTGGTGGTCTTCCTACTCAAAGCATCGGTTACTACATTAGCCTTTCCTGGATGATAAAGAATCTCCACTTCATAATCGGCCACATATTATTACCACCTACGCTGGTGCAAATTTAGCTCCTTTTGATTGAAGACGTACTTCAAACTCTTGTGTTCTGTGTAGATCTTGCACAACACGCAATACAATAAATGTCTCCAAAGCTTCAGCGCATAAATTACTAAACAAACTCTAAATCGTGCGCAGGATAGTTTCTTTCATAAATTTTTAATTTCCTATATCCGTATGCGATCAGCTTTCCTTCTTGCATCAAAACACATCCAAGTCCAATGGGTGATGTATCCACATACACAGCATACTCAACACCTTCAGTAGGCAAAGTTAAAATTGGAGCAGTACACAATCTCTTCTTCAACTCTTGGAAATCTTCTTCACATTTATCACTCCAAATGAACACGGTGTTCTTCTGGGTAAGTCTAGTTAGAGGAGCAGATAACACCAAAAACCCTTCCACGAACCTCCTATAATAGCCGGCCAGGCCTAAGAAGCTCCTAATATCCTTGGGTTTAGATGGTGTCTTCCATTCCATCACAGTAGAAATCTTGGTCGGGTGTACAGAGATACAACCCTTGCTCACAACATGACCCAAAAAGGACACATGTGGTAGCCAGAACTCACACTTGCTCAGCTTTCCACATAACTTATGCTCCCTCAGGGTCGACAAGACTAATCACAAGTGTTGAGTATGCTCCCCAACACTGCGGGAATACACGAGGATGTCATCGATGAACACAATCATAAAACGGTCGAAGAAATCTTTGAACCCTCTATTCATTAAATCCATGAAAGCAGAGTGTTCGTTTGTTAAACCAAAGGACATTACCAAGAACTTAAAATGTCCATGCTGCGAACGGAAAGCAGTCTGTGGAATATCTGCCTCATGAATCCTCAACTGGTGGTAGCCTGAATGAAGATCGATCTTTGAAAACACCGAGCTACCACGCATCTGATCAAACAAATCATCAATCCTTTGTAGTGGATATCTGTTCTTAATGGTCACCTTAATCAATTCTCTATAATCGATACAAAGCCTCATCGATCCATCCTTTTTCTTTACAAACAATACAGGAGCACCCCACAGAGAAAAACTTGGCGTAATAAATCCACACTACAACAATTCGTCGAGCAGAGAACATAACTCAACCAACTCACGTGGAGTCATACGGTATGGAGCCTTGGTAATAGGATGAGTACCTAGCTCTAGGTATATCAAAAACTCTACCTCTCTCACAGGAGGAAGTCCTGGAAGACTATCAGGAAAAACATTTGGAAACTCTCACACCACCGAGATATCCTTAAGACGTGGTGTAATAAAAGTTGTTTCCAAAGCATAAATAGAAACAAGATACACCTCACAACCAGACTCTATAGTTCAACAAGCACGTACCACAGTAATAATAGGGGAAACATTGTCCTGAAAACCATAGAAGCTCATAGGTTGGCCATTGTCCATCTTGATGTCCAGTCATATTGTCGTGCACTGGATGACCGCACCATACTTAGACAGGCTGTCCATGCCCAAAATCATATCAAAGTCCGCCAGATCCAACAACTTTAGATCCGCAAAGGCTAGGAATTCACCTAGACGAATAGGGCATCTCCGATTTCCTTGATTTGATATCAGCAGATTTTCGGTGGGAAGCATGACGTTGAAGTAATCATCTAACTGATCCATGTCCAAAATATGTCTATCTACAAAACTCCGAGCTACAATGGAATGGGTGGCACCCAAATCAAAGAGAACACATGTCCACCTATTCCGCACCTTAAACTCCCCTATAACTGTATAATGTGTAACTAATGTGAACGGGGAACAAGTGCAATAATGCAGATTAAAAGTTAGACGAGAAGCAAACATGTTATCACTTGAGTATAAGTCTAAGCTTCCTCCATGTTCACTATATTGAGCTTTCATTTCCATTTATCCTGGTTAGGTTGTGGCGTCAAAGCCCGAAGCAGTGTAGGATGCTGTGGGTACTGACCTGGGGGCGTGAAGACTTCAGGTGCCCCTTCTGCCTGCACTGGAAGCATGCCTTTTCCTTCGACCAGCATGGACTCAAGTCGTGTCCCTTTTTGTACAGAACATGCACACCATATCTTCTTTGGGTGTGCCTTCGATGGCGAGCACCTACTGCTGCATCTGAGTTGCAGACCTCTTATAACACCTTTCGTAATGGTGGCCAGATCGACCATAAAAGCTACATATTCCTCCACTTTTCTTATTCGAAGAAGGGCTAGATGCCCTAGAGCTTCCATCCTCGTCACCTTTCCTCTTTTATTTTCTCGCCGCGGTTCCTCGATTCTTGGCGTTTTCAATCGCCATAACTTTTAGAGCGACTTCCACCACATCAGCGTAACTTTCAGCTCTATAAGGGCATGCCAATAGTTGGACATCGCTTCTTAGTCCTCCTAAGAAATATTTCACTCTTCCCACCTCCGAGGCTACCATATCCGGTGCAAATCTGCTCAACTTACTGAACTCAATCTCATATTCGCTCACTGTGAGCTATATATGTTTCAGATGAAGGAAATCATTCATCATACGGTCCTACTCAATCGAGGGTAGAAACTTCATAAGCAGCATCTTCTTAAACGATTCCCACGAGCATCCTTCATTCAGGCTCTCCTTTTCTTGAATCCATCAACTCTTTGCCAGGCCTTTTAGCTGGTACACTACGATCATTACCTTCAGGCCTTCTGCAATCCCCGAATATGAGAACATTTCCTCAATAGCGATGACCCAATCATCCAAAACCATAAAATCGGCTCTTCTGTCGTCGGTATGAGGTCCCAATCATTGGAAGTACGAAATAAAATTAATCTATGGTGGTAGCGTCACCGGGGGAACCAGAGGAGCAGGTGGAATGGGTATGGTTTGGCCCACGGTAGGATCATGCACTAAGGGTTACTGTGCGGGAGCGGCAAACAACAAGGACTGAATCTCCGATTGCATCGCACCTAATTCTCTCGATAGAGCCTCGTTTCCCTGACGCAGACTCTCGATCATCGCATCGCTTTGGGCACCAGACGGCTCACCCTCCGAATGGGGAGTCGACCGAGTCACAGGACATCTAGCTGGTATTTCTTGAAAAGTAACGAACGACTCATCAAAAACCATAGATTACAACTAGGCCACACAACTAGTTCAAGCCATACTTAAAAGACATTTGCTTATGCTGCAACTTGCTCTCAGATTTTATAATGATGTTATGTCCTACTTAGGATGATATCCTCTCATCCTATTAACTCATGTGCCTATGATATGAATGCATGAATTCTTGAGTACATTTTAAGAAAAAATCATGTGTGTACATGTGTTATCATATAAACCTTAACTTACCACGCATGGTCAAGCGATGATATGCTATTTATGCAGTGTTATGCATACTAAAAAGGCCTTAATGCATATATAAGCGCCGTACACATGAAATGTTATGCATCCCATACTACATAACATCGCATGCAACGAGAAAAGAAAACTAGCTAGTGGTCACCCATGTGATGGTGGTTATGCATCCCATACTACATAACCGTCACATATTGGCACCTATGGTCGATCCATATACAAACACATTATGCATCCCAAACTACATAATATGCCTCGTATACTTCTTGTCATGCTATGAGTGTAGTGATTATGCTTCGGTTAAGACGTACTGATGACACATCGGTGTGTGTTTGCAAATAAATGGATGAATTCAAAACTACAAGAGATAGGGTGGTTCGACCAACATGTCAAACCATCCTCGCACTGATACCAACTGCCACAATCAACATTTTCACCATCATTTAAGATATATCAGAGTATGGGAAAATGCGCATCTTGATGCCATGCTAGTAGGGATAACTACAGATGCTTAGGCAAAACTCATACTTAACACATTGAAAGTTATTTAACTTTAGGTTAGCAAATCACCTAGGGGGGGGGTGAATAGGTCTTTGAGCTTTTAATAAATCTTTTGTTGTTTTCAACTTGTTCTATCCTTAAGTCTTGCAATCACAAAGAAAAACAAGCACATACAACAAACACCAGAATTTATAGTGGTTCCCCAATTGGGTACATCCACTTTCCCTCTCCACCTATCCAAACTTATTTGTTGGACTCAGCATAAACTACTTCAAACTGCTCCTAAGAGTTTACACCTCCGATCCCGCAGGATCTTCAAGTCTCCTCCAATACTCACTTCTCAGCCATAAGGACCCACTCTTAGTGGTCAGCAGACCACCTACCTCAGGATATTAAGCCCTCGACTCAGGCCGGGACGAAAGCCCTACCTCAGATACCAAAGTATCCAACCTTAGAGCTCTGCAGTGCTCCTACACTCAGTGACCCACAAGCCACCTACCTTAGCCTTATCTCTAAGGCCTATAGCTCAGGCTTTTTAGCCCTACAACTTCAGGCAACAGGCCCTAGTCTCAGAGTGCTGCAACATTCCTACAACTCAGTATCCCTATAGGTACCTACCTCAGTGCCCCTCTATGCACCTACAGCTCAATAATAAGCTTGTCACCTACCTCAGGCACAAAGGCCCTATAGCTCAGATCCTCACTTGGATCCCACCTCAATGCCCCAACATGGCTCCTACCTCAGTGACAAATTTGTCACCTGCAGCTCAGGCACAAAGTGGTCTACACTTAGATTCAGGTAACCTGAATCCTACAGGATATAAAACTGTAAGTTGAAGAAAATAAAATAACTGTCTCAGAGAAATAACTCTGAGTCAACTTTGTTGGACTGAGCAGATTTCAGTCCAGCTCACTTGCTGTAGAAAAAATCATCCTTCTTCTACATCTATCACTTTTTCCTGCAGCACAGATGAGGAGCTTCCACCTTACTAATGAGATGAATAAGCTAAACTTTTCTGTTGAGAACAACCATGCTGAACTTGAAGATCTTCATCTATTCTTCCTTGCATTCAGGCTTTCTTGGTTGGACTTCAGCTATCAAGCTTGATCGGAAAAAATGTCCAGTAGCCTCTATCAATTTCTCTTTCTATTTATTTTATTCGTTAACCCTAATCCCATTTCTATTTCACCTTTTATATGCGTTGATTTGATTTAACGACACCATAGTATGTGGGCCCACCAAGGATTGGTGAGCACCAGCTCCATCAGAAAGGGACAAAACATCTTTCGGCGCTGTAGCAGCTTTCCCGTAACAGCTTCCTGCAATTTTGACTTTGATGATGTCTGCAGTCGTCATCAACATCTGGACTTAGAAAATTTTCCTGAATCCCATTAAGCATTTAAGGGTGTTAGGATACTCAACACCATCAGCCTTGGATCCCAGTGCCTCTGTACTTAGAAATTTCCATGGCTTTGTCTCCGCGGTTTTGTCTCAGCGGTCTCAGTGGTTTTTCATTATTAGCTGAGACAAGCCTTTGTCTCAGCGCTTTCTTCTTATCTGCTGTCTCAACGGTTTTTGCACTTTAACTATCTCAGTATTTTGTCTCAGTAGTCTCAGCATTTTTTTATTATCATCTGAGATAAGCCTTTGTCTCAGCAGTCTCAACAATTTTTTGCTTTTAACTGTCTCAGGGCTTCCTTCTTCATTAGAAGAGTTGAGTGAACAAACTTCACTCAACATTTCTGGACTTAGAAAAAAATCCAGCTAACTTTGTCTCAACTGTTTACCACTTAACTGTCTCATTGTTTCCTACATTATTAGAAGCATTGAGTGAACCTGCTTCACTCAACGCTTCTGGACTTAGAAAATTTCCAGCCAATATTATCTCTACTGTCCCAGCTGTCTCAACGCCATCTTCTCAGCTTTCTCAGCTGTCTCAGCGGTCTCAATGCTGACTTCTTAATTGTCTTCAGCTGTCTCAATGCTATCTTCCAGCTATCTCACCTGTCTCAGCGGTCTCAACGACATCATCTCAGTGGTCTTAGTGATTTTGCCTTAGACAGATTTTCTGGTTTTAGCTTGACAAGCTTTGAGCTGAGCTCGACGAACCACAAACTAAGTTTGACAAACTTTGATCTTCTCAGCGGTCTCAGTGCTGTTTGCCTTAGTCAATTTTTCTCTTGCTTTAGCTTGACAAGCATTGGGCTGAGCTCGATGAACTGTAACTTGAGCTCGACGAACTTCGAGCTAAGTTCGACGAATTTTGTATCCTGAGTTCTTAAGCTTATGCTGAGTTGAGCTCGATGATCAGCAAGCTGAGTTCGTTGAACTCTGAGCTGAGTTCGACGAAATTTGAGTTTACTGCCCAACTCATTTTTCTTCACATGTCCAATCATGGACTACCTGCATGCATGAACTAAAGCACACATCAAATACATTAGGTGTGCATGTCATTGACCTGTTTGACTTCTTACAAATTTGGAATTTTGGGTTCAATAGACCCAACACACATAAAGAAAGATCTTTAAGTTATTTAGAGGAAAATCCAGTTTAAGTTAAGCAATTAGCCGTATCACTCGGTTTAGTAGTCCACGAGAAAACAAATAGTTATACGGAGTGGCAAATACTTCTTTTACAAGATTAGACATCCTACCTGATTATAATGTCCCCAGAGGACAACTCATGATATACATAACTCTAGATTTATAATAAGCATAGCTGAGATTCTTTATGATATCCAGAAAGTAGTGAATTAGTTTGAAAGAGACGACATGTATGATACACTAATAGTGAGGTTTTATAAGTTTAAATATCTAACATGCAGTTCTAGCATAAAACATCCCAGAGAGCAAGTAATCTAAACCATCAGAAAGAAAATTAATAGCAGCTAGCAAGGTGTCCAAAAAGATTCAACAACTCTGTGGGCCTCAACAGCCTGACACAAACCCACATAAAACAAGAATATGTCTGAATAGGTAATGTAAACAAAAACAACAAACTACCTCACAACGATGAGGTGAAAATCACAGCCAACACTGCTGCACAGGAACTCCAAAACTAGGTCCACTACCTGGTACTGCTCCGAACCTGAGACATTTCAAAGATAGAACACATCAGCAAGAATGTACAAGTGATAGTAGAAAACTTAAACAAAACCAAACACCGGTCATACGGGGTGCCAACCCAAGACCAAAAGTACTGAGGTAAAGTACAGGAGTAAAGTATCAAAATCACAAAATAGAACTTATGTTAACTCTCACGTACATCAAACTACATCGAATGCCCGAGGCTAAAAAGGTAGAAAACATGATTAAATAATAAGAAAGAATTCGCATGACTTTATTAGCCACATGTGGTCAACTCTACCGAAAAACACGGGCGAGGTGGACACTCATCCGGACACACCCTCATAGATATAATATCCATCTAACTGCAGAGGAGACTCATACACTCCACCATTCACCACTGAAGCCCAAACTCCCGGTAGATTTCCACAAGGAGATAATAAAGGGAACAATAATTGCGGCGGTGGTTTCGTAAACTAACACTCGCAACAAAGAAAACCATGAAATAATAAAAATTGTAGCGGTGGTTTCTTCCACTAAAACCCGCAATAAAAAAAACTATGATATAAATCTCAAGACAAACATTACGGTAGTGGTTTCATCCACTAACACCAATAACAAGGAAAAATATGAAATCAATCTCAAGACTTGGCACATCGGATTCTACTAAACATCGCTAGATTGGAAACGATTGATCAACCTTTAGGAAAGATTCGAGACCTTAAATCGATTCTATCTCATCCTACATAGTAGTTAAGCGATGATTAAGAGATAAAGGTTCGACCGCATCAACAAGTCACTAACAATTCTACAAGGTAGCATTAGCATAATCATGAGTATAAAAATTAGAGATCGTGACAGTACCGTTGATTTGCGAGTGATAATATGGTTTATAGTCAATTTTATTAGGGTATTTTCAGGATTTCAAAGCAAATCATTTCTTGTAAAGTGCTTATTTTTATTCACCTTTGTATATATTTTTGTCGCTAATGCGTTTTTATGCTTTTTGCAGGTTTTCACGGCTTTCAACCGAATTTTGCTGTGACATGCCCCCGGGTCACGCCCTACCCGGGCGTGTACCTAGGGCGTGTAACCCAGAGGAATGAAGCAATTGGTCCGAAACTGCATTCCGTGGAATCTTAGTGTACACGCCCTCTGTCACGCCCGTGTCACATCCGACACGGGCGTGTTCTAGAGGCGTGTCCCCAGGTTCTGAGGAATCGCCGCAACACGCTCGTTTTTCCCACTCCACCGTCGCACCGAATGTGTCACGCCCCCGGGTCACGCCCGACCCGGGCGTGACATATGGGCGTGTAATTCAACAACCACGCTCGTCAACTCCAGCAGTTAATTTCAGCACGAAAAAGTCGCACCGACCGTGTCACGCCCCAGGTACACGCCCTACCAGGGCGTGTCAGGGGGCGTGATCCATCCCGAAAAAAAGCTATAAATTGAGCCCTTCCCCAAGTGTTCAGGACAAACTTTGGCTGAGAAGGGGAGGTTCTGCCCCTCTGTTTAATGCTCCTTTTATGCTCTTCCTCTCTCGCTTTGTATTTTTCTTAATCCTAGTTAGTTAAGCTTTTGTAATAGCTTTTATTAATGCTTTAGTTGCTAATGATAGGGCCAGAATAGGATTTCAATTCCATGCACTTGTAATCTCGTTCAATTTCATGCTGTACGCTCGTCTTAATTTTAATAAAAGTGCTCTTATTTTCTTCTCTTTACTACTTTGTGTCTTTATGCTTTACTACTCATCCCCCCTCTTCCACCTCACCATGATTAACTAATCCTCCATGTACTCGATCTTGATGATCCGAGGTTGGAGTGATTAAGTTATGATGCTTTGAATCTTACCTTTCCTTTTTAGGGTTTAGCCTTGAATTACTCTTGATTTATCGCGGGTTGGAGGTATATCATCGATATATACTCTCCACCTTTGCTTCATTCTGGGCTAGCCGAAGGGCCGAAAGTTTGAAATGAGAACTCAAGAGTAAAGGGAGTTGTTCGCACCCCTTGAGAGAGGCAGACGTTCAATTCTCCCGGATTGGAGTAAAATCCAATAGAGGGGTTCGCAGCATAAAGCGGGTTTTAGGCCTCCGATTCAGACGAAAGTTCGGTCAGACCTTCCTAAACTCAGATGGGCATGACTTCGAGAGAAGCATGTTCTTGCTTTTAGAACCTCCGCGGTCAAGGTATCTTGCCTTATTAATTGAAAAAGTTTATTATCGCATCTTTTGATCAACTTAAGCCGAGGTGATTCTCGATCGAGTACTATCGCTTAATCGTCATTTAGCTTTTCTCAATATTGCAAGTAAAGCATTCTCACTTCACTAATTTAGTAAGCAACCCCAAAACAACTTTTAATTGATAAGATAATAGTAACTCCTTGAAGTAGAAGTACTCAATTCGCCCCGGGTAATATGACCTTGATATTGAACTTAATATCCTATACTATATGCGACAAGGTATACTTGCCTTCATCGAATATAGAATCGGAGAACTTCTCACAACTACACTTCCACCTTCTCCTCCCTTAACTTTGTCATCTCCGCGCATAACCCCTTCTTCGCTAAATAATTTTATATCAAGTTTTTGGCGCCGTTGCCGGGGAGTCATGTTTTGATATTTTGAAAAAAAGATAGCTATTAATTTTATCGTTTTTCATTTTCTCTCGCTCTCGTAACGGTTTTATCACTTTACCCCCCACCCCCCCCCCCCCCCCCCCCCGCTTTCTCTCTTTTTAAGTGTATGACCCGAGAAAGCTCATCGATTATTCCTTTTGATCCTGAGATAGAGCGCACCGCTTTGCGTCGCCTCCGTTCTCATGACCAGGAATCGCATTTAGGCATCAAAGAGTCGATCGGGGACACTGCCACAGAAACGATGAATCCTAATCTGCCCAAACCAAACGAGGCCCAACAAAGGACTATGTCCTATTATGCGAGGCCGAACCTGGAGGGTACACAATCAAGTATTGTTCGCCCCACAGTGGCAAACAATAACTTTGAGATCAAGTCCAGCATCATCCAAATGGTGCAACAGTCGGTAACCTTCGATGGTCTCCCGGACGAGGATCCAAATTGTCACATTGCAAATTTTCTCGAAATCTGTGATACTTTTATAATCAATGGAGTCTCAGATGACGCCATACGATTATGTCTCTTCCCTTTCTCTTTGCGGTCAAAGGACAAGCAGTGGCTGAGCTCTCTTCCTAGAGGGTCCATCACCACGTGGGCCGAGATGGCAGGGAAATTTCTTACCCAGTATTTCCCGCCTGCGAAGACTGCCAAATTGCGAGCGAATATTGCATCCTTCATGCAAATAGACTCAGAGACTCTCTACGATACATGGGAGCGCTTCAAGGAGCTATTGTGAAGGTGCCCACACCACGCGCTTCCAATTTGGCAACAAGTGCAAATATTTTATAACGGCCTAAATTCCTTAACAAGGCAAATGATCGACGCGGCCGCTGGGGGAACACTAAATAACAAAACCGCAGAGGCCACTCAGGAACTTTTTGAGGAAATGGCTATGAATTCATATCAATGGAATGCGCCCCGTGTGCGGGCTAACAAACCAGCGACAGTCTTTGAAATTGACGCTACTTCGAATCTTGCCCTCCAAGTTGAGCGGTTAACAAAGCAGGTGGCGGAGATGACTGCTTCCTCCGCCACTCCTCCTTGGTTTAATAATTTTAATAACTCTGCTTTTACAGAAGAGCATGTTGACTTCATGGGAAATGCTCCTCGGCCCTCCTATAACCCGAACAACGCACCGTATAATAACACTTACAATGCGGGTTATAGGAGCCATCCGAATTTCTCATGGAGCAACCAAGGAAATGCTCAACGCCCCCATAACCCCCCTCATAATCATAGCCAAACATTTAATCTAGCTCCCCCCTTAAATTTAAATCCACCTGGTTTCCAACTGCAACAGGCAAAGCCTTCTTCACTTGAAGAGGTCTTTGCCAAATACGTTGCTACAAATGAAACAAATATCAGGAATATTGCCGAGTCCATCAAAAACTTGGAAAACCAAGTAGGACCGCTAGCCAAGATGATCTCCGATCGGCAACAAGGAGCTTTGCCAGGCAATACCGAGCAAAATCCAAGAGAAAGTGCAAACTCCATTACCCTCCGCAGTGGAAAAGAAGTTGCTATACCAAGCGAACCTATGGTACCTCTTCCTTCTCCTCTCTCTCCTCCTGTTATTTTAGCTTCAAATTTGCCTACTACGCCTACGCCACATATGTCTAATCCAAAAAATACCGTATCCGTCTAAACTTAAAAATGAACGCGCTGAAGAAAGTTAAAAAAAGTTTTAGAAATTCTAACAAAAATTCATATAAACGTGTCGTTCTGCGAGGCTATCTCTCAAATGCCGAAATACGCACAATATCTCAAGGAGCTCCTATCAAATAAGAAAAAGCTCGAGGATATTTCACATATTTCCTTAAATGCAGAATGCTCCGCGGTTGTGCTCAACAAATTACCCCGCAAAACGAATGACCCGTGAAGGTTCTCCATCCTGTGCCTATTCGGTAATTCGTTGGTCAAACATGCGTTGGCGGACTTGGGAGCCAGCAAAAATCTCATGCCCTTTTCGCTTTTTAAAAAATTAGGTCTAGGGTCTCCGAACCCCACTCGTATGAGCATACTGCTAGCCGATCGTTCTGTGAAATATCCGATAGGGATTGTGGAGAATGTCTTGGTCAAGGTGGACAAATTCATCTTTCCGGTGGATTTTGTCATCCTAGAAATCGAAGAGGATGCCGATGTACCACTGATACTCGGCCGCCCCTTCCTTGCCACCTCCCGCGCTATTATTGATGTTAGTGATGGAAAGCTCCTCCTTCGGGTTGAAGATGATGAAATCACTTTCAGCATTAATCCCTCCATGCGCAACACCCTAGAGCAAGATGATTCCTGCTTTTATCTAGAGGAATTCTTCGAAAATGAATTTTTGTGTGCCTTTGGAATTAATTTCTCCACCATTTGATGAATCTCTTATCACTGAGCTCTTTTGCTTAGAGGAAGTGTCTCGCACTACCCTCCCCGAATCGCTTCCCATGGACACCATAAAATTCAAAACCTCTTACGAGGAACCACCCATATTGGAGCTTAAGAAACTCCCCCCTCATCTGCAGTATCTTTTCCTCGAAAATGACTCTAAGCTACCGGTTATTATCTCCTCGGATCTGAGCAACTCAGAAATTTCTGAGTTGACTCTAGTTTTGCAAAATCACCGCCATGCAATTGCGTGGCAGTTATCCGATATTAAGGGGATTAGCCCATTATTCTGTACACACAAGATCTTCTTAGATAATAACTTTCATAGTACTATCCATCCCCAACGACGTTTAAATCCAAACATGAAGGACGTCGTGAAGGCTAAGGTTATTAAGCTTCTAGATGCGGGAATTATCTATCCCAACTCTGATAGTACTTGGGTAAGCCCAGTCCAGGTCGTGCCAAAGAAAGGCGGGGTCACGGTAGTGGCCAATGAAAATAATGAATTAATTACAACCCGTACTATTACGGGTTGGTGGATGTGCATTGATTACAGCAAAATCAATGATGCCACCCGAAAAGACCACTTCCCGCTCCACTTTATCGACCAAATTTTAGAATGACTTTCCGATCACTCCTTCTACTGCTTTCTCGACGGTCTCTCGGGGTACCTCCAAATCCCTATTTCACCTGAAGACCAAGAGAAGACTACCTTTACCTGTCCATTTGGCACCTTCACTTATAGACGGATGTCATTTGGTTTATGTAATCAACCGGCTACATTTCAACGATGTATGCTGGCGATATTCGATGAATTGGTAGAAGAAGTAATGGAGGTTTTTATGGACGACTTCTCGGTGATTGGTAGTTCTTTTGCGAATTGTTTAAAAAATCTCGAGCGTGTGTTGATTCGTTGTGAGGAAACTAACTTAGCCCTCAACTGGGAGAAATGCCATTTTATGGTCCGAGAGGGATTAGTCCTCGGCCATAAGATTTCAGGCAAGGGGATCGAGGTCGACCGGGACAAGATCGAAATTATTGAAAAGCTCCCCCCTCCAACGAATATTAAAGCCATTCGTAGTTTTCTTGGGCACGCGGGATTTTATCGGCGTTTTATCCAAAATTTTTCCAAAATAACGAAGCCGATAACCCATCTTCTCGAGAAAGAGTCACCTTTCAATTTTAACAACGATTGTCTTCTTGCTTTCAATTTAATAAAAGAAAAATTAGTAAACTCTCCAATTCTAGTTGCTCCGGATTGGTCGCTCCCTTCGAAATCAAGTGCGATGCTAGTGATACTGCGGTAGGCGCGGTCTTAGGCCAGCGGGTGGATAAATTCTTCCACCCGATTTATTATGCAAGCAAGACACTCACGTCTGCACAGGCCAACTACACCACCACCGAGAAAGAGCTCCTAGCAATTGTTTTTGCATTTGATAAGTTTAGTTCTTATATCACCCTCTCCAAAGTAATCGTTTTTACGGATCACTCAACTCTTCGTTTTTTATTTAGCAAAGCGGATGCAAAGCCCCGCCTTTTGCGATGGATCCTCCTCTTGCAGGAGTTTGATTTAGAAATCCGGGACAAAAGAGGGGCCGAAATTTTGGCGGCCGACCATTTATCTCGTTTAAAAAACCCTGCCAGCGAATTATTAGTGGAAGCCGACATTAACGATAAATTCCCTGAAGAGCGCCTCTTCGCTCTCGAAAATTCAAAAGATTATCTCGTGCCCTGGTTCGCCGACTTTGCCAATTATTTAGTGGCTCGGGTCTTGCCAAAGGAATTCTCAAGTAAGAAAAAGAAGAAATTCTTTTCTGATTTAAAGAATTACTTTTGGGAAGACCCTTTCTTATTCAGAATCTGTGCGGATCAGGTAGTGCGGCGTTGCGTTTCGAGTGAAGAAGAAGTGCAAATTTTGGGACATTGCCATGATGGACCAACAGGTGGTCATTATCAAGCGAACCGCACTGCAAGAAAGGTGCTGGAGGTGGGTTTCTATTGGCCCACGCTATTCAAGGATGCTCACACCCTAGTGAGTACTTGCGATAGTTGCCAGCGGGCAGGCAATATCTCACGGCGGGACGAGATGCCTCAAAATTTTTTCCTCGAATGCGAAATCTTCGATCTTTGGGGCATCGTCTTCATTGGCCCCCTTCCCCCCTCTTATCAAAATAAATACATTCTCGTAGCTGTCGACTATGTATCAAGGTGGACGGAAGCGCAAGCTCTCCCCAGCAACGATGCACGAGTCATTGTAAAATTTCTAAAAAAATTATTCTCTCGATTTAGCACGCCACGCGCTATAATTAGTGACAGGGGAACCCATTTCTGCAATAGCCAGTTTGCCAAAATTTTGGCAAAATATGGAGTAACGCACAAACTTTCCACCGTCTATCACCCCCAGACGAGCGGTCAAGTCGAGGTTGTTAATCGAGAATTGAAACGTATTTTAGAGAAAACCGTATCCTTAAACAGGAAGGATTGGGCACTAAAACTAGATGATGCCCTATGGGCCTATCGAACGGTATATAAGACCGCCATCGGCTGCACGCCGTATCGCTTGGTTTATGGTAAGGCTTGCCACCTTCCAGTTGAGTTAGAGCACCGTGAGTTTTGGGCCCTCAAAACATTAAATCTAGATCCAACCCTAACCGTCAAACACCATAATTTTCTGCTCAATGAACTCGACGAGTGGCGGGCGAACGCTTACGAGAGTAATAGGATTTATAAAGAGCGAACAAAGTTCTACCATGACAAAAATATTAAATTTCCTAAATATTTTTCGCCGGGCGATCTCATCCTTCTTTATAACTCTTGGCTTCGGCTCTTTCCAGGAAAATTAAAATCACGATTGTCCGGCCCCTTTATTGTTAAAGAGGCTTGGCCGTATGGGACGGTTCTCATTTCGCACCCGGATAAGGGTGAATTTAAGGTAAATGGTCAGCGATTAAAACTCTATTTGCCTAACGATTTACTTTCTGCTGCGACAGAACAATTACTGCTATCGAACTCATGAACTATTTCGTTTCTTCTTCATTTGGACTGTAATAATTTAAGACTTCTTATTGTTGGACAATATTCTTTTGGTCGAGCTCAAACGACCTTTATAAACAAAGGGCGCTCTTGGGAGGCAACCCAACTCTTTTTTTGTTTTCTTTATTTTACACTTTTTGCCACGGACGGCTCCACAAGTTGCAGCTTCAAAAATCACCGCCGTCGATGCTGCTAAATCCATCACAAAGTCCAACAAAAGACTTTTCCTGACGATTCAAAGCCCAAGCATGGCGGAGCGGCATCACCCAGCTTTCGCTGCAAACTAAAACCGGGGAAGTACATGTTTTTCAATTCTGTCTTTCATTTCTGTACTTTAATTTTCTCTCATTCTCCAATCTCCTTCTCCATTGCGGACAATGTAGATTTTAAGCTTGGGGGAGGACTTCCTCCTTCTTTGTGCCTTTTGTAAATATCTTTTACTTTTCCAAAAAAAAAACTATATAACTGCATTTTGGTATTTCAATAGTACCCCATGTTTTTGTTTTGTTTTTCTCAAAATTTTTTATAAACAACATATTTAATTATAATTTCTCTAATCATTATTTTTTAATCATATTTCACAAGTAAAATGTTGGTCATGTTGTGTTTCTAATTCACAGTAGCATGTTAAGGTGAAATATTTCTCTAAACACGCATTTCTATTATGGTTTTCCGTTCTTTATTTTCTTTACTTTCCCTAAAATTCATCATCCACAATTTTCCTTTTCGTTTTCAGATAATTTTTGTAAGAACAACTTTTCAATAACGTAGTAGATATGAACGATCCAAGTCACATATTATTTTTATTTTCAAGATAATTTCATCAATCTTCTTTTATTATCTCGGACTTGCTTTTTGAAATTTTTCAAATCTATGTTTTAAATAAATTTAAAAAGCGTGAAAATGATTTACGCCATTTTTGTTTACGTTTGAGCTTTCATGCCCACCTAAAATCTTTTACCACTAGTTAGCCGCTTTTGAGGCTTTTTTTTCAATTTCATTTGATAACTCCACATAACATTTCATTTTCACCAAAGTCAAAATTCCTACCTATCTAATCACGCTAAAGTTTTTGAGTTTCATTCAAAAATTTTTATAATCATGCTAGGAAATTTTGTGTTATCTTTGGAAAAAAATATTGAAAAAAAAGTGTACTCAAAAGCAATGTTTGATTTTATTTGGCCAATTCAACATGAAAGAAAAATTTTTTATGGCCTTTGTTTTGAAAAAGGAAAAAAAATGAAATGAGAAAAAAATAAATAATAATAAAGAAGAAAAATAAACAAAAAATATATATTTTGTTTAAAATAAATTTTTTTTTTGAAACTCTTTGTTTTGGTTTAGTGTGATTTTAAGCCTCCATGTTTATCTTTGAATTTCACTCCTATTCATGATCCTAAACCAAACGTTTCGGTTCTATTAAGTACTTTTGATTCACGCCCTTTTTAAATCTTATTTAACAGCTACGAAAAGAAGAAAAGTAAATCAGTTTTAGTTCTGGATTTAAACTTATATTTTTGTTATTTAATTGATATAATTATAATGCGTTGCTTGGATCTAGTAACAACTCAATACGTTTTTTTCATTTTCGTTGCCTTGCTTAAATCAATTTAAAGAGTCTCGTCAAAATTCTGGATGATTTATTTTCGTTAAGTAAAGTTTATAAAAGTTAAACCATACCAAAATATTTGTTTTAGATTTACGTTTTACATTCTCCCTACCTAGAATTTCGCATAGTACTTGTGTAAGCATGATTAAAACTTTTTGAATTAGTCACTTTTTATGATTAGCTAGTTTTTATATCTTTGCTTGGGGACAAGCAAAACTTAAGCTTGGGGGAATTTGATAATACGGTTTATAGTCAATTTTATTAGGGTATTTTCAGGATTTCAAAGCAAATCATGTCTTGTAAAGTGCTTATTTTGATTCACCTTTGTATATATTTTTGTCGCTAATGCATTTTTCTGCTTTTTGCAGGTTTTCACGGCTTTCAGCCGAATTTTGTTGTGACACGCCCCCTGGTCAAGCCCTACCCGGGCATGTACCTAGGGCATGTAACCCAGAGGAATGAAGCAATTGGTCTGAAACTGCATTCCATGGAAACTTAGTGTACACCCTCTATCACGCCCGTGTCACATCCGACACGGGCGTGTTCTAGAGGCGTGTCCCCAGGTTCTTAAGAATCGCCGCAACGCGCTCATTTTTCCCACTCCACCGTCGCACTGAATGTGTCATGCCCTCGGGTCACGCCTGACCCTGGCGTGAAATATGGGCGTGTACTTCAACAACCATGCCCGTCAACTCCATCAGTTAATTTCAGCACGAAAAAGTTCCACCGACCGTGTCACGCCCCAGGTACACGCCCTACCAGGGCGTGTCAGGGGGCGTGACCCATCCCGAAAAAAATCTATAAATTGAGCCCTTCCCCAAGGGTGCAGGACACACTTTGGCTGAGAAGGGGAGGTTCTGCCCCTCTATTTAATGTTCCTTTCATGCTCTTTCTCTCTCGCTTTGTATTTTCCTTAATCCTAGTTAGTTAAGCTTTTGTAATAGCTTTTATTAATGCTTTAGTTGCTAATGATAGGGCCAGAATATGATTTCAAGTCCATGCACTTGTAATCTCATTCAATTTCATGCTGTAAGCTCGTCTTAATTTTAATAAAAGTGCTCTTGTTTTCTTCTCTTTACTACTTTGTGTCTTTGTGCTTTACTACTCTTCCCCCCTCTTCCACCTCACCATGATTAACTAATCCTCCATGTACTCGATCTTGATGATCCGAGGTTCAAGTGATTAAGTTATGATGCTTTGAATCTTACCTTTCCTTTTTAGGGTTTAGCCTTGAATTACTCTTGATTTATCACGGGTTGGAGGTATATCATCGATATATACTCTCCACCTTTGCTTCATTCTGGGCTAGCCGAGAGGCCGAAAGTTTGAAATGAGCACTCAAGAGTAAAGGGAGTTGTTCGCACCCCTCGAGAGTGGCAGACGTTCAATTCTCCCGGATTGGAGTAAAATCCAATAGAGGGGTTCGCAGCATAAAGCGGGTTTTAGGCCTCCGATTCGGACGAAAGTTCGGTCAGACCTTCCTAAACTCAAATGGGCATGACTTTGGGAGAATCATGTTCTTGCGTTTAGAACCTCCGCAGTCAAGGTCTCCTGCCTTATTAATTGAAAAAGTTTATTATTGCATCTTTTGATCAACTTAAGCCGATGTGATTCTCGATCGTGTACTATCGCTTAATCATCATTTAGCTTTTCTCAAAATTGCAAGTAAAGCATTCTCACTTCTCTAATTTAGTAAGCAACCCCAAAACAACTTTTAATTGATAAGATAATAGTAACTCCTTGAAGTAGAAGTACTCAATTCGCCCCGGGTAATATGACCTTGATATTGAACTTAATATCCTATACTATATGCGACAAGGTATACTTGCCTTCATCGAATATAGAATCGTAGAACATCTCACAACTACACTTCCACCTTCTCCTCCCTTAACTTTGTCTTTTCCGCGCATAACCCCTTCTTCGCTAAATAATTTTATATCAGCGAGTCAATCATGAATACAACACTGAATAAAGAAGATTAGTAATCACGTTAAGGTTAGAAGAGGGAGGAAGAGCGGAGAAACCATCACTTGCCTTCGTTTGCCAGAAAAACTCTTCCAAATCACTCCTTGTCGCAGATAAGGGCAAAAGAAGACGGGAGAAATCAAAATCTGAACAAGAATGGCCGAATGGAAGTTAGGGCCCAAAAACCCTAACGATAAAAACTCAAGAAATGGGGAAAACTTTACCACGATGACGTAGCTCTCGCTAAGAGCTTTCCATCTTTATATTCGGTTCAAGATTTCGAGCACCAGAGTACCATCGGCGGCCATTGGAAGATTCACGAATGGATGTTCTCTCTCTCCCTCATGCCTCTCTGGTTTGGGAAGGAGGAATAAAGTCAGCCTTTAATGAAGAGAAGAAGGTAGAATTGTGTTTGTGTGTCTATGTAATGCGCCGAAATTCAAAGGAGCGACGAGGGACGTTTTGGGCCAGTTTTGGGTTCTGGCTGAAGGCACACGGCCTGGGACACGGGCGTGTCCCAGGGCGTGTCAACCCGTATCGACACTCGTCCCGGGAAGTCGACACTTTGGTCTCGACATTGTGTCGAGACAAGGCACACGGCGTAGGACACGGGCGTGTCCAAGGACGTGTCATCAGGTCGACGATATTCCCTCGACGAAGTGTCGAGTGTCGAGACCGTGTACACGGCCTGGGGTCCAGGCGTGTTGAGGTGACACGGGTAAGGACATGGGCGTGTCCTAGAACCCGTGCAGTGCTCGGGTTGATTTCGGGGAAAAAAGATAGGGGTACACGGCTGGCCACACGACCGTGTCACATGGAACACGGGCGTGTCAGGTCGAACACGGGCGTGTTCGATACCCATGTGTTGTTCCAGGCGAGCCGATTTTGACGGCGAATGAGGCACACGGCCCTGGACACGGGCGTGTGCCAGGCCGTGTTCGGTCCAGATTGGGCATTTCAGTACCAAATCAAAGCCATTCGTTTCTTTATTTTGGGATCCAACGGCTGGGGGTTGTTCCTGAAGGGATATACCCGGGATTGGACTTAGAAACCCTCAATTTTCATAAGTTATCATCTTTCTAAAACCTTAGAGAGAGAGAGGAGAGCCAAGGAAGGAAGAAGGTGCTAGATCCGGCCATTGGAGGAGCTTCGAAGCTCCGAATCGCGAGCCGACTCCGGATCTACGGAGGCAAAGCTAGTGCGGTGCTTTTCATCCGCTTACTTTTCAATGGCGCCAAAGAGGAATGCTAGGGTAACGATCCTCATAAAGAGCATGAGTAGCTCTCTTTCTTTGCATAGGAAGCCCGCTCTCGCGAGTTTGCGGAGAGTTGGAGGCGTTCCTTCGGGTAGATATGTGAAGTCCCCGTTGTTTAGAGTCCGTAAGCGAGAACGGACATAGACATGATATGTGAAGCCTACCCGGACATATTGGTCTGGATCGGTGATGTTGCATTGCATAAATGCCGGAGAAGACTCCGTGCTATTGATTGTTTTTCGGGTTTTCTACACGGTAGATTGCAGCAGGGAGCCTTGGAGACTAACCCAAAGGTGCACCCGGAAAACTGGGTGGATACGAGATCTTGCCAACTTGGTGGCCTGAGAGCCAACTTGAACATAACCGGGTTATGTGACTTGTGATGGAAATGGGACTCGGTGGAAGTTTGACCCGCGCATATGGCTTAAATTGTCATTGCGATGTGAGCACGGGTTAGATGGAACCATACCCGTTCTATGTCGTTCGGTTAAAGAGACCTAAAGGCACGTGGCACTTGCCGTTGGCATAGATTAGGATCTTCGGCGGTCGATGGCTTAAATTGTCGTGACCCAGGCCAAGAAGACAAATTGCTCATGGGTTTGGCCGTCTTAGTGGCGGTGGTGAGTCCGGAATGTCTATGGCTTTAATTGACGTGACATCGACCGGTTCACCAAGAATGTTCCCTGAGAGCACGGGGCGTGTGGCCGTGCGAGCCAACGTCTGTGATGAAATGACTATATATATATTTCTCGCTTATGCTAATGAAATGCAGGGAAGGAGCATCGCCTCCCTGAGTTGGGGGCGGGATCGTTATAATTTGGTCAACATTGCTGACCGTTGCCTTGTTTTGCCACCGTGCGGTGGTTTGTTGCTTGCAGGTGCTGCGGGACAAAGCGGTCAATAGCGGGCTAAAGCCCTTTTTGCGAAGCCGGCCCTCGAAGGCCCAAATGGAAGTGTTTACTGTTTTATTCATGTATGACCGGCCTGCGTTCCGTGGTTTGTAAATCATGTAACATCAAGTGAAACATTTTGTAAGGCCTTAAGGCTTATGTTGGTATTTTGTATACATTCCTATTTTGGTTAGTGGACATTCATGCTTTAATGCTGGTTCTTTGTTACAACTTTTATAAACTGCTTCCGCTAGAATGCTCTGTGTAGGACGTTGAGATTGGTTAGATGGTTTCCATAAGTAACCACCTGGTCTGTCTGTAGTATATGGCGTCGGGCCCCGGCCGGACCTACTGCTATATGCTATGCGACGGATAGGGGGTGTTACATTTGGTATCAGACTTCTGGTTTTGGTCGGGCTTCAATTGAATTCGGGGTCGAATTCTTTTAAGGGGTGGTGAGCACGTTGTGTGCGTCATCGTTATAACAGTAAAATAACCCATGAATGTCCACTTAGGAATGAATATACATGTGTTTGAGGAACCTGCGTGTTCCTATAATTGCTGTTGGCAATTTATTTGGTCGCTTAACAGTGTTTTGTACCACTATAGGTGACCAGAAGTGGTGTTGGGGCGTCAGAACGCCGAGTTTCTGAGGCTAGTAGTGCACCGGATGTTGCTCCTGCAACAACTTTGTCGGCTGAGAACATACGATTGGTGGCTGAAGCGGTGTTGGCCGTGATAAATGCGCAGCCTACAAGGCAAACGCAGCAGCCCGCTCCTGTGACGGAGCAGGAACCTTTTCAAGAGGCTGAGCTGAGGAGAGTGGAGCAAGTGGTTGTGGAACCGGTGGTGCCGAGGATGGCAACTGAGAGGAAGCTTAAGCATGTAATGAGCTTTAACCCTCCATTATTCTCGGGGTTAGGAAACCTATCTCAGGCTGAAAACTGGCTCTCTAGGGTGAAGACAGTCATGACAGCAACAAAGACGGAGGAGTGGAAAATAACCACCATCGCTACGTTCCTTCTGGACGGTGAGGCGAGAAAGTGGTGGGAAGGATTGGAGCTGCACTTGTTGAGAGGTAGGCAACTTGTTGATGTCTCGATGGAAGAGTTCTCGAGATTATTCTTGGCTAGATACCTCCCTTCGACGCAGAAGATAGCGTTGGAGAACGAATTTCTGAAGTTGGTTCAGGGTGAGAAGAGCGTGGATGAATATCTCCATGAGTTCACTCGTTTGAGTCGATATGCTAGCTCCACCATCGTGGATGAGTAGCGCAAGACTAATCGCTTCTACGAAGGCTTGAGAGATGAGTTGAGATTACTACTTTCGGGGCCAATGCCGTAGGGTTTCTTAACCTTGGTCAATACTGCCCGGTCCTTGGAGAAGGACATGAAGAATGTGCAAGCAAAGAAAGGCTTGAGTGATAGGAAATCTGAATTTAAAGTGCCGACTACTTCAAAGTCCAGCTATCGGAGGTCTTTCAAGAAGCATAGGACTTCGGGTCCAGCTCCTTCTGGTGCTTCTGGGCCACTACAAGTCGGACCCTGGGTGCGTGTTTTACTTGCGGAAAGACGGGGCACTTTGCCCGTGACTGTTGGAGCGGACATCCTAAGTTGGAGAGAAAGCTGGGAGCTACTTATGAAGAGAAGGGCAAGGCGGTGGAGTCGACCGCATCCCATTATGCTCCGGCCCAACCAAGGGTCTATAATCTTGGCCAACAGGAGGCCATCAAACAGGCCGATGTGGTGACAAGTACGATTTAATTTATAGCAAGTCAATTTCTTTAAATACTTGTTATGCACATGTTACCTTACCACTGCTTGTTTAGGATTTGTATTGATTTGTGAAAATCTAGCACGAGCACTCTTTGACACGGGAGCTTCACACTCCTTCTTGTCCGAAGGATTTATATCACGCATCGGAGTCCCTTCTTCGATGGCGAAGGATAAGTTGGATGTGTTGTTGCCCAATGGGTGTTCGATGCGAGCGGATAGGATTTGCGATGTTAAGATTCGTATTGGGAATCAGGAGTTCGATCTGCAGGCACCTTTACTTCCGTTAGTGGAGTTCGACGTCATATTTGGCATGGACTGGCTCTCGGAGAAGCAGGCCCATATAGATTGTGGTAGCAAGGAAGTCAAGCTGGGAGCAAGTCGTGAGACGACTTTTACGGGCTTAAAGGGGTCAAGTAAGACGTTGATGTCTGTTCTTCAGGTGGTGAAGGCGGTTCGTGCCGGTGCAGAACTATTCTTTAGACTAGTGGAAGTTGCGAAGCCGAAGCCCGCATTGGATTGTATTTCAGTGGTATCGGAATACCCTGATGTGTTCCCCGCAGATCTTCCTGGAGCCCCGCCTCAGCGGGAGATAGATTTTACAATTGAGCTAGTGCCAGGTGCAAAGCCTGTGTCATGATCTCCTTATCGGCTAGCGCCTAAGGAAATGGCGGAGCTGAAAGTTCAACTGCAAGAGTTGTTGGAGCAAGGGTATGTGCGCCCGAGCTCTTGGCCTTGGAGCGCACCGGTCCTCTTTGTTAAGAAGAAGGACGGAAGTTTGAGGCTATGTATTGATTATCGGGAGATCAACAAGCTGACGGAGAAGAACAAGTAGCCGATCCCCCGGATTGACGATCTTTTTGATCAGTTAGTCGGGTCGACGGTGTACTCGAAGTTAGATCTCAAGGATGGGTACTATCAGCTGCGTATAAGGGAGAGTGATATCCCGAAGACAGCATTTAGTACGAGATACGGGCATTATGAGTTTACGGTCATGCCGTTTGGGCTGACTAATGCGCCGTCGGTGTTCATGGATTTGATGAACAGGACTTTCAGGGAGTACTTGGACCATTTCGTGATCGTCTTCATCGATGATATTTTGGTGTACTCGCAAAGTGAGGAAGATCACTTCAAGCATCTTCATTTGGTGTTGGAGACGCTAAGGAGAAATCAGTTGTATGCCAAGTTCTCGAAGTGTGAGTTTTGGCTATCCTCAGTGGCGTTCCTCGGTCATATAGTTAGTGGAGAGGGTATTGCTGTGGATCCGACGAAGATCGTTGCGATACGGGAGTGTCCTGAGCTTGTTACGGTAGCGGAAGTCCTGAGTTTTCTGGGGCTTGTCGGCTATTATAGGCGCTTCGTAGAGAACTTCTCGCGGATAGCGTTACCTCTCACTACTTTGACGAGGAAGGAGCATAAGTTCGTTTGGACGCCGGAGTGCGCACGAGCTTTTGAGGAGTTGAAGTGTCGGTTGACCACGGCGCCGGTGCTGAGTTCGCCATGTGGGACCGAAGGCTATGAGATTTATAGTGATGCTTCAGGCAGCGGTTTGGGTTGCGTGCTACTGCAACACGGAAGTGTAATAGCTTATGGCTCGAGACAGCTGAAGGTGCACGAGAGGAATTATCCGGTCCATGACTTGGAGTTAGCGGCCGTGATTTTTGCCTTGAAGCTGTGGAGACACTATTTGTACGGTGTGAAGATTGATATCTACACCGATCACAAGAGCCTGAAGTATCTTATTGATCAGAAGGATCTGAATATGGGGCAGCGTAGATGGATGGAGTTCCTGGGGGACTATACATTCAAGATCCACTACGTGCCTGGAAAGGGAATGTAGTTGCGGACGCGTTGAGTCACCGAGCCCCAGCTCAAGCCAATTGGCTATCAGCGCATGATGAGCGGTTGGTGCGGGAGTTGGAGGCGTTGGAGATTGTTTGTGTGGACAGGCAATCAAGTGCTGAAGCAGTTCTGAATTGGACTGAAGTCCAATATGACCTGGCTGATCATATTCGGCAGGCTTTGGATATGGATGCTCATATGAAGCAGTTCATGGTGGAGGCTCTGGATGGGTCAAATTCCCAATTCGTCGTGGAGGACAGATTAATTTGGAAGGAGGGTCGTTTGTGCGTCCCAAGTGTGGGCAATTTGCGGGTGGAGTTGTTGTACGAGGCACACCATACCAAGTACTCGATTCACCCGGGGAGCACAAAGATGTACCATGATGTGAAGAAACTGTTTTGGTGGCCGGGTTTGAAGAAAGATGTGGCGCTATACATAGCGAAGTGCCAAACTTACGCCTTGGTGAAGGCGGAGTGCCAAAAGCTGGGAGGATTTCTTAAGTCCTTGCCTATTCCGGAGTGGAAATTTGACGACATCTCTATGGAATTTGTGCACGGATTGCCAAGGTCGCAAAAGGGGAACGACGTCATTTGGGTGGTTGTTGATCGGTTAACGAAGGTGTCGCATTTTATCCCGCATAGGAAGGATGATCCGGTGGAGAAGTTGGCAAAGCTTTATGTGGATAACATAGTGCGGCTTCATGGTGTGCCCCGCAGCATCGTGAGTGACTGAGATGGGCGGTTCACGTCCAATGATTGGAGGCTTGTGCAGCAAATGTTGGGAACAAAGCTGAAATTTAGCACAGCCATCCATCCGCAAATGGATGGGCAGACCGAGAGGGTCAATAGAACCATGGAAGACATGCTTCGCATGTGTGTCTTGGATTTTGGAAAGCAATGGGAAGACAACCTTTATTTGGTGGAGTTCACATACAACAATAGCTACCAAGTGAGTATTCAGATGGCGCCTTTCGAGGCCCTATATGGTAGAAAATGTCGCACGCCGTTGTCTTGGTTAGAAACGGGCGAGTCATAGTTGTATAAGCGGTTGGAAGTGGAGGATGCTACTTCTTTGGTGAGAACCATTCGGGAGAGGTTGCTTATCGCTCAGGACCGGCAAGCGAAGTACTATAATGCCAAGCACAGGAATGTGGAGTTCGATGTGGGCGATTATGTGTACCTAAAGATCAAGCCGTTCAAGGGTGTCTCGCGGGTGCAGCGATTGAAAAAGCTAAGCCCGAGGTACCTTGGGCCGTTTGAGGTTCTGGAGCGAGTTGGTGAAGCGGCCTATCGGTTGAAGCTTTCAGTGGAGCTTAGTGGTTTACATGATGTATTCCATATTTCGGTGCTTCAAAAGGCGGTGCAAGAGCCTACGCAAGTGATCGCGGTTGATTAAGTGCCGGTGGATAGTGGGCTGACGACAAAGGTCAAGCCCGTGCGGATTGAGGACTCGGAGGTCAAGCGGCTACGCAATAAAGAGATCAGGATGGTTAAGGTCCGGTGGGACAATTGCGGTCGTGAGGAGCTCTCTTGGGAGCGAGAGCAGACTATGCTTGACGAGTATCCGGAGTTGTTCCGCTCAGGTACAAATTTTGGTTTTGTACATGTCTTTCCTTTATGTAATTTCGAGGACGAAATTCTTTTAAGAGGGGGAGAGTTGTAACACCCCGAAACTCAAAGGAGCGACGGGGGACGTTTTGGGCCAGTTTTGGGTTCTGGCTGAAGGCACACGGCCTGGGACACGGGCATGTCCCAGGGCGTGTCAACCCGTGTCGACACTCGTCCCGGAAAGTCGACACTTTGGTCTCGACATTGTGTCGAGACAAGGCACACGGCCTAGGACACGGGCGTGTCCAAGGCCGTGTCATCAGGTCGACGATCTTCCCTCGACAAAGTGTCTAGTGTCGAGATCATTTACACGGCCTGGGGTCCAGGCGTGTTGAGGTGACACGGGTAAAGACACGGGCGTGTCCTAGAACCCGTGCAGTGCTCGGGTTGATTTCGGGGAAAAATGATAAGGGTATACGGCCGGCCACACGGCCGTGTCACATGGAATACGGGCGTGTCAGGTCGAACACGAGCGTGTTCGATACCCGTGTGTTGTTCCAGGCGAGCCGATTTTGACGGCGAATGAGGCACACGGCCCTGGACACGGGCGTGTGCCAGGCCGTGTTCGGACCAGATTGGGCATTTCAATCCCAAATCAAAGCCGTTCGTTTCTTTATTTTGGGATCCAACGGCTGGGGGTTGTTCCTGAAGGGATATACCCGGGATTGGACTTAGAAACCCTCACTTTTCATAAGTTATCATCTTTCTAAAACCTTAGAGAGAGAGGAGAGCCAAGGAAGGAAGAAGGAGCTAGATCCGGCCATTGGAGGAGCTTCGAAGCTCCGAATCGCGAGCCGACTCCGGATCCACGGAGGCAAAGCTAGTGCGGTGCTTTTCATCCGCTTACTTTTCAATGGCGCCAAAGAGGAACGCTAGGGTAACGATCCTCATCTTGAGCATGAGTAGCTCTCTTTCTTTGCATAGGAAGCCCGCTCTCGCGAGTTTGTGGAGAGTTGGAGGCGTTCCTTCGGGTAGATATGTGAAGTCCCCGTTGTTTATAGTCCGTAAGCGAGAATGGACATAGGCATGATGTGTGAAGCCTACCCGGACATGTTGGTCTGGATCGGTGATGTTGCATTGCATAAATGCCGGAGAAGACTCCGTGCTATTGATTGTTTTTCGGGTTTTTTATACTGTAGATTGCAGCAGGGAGCCTTGGGGACTAACCCAAAGGTGCACCCGGAAAACTGGGCGGATACGAGATCTTGCCAACTTGGTGGCCTGAGAGCCAACTTGAACATAACCGGGTTATGTGACTTGTGATGGAAATGGGACTCGGTGGAAGTTTGACCCGCGCATATGGCTTAAATTGTCGTTGTGATGTGAGCACGGGTTAGATGGAATCGTACCCGTTCTATGTCATTCGGTTAAAGAGACCTAAAGGCACGTGGCACTTGCCGTTGGCATAGATTAGGGTCTTCGGCGGTCGATGGCTTAAATTGTCGTGACCCAGGCCAAGAAGACAAATTGCTCATAGGTTTGGCCGTCTTAGTGGCGGTGGTGAGTCCGGAATGTCTATGGCTTTAATTGACGTGACATCGACCGGTTCACCAAGAATGTGCCCTGAGAGCACGGGGCGTGTGGCCGTGCAAGCCAACGTCTGTGATGAAATGGCTATATATATATTGCTCGCTTATGCTAATGAAATGGAGGGAAGGAGCATCGCCACCCCGAGTTGGGGGCGGGATCGTTATAATTTGGTCAGGATTGCTGACCGTTGCCTTATTTTGCCACCGTGCGGTGGTTTGTTGCTTGCAGGTGCTGCGGGACCAAGCGGTCAATAGCGGGCTAAAGCCTTTTTTGCGAAGCCGGCCCTCGAAGGCCCAAATGGAAGTGTTTACTGTTTTATTCATGTATGACCGGCCTGCGTGCCGTGGTTTGTAAATCATGTAATATCAAGTGAAACATTTTCTAAGGCCTTAAGGCTTATGTTGGTATTTTGTATACATTCCTATTCTGGTTAGTGGACATTCATGCTTTAATGCTGGGTTCTTTGTTACAACTTTTATAAACTGCTTCCGCTAGAATGCTCTATGTAGGACGTTGAGATTGGTTGGATGGTTTCCATAAGTAACCACCCGGTCTGTCCGTAGTATATGGCGTCGGGCCCCGGCCGGAACTACTGTTATATGCTATGCGACGGATAGGGGTTGTTACAGTATATATATATATATATATATACATGCACGGGCCCTCGGCCCGAGGGGCATTTGGCGTGGGAGCGACATTTATCGTGGGTGCGACAATTGTCGTGGGAGCAACATTCGTCGTGGGTGCAACATTCGTCGTGGGTGCAACATTTGTCGTGGTTGCTACATTTGTCGTGGGTGCGACATTTATCGTGGGTACTACAAATGTCGTGGGAACGATAAATGTCGCGGGAGCCACATTTGTTGAGGTTGCGACATTTGTCGTGGTTGCGACACTTGTCATAAGAGCGACATTCAATGTGAGAACAACATTCAGCGTGGGTGCGACATAATGTCGCACCCTTGACATTTGTCGTGGGTGCGACATTTGTCGTGTGTGCGACATATGTCGTGGGGCTACATATGTCGTTGGTGTGACCATTGTCATGGGGGCGACTGTTGTTGGGGGTGCGACATTTGTCATGGGTGCGACACTTGTCGTGGTTGGGACATTTATCGCAGGGAGAAACATTTGTCGTGAGGGGAGACATATTTGTTGAGGGAAACATTTGTCGTAGAGTAGAGATCTTCAAAAAAGCCAAAACTGGAAGTAAAACATAAACATAAGTGCAAAAACTTAATAATTTGAAAACTGTAAAAATATTTAATGTTTATACAGTCAATTTGCCGAACAATAACAGATGAGTCAAAACAAAAACAATTGGAAAAATTAACAATTATAGGACAAACTTTCATGTTCATTTCAACTCTGTCGTCGACCTCGGCCTACTTGAACATTCATTTTTTTCTTCGCATGTCATATCCTTTTTGACTTTACATAGTGCTTCACAGTTGAGTCTATGAAGACTGGAAAGAAAATAATTATTTAGTTGTAGCATACAAAATATAATATTTTTTTTCTAGTCTACGCATGTGAAATGTAATGAACTAAATTGTTGTTTGGTTGCAGTTGAAGTTGTACCGTACATGTTGTCGTTGTCAGGTCAACACGATCAAAAATCTCCTTGAAGACGACATTCTTCGTGTACACACCCTCATGACCTTCGATAGCATATTTTTTCACTAAAACTTTTGTGGATTGTGCTAAAACTCCTCTTGATAAAGCAACGTACAGTTGGTCATGACTGAAGACGTGATTTGGAAGATAGATTCTGACATTTCCAATTGTTTGGCCCTGAGACTTGTTTATTGTTAATGCGAAACCCAATCTGGCAGGAAATTGTTTCCTCATTAATTTGAATGGCATCTAGTAATCCTCTGCGTTTTTTAGTGGTATGCGTGGAATAAAGAATCTTAGACCCTTGAAATGTCCTACCAATATAGTTGCTTCAATGATATTTCTTACAAATCTGCGACATATAAGTCTTGTGCTGTTGCATAATCCATTTTTGGGATCTATATTTCGGAGAAGCATAATTTGACAACCACGCTTCAATGTTAGTTTGTGTGTTGGTAGATTACCTGGATTAATAGAATTTAAAAATTCCGGGATATATAAGTTATGGTTATCATCTGAAACTGAGTCATAAGAGTAATAAGTTGTGCTATTCCCCGGAAACATTTCCATGCATTTTTCATTCAACTTGTTAACATCTTCATTTAACGGAGTTATTAGAGCTCTTGTCTCCATATACACAACATCGATACTGTTGACATCATAAGTTTGGATATTTGGAAAAACAAAATTAATTAGATAATCGATTGATTGCTCCCCCTCCCAAGGCATAACAATTGAGTGAAGAAGGCGTATCATGTCATTTTCTATTGTTGGATCTACACCATTTCTAACCCTTAGCAAGAATTCCGCAAATTCAATGTTGTTGCGTGCTCTCATATTTTATTTTAGTTTAAGTATTTTGACACCCGGTCATAAATAAGATTCTACGATGCTTGAGCGGATTATTTCCAATCTTGTGCCATTCACAACAACGGATGTCACCTGTCTGAAATCTCCTCCCATTATAAGGACCTTCCCACCAAAAGGCTTGTTCATATCTAGTACATCTTGCAATGTACAGTCTAGTATTTCAAATGTTTTCCTGTTAGCCATTGGTGCCTCGTCCCAAATAATTGCTGATGAAAGTTCAACTAATTTTCGCAGATCGGACTGTTTACTGATGCCGCAATTTAGTACATTCTCAAGCTTAATAGATATTTTGAACATGGAGTGAGCTTTACAGCCACCTGGGAGCAAATTTGCTGCTATTTCGGAAGTTACAGTTGCAATGACAATACGACCTTCATTACGGAAAGTTGCTAACATAGATCGATAGAGGAACATTTTACAAGTTCCTCCAGGGCCGTCAACGAGGAAAATTCCTCCATTTCCTTCTCTTATGAAAGTGCATATAGCGTTGCACAATATTTATTGTCCATGATTTAGTTGCGATGTTGAATTCAGATGAGCAGACGATATTGGAATTGAAAATACATTTTCAATCAAACCTGGCATGTCTATTGAGTAATGTATGCTATCGCTTAACCTTGTCAAGTCAAAATCTTTCGTGCTTTTGTTATATTGCTCAAAGATATTATTTAAATCACAAAGTAATCTGTTCATTAAGAAAGTACTATTTGCAGTGCTTGTGCTACTGTAATCTTCGATCATTGCAGTATGGTTTTCATCCCATAGAGTTCTTACTCTGGTTGGTTGACAGTACAATAATATTGTTGCAAATAACCTTCGTAGTTCCCCTGACATCTGGAAATTTCTGGCTTTAGCTAGACATTCTATAATGTTATTATCTTCTTCAAGTAGACCTTGTTTTTTAGCAGCTTCCTTATAGGTGGTGTAACAAATACCATGGACAGTATATAGGTAATTAAATGATGTTGGCGCTAGAATATGATTAAGCAGAAGTCATAAATAGAAGCGCTCACCCTCGGTTGGCGATACATCGTACATACGGCCTACTACTGTTCGATTTCAAACTCTTCTTATCCATTTTCTTGAAGGTGTTAGCCACCTGTAGTGTTTTGCAAAGTCAATATATAAGTAGCGTACATTTTATAATCCGCTGTTGTATGTTCTGAAGAATTTTGTTAGTATTGTGCATGAATTCCGTTCATTAGCCAGTACATCAGTGATAGATTGAGTGTTTCGAAATTGAACTTGATGTTGATCTGGTAGATGTATTTGCAACCGAACTACAGAAGGGAATGTTTGGTACATATGGAACTTGAAAAGCTTCAATGATGCCTCAGGCGCACAAATCCAACTACCGTCAACATATTTACTAACCTCATCATAGTTTGGTCCCAGACGGACCTCGAATGCTTCCCAGTTAGGACCCTTGTACACATACTTATACAAATATTTGATACTCTTGATGTTGCTACATATTTCCACATTGATGTGGCAATCGTATTTAAGTAGAAGCCATGGGTTGTATGGAACAACCCATCCATTGTCACCTGTAAAATCTCCATCTCTTCCAAGAGGAATTGCTCTGTTGTCATCACGACGTCGGTAGAGTGGATAAGAATCCAAACCGTGTGTAGTGGCATGCACGAACGGTTTTGGAAACCCTTTTTTGCATACATTATTTTTCATGCACTGAGAATTTGGTCTTAAGCGGCCGCATGGTCAGTGCAACATATGTCTAAGCACTGCATTGTATAATTCTGGTTATTCTGCTTGTATTGGTATTTCGGCTCTAAAGAGACATTCATAATCATCAGGACTACTTAGTTTATCATGTTAACTGAAAATAAATAGCATATGTGCATGCAGTAGACCTCTTTTTTGAAACTCTACCACGTGAACGTGTGTTACAACTCTACCCAGGAGGCCCTTATGGAAGATGTCGTCCTTTAGACATTACAATTTGGCATGAAATATTCTTGAGATTAAATCGGGTCAATCATGTGGCATTTGTCCAGGATGAAGCTCATTTGTTATCTATGGTCACGAAGGATTGCAAGTCATTGTTAAGAAAATATCTGGCCTTCCAAAATTACGTACAACTGTCATAGCATCTTGGTATCACAGGAACATGTCTCTTGGGCTTCCAATAAAAGAAGATGGCAAAATTGTCCTATGACCGACATTACCTGTAGCGAGGTAATGTAATTGTAAAAAAGATGATAGATTTGTTGAAGTTTAAAATGCTTTACATTCAGTGAGGAATGTATGTACCTGCATCATTTTCACCGCTTTGTAAGCAATCTTGTAATCCTTGATATAGCTCGGCTCTTACATCGTTCTGATGCGATCTAATCCACCGTAGTTTTTGCGTTTCAATTTTTATGTACATATCGACAATGTACTGTTGTAGTAGACAACCTGCATAGTGAAGTATGGAACTTTTGTTTGCACGGACCTACAATAATATTGTACAAATTAGTAAATATTCAGTAGTATTATTATTTTATGTGTAAGTAAGGGCAATTGTGAAAGTACCTGTAGTAGGTAGGAGTAATATTCGCAACAGCTTGTTCTGTCTGCACGATCTAATAGTTCATCGCCACGCCAGCCATATGTCCAATGAGGAAATAACAGAGGATACTGTAGAGGGTCATAGTAGACAGAATATTCTTTTACAGGAAGCAGTTCTCCAGAATATGTTTGGATAATTATATCTCTATCATTTGCTTCCATGAAATCATCTACATCGACTAATATCGCTGCAACTTGTGATGCCGTTGGAAGAGAGTACTGACGTTGTATTGAAGGAATTTCTTTATAAGTCTACACCGGTGGAGATCTGAGTGTCTTGCTAGCTGACACAAGGTTTGGTCAAATGGATTTACCGCATCCAATCTGTTGGAGATCTTTTCAATCATTTCTTGGGAGAAGCCCGGACTCTCGTTCATCCTATTCTCAATTTCGTGTTCGGTATCGTATATGAACTTTTGCAGAAAACGTGGTCTAGTACCAAATTCTGGCAGTAAAGATCCAATTCTATGATATATTGCACCGTGTGCTCTGAAAGTGTAGATACCCTGATGGAATGCCGGTATGTTTTCATCAAATGTAACTCCCATTGAAGTGAATGAGAAGACATGGTTGTATGAACGTATATTCTGTCTGAAGTTAGGTCCTTTTGTAGTTTGTAACGTTAAGAGTTCCAGAAGCTCGAGTGGTACAGGAATATCTGGTACATGAACGAAGCCTCCTTCGCAACATAGTGTAGTAGTTTCATTGTGAAAAAGCTTAGCGTGACAATGATAGCAATTAGTCGTGGTGCGTAGAGTTACCAGAGGCAAATTTATTGCTGGATAACAGTTTCTTGCACTCAAATGTATAGTTGAACCGTGATTAGAAGCATTTTCTGTGTGATAGTAAGAGATGATCGTGAGTTACACATTCTTAATTAAACTTACTTGTACGGTTGCTGTGCTCGTGTTTAGATGAAGTCTTACCGTGTATTGTGTACAATTGATCCCCAAGATCCATTTCTTCAGCGTTGTCTGACGTACTTGTTGTGTCTTTTTGGTGTTCGACAGCGGTGTTATGGCGTTGTTGAGAACGACAGTTTTCCCTTTGTCGAGCATTAATTGCATCACGTTGTTGTTGAGCTGATGTGTATATTGTCGGCCTTCCTCTAGGTTGAGCTGATCGTGGTGTTGCAATGATTGTTTGGTCTGAATTTGTAGGTTCATGTCGATTAATAGTAGAAGTATGTATTGGTGGCCACCCTCTTCGCCGAGTTGTTTTGGGGGGTATAACTGAGGCCTCTGAAATAGAGGTTTCACTTACTGATGCTGATGCGTTGTTCTCCGTAGCAAGGTTTGATGAAGTGACGTTCTCGATGGAGGCATTGATGCGTTGTTGGCATTGACGGTTTTCCCTTTGTCAAGCATTTATTTCATCACGTCGTTGTTGAGGTGACATGTAAATTGGTGGTCTTCCTCTCTGTCGAGATGGGCACGGGGCTGAAGGTGTTGGTACTTGGTTTGATTCATTTGTTATGTTGCTCTCAGTTGTCGCGGAATGTATTGGATGTTGTGGATATTGGCTTGGATTGCCCACATTGTGTTGGTTTGTCGCTAACATTCTAAACGAGTTGAAATTTCATATACTATTGCAACTTAATCAAAAATCTCAGTTAAGAATCTATTTTTTAGCTGAAACTGTAATCAAACCTGTTTCTAAATCTGTAATCAGGAACTGAAACCAAATCTGCTCCTATTTGTGATATCAAATTGGAGAATATTCTGAAATCAAAATTGCATTGGCAACAGAAGATAAACTGTATTTATGAAACCTGATTTGGAGAAAGGGTATTTAAAACTGATGTCATGAAAAATCGAAATCATTAAAAACTGATATCTTTTTAAAACTGTATTAACATGGCTTCACCTGTGTACGAGTGTCTTTTTAAAAATGTATTAACATGGCTTCGACCATAGGGGGAAGTCATATCTCGATCACATTTGCTCTCTATGAAGTATTTTAAAAAGGGTCACATTTCATCTGATTGCAGTTTCAACTTCATTACTCATTTTATATTTCATTTCATATTTTAATTTCAGTTTTTTGATATTATTTGTAAGAAGTGTTCATCTTGCCTTGGTCTTAAATAATGTAAATGAAGCATGAAAAATTAACATGGCTTCACCAATGTACGAGTGGCTATAGTATGACCTGATTCATAATCCATGTTAACCCAAAAATCGGCGATCCTTCCCAAGGTAGTCAGCTGGCTAGTCGCGCTCCTTAGATTCTCCCTTTTGATGGCGACAAGCCCCAGCGCAGGCGGACTATTTTCCCTGTCCGTCTGGGTCCCCTTGCAACCGCGTGCCCTGCGGGACGGCGGGCTGTTCCCGTAGCTCACCCTCGCAGGCCATACGGTTAGGCCCACTAACCGTGTAATGCTTTTCCTTGCAGGAGTCCACCAACACACCACAAGGGGCGGCCTCCCAGTCCGCCCAAGGGGCTCTGGCCTCCCAGTCCACCGAAGGGGCGGCGGCCTCCTGCCGCCGTCGTCCGAGGCCGCCCACCAGGGGCGGCCTCCCTGCCGTTCGAGGGGCGGCGGCCTCCTGCCGCCGGCCGCCGAGGCCGACCGCCAGGGGCGGCCTCCGCCTGCCAGGCCGCCCACCCGGGGCGGCCTCTGCCCGCCAGCCGGGCGGACTCCACCCGGAGTCCACCCAGGCCGCCCGCTAGGGGGCGGCCCCGGCTCTTGTCGGGCGGATTCCACCCGGAATCCGCCCCGGCCGCCCGCTAGGGGGCGGCCCCGGCCTTGCCGGGCGGATTCCACCCGGAAACCACCCGGGCCGGCCCGCTAGGGGGCGGCCCCGGCCTTGCCGGGCAGATTCCACCCGGAATCCGCCCCGGCCGCCTGCTCGGGGGCGGCCCCAGCTCTTGCCGGGCGGATTCCACCTGGAATCCACCCAGGCCGCCTGCTAGGGGGCGGCCCCGGCCTTGCCGGGCGGATTCCACCCGGAATCCGCCCAGGCCGCCCGCTAGGGGGCGGCCTCGGCTCTTGCCGGGCGGATTCCACCCGGAATCCGCCCATGCTGCCCTCTAAGGGGCGGCCCCGGACTTGCCGGGCAGATTCCACCCGGAATCCGCCCAGGCCGCCCGCTAGGGGGCGGCCCCGGCCTTGCCGGGCGGACTCCCCCCGGAGTCCGCCCAGGCCGCCCGTAATGGCGCGGCCTCTGTTCTATCCCGGCTTCCTACAGCTTGCTTCGCCAACCTGGTGGACTCCAATTTCCAGTGCACGGAGTCCGCGCAGGTCGTCATGCTGACGTCACTGGGCCCCGCATTTTGAAGATCTTCCCCGGGCCTATAAATAGACCCTGATTCCTCTCATTCGGGAGGACTGGAGGTGGAGACAAGTCTTGACAGCAGACTCTACGGACTCCGTTTTCCTGTCCGCGCAGTCCTCCATCAGCCTCCCAACAAGCTCTGCGGACTCCATTTTCCTGTCCGCGCAGTCCTCCACCAGCTTGCCAGCAGACCCTGCGGACTCCGTTTTTCTGTCCGCACAGTCCTCCACAGCTTACCTGCAGCTTGCCAGCAGACTCTGCACTCAGTTTTCCAGTCCTCCAGCAGCTTGCAGCATCTTTTACTTAGTCTCTGGCAGCTTCTTTTCTCTGCTCTCTGGCAATTTCTTCTCCCTTAGCTTCCAGCTTCCCTTTGTACCCCTTTAATGCTTTGTTGTGAAGGTGTACTTGTAAGCTTGTAACTTCTCGCTATTAATCAAAGCAAAGCCCGTCGCAAGAGTGGCATTTAGGCCACGACGGGTAAAGTGTGCTGTTGCCGCTGCTAGCGGCCCCCTCTTCTTCTCTCTACTCAACAAGCCTTGCTCCTCTACTCAGCAAGCCTTGCTCCTCTGCTCCGCAAGCCTTGCTCTCTGCTCAGCAAGCCTTGCTCTCTGCTCAGCAAGCCTTGCTCTCTGCTCAGCAAGCCTTGCCCTCAGCTCAGCTCAGTTCTTCTCGGCAACGAACATGCAAGTGCAACCGTCGTAGAAACTAATTGCTCGATAACTCCTGATCAACCTCCTATTCCTCCCTTGATCAACCCTCTATGTTTATCAAAGCGCTCCTCTGCTCGCATCAGCCTCTCCTCTACCCCCGCAGCCCTCCTTGAACAAGCTATTTGCTCCACTCTCGAGCACTCAGAAGCTTCCTTATCCTCAACCCCTGCAACCTTCTCCTTCCTCCTCACCTAGCCTGTAAGACCAAACACCCCCTCCGTATTAGCTTTGCCCCCGGTGCCATTTCCGAGCTTCAACAGTTTTGGTGCGGTGAGCGTGGACCATCAGTTAACGCGTGATCCTTCAGATCCCAACAGGTAGTGAAAGCGACAGTTAACCATGTCAGACCATCAATAGGCTGAGAACCTTGCTCCAAGTCCCAGTGAAGATCCTCTCTGGGAAGCCCTTGAGCAGATGCGCCGTTAGAATGCTCAACAATTCCAGGCGATCAACAAAGTTCTTGCTTCAATCACGCAGCGATTGGACGCTCATCCAGCAACAGCTCCAGCTGCTACAGTTTCTCCAATCAACCCAACACCAACATTGGAGCATCAACAAGCTTATTCTCAAGCTTGCCCGCCATTCTATCCTCCTTACACCCCAACCTTTCAGCAAGGGCTTGCAGCTCCTTTGCGACCTCAAGATGAAGAGTTTGCTGCTCGCCATAACTTCTTCCGGGAAGCAGCCCGGGGAAGTCCTGCTAGATTTCTAAATTTTCAGGGAAGTCATCCCTACCCTTCAGCTCCTGCCTCTGCTCCTCCTGCAACAACTTTTCCTTTTTATCCTCATGCCCTTTTGCAGCTGTAGCTTATGCTCCTTTCTTTCCTTATGCTGTAGGAGAGCAAGTAGAACCTTCACCATTCGCGGAGAATATTCGCCATGAGCTTACTCCAGCAAACTTCAGAGAGCCTCGACTGCCAATCTACACTGGAGAGACTGATCCAGTAAAGCACCTCCAAGCTTTTGAGTCAGCCGTTGCTCTCAAAACCCTTTCAGATGCATCCAAGTGCAAGCTCCGTGTCACCACCTTTGATGGGCAAGTGAGGGACTGGTTCTATGGCCTCCGTCCTCACTCCATCACTTCCTTCCTTGATCTTCGAAGGGAGTTTCTTCTCAGATTCTCTACATCAACCAAGAGAAAGGGAGGTCCTGAAGCCCTCTTTGAGATCAAGCAGCGCGGAAATGAGACTTGGTCTCAGTTTGTTGATCGATTCCAAAGAGAGATTTTGGACATCGAAGTTACTGATCAAGAAATGTACAGAGTGGCTCTTATCCACGGTCTTCGTGAAGGGCCTCTCAAATTTGAAGCCAATGTACTTGCTCCAAGGACATATCAAGAGTTGATTGCTCTAGCCAACTCATATATCCGAGGCAAAAAGAGCAACCCGGGCTTCGTCTCCAAGCTTTTATCTGAGGAGGATCTCTCTCACAAGCATCCTCCAAGGTCTCCTCACAATCACTTCCCAACTCACCCAAAGAAGGAGAGAAGGATTCATCGCCATCGATACTCCTTCCCGAGCCGTGATCGTGCTCAAGACCCATTGCTGCCGCTAGCTCCGTCTTTGCAAACAGCAGCAGTTCATCAACAGCAAGACAACCACATGTATGAGTCTGATCTCGACGACTCCATGCAAGAAATAATCCAGATCATGAAAGACAGGGCAAACTTCAAGAAGCCCTATCGACCAGCTGATCAAAGATCTAGGGGTTCAGAACCTTACTGCGAATTTCACAAAGAACCAGGTCACCTAACTCAAGACTGCCGAGCATTCCGGCAACTTGTGCAAAGGATGCTCCGGCAGGGAAAGATGCATGACCTGCTTCCTAAAGAAGAACGCCCTGATCCAGCAACTTCAAAGGGCAAATAAGTTGTAAAAGTTCCTTGCTCCTCAAGGGGAGTAAACCAAGTCGAAGAGCCTCCTCTCCTCGTTGTCAACAATACCGTCGAATGCTTCGATGCTGATGACGAAGGTGTGCTTGGAAGGTTATTCTAGGCAAGCGATGGACTTCACAGCCCTCCAAAGCTCCTAGCAAGCTTCATGGGTTATCTCAACCCTTGCTCTCTCTCTCTCTCTCTTCAAACATTTTCATTTCACCAAACACTTCTCAGTGTTCTTTTCTTGCTTTTCAACAAAGCTTTTTATCAGGGATCTTATACTGACACAGTTCCCTTCTTATGTTGCTCCTTCCTCTTCTTCTCTCTCTCTGAGGGATCAGTACGCCAATGAGATATCACCGAGTCTGAAACGTTCCCTTTGTACATTGTTCTCGCACCACCGCTACGACCACATATGGCGGGAGTATACCCATGTGTGTAGTGGGAGCAGTTCAATCGCAGGAATGGGCTTCAGATTTCGGATCCTAGCCGGCATATGACACAAAGTGTGTGCTAGGGGAGCCCCATGTGTTAGCTCTGATGTGTTTTGCTTAGGATACATTACAGTTATGATGATCTTTGCTTGACAAGCAATGACGATCAAGCGTATCCTTGTCTCTTCGATCATCACCTAACTATGATAGTTGAACACTCCGGTATCCTCGATCTGTGCCTTCTCGGGTTCTCACAACTCCACTGATCAATCCATAGACAAGCTATAGGCCTCTTGGCGCAACCAGTCTCATTGATTAGTAATGCTTGTGCCCAAGGAAAGAGAGCGTTCCTTCTAGCGATCCTTCTCAGGATCTTTCCCTTGCTTTTCTCTTTTGTGCCCTCCTTGAGGATGCGCGGCCAGCTCGCTTTGAGTAGGACTATAGTCGGGATGATTTTTTCAGGCAAGTGATGCATAAGGACAACGGGGAACACCTGTGGCAGCATTCAACCTTCTTTAGTCATTCCGAGTATAGACCTCTTTTTGTCTTTTCCCTCTTTTCACAGGTGAACAGGTTAATTCAACCTACCAAAAGGATTTCGGCATCCATTTTGATCATGTCCATCCAGTCATATTGACAGGTAACGCTCGATTCATTGATCTGGGCTTCATGATAAAGTGTTCATCAGGCATTTTTCTTGCTACTTGGTCATACCGACCTTATCTCATCAACCTTCATGGGTTATCTCAACAATTTTTGTGCGGTTATCTTCATGTCTTGTTCGTTTCTAATTTCTCTCCTCGCAGAGATTAGCAAATCCTTGCAAGCCTTCTCCACAGGTACTTGCAAGCTCCTTTCATATGCATATTGTCTGCTTCTAACTTTTTCTCTTTGTAGAGAACAACAGACACCTGCAAACCTTAACCAGGTACTTGCAGTTTAAATTATTACTTTATATCTGCTGCTCACTCTTCACTCTATAGTGGTTAGCAAACGCCTGCAAGTCATATTCAGGTACTTGCAGCTTATCTTTGTATACGATACCTGCCTCTAACTCTCTTCTTGCAGAGATCACCGACACTTGCAAGCTCCATTCAGGTACTTGCAAGTTACTTTCATGCACTGTGCGTACTTTTAACTCTTCTTTTGCCGAAACCACCAAAGATTTGCAAGTTCCTTTCAGGTACTTGCAACTCATTTTTCTTTCTTTCTTGTATACTCTTCTTCCTTCCCTTTTTGCAGAAGATAACAGGTGCTTGCAAGCCTCTATCAGGTACTTGCAAGTTATTATGCCTTTCTGTTTTCCTCACTTTTGTTTTGCAAAACCTAACGGAAGACACACCTTCTTCGTTTTGCAAAAGCAAACTCAGGTACACACTCGATGTACCACCCATACATGCTTACCCTAACTTTCCTCTTGCAGGAAAATAGACGGGAAGCACCAAGCTTGTAAGGAGAGTCTTCAGGTTCTATCTTTACTTGCCCCCCCTTTCTCTTTCCTTTGGGGTGGATCACTATTTTCGTGGGTCTCCAACTTTTTCGAAGTTCCCTTCGGAACTTAAAAAAGTGCGGGGATTATGTTAACCCAGAAATCGGCGATCCTTCCCAAGGTATCCAGCTGGCTAGTCGCGCTCCTTAGATTCTCTCTTTTGATCGCGACAAGCCCCAGCGCAGGCGGACAGGTTTCCCTATCTGTCTGGGTCCCCTTCGCCCTGCGGGACGGCGGGCTGTTCCGTAGCTCACCCTCGCAATGCGGTAGGCCCACTAACCGTGTAAGCTTTTCCTTGCAGGAGTCCACCAACATCACCACAGTGGTCTTGGTGCAATAGCTGCCTCCTGCAAAAAATGAAAATTAGAAAACGTCTGCTGAAGCATAAAGTAGCAGGTCACCACAGTGGTCTTTCATACTAAATGCGAATTACATAAAATTGGGAAAAACTAATTAAAAACCAAAACTAAAACGCCCAGTTTCGTAAGATGTGATAGTCAGTGCGCGAATCTCCACTCTTATCGTGCTTCCTGCCATCCCAATGTGAGATGAAAAGTAAAACTGAAACTACATTCGTGAAATGAGATCTCAAATGAAATCTGAAACCTTGAAACCAAAACTAAATTTATTTTGCTTGATGTCAAAATTTATTTTGATTTTTTTCAAAATCCCGACCTAAACTGAAGTAGAAAACTAAATGAAAACCTAAACTAAAACCCACAATAAAGATTTCTCACAGTTTTGTAAGATATGGCAGTCCGGAAATCTTGTGTATTTGTGTAGATCTTTGATCTTGTCGTGCTTCCTGCACATCACAAACAATATAGTTAATGTGATCTAAAAAACAAAAGTAAAACTGAAACTAAATTAAACTTTAAATAAAATTAAGATCTCAAATGAAATCGGTAGAGAAGGAAAGGTAGAAAGAAATTCATGCGGCGGAACGGGAGGAAGAAGAGAGTGGCGAGATGGTTTGAGCGAGAGTGGACGGGAGGAAGAAGCGGGTCGTGACTTTCGCTGGAGGAATGCGGCGTGCGGGAATGGGGGATTTGCTATTTAAGGCATAGTGCGATCGACGTGTATTAATAGAGGATGTATTAAATCCATCGGATGGTCGCGTTTTTTACCTTGGTGAATGCTTGTTGAATGAAGGGCCCTGATTTTTTAGATGATTTTTTATTTCATGGTTATGTACAGACCACTATATATCTTTTTATAATAGTATAGATATATATATATATACACACACAATATTTATATTATATTATAAATATAATATTAAAATAATTTCACTTATAATATATATATATTTAAAGAAACAAAAACGTTGAACAAGGATCGGCCGAACCGGAAATTTCTCGAGATGGACCATGGATTTCTCGAGAAGAGCTGGGTTTCTCGAGAAGGGCTTCTAATTTCTCGAGAGCAAGGTTGGATTTCTCGAGAAGGAACTTAGGACTTCTCGAGAACATCATATGATTTCCGAGAACAAGACAAGATTTTCTCGGGAAGGCAAGGTTTTCTCGAGATCTGAGGAAAACTTCTCAAGTAAAATGGGTGAATATTTCTCGAGTACTGAAGTCGACCTCTTGGTAATAGAAATAAACTTCTAGAGAGTAAATCGAGGTAATTCGAGAAAGGAGTACAATTCTCAGGAATGACACGTCACTTTCTCGAGAAAAAAATTAAGCTTTCTCGAGAACAAGGGCAGATCTCGAGTACTAATAAGGACTTCTCGAGAACAATGTTGGATTTCTCAATAACTCCAGGACATCTCGAGAACAAACGAGCATTTCTCAAGAGCTTCAAGACTTCTTGGGAACTAGAGGAGGGATTTCTCGAGAAGAAGCAAGACTTCCCGGGAACAAAAAAACATTTCTCGAGAAGGAATATAAACTTCTCTGGAACAACTCCCGACCTCTCGAGAAATGAGGCAGGTCATCACGAGTACAAATCAGGTGTTAAGCCCGGAATCCGCGACCTGTTCGCGCAGCTTGCATGACCGGGCGGCCTAGTTCTTCTAGCCGCCACGCATGTCAAGCCGGCCGATCAACATAGAACGGGCAGCCTGTGCCTTCTAGCAACCACACACGTTAAGTCGGCTTGTCATCAGAGAAGCCGGGCGGTCTTCACTTCGAGCCGCCGTCAGCGCCGGCCCTACTCAGCGTCAAGGTCCAAGGCCAAGGACATCAGCTCGCCAGGAGGAATCCGCCAGGCCGTGCGGCTACCCTCCTTTCTCTTTTTTTGTTCATTTGCTTCCCCTCACCTCTGCCCGATTCTCCTATACCCCGGGCAGCCGGTAACTTTAGCCCTGCCCGTTTGGGCAGGCCCCCGAGCCTATAAATAGGGGGACGGTGCACTCCCCAAAGCACGCTGACTCGTATCGAGGAGCTCGCTTCTTAACAGCTATGATCTCGAATCTAGTGCATTGGGGCTTGCTGTCCGGTCGGCTTACCCGGTTTTCTCTTTTTTCTCCTTGTAACCGCTTCACTTTTAATCAAAGGAAAGCCCGTCACAAGAGAGGCATTCAGGCCGCGACGGGCGAAGTATGGTGTTGCCGTGGTCCACGGCTATGCTATTCTCTTACTCTCGTCCGCTTAGTAGATAGCTGCTTGCAGTTTGCCTTTTCCCTTCTATTCCCCGGTGCTCGAACCGTTAGCTGGTGGTTCTCGACTCCCTTTCCGATTTCATGCATTAACAATTAACACACGGCCTTCAGATCAAGCCGTTTTTTGAAGTCTGCGGACAGAATGTCATACCATTAGACCGCTCAACCTGACCTTCATCCCAGTAAGGATACCCTTTGGGAAACCATCGTGCAATTAGCTCAAGAAACTGACAAAATTTCTCAGGTTATCGGTTTGCATTTCACAGCGGTTTATGATGTCTTAGGAGTTATTGTTAAGCGGCTAGATGCACAGTCCGCACCAGAGCCAATCTCCTCTGTCAACTCGGCGCCAGCAGTGTATAGTCCGCCAGTTAACCCGCTTGCTTGTCTGCAAGGTGGAGCGCAAGCCGATCCGCAGGCCTATCTGCAAGTCTGCCCGCAAAAATCGCCCGACATCCTATTCACATGTGCAGTCCGCAGCCCCCCTGTGGGCTGTGAAACCCAATCCCCAGTTTGTCGCTTACCCTGATAATCATATGAAGACAATACAAAAAACTTATGCTTCTGTGAAAAGTAAAAAAACACGTGTCAGCTTTATTCCAAGTCAAACAACGTGAGAATGAGACTCTCTCTCATTTCATCGACCGATTTCATAAGGAGGTTTTTGAAGTTGGGGGAGCCTATCCTGAATTGTATAAAGTTGCTCTAATTGATGGATAAAGGAACGACCATTCAAGTTCGAAGCCACCCTCAGAAATGAAAAAACATATCAGGAGCTAATCAGTCTCGCTAATTAGTACTCTCGTGCTGGAAGAGGCAATTTTGGCTATGTCATGAGGAACAAAGAAAATTCCAAGGAATCCTTTCAGCCTCTATACCAGAAATTCAGGGACTGTGATCAATATTGTGAGTATCAAAAAGGAAAGGGTCATTTGACAAAAGATTGTAGAGCTCTTAAACAACTAGTGGGGAGAATGATGAAGTAGGGAAAGTTTGGTGACGCCATCCCTAGGATTTGTACATCTCACTCAGGAGCCTGAAAAGGCAAAGGTGGCCATCCTCCCCGACTTGGAATAAATAGGCCCAAAAGGCCTCATCTTCAATTTTGAAAATAAATGCAAATATGTCAGTTTGTTTTTATTGCCAACTCATTTCCTAAAGTTTCTTTATTGAATATGTTTCTATCTCATATCTCAAAGCCTCTTACTAACACTTTTTCAAGCGTTCCCTTTTCTTAATAGCTTGAGAAATAGGGATAACTGACTCCAAGAGACATCGCCGAGTTCAGCAGAAACCTCCCCTAGAACTGTTGTCATTGGCGTAACACCACAAAGATCACGTGTTGCGTGGAGATTTCACACCATGTAGTGGTAGCTTGCAGGTTCTAGCATGGCCGGATACTAAATTTTTGATCCCGGCTAGTACCTAACACCAACTCCGCATCATAGAGGGACAGGGTGGGTGTTAAGCTATACCATGCCATTTAAGGGATATCGTTTCAACTTTGATGATTGCGTGTGAAAAGCAATGCTATACGCACCTGGCCACGGATCATCTTAGTTTATGACTCTCGAATACTCTTTGGAACCCTCAAGCAGTGCCTGCAGGAGACCCACAGCTGGGTTGATCTCATAGGAAAGAAATGGGATTTAAGTGCACCTGCCTAAAAGATCATCTTGGGCTGTACTCCAGGCAAGTGGGCATTAAATCCTTCCCCTTTTATTGAGTGGGCAGCTTTTGTGACCTTGCATGGAAAGCAATGCCACACGTACCTGCCCGTTTGGTCATCTAAATCTGCAACTCTTGCAGAAGATTCAGACAAAGGTCCCAGCTTTCAATGGGTTGATCTCACAGCTTTTGTAACCCTGTGAGGAAAGCGATGCTATATGCACCTGCCCCCTTGGTCGCCTAAGTGGCGGGTCTTTTCAGTTCAATTGGACTTTATTATGATTTTCAGCTTGTCCGCAGAGCTTGATTTATCAGTCGGTCGTACCTACTTGGGTGATGTGGTTTACAGTTTTCGTGACCTGCGTGGAAAGTAATGGGCTTCGTGCGCACCTGCTCGCTTGGTCGCTTAAGTCTGCAACCCATCTTTCTCAGATCGAAAGATTAATTTATAATTCTCAGTTCACAGACCGCGCGGTTAAAGTTTCCTGTTTATCTTATTCGATTTTTATATACCGATCTGCCAGTTTAGTATTTATATATTTGGGAATCTGGACGACTTTTTTTAGTCAATTAATTCTTGGCCTGAGTCCACCGGCTTATGGTATTCCACTTTAGTCAATGTGCGACTTATTTGCTAGCTAAGCATGCTTAAGTATCTTTGATTACCGGCTTGTATGATCATATCAGAACCCGCAGATTATTTGTCTCTATCTTTAAGTTTCTTGCATGAAAAGCGTGATCTACATCAGAGTTCGCCCTAGCTGCAAACGTATATTTCATTATGGCTTTTTGGCGGCTAAAGTTCTTTGCCGCGCGCCTTATTGGTCGTAGTTTATTTTCAAATAAGCCGTGAGAATTTCTCTCTTCCCAGCAGATAACTCTATTTCTACATTATGACTTTCGGCGGTTAAAGATCATAGCCGCGCGACTTATTGTTCAAAGTGTATCATCAAGTAAGTTGCGTGATTTTCTCTCTCCCTTGCGGATAGCTTTATTGAAGTCACAGTATGGCCTCAGACCAGTTTGCATATTAACTATCTATTAAATCGAAAGTAACACTGAGACCGCACGAACTAATGCAAGTAAGAAAAGTGAAAAGTATAACAGGCCACATCAAAGGTAAAGTTTTCTTTCATTTCTATCTCATAAAGGGTTACTAAAATCTAACCGCACGATTTACAAAATCATACCGCCGATTTCCAAAAAATTAAAAATACAAGTTAAAAATAATATTCCCCTACTCCCCCGGCTTGAGTTTTTTAGTCGCAGGGGGACTTGAATCACCACCACCATCGATGTAGACTGGAGATTCAGAGTAGCCACTGATGCTAGCTGTTGAGCTGCCCGAGCCGCCAGAAGTCGCGGGATCAGTCCGCGCGGTCTTTGAAGCCTGGACGCTGGTCTCGGTTGAAGCGCCCTCGCTACGACTTTTCCCGCTGTCCTGCTCCTCTTCGCCTTCCTCGTCTTCCTCATCTTTTCCTTCATCTTCCTCGACCTTGCCTTTACCATTGACCGCTCGGTAAACAGCGGCCAACTTCTTTTTCAAGGTTGGGTATATGTCGGCGCAGGTAAAATCGGAGAATCCGGCCACTAAGCCGCCAAGGTCTCGGAGGCAGTTAAGCGCTCCATCGATCCCCTGGACAACCTGCGAGAAGATGTTGTCTTGGAAGGTCGGGTTGGCCGGGTCATACATCGCCTGCAAGAGAAGTGAAAGGTTAGACAGGGCGGTTTAAAAATTGTAACCGCACGAATATCATGTGATATTTACCGATTTCTTCTCCTTCATTTGTTTTATTTCTTCTTTTTTCTCTTCTAATTGCCGCTCCAGGCCGCTTTTGTCTTTCATTAGTTGCTTGTAGGCAAGGCCCATGAAGTGGCTCGTTACATAGCTCCTTACACCGACCTACGCGGTTAACCGCGGCAGGTCGTCTTCAGGAACTCTGCACAGTGCCTTCAAGTTGCGCTTGCTGTACAACGCGGAGCCAACAATGGTTGTGTGGCGGCTTACGTTTTCCTTCCTCCAGTAGGGGAGGGTGGTGGAGACCTTCACAGAGTCGCCGTCTGGACTCCACAGCATGGTCGGGTTGTCACAGACATCCTTTAGGCCGCTGCCTATTCCATGCAGCGTGAACTCGTCGGAGGAGGCCAACTCCTCTTCTTCCTCAGCCCGTTGGAGCTTCGCCCTCCTGACAAGATTCTCATTTGTATAAGCGTCAAGCCGCCAGGCATCAGCGGTTTATTGAGGTACCTTTCCGACCAGTTCGGGATTTTATTCGCCAGGTTGACGACATTCAATCCTCGGTAGCCAAAGTAGAGGTGCCCCCGAAAGATCTTCGTCCCGGAGTCCGTGATAGACCGCACCGAGAAGCACTCGCGGAAGAGCTTCATTGAGAATCAGACTCTATCCGACCTCAAGAATGAGATGAAACTATAAATGGCGGCTATAGAGTTCGGCGACAGTTGTCTGGGAACTACGCCATAGTGGTCGAAGATCGCCACGACTTCCATCAGGACTGGGAAGCGGAAGCTGCAGTCAAAATGATCGATGGGGACGGCGATTTGGTTGGCATTGGAGGTGATGATTCTCTCGTCCTGCAGCGGAAGCCGCACAACTAGCGAGCTACCCTGCATGTACTTCCCCACAAAGTTATCTAGCTCGGCTTAGGTAAGCCGTCATTCCTTGTGGTCAGCCAACTAGAATGTGGAAGTCGCGTCGGTCCTCACTGCGCTGGTCTTCTCAGGCCGCATCGACTTGGATTTAACCGGCATCTTGTTTTTCTTGTGCAGTAATCGCCTGAATCATCTCTATTTATTGAAATCCAGGGAAGGTACTGTAATCAATGTCAAATCGCAGCTAGACAGCAAGCCGCACCGCCAAAACCTGCAAGGAAGATAGACTAATACCACAGTCAAACCGCAGTTCAGTTCGCCAGTCCGCTCGGGCAAGTTCCTGCACTTAGAATATTTTCATGGAAGAGCATGTGGAAATAGTACTTTCAAGCCGGCGATCTGTTTGCCAGATCGCACGGCTACGTCCCTGTACTTGGATTTTTCGGAACAAAACATTTATATGTTGATCATAAAATGCAAACCGCAAAAATCGCAAACAGTTCGCAGAATTATAAACATACAACAATTGTTCACAAGCGACCAAATTGTCCAACATCTAGAAGAAAAACATATTACAACACAATATTCAAATTATTCACGCGGCTTATCTCGCTCAAGTCGCTCAGCCTTGCTTATCACCCTCCTGTCCCTCTCGCCCTATTCGTGCGACCTGGTAACCGGTTTGTACAATCATAGCGTACACCTGGCTAACCAGATGCTGAAGTGAATGTAGAGATCGGTGAACCAGTGTGGTGTCGCGCTCCACTCTGACAAATGGGACAATTTGAAGAGCCCGAGCTTCTAGCCCGCTAGAAGTTACGGGTTGTCTGACCGCCGCAACCCCCGGTGGGTTTGAAGCCTCACCAGAAGCCGAGCAGCCTGTTTCCGACAACTTCCCAGAAGATGTTGGTGCAGGCCGCTGACTTCCGTCTTCCTCTGCTTGTTGATGCATGAAAACGGAAAGGGAGTCGAGCACCACCAGCTAACGGTTCGAGCACCAGGGAATGGAAGGGAAAAGGCAAACTGCAAGTAAAAATCTACTAAACAGACGAGAGCAAAAAAACTGAAGGGCCGTGAGCCATGATAACAAAAGACTTCGCCCGTCGCGGACTGAATGCCTCTCTTGTGACGGGCTTTCATTTGATTGAAGAAGGGTTTGATTACAGAGTTGAGGAAAAGAGCAAAAGCTGAGCAAGCTGGAGTCCGCAAAGCTTCAGATTCGAGTCCGCAGCCTTTAACAAGTAGGCTCCAGGGCATGAGTCCGCGTGCTTTGGGTGCACCACTTCCCCCTATTTATAGTATGGGGGCCTGCCCAAACCAGCAGGGCTAAAATAATCAGCTTCCCGGGGTACAGGAGAGCCGGGCAGCGTTGACGGGAAGCAAAAAGAAGAAAACACGCTAGTCCGTGAAAGAGGGGCAGACTGGGCTCGCGGGCTGAAGCTTCCATCTGCTGCTGCAAGGCGCGATCCTGCCGGAGGGCCACGGCCTAGGCGGACTGACCTTTTAGTCCGCAAGAAGAGGATCATACCAGAGCTCCTAAGGCATGCTGACTTGGGCAGACAGAGCTCTGAGTCCGCCATTAAGGGATCAACATTGGGACCGCTGAATGCTGATGCTCTGCAGAACTCGACGGACTGCCAAACTGAGTCCGTCGCTGACGAGCCTGGGACCTTGGAACTATGCTGGGGCTTCGATGAGCTGGGGGGACTTCCAAATGGAGTCTGTAGCTAATGAGGTAAATGACCTCGGAAACTTGTATGTGTTGCGGACTGAGGGGTTAACACCGCTGACGGACCTTGGTCTTTTCCCTCAAGGCAGCGAATCTCTCCTCTATCTCTCTCAAACCGTCCGGCCATCAGCACCTGCTCTTGCATATCCTGTTTCTCTGCCCTCTCCTACTCCAAGGTGGCTTTCATCTCTACTATATTCCCCTCAGCAGCCTCCAGCGCGAACTGTAACCTTGTGGTCTCTTGCTCCAGTGTGATATTCAACTCTTGGATCCTTTTCTTAGCGACCTCCTGGGTAGCCCGCTGTTCCTCCTCCTTAATCCGCAGGGCTTCAGCGTGTGCCCTCACAGCCACCTGTAATGTGTCGACCTCCTTCTAGAACTCGGCCATCCTTTCATCGTGAACACTTGGCAGAGGCGGCGGCACTAAGGTCAAGAAGGATGCCAGGTCGCCCTGTTTCATCGCGACCTCCGGTTCACCTGCAGAAGATAAACCACAGTTTGGTTCAGCCGGATAATTGCGACCTTATTATAAGAAAATCTGTAGGATAAGACCGCCGGTTTGGTTTTTATCAACTTCAAAGGTCGTGGAATGGTATCTAAACACTGTCCTCCTGAATCGTTCGGGATCTATCTGCTTTAGCTTTTCTTTCCATAGCTGCTCGACTTCTTTAGCTTGACTTTTCAGTTGAGCCGTGGTCAGGAAAAAGCTGGCCGGCGGATTTAAAATTATATTTGCCCCCTTCTTCCTTGACTGCGACTTGTAGAAGTTTACAGTTCTCTTAACTTCCCCATGTTTACCTTGCAGAAGAGGAAGTGCGGTCACCAACGGTTTCCCAGCAATCAACTTCTTCATCTCCTCCATATTCTCTCGAAGTTTCAATGTTTCGGTTCCTTTAGATACCGCGGAGGCTGGCCCGCCATGCTTCTCCCCAGTGACTTTGACTTCGGGGTGGTCGACCTCTTCAGAAGCCGCTGGGGTCGTCAATAACTTATCCTCTTGCTGAATGGTCTCCATGCCTTTGAGGATGTCACTAATCATCTCGCTAGCCGCGGATACATCCTCCGGCTTGTTCGGTTTGGAATCTGGTGTGGACGGACTCTAGGAAAACTCTTTCTCCCGCGGCCTATGTTGAAGACTAGCCGCTCCGGTCTTTCTGGAAACATTTCAGTTTCCGGCCTGCATCTTCCGTGCTTTCCTCCTCATCCTTTCTTCAATGGTCTCACTCCTTTTCCTCTTTCGTTTCAAGGAGCTGACTACCATTTTTGTCCGATTGCTCTTTTCAGCCAAAGATCGCGCGTCCTCCAGTGTCTTCTCCGGCTCGTTGTCATCATCTATGACAAGGTCGACCGCGGCCGACAATTTGTGCGGCTTGCCAGATTCAACGCTTTTCTCCTCCGTCTCACCTATTTTTAAGAGTAGTTCACCCGACGGAGAGTAAGTTACCTCAAAGGATTTGGCAGTCTCGGTTTGTGGTGGAGCGGCCTTCGAAACTGCTTCCGGATTGTTTGCAACCTTCGAAAATGCTTCAGGATTGGTCGCGGCCTGTGAAGATTCGCCGACGGTCTGCGTCGGCCTCTTTTCAGATCCAGAAGCCTCTGGAGTAAATGGCTTCTCAGTCTTCTCCAAAGGCTATCTATCAGAGTATTCCGGTTTCCGGCTCCGGCACTTTTTCTTCTCAGCCAACTTCAGATCACAAGCTAGCATCGACGACATGACATCCTTTTGTGGAAAGCTGCGACGGCTTGAAAAACTCTGACCGCTAGTGGCGAGTATCGACCCTTACTTGGCAAAGATCTTGAAGAATGACAAGGGCTAAAGGATTTTATAGACGCAGATGCATTAAAGGCAGTCACAGTTTCCGACTTAGTTCTACATTTTCGAAGTTTTCAGAAACTTAAAAATGTGCGGGGATTATGTTAAACCCAGAATCCGCAACCTGTTCGCGTAGCTTTCTAGACCGGGCGTCCTTGTTCTTCTAGCGTCCACGTATGTCAAGCCGATCGGTCATCAGAGACCGGGCGGCCTGTCCCTTCTAGCCGCCACACACGTCAAGTCAGCTTGTCATCAGAGAAGCCGGGTGGTCTTCACTCCAAGCCGCCGTCAGCGCCGGCCCTGCTCAGCGTCAAGGTCCAGGGCCCAAGACATCAGCTCGCCAGGAGGAATCCTCCAGGCCATGCGGCTTCCCTCCTTTCTCCTTTTTTGTTCATTTTCTTCCCCTCACCTCTGCCCGGTTCTCCTGTACCCCGGGTAGCCGGTAACTTTAGCCCTGCCCGTTTGGGCAGGCCCCCGAGCCTATAAGTAGAGGGAGGGAGCACTCCTTAAAGCACGCTGACTCGTATTCAGGAGCTCGCTTGTTAAGAGTTGCGGTCTCGAATCTAGTGCCTTGCGGCTTGCTGTCTGGCCGGCTTACCCGGTTTTCACTTTTTTCTCCATGTAACCGCTTCACTTTTAATCAAAGGAAAGCCCGTCGCAAGAGATTCATTCAAGCCGCGACAGGCAAAGTCTGGTGTTTTCGTGGTCCACGGCTTTGCTGTTCTCTTTCTCTCGTCCGCTCAGTAGATAGCTGCTTGCAGTTTGTCTTTTCCCTTCTATTCCCAGGTGCTCGAACCGTTAGATTGTGGTTCCCGACTCCCTTTCCGTTTTCGTGCATCAACTGTATCCAAGCGCTTGTTGGTCTCCATGCAAGATCGTTCAGCCTCCCAATGAGACTATTCGAATGCTTCCTACAGCGAGTCCTCTGATGAATTGGAGCAGTCTGAATGGCGAGATCAACGGCCTGACATTCTGTCCGCTGATTTCAAAAAATTGCTTGAGCTGAAGGCCGCCTTTTAACTGTTGATAAGCGGAAGAGAAAAATGTGCACCACCAGCTAATGATTCGAGCTTGGGGTAATGGAATGGAAAAGAGGCGATTGCAAGCAATTATGTATGAAAGTGATGTGTTAGATCTAATATACTCTAGAGGGGGTGAATAGAGTGTTTGTAGGTCCTTATAAAACTATTACAGCTTCTGCTGTAATTAAAAGGTGCAGAATTAAAATAAAATAAATAAGCACATAGCAGTCCTAAAAACACAAGCACAGCAAGAACAAAAAGAAAAGGGGCAACCAGACGACACAAGAAATTTTATAGTGGTTCCCCTAAACATGGGTACATCCACTCTTCTACCACCCTGGTAGGAATCCACTCAGATTTTTGATCAGGTGCCTGACACCAATGAGCTTTTGATCAGGTGCTCAAAAACCAAACCTCAAGTCTTTTGGAAGGAGACTTGTGAACCAGAATAATTTTGAAGGGAATTAAAACCCTTTACAGAGGTGGGGATGAGAGAGTGATGAGGTCTTCTATTTCTCAATAAACTGAGAAGACTTAAGTGGATTTAGTGATGTTGTCAAAGATCCCCCTGAGATGTAGAAGAGTTCAGGAGAACTAGAGCTTCGCACAGGGTGATAGGCCTTCAAGCTTTCAGCCTTGATCAGAGAGATCTTCAGGAACTTCTTTGACAGATGGAAGATCTGTTGACATGTGAAGTGTCCTGGAGAGTTTGAAGAATGAAGACTCTTGATATTTGAATGATTGTTCTTCTTCTTCAGATGACAGATGATGTCCTGGTCAAGGGCTTTCTTCTATATCAGAAATCTTGTGTAAGATTGAGAGCAGACGGTTTCTGTTTTTCTTGTCTGATTCAGTAATCTTCTCTCTGTATATTTTTTCTGACTTTCTTTCTATATGTCTCTATAAGAAAAGAGAAAAATCTCTTTTTATATTTTCTGGGGAAATTGGTCTTTCGAATTTTGAATTCCTTCTACATTCAATGCTGACGGCCTAGAGAATAAGCAGCATTGAATAATTTCCCCAACTGTCCCGTGGAAAAATGGCAAGCAATAATCCTGGAGAATATCCTAATCAATGTTCCTCTAACAATTATATTCAAAGAACGTTAGATCATTGATTACCCAGGAATTATTGCAGTAATAATGGGGACAGGGCTGGAAATGACTTATTTTGGAATCATCGAATAGATGGCAGAAATCGTTGAGCTAAGTTCACAGTTCGTCGAGCTGAGTTATTGTGTTCGTAGATCAGATAACTTTTGTTCGTCGTGCTGAGTTCCAAGATCGTCGATATGATTACAGAACTGTATGCTTCAGAAACTTTGCCTTTTCTGTGTCTGAAGTTCATCGAGCTGAGTTTCTTGAGTTGTCAAATATTCTGTGTGGTGTCGACACAAGCTTTCCAAAGTGTCGACTGATGATCTGGGTGTCGACACAAGTTCTTCTAGTGTTGACTCAGTTGGTGTCGACATATACTCTGAGTGTCGACACAAGTCTTCTGGTTCTAAGTTATTGAAGTAGATAATCCAGAATTCATCGGGCAGAGAACTGAGTTCGTTAACCTGAGACTAGAGAACATAGTCTTGACAGAATGCTATAGTAGTCCAAAGATTCGTCGACCAAAGAATAGAGTTCGTCGAGCTCAGCTCAAAGAATTTAATCTGAAATCGTCGAGCTGAGCATGACTATCGTCGACCTGAGTTTGACGTACGTTGAACTCACTTTACAGAGTCTTGAATTCTTCTAAGTCTTGAGTCTCTGGCAGTCTTGTTGATAGCTGGTCCATGTGATGTTGACTCTAAGGACTTTGCCTAGACTCTAGGACACGACTATGACCCTGACTATACATTGTGGGTCACCTGATCCTAACTTAGTGAACCTAGCCCAAATAAACTAGGGATCCAACAATCTCCCCCTATTTGGGTGAGGTTACTAACCACAGACTCAGACTTAAACTGAAAATAATCAAAGCATAAAAAGCATATATCTGGCTGAGAGAGATAATATATGCAGCAGATATATATATACATGAGCTTTATTCAGAAAATATAAAGCAGTTATAAATAATGTAGGAAGATAAAGAGAGTTCAAAATCACTTCTTCTACTTCTTTTCCTTTGGCATTGCATCCTTGCTCTTGTCTCCTGGCTTTGTAAATATTATTTCTCTGTTAGGATCTAAAGCTTGCGCACTGGTCATTGTCATGTCAGCAACCCCTATAATCTTCAGAGATGTAGCCATGGGGACAACTGCTTCTGGGTGCAACTTCATGTAGTCATCTACATTAAAGAACTTGTTTGCCTTCTCTAATCTTTTGAGTTCCTCTTTCCTATACTTTGACATTGTTGAGTATTTAGAAGGATCTTTTCCCTCAGCTTTGGCTTTGTTGATCATAGAAAGGCCTACCAGTTCCTGGAACCTGGCCATTCTAGCAATATTAGCCGTCTCAGGATCTTCAAAAGGAACAGTAGGAGAGGGTGGTCTTTTAGGACTTTCAGCTCTTTGATCTGCAGAGAATGATTGTTACTGTTGTTGATGTTGATGTTGTTGTTGTTGCTGCTTGCCTGAAGAATAATGTTGTCTATGCTGGCTGCTTCCATAATGAGATCTCCCTTGATTTCTTTGATATGTTTGAATAGGGGCAGATCTTTGAGAACTAGAACCTGAAGCACCAGCACCTGGAGGAGGTGGAGATGGTGGATCTTTTCTATATCTTTGAGCTGGAGGAGGAGAGTACCTTCTGCTTTTCTTCCTCTACTTCTGCTGATTTTTAGATAGCCACATCCAGGCTGGCATCCCTTTGTATGGAGTTATCTTTTGGAGAATATAATAAGGAGTGTCATTGTTTGGATTAGGCTTAGGTGCAGGAGTAGGAGGAGCTTTTCTTTTCTTGGATACTGGCTTCCTCTTTGGTTCATCATCAGATTCATCATCATCATCCTCATCATCACTATCCTCATCATCAGATCTTTGAGGATTATCATATAAAGCATTCAGAGCCTTCAGTGCCTCAGCAGAAATGATAGGCTTATCAGTTGAGAAGGAGCTTGAGCAGGAATATCAACAGGAGCTGGAGGAGAAGCCATAGAATAAGCTGGAGTGTCATCAACTCTGACAGTTCTTTCAGCAGCTGCCTTTTCCTCTTGTTGAATGTCAGCCAAGATCACATCATCCAGATCTGGTAATGGAGAGTCATCCATGAGATAACTAGGAGCAGAAGAAATTGCTGAAGGTGCTGGAATAACTATGGGATCAGGAACAACAAAACTATCACGAAGTTGCTTTGCAACTTGTGGACTTACTAGGGATGCATATTGTACAATAGCCAAGGAGGGCTTAGTAGTATGTTCTGCTGTAAGACATCTCAAAACAGGAAATTCAAAATTCTTCAACAAATTCTCTAAATCAACTATGGGATTAATGATGAAATCACCACCAGCAATTATTTTCTCGGAGACTGACTCTTCCAAGTCTATGTCAGTATCAATAAAATTAATAAAATCAATATCATCTGTATCAATATACTCTATACAATCTGCCGCTAATATTGCTGCCTCTGCTGCTGGAGCTGCTACTGTTGGAACTACTGTAGCTTCATCATCAGACATCTCCCCCAGCATTATTTTAGCAAGACCTGAAGCCAGACCCCTAACTGAAGATGGGGTAGTAGTGAGGGCAGTGATCTGTGCAGAGAGGGTAGTAATTGAAGTAGCAAGAGGTGTAATGGCCTATGCTATTAGTGTTTTGAGAAGGGGAGTGAGGAGGGTAATGGGAGAAGTAATTGTTGAGGTGTCCAATAGTGGAGTGGTAGATGGTGTTACAGAAGGTGTAGAAGTGGTAACTGTGGGAGAGATATGAGGTGGAGCATCTGGTATGTGAGCATCTGGAGGGGATTCATGTTTAGGGATGGTAGATGTTGATGGGGATGGATGGGTGACATCTTCCATGTGGGTGTTTGGAGGAAAAGGGGAATTGGGAGGTGATGGAGGTATGTTGAAAAATGGTATGAAGGATAAATGAGGAGGAAGTGGAGATGATGGAGGAGTTGGTGCTGGTGAAGCAAGTGGAGATTCTGGTGGAGTAGGAAGTTGAGTAGGGGATGATGGAGGTGTGGGAGAGGGACGGATTTGTGTTGCTGGAAGGTGGGCTTGAAGAGATGGTGGTGTTGGATGAACCTCTTCAGTAGGTTGGGGAGTGGCTTTAACAGCCCTGGTGCCTTCAGAAGCTGGGGTGTAAGAGGTAGAAGCCTTGGAGGGCTTAGTTATGGCCCTCTCCCACCTGCCAAACAAGGCACAGGTAAGCCTTTTGCTGGCATTAATGAATATGGTCTGGGAGACCAGGGATTCAGTAGTCTTCTCCTTTAGGAAGATCCCTAGGATCCTTCCAAAACAAACTTCTTTCTTATTATTTTTCTTCTTTATCAGATCAAAGATGATCTGAGGCCAATTCACTTGCTTCTTATTTGTCACTGCATACATGACCAAGAACTGATGCCTTGTGATGTAGTCATAGGAAGTATGCTTGCCAAGCAAGACCTTCCCAACAATGTCTGCCAGAAACTTGTATGCTGCAGACAGATGTTTCTTCAACAATTTATTTGGGTTGTCACCAGCATAACCCATCAGACTTAGCATCATATCAAACTCTTCAGAATCAATTTCTAATTCCTCTTCTCCATTTGTCAAACAAAAGATTTCAGTTAAAACTGCGGGAGTTAAGGAAACAGTGTTACCCGCGATTGATCCTGTCATAGTATTGCCTTCAGATGTGGATGAAGTATAGACCCATTCTCTGATTTCTGTTCCTGCCAACTTTATCATTGTAGTCATCAGGTTCTTCAAATTTTGTTCTTCCAGAAGTTCCAGAATATATAGAAAGATTGGATCCGAGTGCTGGAACGATTCGAAGTCGACATCAAATCGGGTGTCAAACTTCATAGCGGCTAGAGCTCCTGCTTGAATTGCCATGGAATCACCTGCAAAAGAGAGAAACAACGATCAAGTTCAAGAGAACATAAAGCGCGGAACGGAGGTCGAATAAAACCTAGATATAAAGTTTTCCAGAATATGAATCGGCAAACTCCGTTCCACGAAAACAAAAACAATTCTTTGTACTGAGTTCGACGAAATGATTTAGAAGTAAATAATTTATCGATCTCATCTTGAAGAATTGAAGACAATTCGTCGAGCGTTGTTCGACGAATATATTCTGAAGCAAGTTCGTCGATCTCCGGTCGACGAACATTGTTTCACTCACAAAGAGTTCGTCGACCTCTGTTCGACGAAGATCTCTCAAACTCCCCCCGGTTCGTCGAACTCCGTTCGACGAACTTTGGAAAATTCATCGAGTGCAGATAGAACTTAAACTAAATCTTCTCCATTTATCATTCCAAGCTGATTTATAAAGAATACATGATTTTTCTCATCCAGAGGTTTGGTGAATATATCAGCTCTTTGTAAATCAATATAGATATAAACAAGATTAATTTTTTTTTGTTTACAAACTCTCTAATGAAATGGTAACTAATGTCTATATGTTTAGTCCTACTGTGATGGACCGGATTTTGTGCTATTGCTATAGCACTTGTGTTGTCACACAGTAGAGTTGAATTATTTAAGTTTAGACCATAGTCTAGTAATTGATTTTGTATCCACCATATTTGTGAGCAACAGCTACCAGCTGCAATGTATTCTGCCTCAGCATTGGAGGTTGACACAGATGATTGCTTTTTACAAAACCAGGACAATAATCTCATACCAAGGAACTCGCAAGTTCCTGAGGTACTTTTTCTGTCCACCCTGCAACCACCAAAGTTCAGCATCAAAATATCCAGTTAAATCAAATTCTGACTCTGTTGGACACCATAGGCCTATACAAGGACAACTCTTTATATATCTCATAATCCTTTTTAGAAAAATTATGTGAGATTCTTTAGGGTTCACCTGAAACCTAGCACAAAGGCATGTGGCAAACATGATATCAGGTCTGTTAGCTGTGAGATATAGTAGGGACCCAACAATGCCCCTATATAGTTTTTGATCTACAGTTTTCCCTGATGCATCAGAGCCAATCACAGCATTTGTAGCCATAGGTGTTTTCTTTGCTGAGGCATCAGCCATCCCAAACTTCTTTATTAGCTCTTTAGCATATTTAGCTTGGGAGATGAAGATGCCATCAGGGTGATGTTTCACTTGGAGACCAAGGAAATAGGAAAGCTCACCCATGCTACTCATTTCAAATTTGGAATGCATGAGGTCAGGAAACCTCTTGCACATTTTTGAATCAGTAGACCCAAAGATAATGTCATCCACATATATTTGTACTAACAAGATTTGGTCCTTATGATGTCTAGTGAAAAGTGTTTTATCTACTATTCCTCTAATGAATTTATGCTCTAATAAAAAGCTTGCTAGGGTCTCATACTAAGATCTTAGAGCTTGCTTTAGACCATAGAGGGCTTTATGCAACATGAATACATGCAAAAGATGAGTTGGAGAGACAAAACCTGGAGGTTGTTCAACATAAACCTCTTCTTTTAATACTCCATTCAAGAATGCACTCTTCACATCCATTTGGAAGACCTTGAATTTCTTGTAGGCTGCATAGGCTAGGAATATTGTTATGGATTCTAACCTTCCAACAGGCACAAAAGTTTGATCATAATCTATTCCTTCCTCTTGCCTGTAGCCATGATCAACAAGCCTAGCCTTGTTTCTCACAATAACTCCTTGGGCATCAAGCTTATTTCTGTATACCCAATTTGTTCCAATAACTGGGTAGTTTTGTGGTCTTGGAATAAAATACCAAACTTTACATCTCTCAAACTGATTTAATTCCTCCTGCATTGCAATGACCCAGTGGGGATATTGCTCTGCATCATGAATGGATTGAGGTTCAATATGAGAGAGAAAACAAGCATGCATCACATCTTGATTGAGTTGATGCCTTGTCTGTACACCTGCTGATATATCTCCAATCACTTGAGATCTGGGGTGATCCGTAAGTGTGACAAGATCAGTGTGTGGAGTTGGTTGTGCAACAACATTTGAAACCAATTCCTCTTGTGGAATTATGTTGGCTATTGGAGGAGAGTCAATCCATTCAATGATTTCTTCTTCACTATCTTCATTGACTTATGGAGAGGGATGAGTTGGAACCCCTTGGGTAAGTTTTAGGTCATCCAACTTCTCACACAAGTGAGGCACCTGCAAAGAGTTACTGGTAGAAACTTCTTTCTCCTTGTAATACATGTTAGTCTCATCAAAGCTTACATGAATTGATTCCTCAATTTTCAGTGATGATTTATTAAAGACCCTATAGGCTTTGCTTACTTGGGAATATCCTAGAAAAATTTCCACTTCAGCCTTAGACTCAAACTTTATAATGTATTTCTTGTTGTTATTATGTATATAACAGGTACAACCAAATACTTTAAAATAGTTGATTTTAGGTTTCTTCCCTTTAAGCAATTCATAGGGAGTCCTGTTCTTTAGTTTGTGAATTAAGCTTCTGTTCAGGACATAGTTTGCAGTGTGTACAGCCTCTGCCCAAAAGTTTAGTGGCATGTATGAATCAGCAAGCAATGTACCTGCAGCTTCAATGAAGGTCCTATTTTTCTTTTTTGCTACCTTCCTTCTCACAGAACGTTTGAGCATAAGAAGAGACTCAAACTCTGTGCCATGATCACTTCTGATCAATGTAACATGAGTAAAGAACTCAATCTGTATAGTACTGAGAAAATTTGTAAGAACCTTGAAGGTATCTGACTTAGATCTCAGAAAGGATACCCAAGTGAACCTGGAGAAGTCATCTATAATAACCAAAGTGTAGGATTTCCCTCCTAGGCTTTGTACAGCAATAGGTCCAAATAGATACATGTGTAGAAAATACAAAATCCTAGGTGAATCACTTTTATTAATGGATTTGAAACTAGATTTAGTTTTCTTGTCTAATTGACAAGCCCTGCAAAGAACTTCCTTCTTGTAGGGACAAGGAGGTAGACCTCTAACAAGGTTGTCATTAGATAACCTAGCAATGTTTTTCAGATTTACATGACCTAGTCTTTTATGCCATAAATCATTCTGGTTACTAATTAAATTAAGTAAACAGATATCAGAAGTGGTAGATAGAAAATCAACTAAGTATATGTTGCATTATCTATTTCCAATTAAAACAGGTTTGTTTCCTTCAGATGAAATAATACAAGAGCTAGAGTTAAAAGTTACCTGATAACCTTCATCACAAAGTTGACTTATTGAGAGGAGGTTATGTTTGAGTCCTCTTACATATGTTACTTTCTTGAATGTAACTGCTTCAATCTTCACTACTCCATATCCTTCAGACTGGCCACTTTTTGAATCACCAAAGATCACCTTTGGCCCGAGCTTGGACTTGTAATTAGTGAGATTGCCCTTGCTACCTGTCATGTGTTTGGAGCATCCACTGTCCAGGTACCATGGCTGATTCACTCCTGGACAGCTCTTATCCTGTAATGAAAGCAGTTAAATATTCTTGACCCAGGTTACATTGGGTCCTTTGTTTTGTTGATATGAAAAGCTAGAAATAACTGAAAATTCTGGTTGGGATTTATATCCTAGAGGGTGATATCTTCTAGGTGGTATAACCCAATCATCTAGAGGATTAAAAGCTTTTCTAGAATTATTTAAGTTGCAGTTATAGTTAAAATTTTGGTTAAGCCTTTCTGGGTTCGACGAATTTCTGTAAGTTCGTCGACCAGAGTTCGACGAATTGGGTTGAGATCGTCGATCTCTTCCCAGAGAATGAACATATTCATTTTCTGTGTCCTACGTTCGTCGACCTCTGCTCGACGAACCATACAAAGTTCGTCGATTGTAGTTAGACGAGTGATTATTATTGAGGTTTGCGTTCAGAGATCGTCCTTCTAAGTTCGACAATCTGTTCATATATCGTCGATCTGAGTTCGACGATAACTGCTGAACATTGTTATTTTTACCATTCTTCTGGTTTTTAATTTTGTTCTTAGCTTCAATTTGTTCTAAAATTTTATTAACCTTATTTAACTGTTCAGTGTTTTTCTTTCTTTTATCAGAGATAAAATTTACAGGTTTTGAAAGATTATTTCTTGGATTAGGGTTGGTTCACTGGATGTGGCTCCTAATCCTAATCTGCAGTTATTTGTTCTAGCATTTACTGTGCTGGTTATATCTAGCAATTTCAAACTTCTGTCATTTAATGATTCTTCTAATATCTTAGCTTTGATAAGTCCTGATTTCAGAAAAGTAATTTGTTCATTTGCAGATTTCAGTTCACTTGATAGATTTGCATTTTCAGAAGTGATTTTATCTAGATCATTCAATTTATCTCTGAGAAGCTTGATTTCCTTCTCAGAGCTTATCAAATCTAAGCATAGGTTTTTAAATTCAAATTTAAATTCGTCAGATTCAAAATAATAAGATGCTATTACCTGATCATCAGCTGACAGGTTTTCTTCATTATCAGATTCATCTGTATCCGATCCGCTACTGCTTTCATCAATTGCCATGAGGCAAACCTCCTTTGCCTTGGACACCTCTTCTTCTTCACTGGAGCTAGAAGATGTGGATTAATCTTCTGTATCACTCCATGTTTCAGCCACAAATCCTTTGTCCTTCTTTCTGTGCTTGCTAGAAGAGGGCTTGCTGTAATGCTTGCTTCTTGATTCCTTCTCTCTTTTTCTTTCCTTCTTTTGATTTTCAGGACATCTAGACATGAAATGTCCTGGTTTCCTGCACCCAAAACACACTACCTCTTTAGTGGGGGTTTTGTCATACCTTAGCTGGCTGTCATTTCTGGATGACTTCCTTCTGAAGTCTTTCCTTGCCATTTTGAAGAATCTCTTGGCAAAGAGACTCATTAGCTCTTCATTGACTATTGGCGCTTCAGTTCCTTCAGCAGCCCTGAATGCAATGGATTGTTCTTTCCTTGCTGGAGGAGGAGTCCTGTATTCCACTGCTTCTATGGACTTGATTAGCTGCTCATAAGATTTGAGCTTTCCCAGGAGAGTTTCTGTTGAAATCTCATTCAAGCCTCTGGCCTCTTTGATTGGCCAGATCCTGGTATCCCATGAGCTTGGGAAGCACATTAGGATCTTGTCATTCACTTCAGTCAAGGTGATTTCTTAATTTAAGGTCCTTAGGTCACTGATGATGGAGCTAAGCATGTTGTACAACACTTCAACTGTTTCTGCCTCATCCTTCTTGAAGTTTACATATTGTGTGACGAGGTTTGATCTTCTATCTTTCCACTCATCTGCTGATCCAGAAACCATTTGGTTGATTGAATCACAGATTGCTTTTGTAGAGGTGCACTCAGCCACCTTCTGAAATATGTCATCTGACATAGTCTGAGCCAATATGTTTATTGCCTTGGCATCAACAATCTTTGCTTTCTTTTGGGCCTCAGTCTACTCACGTGGTGGAACTGCAGTAGTGCTTGTAGATGTTGCAGAGGTTGAAGCTTGAGGGGGACCTGTCAAAATAGAATTATATATATCTCATCAATAGAATTCATATACAATTTAATTTTTGCCTTCCAGATGTCAAACCTGTTAAGGTTGCAAACTGGAGGTTTGATGCTTGCATAATCTTTGTTTGATGTCATAGCTGTGTATATAAATCTAAATGAAAATAAAAATAAGATTTAGATCAAACAAAGGATCTTTGGTTCAAGGGTTAGCTTGTACAACCAAAGGAACCTGCTCTGATACCAATTGAAAGTGATGTGTTAGATCTAATATACTCTAGAGGGGGTGAATAGAGTATTTGTTGGTCCTTATAAAACTATTACAGCTTCTGCTATAATTAAAAGGTGCCGAATTAAAATAAAATAAATAAGCACACAGCAGTCCTAAAACACAAGCACAACAAGAACAAAAAGAAAAGGGGCAACCAGACGACACAAGAAATTTTATAGTGGTTCCCCTAAACTTGGGTTCATCCACTCTTCTACCACTCTGGTAGGAATTCACTCAGATTTTTGATCAGTTGCCTGACACCAATGAGCTTTTGATCAGGTGCTCAAAAACTAAAAACCTCAAGTCTTTTCGATGGATACTTGTGAACCAGAATAATTTTGAAGGGAATTAAAACCCTTTACAGAGGTGGGGATGAGAGAGTGATGAGGTCTTTTCTTTCTCAATAAACTGAGAAGACTTAAGTGGATTTAGTGATGTTGTCAAAGCTCCCCCTGAGATGTAGAAGAGTTCAGGAGAACTGGAGCTTTGCACAGGGTGATAAGCCTTCAAGCTTTCAGCCTTGATCAGAGAGATCTTCAGGAACTTCTTTGACAGATGGAAGATTTGTTGTCCTGTGAAGTGTCCTGGAGAGCTTGAAGAATGAATACTCTTGATATTTGAATGATTGTTCTTCTTCTTCAAATGACAGATGTTGTTCTGATCAAGGGCTTTCTTCTATATCAGAAATCTTGTGTAAGATTGAGAGCAGACGAGTTCTATTTTTCTTGTTTGATTCAGTAATCTTCTCTCTGTATATTTTTTCTGACTTTCTTTCTAAATGTCTCTATAAGAAAAGAGAAAAATCTCTTATTATATTTTCTGGGGAAATTGGTCTTTCGAATTTTGAATTCCTTCTACATTCAATGCTGACGGCCTAGAGAATAAGCAGCATTGAATAATTTCCACAACTGCCCTGTGGAAAAATGGCAAGCAATAATCCTGGAGAATATCCTAATCAATGTTCCTCTAACGGTTATACTCGGAGAATGTTAGAGCATTGATTACCCAGGCATTATTGCAGTAATAATGGGGACAGGGCTGGAAATGACTTAGTCTGGAATCGTCGAACAGATTGCAAAAATCGTTGAGCTGAGTTCACAGTTCGTCGAGCTGAGTTGCTGTGGTCGTCGATCAGATAACTATTGTTCGTCGAGCTGAGTTCCTAGATCGTCGATCTGATAACAGAACTGAATGCTTCAGAAACTTTGCCTATTCTGTGTCTGAAGTTCGTCGAGATGAGTTTCTGGAGTTGTTAAATATTCTGTGTGGTGTCGACACAACCTTTCCAAAGTGTCGACTGATGATTTGGGTGTCGACACAAGTTCTTCTAGTGTCGACTCAGTTGGTGTCGACATATACTCTAAGTGTCGACACAAGTCTTCTGGTTCTAAGTTGTTGAAGTTGATAATCCAGAATTCGTCGGGCAGAGAACTGAGTTCGTCGACCTGAGACTAGAGAACATAGTCTTGACAAAATGTTGTAGTAGTCCAAAGATTCGTCGACCAAAGAATAGAGTTCGTCGAGCTCAGCTCAAAGAATTTAATCTGAAATCGTCAAGCTGAGCATGACTATCGTCGACCTGAGTTCGACGAATGTCGAACTCACTTTACAGAGTCTTGAATTCTTCTAAGTCTTGAGTATTTGGCTGTAACAGCCCAATTTTTTCAGCAGGCAAATTTTTGGGTGACACGGCATAGGATACAGGCGTGTCCAAGGGCGTGTTCTGCTCGGGTACGGAGTCGTGCCGAGTTCGACGAAAGTCGTTCGACGAAAAGTGTTTGGGTGGTCACGCCCTGGAGCACGGTCGTGACAGAGGGCATGTCCCGCTCGGGTTCGGCGCCAGGTCGACGAAATGCTGTGTTCAACGAATTGAGCTCGACGATTTAGCAAAGGCTTCGTGGGCTGGCAAATCATCGAACAGATATCGTTGAACGATGGGTAAATCGTCGAACGCGCGGAATCGTCAAGCAGAGATCGTTGAACGCTGGGCAAATCGTCGAGCGCTGGGCCAATTCGATGATCGCTGCCTGATCGTCGAACGGATATCGTCGAACGTGCTAATCGTCGAGCAGAAATCGTCGAATGCGCGAAATCGTCTAATGAAAATCGTCGAACGCGATATTTGACGATCGCTGGCGGGCTCGACTGTAACACCCCCATCCGTCACATGGCATATAGCAGAAGGTCCAGCTGGAACCCGACGCCATATACCACGGACATTCGGAAGGGTTACATAAGAATATTCAAACTATCCAATTAAGACTACTCGTCCTACACAGAGTATTCTAGCGGAAGCTTTTAAAGTTGAAAGAACCCCAAACTTAAATCCAATAAAGATGAATGTCCACAAGCACACTACTGGAATGAAACCCAAAATACAATGAAAAGGTACATGGCCTTATGGCCTTAAAATAGTTCACTTAATAAATAGTGTTTTCCACACGTCGGCTCGCAGGCCGGCCACACATGACAAAAGTAATGTACAACTATTATTTACGGCCTTCTAGGGCCAGCACAACAACATGGGCTCCAGCCCACTATTTGGTACTCGGCACCGCAGCACCTGCAAGCACATTCCACTGCACGGTCGCAAACAAAGCAACGGTCAGCCAAAAGCCGACCAAATTATAATGACCCCGCCCCTATGTCGGGACGGCAGTGCTCCTTCCCTGCAATTCATTAGCCCAGCTAAACAATAAAGTGCAACTATATATTTCGCCACAGGTGTAGGCTCGTACGGCCAAACACCCCGTGCACTCAGGGCACATTAACGGTGAATCCTGACACTTCAGTGTCTTCACCAACACCCCCAGGATGGCAACAACATGAGCATTTTAGCCTTTCTGACCCTGACTAGTCTAAGGCTCCCGACTATGCCAACGACCAGTCACCTTTTAGGGTCTCTCGCACCAAACCACATAGCCCAGGTCCAATTCCACTTGCCCTTTGCTCAACCGCGTAGTTCACATTAAGACGTACGCCCGAGCCAATCTTCTCTCGGATCCCAGCATTTTCCAAACAATCACATAACCCAGTTATGTTCAAGCCCGGTTCCCAGACCGCCAAGTTAGCAGAACAACGATTCCGCTCAGTTTTCTGGGTGCGCCTTGGAGCTAAACTCCAAGGATCCCTGCTACAATCTACCGCGTAGAAACCCGAAAACCCAAAGAACGGAGTCTTCTCCGGCAAAACATAACAAATGCAACATCACCGATCTAGACAATACACGTCCGGGTAGGCTTCACATAGAATGCCTATGCCCGTATTTCGATTTCAGACACTATATGCAACACAAGGGGGACTATTCACATCAACTCCAAGGAACACCACACACTCACCGCACACTCGCAGGAGCGGTATTCCCTATGCAGAAAGAAAGAGCTTCACATGCTCTAGTAGAGAATCGTTACCCTTGTAGTTCGCTTTGGCACCATGGAAAAACTACACGGACAGAACTCTTCGTAACGAACTTTCCTCCACGTATCCGTTCTCATATCTCAAAACGGTGCTTCGATGCTCCACTGGCGGCCGGAATCCTCCTTCTTCTTCCTCCTCTCTCTAACACCTTGGAAAGAGAAAGCCTTGGAGAGAAAAGAAGGATTAACTCCCCTATTCTCGGCCTTAACAGAGCTGGAAACCATCTGGGCCGTTGGATCTTATTTAAAGAAAACTAACGTGAAAGTGCAGGTTAGATCTAAAATACTCTAGAGGGGGGGGGGGTGAATAGAGTATTGTGCTTACTTCAAACTTTTTACAACTTTTGTTGTAAGCCTAGGTGAACAAGTCAGTAAGTAAAATAAAATAATCACATCAAACTATCTAATCACAGAGCATAGCCAAAACAAAAGAAAAAAGACAACCAGATGACACAAGAAATTTTATAGTGGTTCCCCAACCTGGGTACATCCACTCTTCTACCACCCTGGTAGGAATCCACTCAAGTTTTTGATCAGGTGTCTGACACCAATGATTTTTTGTTCAGGTGCTTAAAAACCAAAACATCAAGTCTTTTGGAAGGAGACTTGCAACCAGAATAATTTTGAAGGAATTAAAACCCTGTACATGAGTTGAAAAGAGAGGTGATGATGTCTTCTCTTTCTCAATGACAACTGAGAAGACTGTAGATTGATGTTAGCATATTTTGCTCCCCCTAAGATCTTGAATGTATCAGGAAAACTGGAGCACTGCTTCAGGGTGATAGCTCTTCAAAGACCTAGAATGCCTGGACCAGAAATTGCTTTAGTAACTTCTTTGACAGATTGATATTTGTTGTACTTTGAAGTTGTCCTGTAGAGTTGAAGGAAGAAGACTCTTGGTAGTATTTGAATGTTCTTCTTCTTCTTGATGAAGTTGTTCTCTGGTCAAGGCTGATTGCAGCAGAACTTTAGATTTCTGTATGATTTTTTTTCTGTACAATCTGAGTGTGTTTGTCTGATTTTCTGTATTACTGTGTGTCTGTGTGTGAGACTACTTTCTCTTCTGTGAATCTTTTTGACTGAACAATCCTTTTGAAATTTGAATGCTTGAGCAGTAATTGCAGTCGACCTGGGAAGGAAGCGGCAATCAATGATTTCCCTAACTGTCCCATGGAAAAATGGCATGAAATAATCCAAGATTAATTGCACGTTCTAACGGTAACATTCCGAGATGATCTGGCAAAAATAACTCCGGAATCATCGCCAAGAAACGGGACGGGAAAACTGGAGAAGACCTAGTCTATAATCGTCGAACGAAGAATGTAATTCGTCGAGCTGAGTTAGAGTTCATTGAGCTGAGCTTGAGTTCGTCGAGCTGAGCTTGAGTTCGTCGAGTTGTGCTTGAGAGAGTTCGTCGACCAGACAATCTTCATTTGTCGAACAGACAGTCTTCATTCGTTGAGCTGAGATCCAAATTCGTCGAGTGAAGAAAGATTGTGGACTTAGCCAAATATTCTGCATCTACTGATATTCTGTGTCGACATAAGTTGGTGTCGACTGATTGATCTTGGTGTCGACTCAAATCTTCTGGTGTCGACATAAATCTTCTGGTGTCGACATAAATTGTCTGGTGTCGACACAAATCCTAAGTGTCGACACAGATCCTCTGAATTCAGAAATCGTCGAGTAGAGTACTGCATTCGTCGACCTGAGAAGCTGACTTCGTCGACCTGAGAAGTTGAGAACTTGAGGTCCAAGTTCGTCAAGCTCAGAATCTAATTCGTCGACCGAAGCTTGAAGTTGGACTTAGAAAAATTCTGAAGTTGTCCTAACTTTAGCTTGAAGAGGAAACTCAGTCTTCTCCGAACAGAGAACTAGGATCGTCGAGCTCAGCACAAAGAATTGTCTCAGGATCGTCGAGCGCAGAACACCTTTCTTCGAGCTGAGTTTGACGAACGTCAAACTCACTTTACTTAGTCTTGAAATCTTCTAAGTCTGGAGTCTCTGGTGGTCTTGTTGATAGCTGGTCCATCTGAAGTTGACTCTAAGGACTTGGCCTAGACTCTAGGACACAAATTTGACCCTGGCTATACAGGTTGGGTCACATCCTAATCTAGTGAACCTAGCTCAAATCAACTAGGGATCCAACAATCTCCCCCTATTTGGGTGAGGTCACTAACAGAGACAAAATAGAAACAAAAAGATAAACAAAGCAAGAAAAGAGATATATCTGGCAGAGAATTACTAACACATGCAGCAGATATATATACACAGGCTTTGTTTAAAATAAATAGCACAGTTTGAAAGAAACAGTAGAAATAAATTAAACCAACATAAAGATTACTTCTTCTTTTTCTACAAAGGTTTGTCTTCTGTTTTCTTTTCTTCGGGCTTTTTGAAGATGATTTCTCTCTTTGGATCTAAAGCCTGAGCCTTTGTCATAGTCATATCAGCTGCCCCAATAATATTCAATGATGTGGCTCTGGGGACAACTTCTTCTGGATGGAGCTTCATATAGTCATCAACATTAAATAGTTCATTGCCTTTGTCAAACCTTTTCAACTCTTCCTTTCTGTACTTAGACATTGTGGTAAATCCTGATGTGTCTTTTCCTTCAGCCTTGGCTTTATTGATCAAGGATAGTCCAATTAGCTCCCGGTACCTAGCCATTCTTGCAGTATTTGTAGTTTCAGGATCTTCAAATGGAATTGGAGGAGAGTATGGCCTTTTTGGACTGCCAGCTTTTTGATCTTCAGGATATTTGTTACTGCTGCTGCTGATGCTGTTGATGCTGATTACCTGAGGATGGTTGCCTCTGCTGGCTGCTTCCAGATGATCTCCCTGACTATCTCTGATATGTCTGCATGGGGGAAGATCTCTAGGAGCTAGTGCTACTGGCACCAGCTGCTGGAGGAGGAGGAGGATCCTTCCTGTATCTGTGCACTGGAGGAGGGGAATATCTCCTACTTCTCTTCCTATCCTTCTGTTGGTTATTGGATAACCACATCCATGCAGGCATTCTCTTATATTGAGTGACATTGTGCAGAATGTAGTAAGGGGTGTCTGCATTTGGATTAGGTTTAGGAGCTGGAGGAGGAGGAGCCTTCCTTTTCTTTGATAACATTTTCTTTTTCTTACTGGCAACATCTTCATCTGAATTATCATCATCATCTTCAACTTCAGAATTAGAACCCTGAGGGTTGTCATAAAGAGAATCCAAGGCTTTCAAAGCTTTATCAGAAATAACAGCTTTCTCTGGAGGAGGGGCAGAAGGTTCAGGAACTGGAGTTTTAGCAACAGGAGAGGAAGAGGCTGCACAGGAATCAGAAATAATAGTGACAGAACTTTCAGCTGCTGTCTTATTCTTCTCTTCTATATCAGCCTGGATACGCTCATCCAAATCAGGCAAAGGAGAGTCATCCATAATAAAAACTAGTACTGAAATATCTTCTGGAATAACTGTAGGTGAAGGAGCAGCAACTGGAAGAGCAAAACTGTCACAGAGTTGCTTAGCAACTGCTGGACTAACTGGAGAGGTATAGGGTACAATAGCCAAATGTGGCTTAGTAAACTCTGCTGGAAGAAACTGCATATGTACAGTATCAAAAACTTGCAGTAGTTCTGGTAGATTAACTGTGAAATTCATAATGAAATCACCAACAGGTTTTATTTGCTCAACTGACTCATCTAGGTCAATGTCAGTATCCATAAAATGAATTAATTCAATTAAATCAGAATCAAAATCTGTATCTGTATCTGAAACTACTGCTTCTGTAGATGGAGCTGCTACTGTAACTGCTACTGCATCTGCATCTGCTGCTGCTTCTTCATAGAGCATCTGCATCTGCTGCTGCTTCTTCATAGAGCATCTCCCCCTGCCTGGGTTCAGGAGATCCTGGATCCAGGCCCCTGAATGAAGAGGGGGCAGTAGAGAGGAGAGAAATTTGGGAAGATAAGGAATTGATGGAGGTCACAAGAGGTGTAATGGCCTCTTGGATGAGAGATTTGATGAGGGGAGTGAGCAAGGATATGATGGTAGATGGATCAAATGGGGAAGGGGAAGAGGATGGAATGGAGGATAGAATAACATGAGTGTGATGAGTGGATGGAGATGAAGATGGAATGGGGGCATCTGCCATGACAGAGTCTGTGGTTAGAGTGTTAGATGGAATGGATGACAAATGAGGGGGAAGAGGAGACTGAGGAGGTGTAGGAATATGGGTGTCATGAGGTGAAGTTGGAGGTGTTGGAATATTGGTGATGTCTAGAGGTGGAGATGGAGGTGGAGTAGGCATAGAGGTATGTTGTGGTGATGAAGAAACATGAGTGGGGGAAGTTGGAGGAATTTGAAGAGTGGTTGATGATGGAAGATGGGTTGCTGGAAGAGGTTGTGGAGATAGGAGGACCTCTTCAGCAGGGAGGGGAGTGGCCTTTACAGCCCTGATGCTCTCAGAAGTTGGGATGGAGGAGGAGGAAGCCTTGGATGGATTGGAGATCGTCCTCTCCCATCTGCCAAACAAGGCGCATGTGAGGCGCTTGCTGGCATTGATGAAGATGGTCGGGGAGACCATGAGTTCACCAGCCTTCTCTAGAAGAAAGATCCCCAAGATTCTTCCATAGCAAACCTCTTTCTTGCTATTCTTCTTCTTTATCAACTCAAAGAAAATCTTACTCCAATTAACAGAACGTTTATTCACCACCGCACACATGATAAGGAATTGATGTCGGGTAATGTAATCATGTGCGATGTGCTTGCACATCAGTATCTTTCCCACAATATCCGCCAAAAACTGATAGGTGGCTGGAAGTTGTTTCTTCAACAACTTGTTAGGGTTGCTTCCGGAAAACCCCATTAACTTCAGCATATCACCAAATTCTTCAGAATCCATTTCCATATTATCTTCTCCATTCACCAAACCAAACTTTTCAGAGAGAATTACGGGAGATAACGAAACAGCATTACTCCCGATATTTCCTGTCAACACATCTTCCTCAGAGACAGTAGACGTGTATACCCATTCTCTTATTTCAGTTGCGTGCAGTTTAATCCGTCTGGTCATGAAATCCTTGAGATGGAGTTCTTCTAGTAGTTCCAGAATATAGAGAAATATGGGGTCAGAGTGTTGGAAAGAATCGAAATCCATATCAAAACCAGTATCAAATTTCATGGCAGCCAAAGCTCCTGCTGGAATCGCTATTGATGACCTGCAAGAAAGACACAGAGAAAACGACGATCAAGAGCAAGAGAACTGAAAGCTTGGGACAGAGGTCGAAGAAAACTTAGATATAAGATTTTCAGAATATGAATCGACAGTCTCCGTTCCACGAAAAGAAACAGTTCTTCGAACTGAGGTCGATGAAATAAATTATAGCTAGATAATTCGTCGAGCTCATCCAGAAGAATCGAACATAGTTTGTCGAACTCCATTCGACGAAATATCTTCTGAAGCAAAGTTCGTCGATCTCCGGTCGACGAAAATTGTTTCCACACACAGAGAATTCGTCGATCTGCGTTCGATGAGAATCTCTCAAACTTTCCCTAATTCGTCGAACATTGTTCGACGAACTCTGGAAAATTCATCGAATGTAGACAGAAATTAATTTAACTCTTCTCCATTAATCATACCCAGTTGATTTATAAAGAACAGATGATTTTTCTCATCCAAGGGTTTGGTGAAAATGTCTACTCTCTGTAGATCAGTAGGAATATGGATTAAGTTAATTTTCTTTTTGTCTACATTATCTCTAATGAAATGATGTCTTATTTTAATATGCTTGGTCCTAGAATGATGAACTGGATTCTGTGTTATAGCAATAACACTAGTATTATCACAAAATAATGTTGAATTATTTAAGTTGACACCATAGTCTAGAAGTTGATTTTGTATCCATAACATTTATGAACAGCAGTTGCCAGCAGCCATGTATTCTGCTTCTGTAGTTGATGTAGACACACATGTTTGATTTTTACAAAACAAGGAGACAAGTCTCATACCCAGGAACTGGCAAGTTCCAGAGGTACTCTTCCTGTCCACTCTACATCCAGCATAGTCAGCATCTGACTATCCAGTTAACTCAAACTCTGACTCCGCAGGATACTAGAGTCCTCGATTAGGACGACTCTTTATATATCTCAAAATTCTTTTTAAGAAAATAAGGTGAGATTCTTTAGGGTTCACTTGCAACCTAGGACAAAGGCATGTGGCAAACATTATATCAGGTCTGCTAGCTATTAGGTATAATAGGGATCCAACAATTGCCCTATAATGCTTCTGATCTACAGGTTTCCCTGTTACATCAGAATCCACAACAACATTTGTAGCCATAGGTGTCTTCATTCCTGAAGCATCACACATCCCAAACTTCTTGATAAGCTCTTTAACATACTTAGCTTGGGAGAGGAAGATACCATCATGGAGCTGCTTCACTTGGAGACCAAGGAAGTAGGAAAGCTCACCCATGCTACTTATCTCAAATTTGGAATGCATGAGGTCAGCAAACCTCTTGCACAATTTGGGATCAGTAGACCCAAAAATGATGTCATCCACATATATTTGTACTAACAAAATTTGGTCCTTATGATGTCTAGTGAAAAGAGTTTTATCTATGGTTCCTCTTGAAAATTTATGCTCTAAAAGAAAGCTTACTAAGGTGTCATACGAAGCTCTTGGAGCTTGCTTTAAATCATAGAGAGCTTTATGCAATTTAAATACAAAAGAGGGTTGAGTTAGAGAGGTAAAACCTGGAGGTTGTTCTACATAAACCTCTTCTTGAAGCACTCCATTCAAGAATGCACTCTTGACATCCATTTGGAACACTTTGAATCTCCTTTGAGCTGCATAGGCTAGGAATATTCTTATGGCCTATAACCTTGCAACAGGGGCAAATGTTTGGTCATAGTCAATTCCTTCCTCTTGCTTGTAGCCTTGAGCAACAAGCCTAACCATGTTTCTCACTATGTTCCCTTGAGCATCCAGCTTGTTCCTGTAGACCCATTTGGTTCCAATAACTGGGTAGTTATGGGGTCTTGGAACCAAATCTCAAACTCTACATCTCCCAATCTGATTTAGTTCCTCCTGCATTGCAATGATCCAGTGGGGATCTTGCTCAGCTTCATGGATGGTGAGAGGTTCAATTTGAGAGAGAAAACAGGCATGCATCAAGTCTTGGTTGAGTTGATGCCTTGTCTGTACACCTACTGAAATGTCTCCAATCACTTGAGATTTGGAGTGATCTCTAAGTGTGATAAGATCAGTTGGTGGAGTTTGTTGATTAACAACTTCTGTAATTAATTCCTCTTGGGGAATGGTACTAGCTGTTGAGGGAAGTTCAACCACTTCCACTTGAAGTTCTTCTTCACTGTCTTCAGCAACCTGTGGAGTAGGATGGGTTGATACCTCTTCTGTAAGGTTTAGTCCATCCATAGACTCACACAGTGGTGGAACCTACAAAAAGCTATTGGTAGAAATCTCTTTCTTCTTATAAGACATGTTAGCTTCATCAAAAGATACATGAACAGACTCTTCAATTTTAAGGGTGGGTTTATTAAAAACCCTATAGGCCTTGCTTACTTGGGAGTATCCTAGAAAAATTCCTTCTTCAGCCTTAGCCTCAAACTTTCTAATGTATCTTTTGTTGTTAGTGTGAATATAACATACACAACCAAAAACTTTAAAATAAGTGATTTTAGGTTTCTTCCCTTTAAGTAATTCATAGGGGGTCTTATTTTTCAGCTTATGTATAAGGCTTCTATTCAGGACATAGTTAGCAGTATTTACAGCTTCTTCCCAAAAGGATAGAGGCATGTAAGCATCTGCTAATAATGTACCTGTAGATTCAATGAGTGTCCTATTTTTCCTTTCGGCAACCCCATTTTGTTGGAGAGTTCTAGTAGCTGAGAAGCACTGCCTGATAGCATCCTTCTCACAGAACTCATGCATAAGAAGAGGCTCAAACTCTGTGTAATGATCACTTCTGATCAATGCAACATGAGTAGAGAACTCAATCTGTATGGTCCTGAGAAAATCTGTAAGAACCTTGAATGTATCTGACTTAGCTCTCAGAAAGGCTACCCAACTGAATTTAGAGAAGTCATCAACAATCACTAAAGTATAAGACTTCCCTCCTAGAATTTGTACTGCAATGGGTCCAAATAGATCCACATGAAGCAAATACAAAATCCTAGGTGAATCACTTTTATTAATGGATTTGAAACTAGTTTTATTTTGCTTGCCTAATTGACAAGCCCTGCATAGGTTTTCCTTCTTGTAGGGGCCAGAAGGTGAACCTCTAACAAGGTTGTCTTTAGATAACCTAGATATATTCTTAAGGTTTACATGGCCTAATATTTTATGTCATAACTCATTTTGGTTAATAGTAAAATTTAGTAAGCAGATATCAGTTGTGGCAGAAATAAAATCTACTAGATATATATTGCCTTGTCTAAGTCCAATTAAAACAGTTTGGTTTTCATTGTTAATAATAGAGCAAGAGGTGGAGTTAAAGTGTACCTGATAACCTTCATCACATAATTGACTTATGGATATTAGGTTATTTTTAAGTCCTCTTAGATATGTTACTTTCTTGAAAGTGACTGTCCCAATCTTGACTGCTCCATATCCTTCTGACTGGCCACTCTTTGAATCTCCAAAAATGACCTTTGGTCCTAGCTTGGACTTGTAATTGGATAAATTTGCATTGCTACCTGTCATATGCTTGGAGCAACCACTGTCCAAGTACCAGGTTTGACTTACCCTTGGACAGATCTTCACCTGTACCTGCAAAGAAAAACAAAATTCAATTGTTCTTGACCTAGGTTACCTTGGGTCCTTTATTTGGTTGAAATGAAAAGCTGGAAATAACTGACAAAGCAGGTTGAGATTTATAACCTAAGGGGTGATATCTCCTAGGTGGAATAACACAATCAGCTACTGGATTGAATGACTTGTTAGCTGGTTTAGAGTTTCTGTAAGAGAAATAGTTTAAGTTTGGTCCTTCTGGGTTCGACGAATTTTTGTAAGTTCGTCGACAAGAGTTCAACGAATAGGGCTGAGATCGTCGATCTCTGCTCAGAGAATGACAGTAGTCATTTTCTGTGCCCCAAGTTCGTCGACCTCCACTCGACGAACCATACCAAGTTCGTCGATCGCAGTTAGACGAATTGTTATTACTAAAGTTTGTGTTTAGCATTCGTCAATCTGGGTTCGACGAACTGGCCACATTTTGTCGATCTGAGTTCGACGAATGCTGCTGAACTTTGTTTTTATTAACTGTTTTCTGGTTTCTGTTTCTCTTGTCTATAGGTTTTGGATTATTTTCAGACAATGGTTTGTTTATAATCTTTTCCTTTTCTTTGGCAGAAATAAATTTAATAGGGGTTGTAAGAATATTTTTCTTAATTATGGGGGGCAAACTTGATGAAGCACCCAAGCCCAGCTTGCCATTTAATCTGGAATTCACAGTGCTTGTAATGTCCACCAGCTTGAGACTTCTCCCATTGAGAGATTGCTCAAGTTGTTTGGCCTCACATAATTCAGATTTTAATTTAATTATTTGTTCATTAGTTAAGGTTAATTGATCTTGTAGTTTAATGTTTTCTGAGTTAACAGATTCAAGACTTCCTAGTCTTTCTCTAAGAGTTTTTATTTCTTTTTGTGATTTGATTATGTCTAAGCACATAGTTTTGAATTCAGTTTTAAATAAATCAAAATTAAAATCAAAACTAGAAAGAACCTGATCTGCCTCTGAGTCTGAGGCTGCTTCATCTTCAGATTCTCCTTCTGATCCAGAATTGCTCCTGGAGGCATCAATTGCCATAAGGCAAACATCCTTGGATCTTGCTTCTTCCTCTTCTTCACTTGAGCTAGAAGAGGATGATTCTTCCTCTGTATCACTCCATGTCTCAGCAACAAAGCCCTTGTCTTTCTTTTTATACTTGCTGGAAGAGGGTCTACTGCTGTGTTTTCTTATGGAGTCTTTTTCTCTGCTCTTGTCCTTCTTCTGGTTTTTTGGACATTCTGAGATGTAATGTCCAGGCTTTCTGCATCCAAAGCACACAACCTCCTTGGTTGGTGTCTTGTCATACTTAGGCTTATCATCTTGCCTAGATGATTTCCTTCTGAAATCCTTCCTAGCCATCTTATAGAATCTTTTTGCAAAGAGGCTCATGAGTCTTCATTTGAAGTTGAGGTCTCACTTTCCTCAGATGCTTTGAAGGCTATGATGTGATCCTTTCTCACTGGAGTTGTTACCTTTTGTTTTGCTGCTTCTCTTGATTTGATTAGTTGCTCGTAGGACTTTAATTTGCCTAGTAGAGACTCAGTTGATATCTCATTAAGGCTTCTGGCTTCTTTGATAAGCCAGATTCTTGAATCCCAAGAGCTGGGGAAGCACATCAATATCTTAACATTCACCTCTGTCAGGGTGATGTCCTTATCCAGGGTTTTGAGCTCATTGATGATTGAGCTCAACCTATTATACATGTCAGCCACTGATTCAGCCTCATCCTTTTTAAAGTTCTCATACAGGGATATGAGGTTTGATCTCCTGTCTTTTCTTTCATCTACTGAGCCAGCTACCATTTGGTTGAGGGAATCCCAAATGGCCTTGGCTGAGGTGCACTCAGCCACCTTCTAAAATATGTCATCTGACATAGTTTGAACCAAGATGTTCATTGCCTTAGCATCTGCCATTTTGGCTTTCTTGTAGGCCTCATTATTTTCTGGAGGAGGTACTGCAGTCATGTTGGTGGAGGTGCTTGTAGAAGTTGTAGGTGCTGGAGGTACACCTGTCAAGATAATAGAAAAAATATCCTCATCAATAGAATTCATATATAATCTGATTCTTGGCTTCCAGATGACAAACTTGTTAAGATTGCAAACTGGAGGTCTGATGCTTGCATAATCTTTGTTTTGGGTCATTTCTGTGAAGAAATAAATCTAATAACAAAAACAAACAAACAGATCTAACAAGAGGGATCTTTGTGGTTCAGGTGTTAGCCTGTACAACCACTTAAGGGGTGGTATTTTAACCAACCTCCCTCTGATACCAATTGAAAGTGCAGGTTAGATCTGAAATACTCTAGAGGATGGGGGGGGGGTGAATAGAGTATTGTGCTTACTTCAAACTTTTTACAACTTTTGTTGTAAGCCTACGTGAACAAGTAAGTAAGTAAAATAAAATAATCACAGCAAACTATCTAATCACAGAGCACAGCCAAAACAAAAGAAAAAGGGCAACCAGACGACACAAGAAATTTTATAGTGGTTCCCCAACCTGGGTACATCCACTCTTCTACCACCCTGGTAGGAATCCACTCATGTTTTTGATCAGGTGCCTGACACTAATAAGCTTTTGTTCAGGTGCTCAAAAACCAAAACCTCAAGTCTTTTGGAAGGAGACTTGCAACCAGAATAATTTTGAAGGGAATTAAAACCCTGTACAGGAGTTTAAAAGAGAGGTGATGATGTCTTCTCTTTCTCAATGACAACTGAGAAGACTGTGGATTGATGTTAGCAGATTTTGCTCCCCTTGAGATCTTGAATGTATCAGGAAAACTGGAGCACTACTTCAGGGTGATAGGTCTTCAATGACCTAGAATGCCTGCACCAGAAATTGCTTCAGGAACATCTTTGACAGATTGATATTTGTTGTCCTTTGAAGTTGTCCTATAGAGTTGAAGGAAGAAGACTCTTGGTAGTATTTGAATGTTCTTCTTCTTCTTCTTGATGAAGTTATTCTCTGGTCAAGGCTGATTGCAGTAGATCTTTAGATTTCTGTATGATTGTTCTTCTGTGCAATCTGAGTGTGTTTGTCTGATTGTTTGTATTGCTGTGTGTCTGTCTGTGAGATCACTTTCTCTTCTGTGAATCTTTTTGGCAGAGGAATCCTTTTGAAATTTGAATGTTTGAGCAGTAATTGCAGTCAACCTGGGAAGGAAGTGGCAATCAATGATTTCCCTAACTGTCCCATGGAAAAACGGCATGAAATAATCCAAGATTAATTGCACGTTCTAACGGTAACATTCCGAGAAGATCTGACATAAATAACTCTGGAATCATCGCCAAGAAATAGGACGGGAAAACTGGAGAAGACCTAGTCTGGAATCGTCGAACGAAGAACGCAATTTGTCGAGCTGAGTTAGAGTTCGTCGAGCTGAGCTTGAGTTCGTCGAGCTGAGCTTGAGAGAGTTCGTCGACCAGAGAATCTTCATTTGTCGAACAGACAGTCTTCATTCGTTGAGCTGAGATCCAAATTCGTCGAGTGAAGAAAGATTGTGGACTTAGCCAAATATTCTGCATCTACTGATATTCTGTGGACATAAGTTGGTGTCGACTGATTGATCTTGGTGTCGACTCAAATCTTCTGGTGTCGACATAAATCTTCTGGTGTCGGCATAAATTGTCTAGTGGCGACACAAATCCTAAGTGTCGACACAGATCCTCTGAATTTAGAAATCGTCAAGTAGAGTACTGCATTCGTCGACCTGAGAAGTTGAGAACTTGAGGTCCAAGTTTGTCGAGCTCAGAATCTAATTCGTCGACCGAAGCTTGAAGTTGGACTTAGAAAAATTCTGAAGTTGTCCTGACTTTAGCTTGATGAGGAAACTCAGTCTTCGTCGAACATAGAACTAGGATCGTCGAGCTCAGCACAAAGAATTGTCTCACGATCGTCGAGCGCAGAATGTAACGCCCCGAATTTTGTGTGCGAGTCGGTCGCGGAAAAAGAGTTTTTGGTGCCTGTAGGGGTACACGGCCTAGGACACGGGCGTGTCCAAGGCCGTGTCTGGCTGGTGATTTTTTGGTCGTTTTCAACCCGAGAAGGACACGGCCAGGAACACGGCCAGATGACACGGGCGTGTCATCCGACACGGGCGTGTGTCAACTCGTGTCCCTACCCGTGTCCTGATGGGTCATGTCCGTTGCCGTGGCGGTTATGCGTGGCACGCCCACGAACACGGGCGTGTCGAGGATCCCGACACGGGCGTGTCAGGTCAGACACGGGCGTGTCTTGGCCCGTGTGCGTTTCTCAGTTCGACGATCGTGCCTGGATCGAGGCACACGACCATGGACACGGCCGTGTGCCAAGCCGTGTGCGGCCCAGGTCTGGGGAATTTTGTGCAGATCCGAGCCATTCATTTTCTTTAATTAGGATCCGATGGCCCAGATTTAACCCTGCTCTGTTAAGGCCGGGAATAGGGAGTTATTCCCTCATTTTTCTCTCCAAAGTTCTCCCCTTCCAAAGTGAGAGAGGAGAGGAAGAAGAAGGAGGTTTCCGGCCGCCGGCGGAGCATCGGAGTACCGTTTCGAAATCGGAGAGCGGATCCGTGGAGGGAAGGTCATTGCGAAGAGTTCTAATCGCGTAGTTTTTCCATGGCGCCAAAATGGACTACAAGTGTAACGATTCTCAACTCGAGCGCTTGAAGCTCTTTCTTTCTGCATAGGGAATCCCGCTCCCGCGAGTATGCGGTGAGTGCGTGGTGTTCCTTGGGGTTGACGGGAATAGTCACCCTTGTGTTGCATGTAGAGCCCAGAATCGTAAGTACGGGCATAGGCATTGTGTGTGAAGCCTACCCGGACGTGTTTTGTCTGGATCAGTGATGTTGCATTTGAGGTGGTTTTGCCGGAGAAGACTCCGTGCTTTGTATTTTTTTGGTTTCCACGCGGTAGATTGCAGCAGGGATCCTTGAAGGTTAGCTTCAAGGCGCACCCGGAAAATTGAGCGGAAACGTGTTCTGCTAACTTGGCGGTCTGGGAACCGGCCTTGATCATAACTGGGTTATGAGATTGTTTTGGAAAATTTGGGATCCGAGAGAAGCTTGGCCCGCGCAAAGTTCCTTAAATTGGACATGCGGCGTGAGCAACGGGCAAGTGGAATTGGACCTAGGCTATGTGGTTCTGTGCGAGAGACCCGAAGACGGGGACTGGCCGTTGGCATAGTCGGAGCCTTAGACGGTGGTCAGAAAGGCTAAATGCTCACATGTTGTTTCCATCCTGGGGGTGGTGGTGAATGCACTGATGGGTCAGGGTTCACCATGAATGTGCCCTGAGTGCACGGGGTGTTTGGCCGTGCGAGCCTACACCTGTGGCGAATTATAATTGCGCTATATATATATTGTTGGGCTAATGTTATGCAGGGAAAGAGCACCGCCGTCCCGAGTAAGGGGCGGGGTCGTTATAATTTGGTCGGCTTTTAGCTGACCGTTGCTTTATTTGCCACCGTGCGGTGGTATGTGCTTGCAGGTGTTGCGGAGCCGAGCGCCAAATAGCGGGCTGGAGCCCATGTTGCTGTGCTGGCCCTAGAAGGCCGTAGAATAGTTTTATTTATATATTTCATGTGTGGCCGGCCTGCGAGCCGATGTATGTAAAACACTATTTATGAAGTGAACATTTGTAAGGCCATAAGGCCATGTACCTGTTTCTGTGTATTTGGGGTTTCATTCCTGTTGTTGTAGCTGTGGACATTCATTTTGATGGATTTATTTTTGGGTTCTTTCAACTTTAAAAATCTTCCGCTAGAATGCTCTGTGATTAGGACGAGTAGTCTTAATTGGTTGGTTTGATTATTCATTTAGTAACCCTTCCGACTGTCTGTGGTATATGGCGTCGGGTTCCAGCTGGACCTTCTGTTATATGCCATGCGACGGATGGGGGTGTTACAATTTGGTATCAGACTTCTGGTTACGGTCAAGCTTAAATGAATTCGTGGGCGAATTCTTTTAAGGGGTGGTGAGCACATGTGTGCGTCATCGTTATAACATCAAAAAGAACCCATGAATGTCCACTTAAGAATGAAAAATACACTTGTTTGGTGGAACCTGAGTGTTCCAATGATTGCTTTTAGCAATTTGTTTGTTGTCTAATTGTGTGTCTTTGCTAATTTAGGCAGTTGGGAGCGGTGCTGGTCAGTCAGAGCGTCCGCAATCTGCGGAAAGTAGTGCACCAAGGGACGTGCCTGCTACACCTCCTTCAGCGGAAACCATCAGGATGGTGGCTGAAGCCGTGTTCGCAATGATAAATGCCCAACCTGCAGGGCAAATGCATCGCGCACCTCCTGCAAATGAGCAAGAACCGGTTAGGGCGACAGAGCCGAGAGTGGTGGAACGCGCGGCAGTTGAGTTAGTAGAGCCGAGGAGAACTACGGAGAGGCAGCTAAAGCACGTGATGGGCTTTAATCCTCCGAGGTTTAATGGGGTTGGAACACCAACTCAAGCTGAGGACTGGCTCTCTTCCATAAAGAGGGTGTTGACGGCCACAATGACTGAGGAGTGGCAGAAGACCACCATAGCGACTTTTCTTTTGGAAGGAGAAGCGAGGATGTGGTGGGACGAGTTGGAGTTTCATCTTCTAGTGGAAAGGCAGCCTGCGGATGTGCCGATGGAGGAATTTTCAAGATTGTTCCTAGCCAGATTTGTACCTTCTGCTCAGAGGTTGGATATGGAGAATCAATTTCTTGGGTTGACTCAGGGATCCAGAAGCGTGGACGAATATCTGCATGAGTTCATACGGTTGGGTCGTTATGCTGGTGCTATGTTTTCAGAAGAAGAGAGGAAGACCAACCGATTCTATGAGGGTCTTCGCGGCGATTTACAGTTACTCCTTACTGGGCCTAAGGCGCAGGGCTTCCTAGCCTTGGTCAATTCAGCCCGATCGTTGGAAAAGGTTGCGAAGAAGGTTCAAGAGAAGAGGGACCCAGGAGAAAGGAAGACCGAGTTCAAGGTGCCAAGTAACAAGACAGGTTTCCGCAGATGGAACAAGAAGCGGAGGTCTTCAAACTCAGCCCCTTCGGCTGATGCATCGGGGGCAACTACAAGTCGAGTCCCCGGGGCTTGCTACAACTGCGGGAAGACGGGGCATTTTGCTCGGGAGTGTTGGAGCGGACGTCCAAAGTCCGAGAGGAGACCTGGAGCGACTTATGAGGAGAAAGGGAAGGCGGTGGAGTCAACCGCATCCCATCATGCTCCAGCCCAGCCTAAAGTCTACAACCTTGGCCTACAGGAGGCCATTAAGCAAGCAGACGTGGTGACAGGTATGAGTTAAATTACAGTGGTTTAACTTTTATAGTTGTTACCTTCGTATTTGTTAGCTTACGTTTGTTAGTTCTAGGCTTTGTGTTGATCTTTGGGTTTCCGGCGAGAGCCCTTTTTGATACGGGGGCATCACATTCCTTCTTGTCTGAAAAGTTTATATCGCGCATCGGAGTTCCGTTCTCGATGGCAGAAAACAAGTTGGATGTGTTGTTGCCTAATGGGTGCTCAATGCGTGCGGATAGGATTTGTGTTGTGAAGATTCGGATTGGAGACCGGGAGTTTGATTTGCGGGCGTTGGTTCTACCATTAGTGGAGTTCGACGCAATTTTCGGTATGGATTGGCTCTCAGAGCAAAGTGCATGTATTGATTGCAACCGTAAAGAAGTCAAGTTGGGTCTGGACACTGAACGGGAGACTACTTTTGCGGGCATGAAGGGGTCAGGGAAAGTTCTGATATCGGCCCTTCAGGTGTTCAAGGAAGTTCGGTCTAGGGCAGAACTGTATGTCACTCTAGTGCAGACTGCGACGCCTGAACCTAGTTTGGGCAACATCCCAGTTGTGTCCGAGTATCCTGATGTGTTTCCAGATGATCTCCCAGGAGCCCCTCCTTAGCGGGAGATAGACTTTACTATAGAGCTGGTACCGGGTGCCAAACCGGTGTCACGCTCCCCCTATCAGATAGCCCCAAGAGAAATGGCAGAGTTGAAGGTGCAACTGCAAGAGTTACTAGGGCAAGGTTATGTGCGTCCAAGTTCATCGCCTTGGAGCGCACCAGTTCTCTTTGTTAAGAAGAAAGATGGGAGCTTGCGGCTTTGTATCGATTATCGGGAATTGAACAAACTTACGGAGAAGAACAAATATCCAATCCCGAGGATTGACGATCTATTTGATCAGCTGGTTGGATCAACTGTATATTCGAAGTTAGATTTGAAGTCCGGTAACTATCAGTTGAGGATAAGGGAGAGCGACATCCCAAAGATAACATTTAGTACGCGGTTTGGGCATTACGAGTTCACGGTTATGCCGTTTGGGTTGACGAATGCGCCATCCGTATTTATGGATCTGATGAATAGGACGTTCAGAGAATACCTGGATCAGTTTGTGATAGTATTTATCGATGATATCCTGGTGTATTCGCGGTGCGAGGAGGATCATTACAAGCATTTACACATGGTGTTGGAGACATTGAGGAAAAGTCAGTTGTATGCAAAGTTCTCCAAGTGTGAGTTCTGGTTATCCTCGATAGCGTTCCTTGGTCATGTTGTCAGTGGAGAAGGAATAGTTGTGGATCCGACGAAGATAGTGGCGATACGGGAGTGGCCTACTTTGACTACGGTGGCAGAGGTCCGGAGTTTTCTGGGGCTTGCTGGCTACTACAGGCGCTTCGTAGAGAACTTCTCGCGGATAGCACTACCACTCACGACGTTGACAAGAAAGGATCAGAAGTTTGTGTGGTCTCCGGAGTGCGAACAGGCTTTTGAAGAATTGAAGAGGCGGTTGACTACGGCGCCCATTTTATGTTCGCCAAGTGGAACCGAAGGGTTCGAGATCTATAGTGATGCTTCGGGCAGTGGTTTGGGCTGTGTTCTGCTACAGCATGGGAGAGTGATAGCTTATGGTTCACGACAACTGAAGGTTCATGAGAGGAATTATCCGGTCCACGACTTAGAGTTAGCGGCCGTGATATTTGCTCTTAAGCTTTGGAGGCACTATCTGTACGGTGTGAAGGTCGATATTTACACCGATCATAAGAGTTTGAAGTACCTATTGGACCAAAAGGATTTGAACATGAGGCAGAGGAGGTGGATGGAGTTCTTAGGGGACTACACCTTCAAGATACACTATGTGCCTGGGAAGGGAAATGCAGTGGCGGATGCGTTGAGTCGTAAGATTCCCGCACAAGCCAATTGGTTATCAGTATATGATGAGAGATTGGTCCAAGAGTTGGAGGCATTGGAAATATCTTGCGTCGATAAGCAGTCAAGTGACGAGGCAAAACTGTTTTGGACAGAGGTGCAATGTGACCTAGCAGATAGAGTTCGGCGGGCTTTGGTTCAGGATAGCAGCATGAAGCAAATCTTGGATGAAGCTTTGGATGGGTCAAATTCTCAGTTTGTGGTTGAAGATGGGTTGCTAAGGAAGGACAGTCATCTATGCGTTCCTAGTGCGGATAATATTCGGGAGGAGTTGATGTATGAGGCTCATCATACCAAGTACTCAATCCACCCGGGAAGGACTAAGATGTATAGAGACATGAAGAAATTATTCTGGTGGCCGGGTTTGAAGAAGGATGTGGCACTTTATGTGGCCAAGTGCCGTACTTGTGCATTGGTGAAGGCGGAATGCCAGAAGCCCGGAGGTTTCTTGAAATCCCTTCCTATCCCAGAATGGAAGTTCGACGATATATCTATGGATTTTGTGCACGGTTTGCCGAAGTCGCAGAAAGGAAATGACGCCATTTGGGTGGTCGTAGATAGATTGACAAAAGTGTCGCACTTTATCCCAATGAAAAAGGAGGATCCAGTGGAAAAGTTAGCCAAACTCTACGTGGATAATATTGTACGATTGCATGGTGTGCCTAGAAGTATTGTTAGTGATCGAGATGGACGCTTCACGTCAGATGACTGGAGGTTGGTGCATGGTCTGTTGGGTACTAAGCTAAAGTTCAGCACAGCATTTCACCCGCAGACAGATGGCCAAACCGAGAGAGTCAACAGGACTATGGAGGACATGCTTCGCATGTGCGTCCTAGATTTCGGGAAGCATTGGGAGGATCACCTGTACATGGTGGAGTTTGCTTACAACAACAGCTTTCAGGCAAGCATTGGAATGGCGCCTTTCGAAGCCTTGTACGGAAGGAAGTGTCGTACGCCGTTGTCTTGGTTGGAGGCAGGCGAATCAAAGTTGTATAAACGTCAAGCGGTGGAAGATGCCACTTCAATGATACGGACAATTCAGGAAAGGCTGAAGATTGCTCAGGATAGACAGTCAAAGTATTACAATGCCAAACATAGAAATGTGGAATTCAACGTTGGCGACATGGTATATTTGAAGATCAAGCCGTTCAAGGGTGTATCGCGGGTTCGACGCTTGAAGAAGTTGAGTCCGAGATACCTTGGACCATTTGAAATCCTGGAGCGTGTTGGCGAGGCGGCGTATAGATTAAAGCTGTCGACGGAGTTGAGTGGGCTGCATGATGTATTCCACGTATCGGTGTTGCGTAAGGCAGTGCAAGAGCCTTCGCAGATCGTTGCAGACAATCAGGTACCGGTTGACTATGAGTTAACAACAAGGGTCAAGCCAGTGCGAATTGAAGATGTTGCAGTCAAACGACTCAGCAACAAGGAGGTCCGAATGGTTAAAGTCCATTGGGATAATTGCGGACGTGAGGAGCTTTCTTGGGAGCGAGAGCAAGCTATGTTGGAGGAATACCCCGAGTTATTCCACTCAGGTATCATTTAGCTTTTGTGTACCTTTGCTTAATTTCGGGACGAAATTCCTTAAGTGGGGGAGATTTGTAACGCCCTGAATTTTGTGTGCGAGTCGGTCGCGGAAAAAGAGTTTTTGGTGCCTGTAGGGGTACACGGCCTAGGACACGGGCGTGTCCAAGGCCGTGTCTGGCTGGTGATTTTTTTGTCGTTTTCAACCCGAGAAGGACACGGCCAGGAACACGGCCAGATGACACGGGCGTGTCATCCGACACGGGCGTGTGTCAACCCGTGTCCCTACCCGTGTCCTGATGGGTCATGTCCGTTGCCGTGGCGGTTATGCGTGACACGCCCACGAACACGGGCGTGTCGAGGATCCCGACACGGGCGTGTCAGGTCAGACACGGGCGTGTCTTGGCCCGTGTGCGTTTCTCAGTTCGACGATCGTGCCTGGATCGAGGCACACGGCCAAGGACACGGCCGTGTGCCAAGCCGTGTGCGGCCCAGGTCTGGGGAATTTTGTGCAGATCCGAGCCATTCATTTTCTTTAATTAGGATCCGATGGCCCAGATTTAACCCTGCTCTGTTAAGGCCGGGAATAGGGAGTTATTCCCTCATTTTTCTCTCCAAAGTTCTCCCCTTCCAAAGTGAGAGAGGAGAGGAAGAAGAAGGAGGTTTCCGGCCGCCGGCGGAGCATCGGAGTACCGTTTCGAAATCAGAGAGCGGATCCGTGGAGGGAAGGTCATTGCGAAGAGTTCTAACCGCGTAGTTTTTCCATGGCGCCAAAACGGACTACAAGGGTAACGATTCTCAACTCGAGCGCTTGAAGCTCTTTCTTTCTGCATAGGGAATCCCGCTCCCGCGAGTATGCGGTGAGTGCGTGGTGTTCCTTGGGGTTGACGGGAATAGTCCCCCTTGTGTTGCATGTAGCGCCCGGAATCGTAAGTACGGGCATAGGCATTGTGTGTGAAGCCTACCCGGACGTGTTTTGTCTGGATCGGTGATGTTGCATTTGAGGTGGTTTTGCCGGAGAAGACTCCGTGCTTTGGATTTTTCGGGTTTCCACGCGGTAGATTGCAGCAGGGATCCTTGAAGGTTAGCTTCAAGGCGCACCCGGAAAATTGAGCGGAAACGTGTTCTGCTAACTTGGCGGTCTGGGAACCGGCCTTGATCATAACTGGGTTATGAGATTGTTTTGGAAAATTTGGGATCCGAGAGAAGCTTGGCCCGCGCAAAGTTCCTTAAATTGGACATGCGGCGTGAGCAACGGGCAAGTGGAATTGGACCTAGGCTATGTGGTTCGGTGCGAGAGACCCGAAGACGGGGACTGGCCGTTGGCATAGTCGGAGTCTTAGACGGTGGTCAGAAAGGCTAAATGCTCACATGTTGTTGCCATCCTGGGGGTGGTGGTGAATGCACTGATGGGTCAGGGTTCACCATGAATGTGCCCTGAGTGCACGGGGTGTTTGGCCGTGCGAGCCTACACCTGTGGCGAATTATAATTGCGCTATATATATATTGTTGGGCTAATGTTATGCAGGGAAAGAGCACCGCCGTCCCGAGTAAGGGGCGGGGTCGTTATAATTTGGTCGGCTTTTAGCTGACTGTTGCTTTATTTTCCACCGTGCGGTGGTATGTGCTTGCAGGTGCTGCGGAGCCGAGCGCCAAATAGCGGGCTGGAGCCCATGTTGCTGTGCTGGCCCTAGAAGGCCGTAGAATAGTTTTATTTATATATTTCATGTGTGGCCGGCCTGCGAGCCGATGTATGTAAAACATTATTTATGAAGTGAACATTTGTAAGGCCATAAGGCCATGTACCTGTTTCTGTGTATTTGGGGTTTCATTCCTGTTGTTGTAGCTGTGGACATTCATTTTGATGGATTTATTTTTGGGTTCTTTCAACTTTAAAAATCTTCCGCTAGAATGCTCTGTGATTAGGACGAGTAGTCTTAATTGGTTGGTTTGATTATTCATTTAGTAACCCTTCCGACTGTCTGTGGTATATGGCGTCGGGTTCCAGCTGGACCTTCTGTTATATGCCATGCGACGGATGGGGGTGTTACACAGAACACCTTTCGTCGAGCTGAGTTTGACGAACGTCAAACTCACTTTACTTAGTCTTGAAATCTTCTAAGTCTGGAGTCTCTGATGGTCTTGTTGATAGCTGGTCCATCTGAAGTTGACTCTAAGGACTTGGCCTAGATTCTAGGACACAAATTTGACCCGGGCTATACAGGTTTGGTCACATCCTAATCTAGTGAACCTAGCCAAATCAACTAGGGATCCAACAGAACGGCTCAGATCCGCTCAAAAATCTCCAAACCTGGGCCGAACATGGCCTGGCACACGGCCGTGTCCCAGGCCGTGTGCCTCGATCCAGACACGATCGTCGAACACAGAGACTCACATGGGCTCAGACACACCCGTGTCCCACCTGACACGCCCGTGTCGGGTCTCTCGACACGCCCGTGACCGGGGGATTGTCACGCATAACCGCCACGTCAACCGACACGACCCAACTGAACACGGGTACTGACACGGGTAGGCACACGCCCGTGTCAAAGGACACGCCCGTGTCATGCAGCCGTGTTCCTAGACGTGTCCTTCTTGGGATGAAATCGGCCAAAACACCAGTCAGACACGGCCTTGGACACGCCCGTGTCCTAGGCCGTGTACCCCTATACAGAAACCAAAAATCCCTTTTTACGCGACCGACTCAAATATAATTTTCGGGGCATTACAAGTCTCCCCCACTTAAGGAATTTCATCCCGAAATTATGTAAAAGGTACACAAAATTAAATGTTACCTGAATGGAATAACTCGGGGTATTCCTCCAATATAGCTTGCTCTCGCTCCCAAGAAAGCTCCTCCCGTCCGTAGTTATCCCAACGAACTTTAACCATTCAGACCTCCTTGTTGCGGAGTCGTTTGACTGCAATATCTTCAATACGTACCGGCTTGACCCTTGTTGTCAACTCATAATCAACCGGTACTTGATTGTCCTCAATGATCTGCGAAGGCTCTTGCACTGCCTTACGCAACACCGACACGTGGAACACATCATGTAGCCCACAAAACTCCACCGACAGCTTCAATCTATACGCCGCCTCGCCAACACGCTCCAAGATTTCAAATGGTCCCAGGTATCTCGGACTCAGCTTCTTCAAGCTTCGAACCCGCGATATACCCTTGAATGGCTTGATTTTTAGATACACCATGTTGCCAACACTGAACTCCACGTTCCTATGCTTGGCGTTATAGCACTTTGACTGTCTATCCTGAGCGATCTTCAACATTTCCTGAATTGTTCGCACCATTGAAGTGGCGTCTTCCACCGATTGACGTTTATACAACTTCGATTCGCCTGCCTCCAACCAAGACAATGGCGTACGACACTTCCTCCCGTACAAGGCTTCTAAAGGCGCCATACCAATGCTCGCCTAAAAGTTGTTGTTATAAGCAAACTCCACCATATACAGGTGATCCTCCCAATGTTTCTGAAATCTAGGACGCACATGCGAAGCATGTCCTCCATAGTCTTGTTGACCCTCTCGGTCTGACCATCCGTCTGTGGATGAAAGGCTGTGCTGAAACTCAGCTTAGTTCCCAACATACTATGCACCAACCTCCATTCCTTCGACGTAAAGCGTCCATCTCGGTCACTAACAATACTACGGGGCACACCATGCAACCGTACAATATTATCCACGTAGAGTTTGGCTAACTTTTCCACCGGATCCTCCATCCTATTCGGAATAAAGTGTGACACCTTTGTCAACCTATCTACGACCACCCATCTGACATCGTTTCCCTTATGTGACTTCGGCAAACCATGCACAAAATCCATAGATATGTCATCGAATTTCCATTCTGGGATATGTAGTGGCTTCAAGAAACCTCCTGGCTTCTGACATTCCGCCTTCACACATGCACAAGTACGGCACTTGGCCACATAAAGTGATACATCCTTCGTCAATTCTGGCCATCAGAATAATTTCTTCATGTCTCTATACATCTTCGTGCTTCCCGGGTGGATTGAGTACTTGGTATGATGAGCCTCATACATCAACTCCTCCCGAAGATTATCCGCACTAGGAAAGCATAGGCGACCGTCCTTCCTTAGCAACCCATCCTCAACAGCAAACTGGGAATTTGACCCATCCAATGATTCATCCAAGATCTACTCCATGCTGTTTTCCTGAACCAAAGCCCGCCGAACTATATCAGCTAGGTCACACTGCACCTCTGTCCAAAATAGTTTCGCCTCAGCACTAGACTGCTCGTCGACACAAGATATCTCCAAAGCCTCCAACTCATGGACCATTCTCTCATCATGTACCGATAACCAGTTGGCCTGTGCGGGAATATTACGACTCAATGCATCTGCCACTGCATTTCCCTTCCCAGGCACATAATGTATCTTGAAGGTGTAGTCTCCTAAGAACTCCATCCACCTCCACTGCCTCATGTTCAGATCCTTTTGGTCCAAAAAGTACTTCAAGCTCTTATGATCGGAGTAAATATCGACCTTCACACCGTACAGGTAGTGCCTCCAAAGCTTTAGAGCAAATATCACGACTGTTAACTCTAAGTCGTGGACCGGATAATTTCTCTCGTGAGCCTTCAATTGTCGTGAACCATAGGCTATCACTCTCCCATGCTGTAGCAGAACACATCCCAAACCACTGCCCGAAGCATCACTATATATCTCGAACCCTTCGGTTCCACTTGGGGAACATAAAATAGGCGCTGTGGTCAACCGCCACTTCAACTCTTCAAAAGCCTGTTCGTACATTGGAGACCACACAAACATCTGATCCTTCCTTGTCGACATCGTGAGTGGAAGTGTTATCCGCGAAAAGTTCTCTACAAAGCGCCTGTAGTAGCCAGCAAGCCCCAAAAAACTCCGGACCTCTGCCACTGTAGTCAAAGCAGGCCACTCTTGTATCGCCACTATCTTCTCCGGATCCACGGCTATCCTTTCTCCACTGACAACATGACCAAGGAACGCTATCGAGGATAACTAAAATTCACACTTGGAGAACTTAGCATACAACTGATTCCTTCTCAATGACTCCAACACCATGTGTAGATGATTGTAGTGATCCTCCTTGCACTACGAGTACACCAGGATATCATCGATAAATACTATCACGAAACGATCCAGGTATTCTCTGAACGTCATGTTCATCAGATCCATTAACACGGATGGCGCATTCGTCAACCCAAACGACATGACCGTGAACTCGTAATGCCCAAACTGCATACGGAATGCTGTCTTTGGGATGTCGCTCTCCCTTATCCTCAACTGGTAGTACCCGGACTTCAGATCTAACTTCGAATACACAGTTGACCCAACCAACTGATCAAATAGATCGTCAATCCTCAGAATCAGATACTTATTCTTTTCCGTAAGCTTGTTCAATTCCCAGTAGTCGATACAATGCCGCAAGCTCCCATCTTTCTTCTTAACAAAGAGAACTGGTGTGCTCCAAGGCGATGAACTTGGACACACATAACCTTGCTAAAGCAACTCTTGCAGTTGCACCTTCAACTCTGTCATCTCTCTTGGCACTATCCGATATGGAGAGCGTGACACCGGTTTGGCACCCGGTTCTAGCTCATTGGTAAAATCAATCTCTCGCTGAGGAGGGGCTCCTGGGAGATCATCTGGGAACACATCTGGATACTCAGACATAACTGGGATACTGCCAAGACTTGGCTTAGGCGTCGAAGTCTGCACTACTGTGACAAACAGCTCTGCCCCAGACCGAAATGCCTTAAACACCTGAAGAGACGACATCAAAATCTTACCTGACCCATTCATGCCCGCAAAAGTAGTTTCCCGATTAGTGTTCAGACCCAACCAAACTTCCTTACGGTTGCAATCAATGCATGCACCCTGCTCCGAGAGCCAATCCATACCGAAGATTACGTCGAACTCTACTAACGGTAGAATCAACGCTCGCAAATCAAACTCCTGGTCTCCAATCCGAATCTTCACCAAGCAGATCCTATCCGCGCGCATTGAGCACCCATTGGGCAACAACACATCCAACTTGTCTTTTGCCATCGAGGATGGAACTCCGATGCGTGATATGAATTTTTCGGACAAGAAGGAATGTGATGCTCCCGTATCAAACAGGGCTCTCGCCGGAAACTCAAAGATCAGCACAAATCCTAGCATCAACAATAGTAAGCTAACAAACAAAAGAGGTAACAACTACAAGAAGTTTATCTGCTATAAATTAACTCATACCTGTCACCACGTTAGTTTATTTTATGGCCTCTTGCAGACCAAGGTTGTAGACTCTAGGATGGGATGGAGCATGATGCGACGCGGTTGAATCCACCGCCTTCCCTTTCTCCTCATAAGTCGCTCTAGACTTCCTCTCGGACTTTGAACGTCCGCTCCAACACTCACGAGCAAAATGCCCCGTCTTCCCGCAGTTGTAGCAAGCTCCTGGGACTCGACTTGTAGTTGCCCCTGACGCATCAGCCGAAGGGGCTGAGTTCGAAGTCCTCCGCTTCTTGTTCCATCTGCAGAATCCTGACTTGGTATTTGGCACCTTGAACTCGGACTTCTTTTCTCCTGGGTCCTTCTTCTCTTGAACTTTCTTCACAACTTTTTCCAAAGACTAGGCCGAGTTGACCAAGGCTAGGAAGCCTTGTTCCTTAGGCCGAGCAAGTAGTAGCTGTAGGTCACCGCGAAGACCCTCATAAAATCGGTTGGTCTTCCTCTCCTCTTCCGTAAACATAGCCCCAGCATACCGACACAACCGTGTAAACTCGTGGAGGTACTCGTCCACGCTTCTGGCTCCCTGAGTCAGCCCAAGATACTGATTCTCCATCTCCAACTTCTCAGCAGAGGGTAGGTATCTGGCCAAGAATAGTCTAGAGAATTCCTCCATCGGCACATCAGCAAGTTGCCTTCCCACTAGAAGGTGAAACTCCAACTCATCCCACCACAGCCTCGTTTCCCCCGCCAAAAGAAAGGTTGTTATGGTGGTCTTCTGCCACTCCTCAGTTACTGTGGCTATCAAGACCCTCTTTATCGAAGAGAGCCAGTCCTCAGCTTGAGCTGGCGTTCCAGTCCCATCAAACCTTGGAGGATTAAAGCCCATTACATGCTTGAGCTGCTTCTCCGTAGCTCTCCTCGGCTCTACCAGATCAACTGCTACGCGCTCCACCAATCTCGGCTCTGCCGCCCTAACCGACTCTTGCTCATTCTGTAACAGCCCAAAGTTCAGAAACAGGAAAATTTGGGTGACACGGCCTGGGACACGGGCGTGTCCCAGGGCGTGTCAGGTGACACGGCCTGCGACACGGGCGTGTCGCAGGGCGTGTCGGGTTGTGTCGACGATTGGGCTTTGTCTCGACGATTTTTTTTGGTCTCGACGATTCGTCGAGAGAGGAACACGGCCCAGGACACGGGCGTGTCCAAGGCCGTGTCGCATTCTCGACGAGTTTTGCTCGACGATCGTCGAGTGTCGAGAAGTGAGCGTCGAGAGTTGAACACGGCCTGTGACACGGGCGTGTCACAGGGCGTGTCAAATCAGGCGACGAACTCAGCCCGCCGAGGATTTCGACAGGGCGTGTCTTTGTGCCGTGTCTAGGCACACGGCCTGGGACACGGGCGTGTCACAGGCCGTGTGAAGTCTCGGGATGATTTGGGATTTTTTTCACCCAGGTACACGGCCACAGACACGGGCGTGTCTGAAGGCGTGTTGGTGACACGGCCCATGACACGGGCGTGTCCCGTGGGCGTGTCACTGGTTTGGATAAGTCGGTTGACCACCGCTTGAGGCACACGGCCAGGCACACGGCCGTGTTCGAAGCCGTGTCGGGTCAAAATGTGTGTTTTTGGCAGAATCGTGGCCGTCCATTTCTTCAGTCTGGATCCAAGGGCTGAAAGCTCTTCTTCTTTTTCCATAAGGGCCGAAGTCAGAGATTTATTTCTCATAGTCTTTAGCCTTAACCTTTCTTCAAGTGAAGAGAGAAAGAGAGAAAGAAAGGAGGAGGAAGAAGGGAAGGGGGTTGCTGTTGGTGGTGCTGTGGTTTACCGGCGAGAGATCCGAAGCCAGCGTTGCGGAGGAAACGCTCTTGCGAGTCTTGCAAGCAAGCTTTCAAGCCATGGCACCGAAGCGATCGTCAAGGGTAACGACTTTTCTTCCTAGCCATGTGAAGGCTTCTGTTTTGGCATATCTTTTGATTCCCCCACCAGGAGGTGGCTGTTTTTCGGAGTCGTTTGGGTGGATGCTTGAAATCCCCTTTGTGTTGCATATAGATCCGGAAATGAGTACGGAATAGGCATGCTGTGTGAAGCCCATCTGGACAGGTTGGTCTGGATTGGTGATGTTGCATACGAACCGGAGAAGACTCCGTGATAAACGTGTAGTGTTAAGGAGTCTACGGGTTATACCTGCGAAAAGGAGTAGCAGGAAGTACTGGGGTGGTAGCCCAGGAAAATAGCCTTGTGCTGGTTTTGGGTCCAACCTGTGGTTGAGGCACAGGAAGTACTGGTGGGACCAGGAAAGGCCCTTTTTGTGATGCTTGATGTCATAGGGTGTCCACCTGTGAAGCGAGTCACAGGAAGTACTGGTGTGCCCAGGAAAGACCCCTGACATTTGTAATTTGCGGTGTCCACCTGTGACGGGAGTCACAGGAAGTACTGGTGCGCCCAGGAAAGACCCGCTGTTGCTGTGAGGAAATGGGTATAGTGAAATACCCAGGCTTGAACGCCAGGAACAGGATTGGTGAGACCGACCGCGCCTTTGATATAGCCATGAGTACGCTGCACGCGGAAAGGGCAAGGCGATTTGAGCAACGGGGGGGTGGAGGATCCGACCTGCGCTATGTCCGTCCGACGTGAGACCAAAAAGTGCGGTCTGTTGGAGCGCATAGCAAGAGTCTTCGGCCTGCGCGCCATGACACAAAGGGGGGCTACGGGCCATCCCGGTGTCCGAGGACTAACTCCGGCTGCACGCCATGGAGTAAATGCTCAAGAGATTTACCGTTGGGTGATAACCCTGATACGGTGGTGGGCAAGAGGTTGCCAGAACACCAAGAATGTGCCCTGAGTGCACGGACCGTTGAGCCGGGTGGCGAACGGTTGTGATGGCTTGTGTGCGTGAAAGCACTTTTTGATGATATAGCTTGCCATACTTGTGATATGATATGCCTGCAGGGAAAAATACCGCTGCCCCGAGAGAAGGGGTAGGGTCGTTATAATTTGGTCAGCTGAACGCTGACCGTTGCTTTTGTTTGCCACCGATGGGTGGATTGTCCCTTGCACAGGTGCTGGAGAGCCGAGCGGGACGCATAGAGGTTGATGCTCCTGCTAGTGTTGTTGCTGCTGCTGTTTAGCCCTCGAAGGCTAAATATGTTCTTTTGATGTTTTCTTTTGTTGTGGCCGGCCTGCGCGCCCATAGTTGTAGCCACTATATGAAAGCCCTGTCAGGCCATAAGGCCAGTTCTTTGTACATGTTGTAAGACATTCCTATATATATAAAAGGTGGAGTTTTATGTTTTGGGACATTCCTGAGGAGTTTCAAGTAGTTTAGGCCCTTCTGCTAGAATGCTTGTGGATAGGTGGCGATGCGCTACTCTGGTATCATCCTGTACCTTCAACCGACTGTTTTGTGGGTATATCCTGTGGGCCACCGGTCCGGAACCTTCTAGAATATATCATATGAATGGATGGGTTGTTACATTTTAACCTGAATGTCCTGATAGGAATGCAATTTGCTATGTTTGAGGAACCTGCGTGTTCCTATGTTGTGTTGTTTGCTTGGGTACGACGCTAATGTGTGTGTCTTGTCCACCTTTAGGTGACACGGAGTGGAGCTGGCAGTCTGAGCCCCAGCGATTCTGATGAAAGTACGGCACCAGCTGCGGTGCCTACACCTCCACCGTCTGCGGAACATGTCCGTTTAGTTGCGGGAGGCCTTGATTACCATGATCCAAGGTCAGCCACTTAGGCAGGAGCAAGCGCTGTGGGGCCAGAATAGGTGGTGGCAAGGCCTGAACCTGTCGTGGAAGTGGTTCCTCGAGCGGCTGAGAAGCAGCTAACACGGTTTATGAGTTTCCATCCGCCTACGTTCTCGGGAGCGGGAACCCCGACGCAGGCTGAGGATTGGTTATCGCGCGTCAAGCGAGTGATGACGGCGATAGGAACGGCGGAGCATCAGAAGTTACCTTAGCCACCTTCTTGCTTGAAGGAGAAGCGCGTTTATGGTGGGATGAGATGGAGTTGCATCATTTGGCGGGTCGTCCGTTAACCCAAGTGTCGATGGAAGAATTCTCCCGCTCTTCCTGCGAAGCACCTTCTCAACGGATAGCCATGGAAAATGAATTCCAACGGTTGACTCAAGGTGATGGCAGAGTGTTGACGCGTACCTGCATGAGTTTACTCGCTTGGGGCGGTATGCGGGTTCGATTTTTGCTGATGAGCAGAGGAAGACTAATCGGTTCTATGAAGGACTGAGGGACGAGTTGAGGTTCCTTGTGTCTAGTTCTGTGAATCAAGGTTTCCAAGCATTGGTTGACACCGCGACCGCGTTGGAAAAAGATATGAAGAGGGTGCAAGGGAAGAGAGCGTTGGTGATGACGCAACCGGAATGGAAGGCGCCCCGATCGGGAAAATCGTTTTATAAGAAGAGATGGGGTAAGAAGTCCAAGTCTAGTGGACAAGCTCCTTCATCAGTTGCAACAGGAGCAACATCAGGGGCAACCTCCAAGCCAGAAACTCGTACCTGCTTCAATTGTGGTAGGATGGGGCACCTTGCGCGAGATTGCCGGATGCCGCCAAAGAGTGAAAAGAAGGCGGGAGCATCTTATGCGGAGAAAGGAAAAGCGGTGGTGGAGTCTTCTGCCTCGCAAGCGCAACCCCGGGTCTACAATCTTGGCCTGCAGGAGGCCATCAAGCAGAGTGACGTGGTCACAGGTATGAGTTTAGTTTTGCTTATGCTACTGTTTGTATGCTTACCTTAGTACCCCTACGTTTGTGGTTTGTGTGTGTGACATGTTTGTCATAGGCTTTGTGATGATTCGGGACACGCTGGCGCGAGCACTATTTGATACAGGTGCATCGCATTCTTTTCTGTCGAGTGAGTTTCTTACGCGGCTTGGGATACCCAGTCGTGCAAAGACAGATAGCGTCAGAGTGGTGTTGCCGAATGGTTGTTGGATGCTTGCGGATCAAGCTTGCGATGTGGCAGTTCAGTTGGGAAGTCGGGATTTTTGTTTAACCGCATTTGTTTTGCCAATTTCGGAATTCGATGTGATTTTTGGGATGGATTGGCTTGCGGAGCAGCATGCTATGATCGATTGCCAGTCCAAAGAAATCACGTTGGGCCAGAATACCGAACAGGAGACCAAGTTCGCGGGTATGCGAGGAGTGAGCGGGACGTTGATGTCTGCACTCCAGGTAGTCAAAGCTGTTCGGAAGGGTGCGGAGTGTTACTTTGCACTAATTCAGGCTGTTGAGCCTAAGGCCACTTTGTGCGAGGTTCCGATTGTGGCAGAATTTGCTGATATGTTTCCCGCAGATCTCCCTGGGCTACCACCCCAGCGGGAGATTGACTTCACAATTGAGTTGGTGCCAGGTGCGAAACCAGTGGCCCGTTCGCCATATCGCGTTGCGCCTAAAGAGATGGCTGAGTTGAAGGTTCAACTACAAGAAATGTTAGAGCAAGGCTATATCCGCCCAAGTATGTCACCTTGGAGCGCGCCTGTGCTTTTTGTAAAGAAGAAAGATGGTGGGTTACGGTTGTGTATCGATTACCGTGAATTGAATAAGCTGACCGAGAAGAATAAGTATCTGATACCTCGGATTGATGAATTATTTGATCAGCTGGTGGGATCTACCATCTATTCGAAGTTGGACCTGAAGTTTGGTTATTACCAGTTAAGGATTCGGGAAGGTGACATTCCCAAAACCGCATTTGGAACGCGTTATGGGCACTATGAGTTCACAGTCATGCCCTTTGGATTGTGTAATGCGCCTTCGGTGTTTATGGATTTGAGTACCTGGATCTGTTTGTGATCGTGTTTATTGATGATATCCTGGTATACTCGAAGTCCAAAGCTGAGCATGAGATTCATTTGCGGTTAGTGTTGAAGACGTTGAGGCAAAATCAGCTTTATGCCAAGTTCTCGAAGTGCGAGTTTTGGCTATCGTCAGTGGCATTTTTGGGCCATGTGGTGAGTGGAGCGGGCATTGCAGTGGATCCAGCGAAGATAAGAGCCATACAAGATTGGCCAATATTGTCTTCCGTGGCCGAGGTCAGGAGTTTCCTTGGACTTGCGGGCTACTATAGAAGATTTGTTGAAAACTTCTCGCGGATCGCTTTGCCGCTAACCACACTGACGCGAAAAGATCAGAAGTTCGTTTGGACGCCAGAGTGCGCACGAGCTTTTGAAGAGCTGAAGGTTCGGTTGACCACGGCGCCAGTGTTGTCTTCGCCATGTGGAACCGATGGGTTTGTAATATATAGTGATGCCTCAGGGAGCGGCTTAGGCTGCGTTCTTCTGCAGAGCGGAAAGGTGATTGCTTATGGCTCACGCCAGCTGAAGGTGCACGAGCGAAACTATCCCGTCCATGATTTGGAATTAGCAGCGGTGATTTTTGCACTGAAGCTGTGGCGACACTACCTTTATGGCGTGAAGGTGGAGATCTATACTGATCATAAGAGCCTTAAGTATCTGTTGGAGCAGAAAGAGTTGAACATGCGACAACGAAGGTGGTTGGAGTTCCTTGGGGACTACACTTTCGAGATTCACTATACACCCGGGAAGGGGAATGTTGTCGCGGATGCTTTGAGTCGGCGAGTTCGGCGAGAGCGAATTGGTTACAAAGGCATGATGAATATCTGATCCAGGAATTGGAGGCATTGGAGATCTATTGTGTTGACAAAAATTCCACTGCCATTGCGTGTTTGAACTGGACCGAGGTGCAATGTGACCTTGCAGACCGAGTTCGACGGGCAACGGAGTTGGATGAAGATCTCTTGCGCTATGGGAATGAAGGGCCAGAGGGCAAATTCACCTGGATTGACGGTCTTTTGCGAAAAGAAGGCCGATTGTGCGTCCCAAATGTGGGGAAACTGAGGGAAGAACCGATGTATGAAGCACATTATACGAAGTATTCCATTCACCCCGGGAGCACAAAGATGTTTAACGATATGAAAAAGCTTTTCTGGTGGCCAGGGCTTAAGAAAGATGTTGCCCTGTATGTAGCCAAATGTCAAACATGTGCGATGGTGAAGGCGGAATGCCAAAAGCCGGGTGGTTATTTGAAGTCACTGCCGATCCCATTGTGGAAATTTGATGATATTTCCATGGATTTTGTGCATGGATTGCCAAGATCGCAGCGAGGAAATGATTCCATTTGGGTGATAGTTGACCGGCTAACAAAAGTAGCACATTTTCTCCCGAACAGACGGGATGATTCGGTTGAAAGTTTGGCAAAGCTATATGTTGATCAGATTGTGCGGCTTCACGGTGTTCCTCGGAGCATCGTAAGTGATCGAGATGGGCGATTCACGTCAAATGATTGGAGGCTAGTTCACCGACTGTTGGGCACGAAGTTGACTTTCAGTACGGCCTTTCATCCCCAAACAGATGGCCAAACTGAACGGACCAACAGAACAATGGAGGACATGCTCCGAATGTGCGCCCTTGACTTCGGAAAGAGATGGGAAGATCATCTCTATATGGTCGAGTTTGCATATAATAATAGCTACCAGGCCAGCATTGGGATGGCACCATATGAAGCCCTATATGGAAGGAAGTGTCGTACTCCCTTGGCTTGGGTAGAAGCGGGTGAAGCCCGGGTTGTTAAACCAAATGAGCTTGATGACGCAAACTCAACCATTCGGACTATTCGAAAGCGATTGCTGATTGCTCAAGATCGACAAGCGAAGTACTACAACGCCACGCACCGGAACGTCGAATTTGCGGTTGGCGATTGGGTCTACTTGAAGATCAAGCCATTCAAAGGTGTCTCCAGGATTCGACGATTGAAAAAGTTGAGTCCAAGGTATTTGGGTCCTTTTGAAGTGGTTGAGCGAATTGGCGAAGCGGCTTATCGGCTAGCTCTGTCGGCGGACTTGGGTGGGTTACATGATGTCTTTCACATCTCGGTGCTGCGGAAAGCCGTGAAAGATCCAGCTCAAGTGTTCGCGGATGATCGTGTGCCGGTGGAGTATGGGCTAACAACGAGAGTTAGACCCATTCAGATCGAAGATCGAGCTGAGAAACAGTTGCGGAACAAGACGGTCGGTATGGTAAAAGTCCGATGGGACAACTGCGGCCGTGAAGAGCTGACATGGGAGCGCGAGCAGACCATGCGAGAAGAGTTCCCTGAATTGTTTCTGTAATTTGGAGCGAGAATATTGTAACATAAATAGTTTATATGTTGTTACATTTTTCTTGCTGCTTTTTGTTACTTTCCTGTCTCTGCATTTCGAGGACGAAATTTCTTGTAGGAGGGGAGGATTGTAACAGCCCAAAGTTCAGAAACAGGAAAATTTGGGTGACACGGCCTGGGACACGGGCGTGTCCCAGGGCGTGTCAGGTGACACGGCCTGCGACACGGGCGTGTCGCAGGGCGTGTCGGGTTGTGTCGACGATTGGGCTTTGTCTCGACGATTTTTTTTGGTCTCGACGATTCGTCGAGAGAGGCACACGGCCCAGGACACGGGCGTGTCCAAGGCCGTGTCGCATTCTCGACGAGTTTTGCTCGACGATCGTCGAGTGTCGAGAAGTGAGCGTCGAGAGTTGAACACGGCCTGTGACACGGGCGTGTCACAGGGCGTGTCAAATCAGGCGACGAACTAAGCCCGCCGAGGATTTCGACACGGGCGTGTCACAGGCCGTGTGAAGTCTTGGGATGATTTGGGATTTTTTTCACCCAGGTACACGGCCACAGACACGGGCGTGTCTGAAGGCGTGTTGGTGACACGGCCCATGACACGGGCGTGCCCGTGGGCGTGTCACTGGTTTTGAATAAGTCGGTTGACCACCGCTTGAGGCACACGGCCAGGCACACGGCCGTGTTCGAAGCCGTGTCGGGTCAAAATGTGTGTTTTTGGCAGAATCGTGGCCGTCCATTTCTCAGTCTGGATCCAAGGGCTGAAAGCTCTTCTTCTTTTTCCATAATGGCCGAAGTCAGAGATTTATTTCTCATAGTCTTTAGCCTTAACCTTTCTTCAAGTGAAGAGAGAAAGAGAGAAAGAAAGGAGGGAAGAAGGGAAGGGGGTTGCTGTTGGTGGTGCTGCGGTTTACCGGCGAGAGATCCGAAGCCAGCGTTGCGGAGGAAACGCTCTTGCGAGTCTTGCAAGCAAGCTTTCAAGCCATGGCACCGAAGCGATCGTCAAGGTAACGACTTTCTTCCTAGCCATGTGAAGGCTTCTGTTTTGGCATATCTTTTGATTCCCCACCAGGAGGTGGCTGTTTTTCGAGTCGTTTGGGTGGATGCTTGAAATCCCCTTGTGTTGTTTTCATAGAGTCCGGAAATGAGTACGGAATAGGCATGCTGTGTGAAGCCCATCTGGACAGGTTTGTCTGGATTGGTGATGTTGCATACGAACCGGAGAAGACTCCGTGATAACGTGTAGTGTTAAGGAGTCTACGGGTTATACCTGCGAAAAGGAGTAGCAGGAAGTACTGGGGTGGTAGCCCAGGAAATAGCCTTGTGCTGGTTTTGGGTCCAACCTGTGGTTGAGGCACAGGAAGTACTGGTGGGACCAGGAAAGGCCCTTTTTGTGATGCTTGATGTCATAGGGTGTCCACCTGTGAAGCGAGTCACAGGAAGTACTGCTGGTGTGCCCAGGAAAGACCCTGACATTTGTAATTTGCGGTGTCCACCTGTGACGGGAGTCACAGGAAGTACTCTGGTGCGCCCAGGAAAGACCCGCTGTTGCTGTGAGGAAATGGGTATAGTAAATACCCAGGCTTGAACGCCAGGAACAGGATTGGTGAGACCGACCCGCGCCTTTGATATAGCCATGAGTACGCTGCACGCGGAAAGGCAAGGCGATTTGAGCAACGGGGGGTGAGGATCCGACCTGCGCTATGTCCGTCCGACGTAAGAACCAAAGTGCGGTCTGTTGGAGCGCATAGCAAGAGTCTTTGGCCTGCGCGCCATGACACAAAGGGGGCTACGGGCCATCCCGGTGTCCGAGGACTAACTCCGGCTGCACGCCATGGAGTAAATGCTCAAGAGATTTACCCGTTGGGTGATAACCCTGATACGGTGGTGGGCAAGAGGTTGCCAGAACACCAAGAATGTGCCCTGAGTGCACGGACCGTTGAGCCGGGTGGCGAACGGTTGTGATGGCTTGTGTGCGTGAAAGCACTTTTTGATGATATAGCTTGCCATACTTGTGATATGATATGCCTGCAGGGAAAAATACCGCTGCCCGAGCGAGAGAAGGGGTAGGGTCGTTATAATTTGGTCAGCTGAACGCTGACCGTTGCTTTTGTTTGCCACCGATGGGTGATTGTCCCTTGCACAGGTGCTGGAGAGCCGAGCGGGACGCATAGAGGTTGATGCTCCTGCTGGTGTTGTTGCTGCTGCTGTTTAGCCCTCGAAGGCTAAATATGTTCTTTTGATGTTTTCTTTTGTTGTGGCCGCCTGGCCTGCACGCCCATAGTTGTAGCCACTATATGAAAGCCCTGTCAGGCCATAAGGCCAGTTCTTTGTACATGTTGTAAGACATTCCTATATATATAAAAGGTGGAGTTTTATGTTTGGACATTCCTGAGGAGTTCAAGTAGTTTAGGCTTCTGCTAGAATGCTTGTGATAGGTGCGATGCGCTACTCTGGTATCATCCTGTACCTTCACCGACTGTTTTGTGGTATATCCTGTGGGGACCCGGCCGGACCTTCTAGAATATATCATATGAACGGATGGGGTTGTTACACATTCGCAGGATGTGCTCGATGCATTTGCCCTGCAGGTTGGGCATTTATCATTGCAAATACGGCTTCAGCCATAATCCTGATGGTTTCTACTGAAGGAGGTGTTGTAGGCACGTCCCTTGGTGCACTACTTTCCGCTGATTGCGGATGCTCTGACTGACCAGCACCGCACCTATCTGCCTATAGTAGAAAAGACACACAATTAGACGACAAACAAATTGCTAAAAGAAATCATTTGAACACTCATATTCCACAAAATAAGTGTATTTTTCATTCCTAAGTGTACATTCATGGGTTCTTTTGATGTTATAACGATGACGCACACATGTGCTCACCACCACTTAAAAGAATGCGCCCACGAATTCATTTAAGCCTGACCGTAACCAGAAGTATGATACCAAATTGTAACACCCCCATCCGTCACATGTCATATAGCAGAAGGTCCAGCTGGAACCCGACGCCATATACCACAGACAATCGGAAGGGTTACATAAGAATATTCAAACTATCCAATTAAGACTACTCGTCCTAAATAGAGCATTCTAGCAGAAGCTTTTAAAGTTGAAAGAACCCAAAACTTAAATCCAATAAACATGAATGTCCACAACCACACTACTGGAATGAAACCCAAAATACACTGAAAGGGTACATGGCCTTATGGCCTTACAATAATTCAGTTAATAAATATTGTTTTCCATACATCACCTCGCAGGCCGGCCACACATGACAAAAGTAAAGTACAACTATTCTTTACGGCCTTCTAGTGCCAGCACAGCAACATGGGCTCCAGCCCGCTATTTGGTACTCGGCTCCGCAACACATGCATGCACATTCCACCGCACGGTGGCAAACAAAGCAACAGTCAGCCAAAAGCCGACCAAATTATAACGACCCCGCCCCTATGTCGGGACGGCGGTGCTCCTTCCCTGCAATTCATTAGCCCAGCTAAACAATAAAGTGCAACTATATATTGGCCACAGGTCGTAGGCTCGTACGACCAAACACCCCGTGCAACTCAGGGTCACATTAACGGTGGAATCCTGACACTTCAGCGTCTTCACCACCACCCCTAGGATGACAACAACATGTGCATTTTGGCTTTTCCTGACCCTGACTAGTCTAAGGCTCCCGACTATGCCGACGGCCAGTCCCCTTTTCGGGTCTCTCACACCGAACCACATAGCCCAGGTCCAATTCCACTTGCCCGTTGCTCAACCTCGTAGTTCACATTAAGACGTACGCACGGCCAAACTTCTCTCGAATCCCAACATTTTCCAAAAAATCAGATAACCCAGTTATGTTCAAGGTCGGTTCCCAGACTGCCAAGTTAGCAGAACAACGATTCCGCTCAGTTTTCCGGGTGTGCCTTGGAGCTAACCTCCAAGGATCCCTGCTGCAATCTACAGCTTAGAAACCCGAAAACCCAAAGCACGGAGTAATCTCTGGCAAAACATATCAAATGCAACATCACCGATCCATACAATACACGTCCGGGTAGACTTCACACACAATGCCTATGCCCGTATTTTGATTTCGGACTCTATATGCAACACAAGGGGGACTATTCAAATCAACCCCAAGGAACACCACGCACTCACCGCACACTCACGGGAGCGGGATTCCCTATGCAGAAAGAAAGAGCTTCACATGCTCAAGTAGAGAATCGTTACCCTTGTAGTCCGCTTTGGCCCCATGGAAAAACTACACGGACAGAACTCTTCGTAACGAAATTTCCTCCACGGATCCGTTCTTAGATCTCAAAACGGTGCTCCGATGCTCCGCTGGCAGCCGGAATCCTCCTTCTTCTTCCTCCTCTCTCTAACACCTTGGAAAGAGAAAGCCTTCGAGAGAAATGAAGGATTAACTCCCCTATTCCCGGCCTTAACAGAGCAGGAAACCATCTGGGTCGTTGGATCATATTTAAAGAAAACGAACGGCTCAAATCCGCTCAAAAATCTCCAAACCTGAGCCGAACACGGCTTGGCACATGGTCGTGTCCCAGGCCGTGTGCCTCGATCCAGGCACGATCGTCGAACACAGAGACTCACACGGGTTCAGACACGCCCGTGTCCCACTTGACATGCCCGTGTCGGGTCTCTCGACACGCCCGTGACCGGGGACGTATCACGCATAACTCCACGCCAACCGACACGACCCAACTGAACACGGGTATTGACACGGGTAGGCACACGCTTGTGTCAAAGGACACGCCCGTGTCATGCAGCCGTGTTCCTAGCCGTGTCCTTCTCGGGATGAAATCGGCCAAAACACCAGTTAGACATGGCCTTGGACATGCCCGTGTCCTAGGCCGTGTACCCCAATACAGGCACCAAAAATCCCTTTTTACGCAGCCGACTCAAATACAATTTTCGGGCGTTACATCGACGATCGCTGTTGATCTCGACGATCACTGACTAATTGTCGAATGCAGATCGTCGAGTGCAGATTTGTGTCACGGGCGTGACCTGGTTGACACGGGGCATGTCCCGTGGCAGTGACCTGTTTTGGGATAAGGAGGGTTGAGAACCTCTTAGCGACACGGCCTGTGACACGGGCGTGTCACAGGGCGTGTCAGACTCGAAAATTGGTTTTCCCGATTTTTCGTAGCTGTCCATTTTTCTCAGCTTGGATCCAAGGGCTGAGCTTCTTTCCTGCTTTCTTAAGGCCGAAAACAGAGAACGTATTCTAATTTTGTTATTGCCTTCATCTTTCTAAAAGTTTAGAGAGAGAAAGGGAAAGGAAGATGGAGAAGAAGAAGAGGGGTTGTTCGGTGGTGGAGCTGGTGAGTGTCCATCAGTGATCCGAGGCCAATTTTGTGGAGGAAACGCTCTTTCTAGCCAACTAGGAACTTCATGGCCCCAAAGCGGGCTTCAAGGGTAACAACTTTTCTTCCTAGCCATGTGAATGCTTCCTTTTTGGCATATGTTTGTGATTCCCCCACCAAGAGGTGGCTGATTTTCGGAGTCTTTGGGTGGATTCATGAAATCTCCTTTGTTGGCATATAGACCCGGAATTGGAGTACGGAATAGGCATTCTGTGTGAAGCCCATCTGGACAGGTTGGTCTGGTTGGTGATGTTGCATACGAATTAGATAAGACTCCGTGATAAACGTGTAGTTTAAGGAGTCAACGGGTTATACCTGTGAAGGGTAGTAACAGGAAGTACTGGATTGGTAGTCCAGGAAATATCTGTATTATGCTTGTGCTATTGTGTCGTACCTGTGAATGAGTAACAGTAAGTACTGGTGTGACCAGGAAAGGCCCTTTGTGATGCTTGATGTCATAGGTGGTACCGGTGAAGAGAGTAGCAGGAAGTACTGGTGTGCCCAGGAAAGACCCCTGACATTTGTGATATTGCGGTGTCGTACCTGTGAACGAGTAACAGGAAGTACTGGTGTGCACAGGAAAGACCCGCTGATGTTGTAAGATGAATGGGTGTAATAAATACCCAGGCTTGAATGCCAAGAACAGGATTGGTGAGACCGACCCGCACCTTTGATTAAGTCGCGAGTACGCCATACTCGTTGAAGGCAAGGCGATTTGAGCAACGGGGGGGTGGAGGATCCGACCTGTGTTATGTCCGTCCGACGTGGACCAGAAGGTGCGATCTGTTGGAGCGCATAACAAGAGTCTTAGGCCTGTGTGCCATGACACAATGGGGGGCTACGGGCCATCCTGGTGTTTTAAGACTAGAACTCTGGCTGCACGACATGGAGTAAATGCTCAAGAGAGTTGTCGTTGTGTTGTAGCCCTGATACGGTGGTCGGAAACTGGTTCGCCGGTACACCAAGAATGTGCCCTGAGTGCACGAATCGTCGGGCCGGGAGGCTGACGATTGTGATGGCATGTGTGTGCGTGAGAGGACATTTGTATGAAGTATATACATGCTTGTGAATGCTATGCCTGCAGGGAAGAATACCGCTGCCCCGGGAAAGGGTAGGGTTGTTATAATTTGGTCAGTTGAATGGGGTCGTTGCCTCTATTTGCCACCGTTGGGTGGATTGTTCATATACAGGTGCTGGAGAGCAAAGCGGGACGCATAAAGGTTTATGTCCCTGCTGCTGCTGCTACTAGCCCTCGAAGGCTATTTTGGAATGACTGTTGTATTTTCTTTTAATGTGGCCGGCCTGCGCTCCAATGTTTAGGCCAACTCTTTAAAAGCCATGTTAGGCCATAAGGCCAACTTTCGTGTTGTTGTAAGTGTTGTTTTGACATTCAAGTGTGGAGTTCAAGTATGAGTTTAGCGCTCCGATAGAATGCAATAGATCCCGTAACTTTTCCGCCTACTGTGGGGCCCCGCCGACCTTCTAGTATATACCATATGAACGGGTGGGTTGTTTGGTATCAGCTATCTCCGTCTTTTCCTCTCGAAGTCGTCGACTTCTTTTGTGGTTGGCGAGCACGTGTTTGTGCAAACCAAGTTAACGATTTGTTTGCCGAAAACACAGGTCGAGCACAACCCTAAGCTACGGGGTCGAACACCGGAGGGAATAGGGAAGGAAAGGAGGAGATCTGTCGACTAATCGGTTATAGCGGTCGCGGCTAAAGGACAGACCGAACTCGCCCGCCGCGGCTTGAATGCCATCTTGCGGCGGGCTTTCCTTTACTTATAAATGAGACAGTTGAGTAGCCGGCGGGGCTACAAGCCGCAATACACTAGACTTCCGCAGCTCTTTCCTGGATCCCAGTCATCTGAGTGCACCACCCCCTATTTTAGGCTCGGGGGCCTGCCCAAACGGGCGGCTAAAATTACCGCTGGCCCGGGGTACAGGAGAAAGGAGACCGGGCAGAGGTTGGCGGATTCCTCCTGGCGAGCTGATGAGCAGGGCCGGCAACATGGAGATGGCGGGGTGCGCGGGTGCTTAACATAATCCCCGCACATTTTTAAGTTTGGAAAACTTCCTAAGCGGAGACCGCGCTGTTCATCGTCGTCTATAAAATCCCCTGACTCTTGACATCAGGATTTCGCTACTCGCCCATTGCGGTTAGGATTTTGCAAGCCGACGCGATTTCTTTAGCGATGTGTGATCGATGCTAGCCCGCAACAAAAACCGTCGAAACGAAGCGAGCCGGAGCGAGATTCGAATGATCTTGGACCTTCGTGTTAACTGGCGAGCACGTGTCGGGGGCCTTGTGCAAGAAAGGAGGGAAACGGCACAACCTTCTTCTGGTTATAACACGATTGAACTTCTGAATGTCCATGATAGGAATGCAAAGTTATGTGTTTAAGGAACCTGCGTGTTCCTATGTTGTGTTGTTTGCTTGTGTAAGGCCGCTAATGTGTGTGTCTTGTCCACCTTTAGGTGACACGGAGTGGAGCTGGGCAGTCAGAGCCCCAGCATTCTGATGAAAGTACGGCACCAGCCGCATTGCCTACACCACCACCGTCTGCGGAACATGTGCGTCTAGTCTCTGAGGCTTTGTTTGCCATGATCCAAGTACAGCCACTTAGGCAGGAACAACCGACTGTGAGGCCAGAACAGGTGGCGGCGATTGGATCGAAGGAGCATCAGAAAGTCACCTTAGCTACCTTCCTGCTTGAAGGAGAAGATAGATTATGGTGGGACGAGATGGAGCTACATCACTTGGCGGGTCGACCCTTAACACAAGTATCGATGGAAGAATTCTCTCGACTCTTCCTAGCGAAGCACCTTCCTGCAGCTCAACGGATAGCCATGGAGAATGAATTCCAAAGGCTAACGCAAGGTGATGGCAGTGTTGACGCGTACCTGCATGAGTTTACACGCTTGGGGCGGTATGCGGGTTCTATTTTTGCTGATGAGCAGAGGAAGACAAATAGGTTCTATGAAGGACTGCGGGACGAGCTGAGGTTCCTGGTTTCTAGTTCTGTGAACCAAGGCTTCCATGCATTGGTAGAAACTGCAAGCGTGCTAGAAAAAGATATGAAGAGGGTGCAGGGGAAGAGGGCTTTGGCTGTGACGCAACCGGAGTGGAAGGTGCCCTGACCTGGGAAACCATTTTATAAGAAGAAATGGGGCAAGAAGTCCAAGACAAGTGGACAAGCTCCTTCATCAGTTGCAGCGGGAGCAATGTCGGGGGCTACCTCAAGGCCGGATACTCATACATGCTTTAATTGTGGCCGGGTGGGGCATATAGCTCGAGAGTGTCGGGTGCCGCCAAAGAATGAAATGAAGGCGGGAGCGTCGTATGCTTAGAAGGGCAAGGCAGTAGTGGACTCCTCTGCCTCGCAGGCGCAGCCCCGGGTCTACAATATTGGCATGCATGGGGCCATCAAGCAGAGCGACGTCGTCACAGGTATGAGTTTAGTTTGGCATATTATATTGCTTGTATGCTTTGCTTAGTGCCTATGTGTTTGCGGTTTGTGTGTGTGACATGATTGTCACAGGTTTTGTGATGATTCGGGACACGATGGTGCGAGCACTGTTTGATACAGGTGCGTCGCATTCTTTTCTGTCTAGCGAGTTCATAGCGCAGCTTAGGATACCTAGTCGTGCAAAGACATATATCGTCAGAGTGGTGTTGCCGAATGGCTGTTGGATGTTTGCGGATGAAGCTTGCGATGTGGCGGTCCAAATAGGAAGTCAGGATTTCAGATTGACTGCATTTGTATTCCCTATATCGGAATTCGACGTGATATTTGGTATGGATTGGCTTGCGGAGCAGCTTGCCTTGATTGATTGCCAGTCCAAAGAAATCACGTTGGGCCAGATTACCGAACAGGAGACAAAGTTCGCGGGTATGCGAGGACTGAGCGGGACATTGATGTCTGCACTCCAAGTAGTCAAGGCTATTCGGAAGGGTGTGGAGTGTTACTTCGCACTGATTCAGGCTGTTGAGCCTAAGGCCAGTGTGTGCGAGGTTCTGATTGTGTCGGAATTTATAGATGTGTTTCCCAAGGATCTCCTTGGGCTACCACCCTAGCGGGAGATTGAGTTCACAATCGAGTTGGTGCCAGGTGCGAAACCTGTGGCCCGCTCTTCATATCGCGTCGCGCCAAAGGAGATGGCTGAGTTGAAGGTCCAACTACCAGAATTGCTGGAGCAAGGTTATATACGCCCAAGCATGTCACCTTAGAGCGCGCCTGTGCTTTTTGTGAATAAGAAACACGGTGGCTTGAGGTTATGTATAGATTACCGCGAATTGAATAAGCTGACCGAGAAGAATAAATATCTGATACCCCGGATTGATGGGTTATTCGATCAGCTGGTGGGTTCGACCTCTATTCGAAGTTGGACCTGAAGTCTGGTAATTACCATTTGAGAATTCGGGAAAGTGACATTCCCAAAATCGCATTTGGAACACGTTACGGGCACTATGAGTTCACAGTGATGCCATTTGGACTGTGCAATGCGCCCTCAGTGTTTATGGATTTGATGCACTGTACGTTCCGAGAGTACCTGGATATGTTTGTGATCGTGTTCATTGATGACATCCTGGTGTACTCGAAGTCGCAAACTGAACATGAGACACATTTGCGGTTGGTGTTGAATACATTAAGGCAAAATCAGCTCTATGCCAAGTTCTCGAAGGGCGAGTTTTGGTTATCGTCACTGGCTTTCCTAGGCCATGTGGTTAGTGGAGCGGGCATTGCAGTGGATCCAGCAAAGATAAGGGCCATACAAGAGTGGCCAGTGTTATCTTCTGTGGTCGAGGTCAGGAGTTTCCATGGACTTGCGGGCTACTATCGAAGATTTGTTGAGAATTTCTCGCGGAACGCTTTGCCGCTAACCATGCTGACGAGAAAAGAGCAGAAGTTCGTTTGGATGCCAGAGTGTGCATGAGCTTTTGAAGAGCTGAAGGTTCGGTTGACCACGGCGCCGGTGTTGTCTTCGCCAAGTGGGACCGATGGATTTGTTATTTATAGTGATGCCTCAGGGAGCGGCTTAGGCTGCGTTCTTCTACAGAATGGAAAGGTAATTGCTTATGGCTCATGCCATCTGAAGGTGCACGAACGAAATTATCCCGTTCATGACTTGGAATTAGCGGCGATGATTTTTGCACTAAAGTTGTGGCGACACTATCTTTATGGAGTGAAGGTGGAGATCTATACAGATCACAAGAGCTTAAAGTACCTATTGGAGCAGAAGGACTTGAAAATGCGACAACGAAGGTGGTTGGAGTTCCTTGGGGACTACACTTTCGAGATCCACTATACTCCCGGGAAGGGACACATAGTCGCGGACGCCTTGAGTCGGAGAGCTCCGGCTAGAGCGAGTTGGTTACAAAGGCATGATGAACGTCTCATCCAGGAGCTAGAAGCGTTGGAGATTTATTGTGTTGACAAGAATTCTACCGCCAATGCATGTCTGAACTGGATGGAGGTGCAATGTGACCTTGCAGACCGGATTTGACGAGCAACGGGGTTAGATGAAGATCTCTTACGCTATGTTAACGAGGGGTGAGAGGGCAAATTCTCCTGGAATGATGGTCTTTTGCGAAAAGAGGGCCGTTTGTGTGTCCCGAATGTCGGTAATTTGAGGGAAGAACTGATGTATGAAGCACATTATACAAAGTATTCCATTCACCCCGGGAGCACGAAGATGTTCAATGATATGAAAAAGCTATTCTGCTGGCCAGGGCTAAAGAGAGATGTTGTCCTCTATGTGGCCAAATGCCAAACATGTGCGATGGTGAAGGCGGAATGCCAAAAGCCGGGTGGTTATTTGAAGTCACTGCAGATCCCAGAGTGGAAGTTTGATGATATTTCCATGGATTTTGTGCACGGGTTACCGAGATCGCAGAGAGGAAATGATTCCATTTGGGTGATTGTTGACCGTCTAACTAAAGTGGCACATTTTCTCCCGAACAAGCGGGATGATTCAGTCGAAAGTTTGGCAAAATTATATGTTGACCAGATTGTACGGCTTCACGGTGTTCCTCGGAGCATCGTCAGTGATCGAGATGGGCGATTCACGTCAAATGACTGGTGGCTAGTTCACCGACTGTTGGGCACGAAGTTGACATTCAGTACGGCCTTTCATCCCCAAACGAATGGCCAAACTGAACGTACCAACAGAACGATGGAGGACATGCTCCGGATGTGCGCACTCGACTTCAAAAGAGATGGGAAGATCATCTCTACGTGGTGGAGTTTGCCTATAATAACAACTACCAGGTGAGCATTGAGATGGCACCGTATGAAGCGCTATATGGAAGGAAGTAACGTACTCCCTTGGCTGGGTAGAAGCAGGCGAAGCTCGAGTGTATAATCGAAATGAGGTCGATGAAGCAAATGCAACCATACAGACGATTCGAGAGAAGCTACTCATTGCTAAAGATCGACATGCGAAGTACTACAACGCCAAGCACCAGAATGTGGAGTTCGCGGTTGGCGAGTGGGTCTACTTGAAGATCAATCCCTTCAAAGGTGTCTCCAGGATTCGACGTTTGAAAAATTTGACTCCAAGATATTTGGGTCCATTTGAAGTGGTTGAGCGAGTCAGAGAAGCGGCATATCGGCTAGCTTTTTCGGCAGACTTGGGTGGATTACATGATGTGTTTCACATCTCGGTGCTTCGGAAGGCCGTTAAAGATCCAGCTCAAGTGATCGCGGATGATTGTGTGCCGGTGGAGTATGGGCTAACAACGAGAGTTAGACCCATTCAGATCGAGGATCGAGCCGAGAAACAGTTGCGGAACAAGACGGTTGGGATGGTTAAAGTCCGGTGGGACAACTGCGGCCGTGAGAAACTTACATGGGAGCGAGAGCAAATAATGCGAGTGGAGTTTCCTGAGTTGTTTCTGTAATGAGTGGAGAGTGAACATATGTTGTTGTAACAGGAGAATTTTAATGTTATAACCTTTTGCATACTGGTTGCCAACCTCTATACTAATTTCGTGGACGAAATTTCTTGTAGGAGGGGAGGGTGGTAACAGCCCAATTTTTTCAGCAGGCAAAATTTTGGGTGACACGGCCTAGGACACGGGCGTGTCCCAGGGCGTGTCCTACTCGGTTGCGAAGTCGTGCCGAGTTCGACGAAAGTCGTTCGACGGAAAGTGTTTGGGTGGTCACGCCCTAGAGCACGGGCGTGACAGAGGGCGTGTCCCGCTCGGGTTCGGCGTCAGGTCGACGAAATGCTGTGTTCAACGAATTGAGCTCGACGATTTAGCAAAGTCTTCGTGGGCTGGCAAATCGTCAAATGGATATCGTTGAACGCTAGGGAAATCGTCGAACGCGCGGAATCGTCGAACGGAGATCGTCGAACGCTGGGCCAATCATCGAGCGCTATGCCAATTCTACGATCGCTGCCCGATCGTCGAACGGATATCGTCGAACGCGCTGATCGTCGAGCGGAAATCGTCAAACGCGCGGAATCGTCAAACGGAAATCGTCGAACGCGCTGTTTGACGATCGCTGGCGGGCTCGACGATCGCTGGTGAGCTCGACGATCACTGCCTAATCATCGAACGCAGATTGTCGAGTGCAGATTTGTGTCACGGGCGTGACTTGGCTGACACAGGGCGTGTCCCGTGGCGGTGACCTGTTTTGGGATAAGGCGGGTTGAGCACCGCTTAGCGACACGACCTGTGATACGGGCGTGTCACAGGGCGTGTCGGACGCGAAAATCGGTTTTCCCAATTTTTCGTAGCTGTCCATTTTTCTTAGCTTGGATCCAAGGGCTGAGCTTCTTTCCTGCTTCCATAAGGCCGAAAACAGAGAATGTATTCTCATTTTGTTATTGCCTTCATCTTTCTAAAAGTTTAGAGAGAGAAAGGGAAAGGAAGATGGAGAAGAAGAAGAGGAGCTGTTCGGTGGTGGAGCTGGTGAGCGTCCAGCGGTGATCCGAGGCCAATTTTGTGTAGGAAACGCTCTTTCTAGCCAGCTAGGAACTTCATGGAACCAAATCGAGCTTCAAGGGTAACGACTTTTCTTCATAATCATGTGAAGGCTTCTTTTTTGGCATATGTTTGTGATTCCCCCACCATGAGGTGGCTGATTTTGGGAGTCTTTGGGTGGATTCATGAAATCCCCTTTGTTGGCACATAGACCCGAAATTGGAGTACAGAATAGGCATGCTGTGTGAAGCCCATCTGTACAGGTTGGTCTGGATTAGTGATGTTGCATACAAATCGGAGAAGACTCCGTGATAACGTATAGTTTAAGGAGTCAATGGGTTATACCTGTGAAGGGTAGTAATAGGAAGTACTGGAGTGGTAGTACAGGAAATATCCGTGTTATGCTTGTGCTATTGGGTCGTACCTGTGAATGAGTAACAGGAAGTAGTGGTGTGACCAGGAAAGGCCCTTTGTGATGCTTGATGTCGTAGGTGGTACCTGTGAAGAGAGTAGCAGGAAGTACTGGCGTGCCCAGGAAAGACCCCTGACATTTGTGATATTGCGGTGTCGTACCTGTGAACGAGTAACAGGAAGTACTGGTGTGCCCAGGAATGACCCGCTGATGTTGTAAGATGAATGGGTGTAATGAATAACCAGGTTTGAATGCCAAGAACAGGATTGGTGAGACCGACCCGCGCCTTTGATTAGGCCGCGAGTACGCCGTACTCGGTGAAGGCAAGGCGATTTGAGCAACGGGGGGTCGAGGATCCGATCTGCGTTATGTCCGTCCGACATGGACCAGAAGGTGCGGTCAGTGGGAGCGCATATCGAGAGTCTTAGGCCTGCGTGCCATGACACAATGGGGGGCTACGGGCCATCCCGGTGTTTTAAGACTAGAACTCCGGCTGCATGCCATGGAGTAAATGCTCAAGAGAGTTGTCGTTGGGTTGTGGCCCTGATACGGTGGTGGGAAACTAGTTCGCCGGTACACCAAGAATGTGCCCTGAGTGCACGGTCGTCGGGCAGGGTGGCTGACGATTGTGGTGTAACACCCCCATCTGTCGCATGGCATATAACAGAAGGTACAGCTGAAACCCGACGCCATATACCACAGACAGTAGGAAGGATTACCAAATGAATATTCAAACCATCAAATTAAGACTACTCGTCCTACACACAGCATTATAGCGGAAGCTTTTAAAGTTGAAAGAACCCAAATCTTGAATCCAATAAATATGAATGTCCACGACCACAACCACAAGAATGAAACCCAAAAACACTGAAAAGGTACATGGCCTTATGGCCTTACAGATGTTCACTTAGAGAAAACATGTCTTACATACTTCGGCTCGCAGGCCGGCCACACATGATAAAAGTAAAAACAACTATTCTATGGCCTTCTAGGGCCAGCACAGCAACATGGGCTCCAGCCCGCTATTTGGCACTCGGCTCCGCAGCACCTGCAAACACATTCCACCGCAAGGTGGCAAACAAAGCAACGGTCAGCTAAAAGCCGATCAAATTATAATGACCCTGCCCCTTACTCGGGACGGCGGTGCTCTTTCCCTGCATAACATTAGACCAATAATACAATAAAGCGCAATTATACTACGCCACAGGTGTAGGCTCGCACGGCTAAACACCTCGTGCACTCAGGGCACATTAACGGTGAGTCCTGACATATCAGTGTCTACACCACCATCCCAAAGATGGCAACCAAGTGAGCATTTTAGCCTTTCTGACCCTGTCTTGTCTAAGGCTCTCGTCTATGCCAACGGCCAGTCCCCTTTTCAGGTCTCTTGCACCGGACCACATAGCCTAGGTCCAATTCCACTTGCCCGTTGCTCAACCGCGTAGTTCACATTAAGACGTACGCACGAGCCAAGCTTCTCTCGGATCCCAACATTTTCCAAACAATCACATAACCCAGTTATGTTCAAGGCCGGTTCCCAGACAGCCAAGTTAGCAGAACACGTTTCCGCTCAGTTTTCCGGGTGCGCCTTGAAGCTAACCTCCAAGGATCCCTGCTGCAATCTATCGCGTAGAAACCCGAAAAACCCAAAGTACGGAGTCTTCTCTGGCAAAACACATCAAATGCAACATCACCGATCCAAACAATACACCTCCAGGTAGGCTTCACACACAATGTCTATGCCCGTACTTACGATTCTGGACTCTACATGCAACACAAGGGGGACTATTCACATCAACCCCAAGGAACACCACACACTCACCGCACACTCGCGGGAGCGGTATTCCCTATGCAGAAAGAAAGAGCTTCATATGCTCAAGTTAAGAATCGTTACCCTTGCAGTCCGTTTTGGCACCATGGAAAAACTACACAGACAGAACTCTTCGCAACGAACTTTCCTCCACGGATCCTCTCTCAGATTTCGAAACGGTGCTCCGATGCTCCGCCGGCGGCCAGAAACCTCCTTCTTCTTCCTCTTCTCTCTAACACCTTGGAAAGAGAAAGCCTTGGAGAGAATTTAGGGATTAACTCCCCTATTCCCGACCTTAACAGAGCAGGAAATCATCTGGGCCGTTGGATCTTAATTAAAGAAAACGAACGACTCAGATCCATTCAAAAAACTCTAGAACTGGGCCGAACACGGCTTGGCACACGGCCATGTCCAAGGCCGTGTGCCTCGATCCAGGAACGATCGTCGAACTGAAAATGACACACGGGCTCAGACACGCCCGTGTCCAACCTGACATGCCCGTGTCGGGTCTCTCGACACGCCCGTGTTCGGGGGCGTGTCATGCATAACCGCCACGCCTACCGTCACGACCCAACTGCATACGGGTACTGACACGGGTAGGCATACGCCCGTGTGCAATGACACGCCCATGTCAGCTAGCCGTGTTCCTGATCGTGTCCTTCTCGGGATGAAAACGACCAAAAACACCAGCCAGACATGGCCTTGGACACGCCCATGTCCTAGGCCATGTACCCCTAAATAGGCACCAAAAATCCCTTTTTTCGCGATCGACAAAAATACAATTTTCGGGGCGTTACAAATCGTCCCCACTTAAGGAATTTCGTCCCGAAATTAAGTAAAGGTACACAAATCTAAATGATACCTTAGTGGAATAACTCGGGGTATTCCTCCAACATAGCTTGCTCTCGCTCCCAAAAAAGCTCCTCACGTCCGCAATTGTCCCAACGGACCTTAACTATACGGATATCCTTGTTGCAGAGTCGCTTGATTGCAACATCTTCAATACGTACTGGCTTGACCATTGAGGTCAACTCATAATCAACTTGTACTTGATTATCCGCAATGATCTGCGAAGGCTCTTGCACCGCCTTACGCAACACCGACACGTGGAACACATCATGTAGCCCACTCAACTCCACCGACAGCTTCAATCTATACGCCGCCTCACCAATACACTCCAGGATTTCAAATGGTCCAAGGTATCTCGGACTCAGCTTCTTCAAACGTCGAACCCGCGATTCACCCTTGAACGGCTAGATTTTTAGATACACCATGTCGCCAACACTGAACTCCACGTTCCTATGCTTGGCGTTGTAATACTTTGCCTGCCTGTCCTGAGCGATTTTCAATCTTTCCTGAATTGTCCGTATCATTGATGTGGCATCTTTCACCACTTGACCTTTATACAACTTCGATTCGCCTGCCTCCAACCAAGACAACGGCATACGACACATCCTCCCGTAACAAGGCCTCGAAAGGTGCCATTCTAATACTTGCCTGAAAGCTGTTGTTGTACGCAAACTCCACCATGTACAGGTGATCCTCCCAATGCTTTCTGAAATCTAGGACGCACATGCGAAGCATGTCCTTCATAGCCCTGTTGACCCTCTCGGTCTGACCATCCGTATGTGGATGAAAGGTTGTGCTTAAATTCAGTTTAGTTCCCAACATACTATGCACCAACCTCCAATCCTTTAACGTAAAGCGTCCATCCCGGTCACTAACAATACTGTGGGGCACACCATGCAATCGTACAATATTATCCACGTAGAGTTTGGCTAACTTTTCCACCGGATCTTCCTTCCTGTTCGGAATAAAGTGCGACACCTTTGTCAACCTATCTACGACCACCCAAATGGCGTCGTTTCCCTTCTGCGACTTCGGCAAACCGTGCACAAAATCCATAGATATGTCGTCAAATTTCCATTCTGGGATAGGAAGGGGCTTCAAGAAACCTCCGGGCTTCTGGCATTCTGCCTTCACCAATGCACAAGTACAGCACTTGGCCACATAAAGTGCTTCATCTTTCTTCAATCCTGGCCACCAGAATAATTTCTTCATGTCTCTATAAATCTTTGTGCTTCCCGGGTGGATCGAGTACTTGGTATGATGAGACTCATACATCAACTCCTCCTGAAGATTATCCGCACTAGGAATGCATAGGCGACCGTCCTTCCTTTGCAACCCATCCTCAACAGCAAACTGTGAATTTGACCCATCCAAAGATTCTTCCAAGATCTGTTTCATGCTGTTATCCTGAACCAAATCCCGCCGAACTCTATTCGCTAGGTCACACTGCACCTCTATCCAAAACAGTTTCGCCTCGGCACTAGACTGCTTGTCGACACAAGATATCTCCAAAGCCTCCAACTCATGGACCAATCTCTCATCATGTACTAATAATCAGTTGGCTTGTGCGGGAACCTTACGACCTAACGCATCCGCCACTGCATTTCCCTTCCCAGGCACATAGCGAATCTTGAAGGTGTAGTCCCCTAAGAACTCCATCCACCTCCGTTGCCTCATGTTCAGATCCTTTTGGTCCAACAGGTACTTCAAGCTCTTATGATCGGTGTAAATGTCGACCTTTACACCGTACAGGTAGTGCCTCCAAAGTTTTAGAGCAAATATCACGGCCGCTAACTCTAGGTCGTGGACCGTATAATTCCTCTCATGAACCTTCAACTGTCGAGAACCATAGGCTATCACTCTCCCATGCTGTAGCAGAACACAACCCAACCACTGCCCGAAGCATCACTATAGATCTCGAACCCTTCGGTTCCACTTGTCAAACATAAAATGGGCGTCGTGGTCAACCATCTCTTCAACTCTTCAAAAGCCTGATCGTACTCCGAAGACCACACAAACTTCTGATCCTTCCTAGTCAACGTCGTGAGTGGTAGCTCTATCCGCGAGAAGTTCTCTACGAAGCGCCTGTAGTAGCCAGCAAGCCCCAGAAAACTCCGGACCTCTGCCACTGTAGTCAAAGCAAGCCACTCCCGTATTGCCACTATCTTCGCCGGCTCCACAGCTATCCCTTCTCCACTGACAACATGACCAAGGAATGCTATTGAGGATAACCAGAATTCACACTTGGAGAACTTAGCATACAACTGATTCCTCCTCAACGTCTCCAACACCATGTGTAGATGATTACAATGATCCTCCTCGCACTGTGAGTACAACAGGATATCATCGATAAATACTATCACGAAACGATCCAAGTACTCTCTGAACGTCCTGTTCATCAGATCCATAAACACGGATGGTGCATTGGTCAAACCAAACGGCATGACCGTGAACTCGTAATGCCCAAACCGCGCACTGAATGTTGTCTTTGGGATGTCGATCTCCCTTATCCTCAACTGGTAGGATCCGGATTTCAGATCTAACTTCGAATATACCGTTGACCCAACCAACTGATCAAACAGATCATCAATCCTCGGAATCGGATACTTGTTCTTCTCCGTAAGCTTGTTCAATTCACGATAATCGATACAAAGCCGCAGGCTCCCATCTTTATTCTTAACAAAGAGAACTGGTGCGCTCCAAGGCGATGAACTTGGATGCACATAACCTTGCTCTAGCAACTCTTGCAATTGCACCTTCAACTCCATCTCTCTTGGCGCCATCCGATATGGAGAGCGTGACACCAGTTTGGCACCCGGTACCAACTCTATAGTAAAGTCTATCTCCCACTGAGGAGGGGCTCCTGGGAGATCACCTGGGAACACATCGGGATACTCAGACACAACTGGGATGTTGTCCAAACTAGGCTTAGGCGTCAAAGTCTGCACTAGAGTGACAAACAGCTCTGCACCAGACTGAACTGCCTTGATCAACTGAAGGGTCGACATCAAAACTTTGCCTGACCCCTTCATGCCCGCAAAAGTAGTCTCCTGATCAGTGTCCAGGCCTAACTTGACTTCCTTACGGTTGTAATCAATGCATACACCCTGCTCTGAGAGCTAATCCATACCGAATATTACGTCGAACTCTACTAACGGTAGAACCAACGCTCGCAAAACAAACTCATGGTCTCCAATCCGAATCTTCACCACGCAGACTCTATCCACATGCATGGAGCACCCATTGGGCAACAACACATCCAACCTGTCTTTTGCCAACGAGGACGGAACCCTGATGCGCGTTATATATTTTTCAGACAAGAAGGAATGCGATGCTCCCGTATCACATAGGGCTCTCGCCGGAGACTCAAAGATCAACACAAAGCCTAGCACCAACAAAAGTAAGCTAACCAACACGAAGGTAACAACTATAAAAGTTAAACCACTATAATTTAACTCATACCTGTCACCACGTCTGCTTGCTTTATGGCCTCTTGCAGACCAAGGTTGCAGACTCTAGGCTGGGATGGAGCATGATGGGACGCGGTTGACTCCACCGCCTTCCCTTTCTCCTCATAAGTCGCTCCAGGATTCCTCTCGGACCTTGAACGTCCGCTCCAACACTCGCGAGCAAAATGCCCCGTCTTCCCACAGTTGTAGCAAGCTCCTGGACTCGACTTGTAGTTGCCCCCGACACACCAGACTGAGGGGATGAGTTCGAAGTCCTCTGCTTCTTGTTCCATCTGCGGAATCCTGACTTAGAGCTAGTCACTTTGAACTCGGACTTCATTTCTCCTGGGTCTTTGTTCTCTTGAACTTTCCTCGCAACCTTCTCCAATGATCGGGCCGAATTGACCAAGGCTAGAAAGCCTTGCGCCTTAGGCCCAGCAAGTAGCAACTGAAGATCGCCGCGTAGACCCCCATAAAACCGGTTGGTCTTCCGTTCTTCCTCCATAAATGTAGCACCTGCATAACGACCCAACCGTGTAAACTCGTGGAGGTTCTCGTCCACGCTTCTGGCTCCCTGAGTCAACCCAAGAAATTGGTTCTCCATCTCAAGCTTCTGAGCAGAGGGTACAAATCTGGCTAGGAACAATCTTGAAAAATCCTCCATAGGCACATCAGCAAGTTGCCTACCCACTAAGAGATGAAACTCCAACTCATCCCACCACAGCCTCGCTTCACCCATCAAAAGAAAAGTCGCTATGGTGGTCTTCTGCCACTCCTCAGTTAATGTGGCTGTCATAACCCTCTTTATCGAAGAGAGTCAGTCCTCAGCTTGAGCCGGCGTTCCAAAACCATCGAACCTCGGAGGATTAAAGCACATTACATGCTTAAGCTGCTTCTCCGTAGCTCTCCTCGGCTCTACCAGATCAACTGCTGCGCACTCCACCACTCTGGGCTCTGCCGCCCTAACCGGTTCTTGCTCATTCGTAGGAGGTGCGCGATGCATTTGCCCTGCAGGTTGGGAATTTATCAATGCAAGCACGGATTCAGCCACCATCCTGATGGTTTCCGCCGAAGGAGGTGTAGTAGGCACGTCCCTTGGTGCACTACTTTTCGCTGATTGCGGACGTTCTGACTGACCAGCACCGCTCCTAGCAGCCTATAGTAGCAAAGACACGCGATTAGATGACAAACAAATTGCTAAAAGCAATCATTGGAACACACAAATTCCACAAAACAAGTGTATTTTCATTCCTAAGTGGGCATTCATGGGTTCTTTTTGATGTTATAACGATGATGCACACATGTGCTCACCACCCCTTAAAAGAATTCGCCCACGAATTCATTTAAGCTTGACCGTAACCAGAAGTCTGATACCAAATTGTAACACCCCCATATGTCGCATGACATATAACAAAAGGTCCAGATGGAACTCGACGCCATATACCATAGACAGTCGGAAGGATTACCAAATGAATATTCAAACCATCCAATTAAGACTACTCGTCCTACACAGAGCATTCTAGCGGAAGCTTTTAAAGTTGAAAGAACCCAAATCTTGAATCCAATAAATATGAATGTCCACGACCACAACCACAGGAATGAAACCCAAATACACTGAAAAGGAACATGGTCTTATGGCCTTACAGATGTTCACTTAGAGAAAACATGTCTTATATACTTCGGCTCGCAGGCCGACCACACATTATAAAAGTAAAAACAACTATTCTATGGCCTTCTAGGGCCAGCACAGCAACATGGGCTCCAGCCCGCTATTTGGCACTCGGCTCCGCAGCACCTGCAAACACATTCCACCGCACGGTGGCAAACAGAGCAACGGTCAGCTAAAAGCCGACCAAATTATAACGACACCACCCCTTTCTTGGGACGGCGGTGCTCTTTCCCTCCATAACATTAGACCAATAATACAATAAAGCGCAATTATGCTATGACACAGGTGTAGGATCGCACGACCAAACACCTCGTGCAATCAGGGCACATTAACGGTGAGTCCTGACATATCATTGTCTACACCACCATCCCAAAGATGGCAAACAAGTGAGCATTTTAGCCTTTCTGACCCTGTCTAGTCTAAGGCTCCCGACTATGCTAACGGCCAGTCCCCTTTTCGGGTCTCTCGCACCGGACCACATAGCCTTGGTCCAATTCCACATGCCCGTTGCTCAACCGCGTAGTTCACATTAAGACGTACGCACGAGCCAAGCTTCTCTCGGATCCCAACATTTTCCAAACAATCACATAACCCAGTTATGTTCAAGGCCAGTTCCCAGACCGCCAAGTTAGCAGAACACATTTCCGCTCAATTTTCCGGGTGCGCCTTGAAGCTAACCTCCAAGGATCCCTACTGCAATCTACCGCGTAGAAACCCGAAAAACCAAAAGCATGGAGTCTTCTCTGGAAAAACACATCAAATGCAACATCACCGATCCAGACAATACACGTCCGGGTAGGCTTCACACACAATGCCTATGCCCGCATTTACGATTCCGGACTCTATATGCAACACAAGGGCGACTATTCACATCAACCCCAAGGAACACCACGCACTCACCGCATACTCGCGGGATCGGGAATCCCTATGCAGAAAGAAAGAACTTGACATGCTCAAGTTGAGAATCGTTACCCTTGCAGTCTGTTTTGGCGCCATGGAAAAACTACACGGACAGAACTCTTCGCAACGAACTTTCCTCCACGGATCCGCTCTCAGATTTCAAAACGGTGCTCCGATGCTCCACCGGCGGCCGGAAACCTCCTTCTTCTTCCTCTTCTCTCTAACACCTTGGAAAGAGAAAGCCTTGGAGAGAAATGAGGGATTAACTCCCCTATTCCCAGCCTTAACAGAGCATGAAATCATCTGGGCCGTTGGATCTTAATTAAAGAAAATGAATGGCTCAGATCCGTTCAAAAATCTCCAGAACTGGGCCGAACACGGCTTGGCACACGCCCGTATCCCAGGCCGTTTGCCTCGATCCAGGCACGATCGTCGAACTGAGAAATGACACACGGGCTCAGACACGCCCGTGTCCAACCGGACACGCCCGTGTCGGGTCTCTCGACACGCCCGTGTTCGGGGGCGTGTCACGCATAACCGCCACGCCAACCGACACGACCCCACTACACACGGGTACTGACACGGGTAGGCACATGCCCATGTCCAATGACACGCCCATATCAGCTAGCCGTGTTCCTGGTCGTGTCCTTCTCGGGATGAAAATGACCAAAAACACCAGCCAGACACGGCCTTGGACACGCCCGTGTCCTAGGCCGTGTACCCCTAAACAGGCACAAAAAACCACTTTTTTCGCGATCGACTCAAATACAATTTTCGGGGCATTACAAATCTCCCCCACTTAAGGAATTTCGTCCCGAAATTAAGTAAAGGTACACAAATCTAAATGATACCTGAGTGGAATAACTCGGGGTATTCCTCCAACATAGCTTGCTCTCGCTCCCAAGAAAGCTCCTCACGTCCGCAATTATCCCAACGGACCTTAACCATACGAATATCCTTGTTGCGGAGTCGCTTGACTGCAGCATCTTCAATACGTACTGGCTTGACCCTTGTGGTCAACTCATAATCAACTGGTACTTGATTATCCGCAATGATCTGCGAAGGCTCTTGCACAGCCTTACGCAACACCGACACGTGGAACACATCATGTATCCCACTCAACTACACCGACAGCTTCAATCTATACGCCGCCTCACCAACACGCTCCATGATTTCAAATGGTCCAAGGTATCTCGGACTCAGCTTCTTCAAGCGTCGAACCCGCGATACACCCTTGAACGGCTTGATGTTTAGATACACCATGTCGCCAACACTGAACTCCACGTTCCTATGCTTGGCGTTGTAATACTTTGTCTGCCTATCCTGAGCGATCTTCAATCTCTCCTGAATTGTCCGTATCATTGAGGTGGCATCTTCCATGGCTTGATGTTTATACAAATTCGATTCGCCTGCCTCCAACCAAGACAACAGCGTACGACACTTCCTCTCGTACAAGGCTTCGAAAGGTGCCATTCCAATACTTGCCTGAAAGCTGTTGTTGTACGCAAATCCCACCATGTACAGGTGACCCTCCCAATGCTTTCCGAAATCTAGGATGCACATGCAAAGCATGTCCTCCATAGTCCTGTTGACCCTCTCGGTCTGACCATCCGTATGTGGATGAAAGGCTGTGCTGAAATTCAGTTTAGTTCCCAACATACTATGCACCAACCTGCAATCCTTTGACGTAAAGCATCCATCCCGGTCACTAACAAAACTGCGGGGCACACCATGCAATCGTACAATATTATTCACGTAGAGTTTGGCTAACGTTTCCACCAGATATTCCTTCCTGTTCGGAATAAAGTGCGACACCTTTGTCAACCTATCTACGACCACACAAATGGCGTCGTTTCCCTTCTGCGACTTCGGCAAACCGTGCACAAAATCCATAGATATGTCGTCAAATTTCCATTCTGGGATAGGTAGGGGCTTCAAGAAATCTCCGAGCTTCTGGCATTCTGGCTTCACCAATGCACAAGTACGACACTTGGCCACATAAAGTGCTACATCTTTCTTCAATCCTGGCCACTAGAAAAATTTCTTCATGTCTCTATACATCTTTGTGCTTCCCGGGTGGATCGAGCACTTGTTATGATGAGCCTCATAGATCAACTCCTCCCGAAGATTATCCGCACTAGGAATGCATAGGCGACCGTCCTTCCTTAGGAACCCATCCTCAACAGCAAACTGGGAATTTGACCCATCCAAAGATTCTTCTAAGATCTGTTTCATGCTGTTATCCTTAACCAAAGCCCGCCGAACACTATCCGCTAGGTCACACTGCACCTCTGTCCAAAACAGTTTTGCCTCGGCACTAGACTGCTTGTCGACGCAAGATATCTCCAAAGCCTCCAACCCATGGACCAATCTCTCATCATGTACCAATAACGAGTTGGCTTGTGCGGGAACCATACGACTCAACGCATTCGCCACTATATTTCCCTTCCCAGGAACATAGTGAATCTTGAAGGTGTAGTCCCCTAAGAACTCCATCCACCTCCGTTGCCTCATGTTTTGATCCTTTTGGTCCAACAAGTACTTCAAGCTCTTATGATCGGTGTAAAAGTCGGCCTTTGCACCATACAGGTAGTGCCTCCAAAGTTTTAGAACAAATATCACGGCCGCTAACTCTAGGTCGTGGACCGGATAATTCCTCTCATGAACCTTCAACTGTCGAGAACCATAGGCTATCACTCTCCCATGCTGTAGCAGAACACAGCCCAAACCACTGCCCGAAGCATCACTATAGATCTCGAACCCTTCAGTTCCACTTGGCGAACATAAAATGGGCGCCATGGTAAACCGTCTCTTCAACTCTTCAAAAGCCTGATCGCACTCCGAAGACCACACAAACTTCTGATCCTTCCTAGTCAACGTCGTGAGTGGTAGCGCTATCCACGAGAAGTTCTCTACGAAGCGCCTGTAGTATCCAGCAAGCCCCAGAAAACTCCGGACCTCTGCCATTGTAGTCAAAGCAGGCCACTCCCGTATTGCCACTATCTTCGCCGGATCCACAGCTATCCCTTCTCCACTGACAACATGACCAAGGAATGCTATCGAGGATAACCAGAATTCACACTTGGACAACTTAACATACAACTGATTCCTCCTCAACGTCTCCAACACCATGTATAGATGATTATAATGATCCTCCTCGTACTGTGAGTACACCAGGATATCATCGACAAATACTATCACGAAACGATCCAAGTACTCTCTGAACGTCCTGTTCATCAGATCCATATACACGGATGGTGCATTGGTCAAAACAAATGGCATGACCGTGAACTCGTATTGCCCAAACCGCGTACTGAATGCTGTCTTTGGAATGTCGCTCTCCCTTATCCTCAACTGGTAGTATCCGAATTTCAGATCTAACTTCAAATATACCGTTGACCCAACCAACTGACCAAATAGATCATCAATCCTCGGAATCGGATACTTGTTCTTCTCCATAAGTTTGTTCAATTCCCGATAATCGATACAAAGCCACAGGCTCCCATCTTTCTTATTAACAAAGAGAACTGGTACGCTCCAAGGCGACGAACTTGGACGCACATAACCTTGCTCTAGCAACTCTTGCAATTGCACCTTCAACTCCGCCATCTCTCTTGGCGCTATCTGATATGGAGAGCGTGACACCGGTTTGGCACCCTGTACCAACTCTATAGTAAAGTCTATCTCCCGCTGAGGAGGGGCTCCTCGGAGATCACCTGAGAATACATCGGGATACTCAGACACAACTGGGATGCTATCCAATCTAGGCTTAGGCGTCAAAGTCTGCACTAGAGTGACAAACAGCACTACAGCAGACCGAACTGCCTTGATCACCTGAAGGGCCGACATCAAAACTTTCCCTGATCCCTTCATGCCCGCAAAAGTAGTCTCCCGATCAGTGTCCAGACCCAACTTGATTTCCTTTCGGTTGCAATCAATGCATGCACCCTTCTCCGAGAGCCAATCCATACCGAATATTACGTCGAACTCTACTAAAGGTAGAACCAACGCTCGCAAAACAAACACCTGATCTCCAATCCGAATCTTCACCACGCAGACTCTATCCATACGAATGGAGCACCCATTGGGCAACAACACATCCAACCTGTCTTTTGCCATCGAGGACGGAACCCCGATGCGAGATATGAATTTTTCGGACAAGAAGGAATGCGATGTTCCCGTATCAAACAGGGCTCTCGGCGGAGACTCAAATATCAACACAAAGCCTAGCACAAACAAAAGTAAGTTAATCAACACGAAGGTAACAACTATAAAAGTTAAACCACTGTAATTTAACTCATACCTGTCACCACGTCCGCTTGCTTTATGGCCTCTTGCAGACCAAGGTTGTAGACTCTAGGCTGGGCTGGAGCATGATGGGACGCGGTTGACTCCACCGCCTTCCCTTTCTCCTCATAGGTCGCTCCAGGCTTCCTCTCGGACCTTGAACGTACGCTCCAACACTCGCGAGCAAAATGCCCCGTCTTTCCACAGTTGTAGCAAGCTCCTGGGACTCGACTTGTAGTTGCCCCCGACGCACCAGACTGAGGGGCTGAGTTCGAAGTCCTCTGCTTCTTGTTCCATCTGTGGAATCCTGACTTAGAGCTAGGCACTTTGAACTCGGACTTATTTTCTCCTGGGTCTTTCTTCTCTTGAACTTTCCTCACAACCTTCTCCAATGATCGGGCCGAATTGACCAAGGCTAGGAAGCCTTGCGCCTTAGGCCCAGCAAGTAGTAACTGAAGATCGCCGTGTAGACCCTCAGAAAACCAGTTGGTCTTCCGTTCTTGCTCCATAAACGTAGCACCAGCATAATGACCCAACCGTGTAAACTCGTGGAGGTACTCGTCCACGCTTCTGGCTCCCTGAGTTAACCCAAGAAATTGGTTCTCCATCTCAAGCTTCTCAGCAGAGGGTACAAATCTGGCTAGGAACAATCTTGAAAATTCCTCCATAGGCACATCAGCAAGTTGCCTACCCACTAAGAGATGAAAATCCAACTCATCCCACCATATCCTCGCTTCACCCATCAAAAGAAAAGTCGCTATGGTGGTCTTCTACCACTCCTCAGTTAACGTGGCTGTCATAACCCTCTTTACCGAAGAGAGCCAGTCCTCAACTTGAGCTGGCGTTCCAACCCCATCGAACCTCGGAGGATTATAGTCCATTACATGCTTAAGCTGCTTCTCCGTAGCTCTACTCGGCTCTACCAGATCAACTGCTGCAAACTCCACCACTCTCGGCTCTGCCGCCCAACCGGTTCTTGCTCATTCGCAGGAGGTGCGCAATGCATTTGCCCTACAGTTTGGGCATTTATCATTGCAAGCACGGCTTCAGCCACCATCCTGATGGTTTCCGCCGAAGGAGGTGTAGTAGGCTCGTCCCTTGGTGCACTACTTTCCGCTGATTGCGGACGCTCTGACTGACCAGCACCGCTCCTAGCAGCCTATAGTAGCAAAGACATACGATTAGACGACAAACAAATTGCTAAAAGCAATCATTGGAACACTCAAATTCCACAAAACAAGTTTGTTTTCATTCCTAAGTGGATATTCATGGGTTCGTTTTGATGTTATAATGATGACGCACACATGTTCTCACCACCCCTTAAAAGAATTCGGCCACGAATTCATTTAAGCCTGACCGTAACCAGAATTCTGATACCAAATTGTATCACCCCCATCTGTCGTATGGCATATAACAGAAGGTCCAGCTGGAACCCGACGTCATATACCACAGACAGTTGGAAGGATTACCAAATGAATATTCAAACCATCCAATTAAGACTACTCATCCTACACAGAGCATTCTAACAGAAGCTTTTAAAGTTGAAAGAACCCAAATCTTGAATCCCATAAATATGAATGTCCACGACCACAACCACAGGAATGGAACCCAAATACACTGAAAAGGTACATGGCCTTATGGCCTTACAGATGTTCACTTAGAGAAAACATGTCTTACATACTTCTGCTCGCAGGCCGGCCATACATTATAAAGGTAAAAACAACTATTCTATGGCCTTCTAGGGCCAGCACAGCAACATGGGCTCTAGCCCGCTATTTTGCACTCGGCTCCACAGCACCTGCAAACATATTCCACCGCACGGTGGCAAACAGAGCAATGGTCAGATAAAAGCCGACCAAATTATAATGACCCCGCCCCTTACTCGGGATGGCAGTGCTCTTTCCCTGCATAACATTAGACCAATAATACAATAAAGCGCAATTATACTACGCCACAGGTGTAGGCTCGCACGGCCAAATACCCCGTGCACTCAGGGCACATTAACGGTGAGTCCTGACATATCAGTGTCTACACCCCCATCCCAAAGATGGCAACCAAGTGAGCATTTTAGCCTTTCTGAACCTGTCTAGTCTAAGGCTCCCGACTATGCCAACGACCAGTCCCCTTTTCGGCTCTCTCGCACCGGACCACATAGCCTAGGTCCAATTCCACTTGCCTATTGCTCAACCACATAGTTCACATTAAGACGTATGCATGAGCCAAGCTAATCTTGGATCCCAACATTATCCAAACAATCACATAACCCAGTTATGTTCAAGGCCGGTTCCCAGACCGCCAAGTTAGCAGAACATGTTTCCGCTCAGTTTTTCGGGTGCGCCTTGAAGCTCACCTCCAAGGATCCCTCCTGCAATCTACCGCGTAGAAACCCGAAAAACCCAAAGCACGGAGTCTTCTCCGGCAAAACACATCAAATGCAACATCACCGATCCAGACAATACACGTCCGGGTAGGCTTCACACACAATGCCTATGCCCGTACTTACGATTCCGGATTCTATATGGAACACAAGGGGGACTATTCACATCAACCCCAAGGAACACCACGCACTCACCGCACACTCGCGGTAGCTGGATTCCCTATGCAGAAAGAAAGAGCTTCACATGCTCAAGTTGAGAATCGTTACCCTTGCAGTCCGTTTTGGCGCCATGGAAAAACTACACGGACAGAACTCTTCGCAACGAACTTTCCTCCACGGATCCGCTCTCAGATTTCGAAGTGGTGCTCTGATGCTCCGCCGGCGGCCGGAAACCTCCTTCTTCTTCCTCTTCTGTCTAACACCTTGGAAAGAGAAAGCCTTGGATAGAAATGAGGGATTAACTCCCCTATTCCCGGCCTTAACAGAGCAGGAAATCATTTGGGCCGTTGGATCTTAATTAAAGAAAACGAATGGCTCAGATCCGTTCAAAAATCTCCAGAACTGGGCTGAACACGGCTTGGCACACGGCCGTGTCCCAGGCCGTGCGCCTCAATCCAGGCACGATCGTCGAACTGAGAAACGACAAACGGGCTCAGACACGCCCGTGTCTAACCTAACACGCCCGTGTCGGGTCTCTAGACATGCCTGTGTTCGGGGGCGTGTCACGTATAACCGCCACGCCAACCGACACGACCCAACTGCACACGGGTACTGACACAGGTAGGCACATGCCCGTGTCCAATGACACGCCCGTGTCAGCTAGCAGTCTTCCTGGCCGTGTCCTTCCCGGGATGAAAATGACCAAAAACACCAGCCAGTCACGGCCTTGGACACGCCCGTGTCCTAGGTCGTGTACCCCTAAACAGGCACCAAAAATCCCTTTTTTCGCGATCGAATCAAATACAATTTTCGGGGCGTTACATGTGATGGCATGTGTGTGCGTGAGAGAACATTTGTATGAAGTATATACATGCTTGTGAATGTTATGCCTGAAGGGAAGAATACCGCTGCCCCGGGATAGGGGTAGGGTCGTTATAATTTGGTCAGCTGAATGCTGACCATTGCCTCTATTTGCCACTATTGGGTGGATTGTTCCTGTACAGGTACTGGAGAGCCAAGCGGGACGCATAGAGGTTGATGTCCCTGCTGCTGCTGCTAGCCCTCGAAGGCTATTTTGGAATGACTGTTGTGTTTTCTTTTAATGTGGATGGCCTGCGTGCCAATGTTTAGGCCACTGTTTGAAAGCCATGTAAGGCCATAAGGCCAACTTTCGTGTTGTTGTAAGGTATTCCTATTATATATATATACAATGTGGAGTTGTTTTATATGTTGGACATTCAAGTGTGGAGTTCAACTATTAGTTTAGGCTTCCGCTAGAATGCAATTTGTTTAGGTGCGTTGCGCTACTCTGGTATCATCCCGTAACTTTTCCGCCTGTTTTATGATATATGATGTGGGGCCCCGGCCGTACCTTCTAGTATATACCATATGAATGGATGGGGTTATTACACTGGCAATCTTGTTGATAGCTGGCCCATGTGATGTTGACTTTAAGTACTTTTCCTATACTCTAGGACACGACTATGACCCTGGCTATAATTGTGGGTCACATGATCCAAACTTAGTGAACCTAGTCCAAATCAAACTAGGGATCCAACAATGTACTTGTGGATGAGAGAAAAAGGCAGTAGAGCTGTGAGCCACGACAACACCCGACTTCGCCAGTCGCGGCTTAAATGCCTCTCTTACGACGAGCTTTCCTTTGATTGCAAATGAGTTGATTATAAGTAGAGGAAAGGAAAAGAGCAAGAGCAGAGCAAGCTGGAGACCGCATAGCCTGAGATTCGAGTCCACAACCTTTAACAAGTAGGCTCCAGGGCTCGAGTCAGCATGCTTTGGGTGCACCACATCCCCCTATTTATAGGTCCAGGGGCCTGACCAAATGGGTAGGTCTAAAATAACCAACTTCCCGGGGTACAGGACAACCAGGCATTTGTGATGGGAAACAAAAATGAAAAGACATGCTAGTCCACGCAAGAGGGGCAGACTGGGATCGCAGGATGGAGCTTTGGTCTGTTATTGCAAGGCGCGATCCTGGCTAGAGGGCCGCGACCTGTGCATACTGATGGTTGAGTCTGCCTAAATAGGAAGCATGGCGATCTAGGGAGCTGATATCCTGAGGCAGGATGACCTGCGTGGATTGGAACCTGAGGCCGTGTAGGAGTGCTGGATCTTGCTGAACATGCTGAGGCTTGATAATCTGGGGGGATGATGCGCACGAAGCCCGACTCTTATTATATCTAGGGAGCACGGAGGGTCCGGATTTCGCCCGACAAATTATAGGCAAGAGCACCTATCGCAAGTAATACAGGATATTTAGGGGGATTATCGAGATCATAAATTTCCCGAGAATGGGTTGATTATCCCTACTGCTCTGGAAGGACTATTATTTTACCAAAAAATCTAAGTTGTCGGTTTTAAATAAGAAAAAGCTGAAAATAGATTAAGAACAAGGTCGATGAAGAAATTACAATCGGTATCAAATTAAGTTAGGATGAAAATAGATTTAAATAATTAGAGATCATTGGTTTCAATTCAATTAAATGGAAGACTTGGCCGTGGAGGTTCCAAAAGAATGAGCTCACCTATCTCTAGAATTATCGCTCACCTGAACATTAAGTATATTCGACCGGTCTTTCGTCCGACAAAAGATTCCTCTTAATGGCTGCATTGCGCTAAGAACCCCGCTATTGGGGGGGGGGGGGGTGACCCAATCCGGAAGAATTACGTGCCTCCTCTCTCGAGGGTTAGTGCGAATCTCTCTTTACCTAGGGTTGATCTCTCCATACGCACGGCCTCTCGCCTACCTAGCGTATAGATAATGAAAATAGAGCCCACACATCGATATGTGGTTCTATGTGTCGTAAGCCCGAGGTAAACCATAAGTACTTAATTAAATAGAAAAACAAGACCTCTAATTATTCAAAAACATTTTATTTCTGAATGGTCTTCGATACTCAGGGATAAAAGTGATTAGCCACTCATCAGAATGGGGATGGCGTAAGAGTTTGGTGAGGCGTGATTTCTAAATTACGCGCTAATGGGTTACAAAAAAATAAGAAGAAATAAGCTAACCTAATATTAGAAAGAGAAAAGCTTCTAAAAAAATGCACACACTCAACCAAACTCATAATAAGAAAAGAAAAACTACATTACAAGAAAGGAAGATTGCATAATTGAAATTACAAGTCCTACTCAAACGAGTACGTGGGAAATGATGAGTCCTACTCAAACGAGTAGGCAAGAAATGAAAATTGAAAATGACAAGTCCTACTCAAACGAGTAGGCGGGAAATGAAAGCTGAAAATGACAAGTCCTACTCAAACGCGTAGGCGGGAAATGAAAGCCGAAAATGACAAGTCCTACTCAAACGAGTAGGCGGGAAATTAAAGCGAGTTCTACTCAAATGAGTAGGAGAAAATAGATGCACACATGCACACACTCTACAGGAATAAACGCCCACAATTTTCTACAAAAATAAAACGCACACACTCTACATAAATAAACACTCACACACTCTAAAAAAATGAAAACACACACAGTCTCCATAAATAAACACTCACTCACTCAACATAAATAAAAACACACACACTCTACTTGAATAAAAGTAATAAAATCTAACTCATACACTAACACACACATACAAAAAAAGAAAAACAAAGTGATTAAAAAATTAAAACGTTTACATTTATACCGACAGAACTTGCTGGAAATGCATAAAAAGTAGAAATAAAAATTGTTTGAGCAAAAGAGTTTTCAAATAAATGCTAAAATCAAAGGGTTTGAAAAATTGAAATAACACATAATCCATTCTTATAACTTTGTAAAAAGGTTTAAAAAGTGGAAAAAAGTTAAAAAGAAGCAAAAGTTTTACAACCAAAAAAAGAAAATCTATGTTAAAAAGTAATGAAAACCAATTTGAAATCATTTTACAATTTCATAAGAATGAATATAAAAGCACAAAAATCATAAATCTAAATCATTGTAAGGAGTATGATATGAAAAATAGGCTATAATAACGACTAGTAATTTTAAGAAAATCTAAAGTAAAGCTAAGCGATTTTTTTATTTGAAAGCATAAATTCCACAAATCTGACTCATACACGCACACACCCTTACAAAAAAATGAAGATGCATAAGATTGCTGAAAGAGAAGGACTCAGAGGCATTCCAGAACAACATAAGGATGAAAAGCTATCAAATTTTAGTAAGAGAAAGTTTGATTACAAAAGCTAAAACAAACACAAAGAGGAGGGGGAAAAATATCCTTATATAGCACTAAAAGAAGCCTCCTAGAAGCAACCCTAACAACAAAATGACTCAAAATTTTGAACCCATGGCCCTTATTGCAAAGTTTTATTTGTTGAAACTAGTCACCCGGATCCACCTAGAGTTCGGACCTGAAGCTGCGACACACACTTACTCTTCTCGAACCTCCCTCTCGACGTGAGTCTCAGGATTGGAAACAGACCAAAGGTCTCAGCTCAGAGGTCCAACCTCTTACCCGGAAGAAACTGAAGTTCTCCCCCTCCCTAGCCAATGTTGAGCTAGGTTACTCTGAGGAAGAATATGGAAAGGTTCAATAACCAGTTCAAGGCACCTTATCGGTCTATTTATAGGCCTCTGAGTCTGATATGCTAATAACCATACTGAACTGACCTAAAATTACCAAAAACCCTTGGTTGGGTGTGCCAACAGCCAAACTCCATTATTCTAAAGGGTTATATGCAGACCACCGAGGGTAGAAGGGTAAAATTACTCGGGGTAGAAGAGTAAAATCCCCCTTGGCGGTAAGAAGGTAAAAACATCTTTGCTTCTATATGGTGAGTGGGGAAGTAACCAGCATGCGGGACGAGCCCTACTGCTCGTCTCGCAGGCCTCCCGCCTTATGGGAGCCATCTCACCTCCAAGGGCCTGCTCGCGCCCCAAAGGACGTCTCGCCTACTGTAGAGAGCCCCATCTCGCCTCCTGCGAGTGGACCACATGGTCCCTCCCACTCGCCTATTCAATCCCTCTCGCCAGCTTCTCCGCCCTACAACCTGAGTCGTCTATCGCGAGCCCAAGGTTGTACAAAATCCCCACTTATTTTGAGGTTTTCTCAAGCTCTGAAAGAAAGTCCAACCGAGGCTCGTGGCGTTGGGAATCATTTATGAGAATCTTTGGCGGGCCCTCCCCCTGGAGTCTATAAATATGAGACCCCCACCTCATCATGGAGTGCCCCCTTTCTCATTTCCACCTCTCTTCTACCCTTAACATGTCTCACAGCCAGAGCTTTCGTGAGTCTCTCACAATGGATTAGAAGCAAAACATAGCTGGTATGGCTGCCTTGGTACCATCCTTGGTCTGCACCCCTGTTTCAGCACCCTCATCATCTCGCCCGAAGAAGGCACAAACCGCCGTCCCTCCACTCTCGGCCTGTACGACCACTTCGGCACCCTCAACAGCTGATACACTTCCTCCCGCATCCTCTGGGGAGAGATAGGTGATTCTTGACTCCTCTCGCATCGTTTTCTTTTATCGTCTCACTTATTGACCATTTTCTTTCAGGGAAACCTCGCTGATTCACCCATGCCTGTGAATCCTCCTAACGCTACCGACCAACATTATCAATGCTCCCACTCGCTTCAGGAAACCTCCCCCTATCACGAGGAAACAAGACCTCTCGTGGCTTGTGGGGAACTCTCGCATCCCCTGTAAGTAAACTCATCAGGTCCTTTCGCTTCACAAAGATTCCTATTCACTTACCTGGTGCATTCGAGAGTGCAGGGCTAGTCTTTGCATCCATGTAGCTCATGCCCGCTAGCCTTCTTGCGAGACACCCCTCGTTATGGTCTTCCACTTTTGTTGTGCAGGTATCCTGTTTGACTCGGGTACTGAGGATTCCCCCGTGTCGTCTCCCCTCTCGCCTCTTCCTCGCCTAGATGAGATCAAAGACTACCTGGGTGATCCTGTGGACCCACTGGAGATGAAGCGTTGGAAGGACGGGATGTTTCGAAAATACACTCACATCATCTGCGAGATGGAACAGGAGAAGCAAGCTACCGATCAGCGCATTGACTGGCTGGAAACTGAGTGTGCTCGCCTCTCTGCTGAGGTCGATGTCAACGCCGTAATAGATGGGACATACCCCCAGACAATAATTTATTATGATATTTTGGCAACCTCTTTCATGTTGGGTTTTCATTATGGCTGTGTTAATTAATCCACCTTTTTTAATTTTATTTTTGGCTCATTGGAAAAGTCGCCGCGGCGTTCCGCCCCTCATGGTCAGGAGAGCTAGAGAGAGAGAGAAGATGAACCGTCGGGTTGCCCCTTCGGCTTCCGCCTTCTCACTTTCCTGCACATTTTTCTCCTCTCTCTATCTGTTATAAATACCCCCCCCCCCACCGAATCCAGATGTTCTTCACCTACACTATCTCTTCCTGCTACTGCTGAGATCCGGAGTTCTCACCTGCTCCTCCTCGGCTACCTCTTCTCACGTCCCGCTTCCACCTCACTCTTTCCTACCCCTCTTCTGTTTCTATCGTCTTACTCGACATTGGAAAGAAGAGAGCAGAAGAAGGTGAGGGCCACAGCCGCTGCGGAAGGCGATTTGTCGACCACGACTTCCCTCCCGTTAAATTCTAGGAAGAAGATTACAACCGATTCGCCAGCGAGTTCCTAACTGAGGGGTATCAGTCTTGCCCGCCAAAGGTCAGCAAGGCTGTTAATACCTTCAACCCTGGTGAGCACGCATTCACCGTCTCGCACTTGGAGGCGGGTCTAAGACTCCCCCTCTGACCAGAGGTAAAACATGCCTTGAAATATTTTGGCGTTGTTACCGCGCAGCTCAACCCAAACTCCATCTCGATGTTGGTCGCCTTCGCTAGCTATCTGCGCCCCGAGCGCATTGAATTTAGTCTCACCGTCTTCCACAAGTTGTTTGCCTACCATGCCAAAGATGATGGCATATCCTACCTCACCGACCAAGGTCTCAAGGTGTGTGAGATGCCTAACAAGAACCACCACTGACTCACCCGCTTTGTCTTCATTCACGGGAAACTAGGAGGCGTCCCTCTCGCCCCGGTGTCGCCTGCCGAGGTATATTACGAGACCCCCAAGGTTGGGGGTGCCGAGAAGGCTCTCTGCGACTTCTTCGCAGGGAAATATTTCGAGGTCAACTACCTTCGGCGAGACCTCGACACGCTCCTTCCCGTCCTCCCCGGTGAAGGTATACTTGCGCACTCTTATTATTAGGCTTACCGTCTTCTTATTTTATTCTGACCATTTTCTTGCTCAGGAGAGAGGACTATCCCCGTCCATCCCCCTTTCTTGATCAACAAGGGTCTCGCCCTTGCCAACATGGCGGCAAAGGCGGCAAAGGGAACGCTGACTCCTGCCCAGAAGAAAAGATCTGGGGACGATGCCACTACTTCTTGTCATAGCCCAAAGAAAAATATAAAAAAGGCTGTGTCATTCCCGAAGGAGAAAAAAGGAGCTACTCCCAAGGAAAGGAAGGAAATGTCGGGGTCCCTGACCCCCATTTCTCTGGAACAATCACCCTCACCTCGCCATCAAGCTGTCTCGCCTGCCCACGAGATGGCACCATCTGACCGAACTGCCACCACCTCTCCCCAGCCCGCCGAGCTTCCTCCTCACAAAGCTGGTTCTTTCAGCCGCCCGACCACCTCCTCGCGTCTGCATTACAACATAGGGCACGTGACGGACGATGCCGTCGGCGAGCCGGTTCTTTTGTGGGAGAAGGACTCCAACCTCATATCGGTGTCCATTATCCTTCCATCCTGGAAATAGCGAGACCCACCCACCAGTCATGCCTTCTCCCTCAGGTATGGCCTCTATGGTGTCCTTGGGACTGAGCCTGCGGATAAAGTGCCTTCGCGAGACCTCGTCTTGAAGACCACTCACGCCCAGTTTCGCACCATGGAACTCTCATAGCAAATCTCGCGTCACCTTGTCTTCAATAACAAGATGTCGAAGGAGGCCGAGACCAGCCTTGCCGCGGAACGCGAGAAGTCAATGACATCAAAAAGAGTATGGCCGTCGCCGACAACCTTCTCTCCCGAAGCCAGGGCGGCGTGGTAAGCTTTTTAACTGCCACTCGCCAGTTTCACTCACTAGCTTTACCTGCATGGTCTTTCACTGACTGATAGCCTTCTCGCAGGATGCCGAGACAGCTGACTGAATGCGTTCGCCCATGGCGGCACTAGAGGAGGAGAACAAGAGATTTAATGCTGAGAAAGCTCGTATACTTAAAAGCACCCTGCTTCATTCTCAACCAAATTCGTTCCAAGCTCCCCGACCAACTCATTACTCTCTAGACGAGGTCAACGCCATATGCCGAGATGCTAATATCAAGACCGCCGAGCTCGTCATGAAGATGATGAAGGAGCTGGGGGTTGTCAGGGATGATGCCGAAATGGTCAAAGTTCACGACTTTGTCCCCCAGCTATATGGCGAGACAGATGATAGCTCTACCTCCAGTGACGAGGAGTGAAGGGGTGTCAGATTCTTGGGACTCCCCCCTTTTGCCTCTTGTACTTGTAAACTTCGCAGATGTTGAGATGTTTCTTCTTGTTGTAAATAACCTTTTGGGATTTGTATTATAACATTTTGGAATTTTTTATTATAATCTTTCGCTCTTTTTATTTCATTGCGCTTTATCTACTGCTGTCTTGCTTAAACCTTAAATCAGAGCGGTAGCCGTTGCACTTCTGCTTATCCCTGCCAAGCACGAGATAGTTTGACCTTTTACCCGCGTCTCGCCGCGAGACGAACCCTACGCGGGAAGAGCCTGGGGACAAAACTGCTCCTTACGATATGTCCCCCTTCTATGCGAGACCTGTGCCTTTGGAAGTGACTACCCGCTCGTTATGGGTGAGACCCCCATCACCGAACACCAGTTTGAAATGCTCATCCTCAATTGCATTGCCTCCCATCCTTCCTTTTCACAGGAAACTTCTACTAATTCCCTCATAAGTATAGACACCTTCCTTCGTGAGCTCTTACCACTTGACCTGCCTCCGAGTGATCCTACAGCCCTGTAGCTAGATGAGATCCTGGTCACCGTGCCTACTCGAGGTCCCATCTCCCAACCATCTCCAACCACTGAGTGAGTCTACAGTCCTGCCAGCTAGATAAGAGCCTGGTCAGCAGGTCTGCTCGGGGCCTCACTACAAACCATCTCCAACTACTGAGTGAGCCTACTATCCTGTCAGCTAGATGAGAGCCCAGTGAGCGGGTTTACTCGGGGCCTCCACTCTAAATCATCTCAAACCACCGAGTGAGCCTACAGTCCTACCAGCTAGGTGAGAGAATAGTCAGCCGGTCTTCTCGGGGTCTCCACTCCAAAACATCTCCAACCACCGAGTGAGCCAACAGTCCTGCCATCTAGATGACAGCCTATTCAGCGGGTATGCTCGGGGTCTCCTCTCCAAAACATCTCCAACCACCGCGTGAGCCTACAGTCCTTCCAGCTAGATGAGAGCCTGGTTAGCGGTTCTGCTTGGTGTCTCCACTCCAAAACATCTCCAACCAACGAGTGAGCCTACAGTCCTCCCAGCTAGATGAGAGCCTGGTCAGCGGGTCTGCTCGGGGTCTCCACTCCAAACCATCTCAAACCACCGAGTGAGCCTACAGTCTTGCCAACTAGGTGAGAGCTTGGTATGCGGGTCTGCTCGGGGTCTCCATTCCAAATCATCTGCAACCACCGAGGGAGCCTACAGTTATGTTAGATAGATGAGAACCTGGTCAGCGGGTCAGCTCGAGGCCACCTCTCCAAACCATCTCCAATATCCGAGTGAGCCTATAGTCTTGCCAGCTAGATGAGAGCCTGGTCAGCGAGTGTGCTCGGGGTCCCCACTCCAAACCATCTCCAACCACCGAGTGAGCCTACTGTCCTACCAGCTTGGTAAGAGCCTGGTCAGCGGGTCTGCTCGGGGTCTCCATTCCAAACCATCTCCAACCACTGAGTGAGCCTATAGTCCTGGACGTAAGATGAGAGCCTGGTCAGCGGGTCTACTCGGGGTCCCCACTCCAAACCATCTCTAACCACCGAGTGAGCCTATAGTCCTGCCAGTTAGATGAGAGCCTGGTCAGTTGGTCTGCTCGGGGTCTCCTCTCCAAATCATCTCCAACCTCCGAGTGAGCCTACTATCCTGTCATCTAGATGAGAGCCTGGTCAGCAGGTTTGTAACATCCCCTACCTGTCGCATAGCATATAGTAGTAGGTCCGGCCGAGGCCCGACTCCATATACCACAGACAGACCGGGTGGTTACTCAATGGAAACCATCCAACCAATCACAATGTCCTACAGGGAGCATTCTAGCAGAAGCAGTTTAAATAGTTGCAATAAAAAGAACCCAGCAACAAGCATGAATGTCCACTAACAAGCCAAAAAGGAATGAAGTACATACACAAGTACAGACCTTAAGGCCTTACAAATGGTTTACTCTAATTACATGTTTTCCATACCACGACACGCAGGCCGGTCATATATGAACAAAAACAAGTAAACACTCCAAATAGGCCTTCGAGGGCCGGCTTCGCAATTTGGGCTTTAGCCCGCTATTGACCGCTTGGTCCAGCAGCACCTGCAAGAAACAAACCACCGCACGGTGGCAAACAAAAACAACGTTCAACAATGATGACCAAATTATAATGATTCTGCCCTCAATTCGGGGCGGCGATGCTCCTTCCCTGCACTTATTAGCATGACCAAGTAGTATATAAAAATACATTGCATCACAGGCATTGGCACGCATGGACACACGCCCAGTGCACTCAGGGCACATTCTCGGTGAACCAGCCAATGTCACGTCAATTTAAGCCATAGACATTCCGGACTCACCACCTCCACTTTCACGGCCAAACATATGTGCATTTTGTCTTCCCGGCATGGGTCACGTCAATTTAAGCCATAGACCGTCGAATACCCTCATCTATGCCAACGGCTCTAATCGAACGACATAGAACGGGTACGCTTCAATCTAACCCGTGCTCACATCGCAACGACAATTTAAGACATATGGGCAAGTCAAACTTCTCCAAGTCCCGTTTCCATCACATACTTCACATAACCCAGTTATGTTCAAGTTGGCTCCCAGGCCACCAAGTTGGCAAGATCACGCATCCGCCCAGTTTTCCAGGTGCATCTTAGGGTTAATCCCCAAGGCTCCCTGTTGCAATCTACCACGTAGAAAACCCAAAAAAACAAACATTCGCACGGAGTCTTCTCCGGCATTTATGTAATGCAACATCACAGATCCAGACCAACATGTCCGGATAGGCTTCACACATCATGCCTATGTCCGTTCTCGATTACGGACACTACACAACAGAGACTTCACATATCTACCCGAAGGAACGCCTACAACTCACCGCAAACTCGCAAGAGCGGGCTTCCTATGCAAATGAAGTAGAGCTTCACATGCTCAAGTAGAGAATCGTTACCCTAGCGTTCTTCCTTGGCGCCATGGAAATGTAAGCGGATGAAAAGCACTGCAATCTCCTCTCCTTCGTAGATCTGAAGTCGGCTCGTGATTTGGAGCTCTAAAACTCCTCCAAAGACTGGATCTAGTCTTCTTCTTCCTCCTTTGCTCTCCCCTCTCTCTAAGATTTAGACAGAGGACACGGCAGGAAAAATAAGGGTTCTGAAACCCTTCTCTCAGGTATAACCTCTTTGGGAATAACCACAGCCGTCAGATCCCACAAAAAGGGATGCATGGATATGAACAAGGTCTGACCTGGAAGAATGGGGCTAAATACCGCATGGATCACCAATAGGAGCAGGAGACGTCTGTGTCAAAATAGTGTCGGAACATTAGTCAACACCCGCCAAAACCCGTGTGTTGACACACCACGCCGACAGAGTCATACACGCTAGCATCAGCCCCGCCCTCGACGATCGTCAAACCAAGATCGTCGACTGCTGCCTGATCGTCGAATGGAGATCTATAGCCCGATCGTCGAACGCAAAACTTTGCCCAAATCATCGAACGCACGATCCGATCATCGAACACACGGCTCGATCGTCGAACCCAGAAAACTGCCTGATCGACGAACACGCGACCCGATTGTCGAACCCACGGCCCGATCATCGAACCCAGATAGCTGGCCCGATCGTCGAACACAGATAGCTGACCCGATCGTCGAACACAGAATAGCTGCCAAATCGTCGAACACAGATAGCTGGCCCGATCGTCGAACACAGAATAGCTAGCCCGATCGTCGAACACAGATAGCTGGCCCGATCGTCGAATACAGAATAGCTGGCCCGATCGTCGAACACAGATAGCTGGCCCGATCGTTTTTGCCAGATCTTTGAACTACCCCGACATGCACTGGGACACGCCCGTGTCCCAGGCCATGTACCCCTGCCAAATTCCAAATTTGGTATAGATTCGTCACCCATCGCTCTTTTGAGTTTCGGAGCGTTACAGCTCTCCCCCTCTTAAAAGAATTTCGTCCACGAAATTACATAAACGAAAGATAAGTACAAAATAATTAAATTGTACCTGAGCGGAACAACTCCGGATACTCATCAAGCATAGTCTGCTCTTGTTCCTAAGAGAGCTCTTCGCGACCGCAATTGTCCTAACGGACCTTGACCATCTTGATCTCTTTATTGCGTAGCCGCTTGACCTCCGAGTCTTCAATCCACACGGGCTTGACCTTTGTCGTCAACCTATTATCCACCAGCACTTGATCAACCGCGATCACTTGCAAAGGCTCTTGCACCGCCTTCCGTAGCACCGATATATGGAATACATCATGTAAACCACTAAGCTCCACTGATAGCTTCCACCAATAAGCCGCTTCGCCAATCCTCTCCAGAACCTCAAACGGCCCAAGGTACCTCGGGCTTAGCTTTTTCAAGCGCCGCACCCGCGAGACACCCTTGAACAACTTGATCTTTAAGTACACCCAGTCGCCCACAGCGAACTCCACGTTCCTGTGCTTGGCATTATAGTACTTCACGTGAAGGTCCTGAGCGATTAGCAACCTCTCCCGAATGGTTCGCACCAACGAAGTTGCATCTTCCACCTCTTGACATTTGTACAACTTTGACTCACCCGTTTCCAACCAAGACAACAGCGTGCGATATCTTCTACCATAAAGGGCCTCGAAGGGCTCCATTTGAATACTCGCCTGGTAGCTATTGTTGTACGCAAATTCCACCAAATAAAGATGGTCTTCCCATTGCTTTCCAAAGTCCAAGACACACATGCGGAGCATGTCTTCCATAGTTCGATTGGACCTCTCGGTCTGCCCATCCGTCTGCGGATGGAAGGCTGTGCTAAAACTCAGCTTTGTTCCCAACATTTGCTGCACAAGACTCCAATCATTGGACGTGAACCGCCCATCTCGGTCACTCACGATGTTGTGGGACACACCGTGGAGACGCACTATGTTATCCACATATAACTTTGCCAACTTTTCCACAGTATCATCCTTCCAATGCGGAATGAAATGTGACATCATCATTAACCGATCTACGACCACCCAGATGGCGTCGTTACCCTTTTGCGACCTTGGCAAACCGTGCACAAAGTCCATAGTGATGTCGTCGAATTTCCACTCCGGAATAGGCAAGGACTTCAGAAATCCTCCCGGCTTTTGGCACTCCACCTTCACCAAGGCGCAAGTTTGGCACTTCGCGACGTAGAGCGCCACATCCTTCTTCAAACTCGGCCACCAAAACAGTTTCTTCACGTCGCGGTACATCTTTGTGCTCCCCGGGTGAATCGAGTACATGGTATGGTGCGCCTCGTACAATAAATCCACCCGCAAACTGCCCACGCTTGGGATGCAAAGATGATCGTCTTTCCAAAGCAATCCATCCACAACTTCATATTGGGAATTTGACCCATCCAGAGCCTCTATCCTGAGTTGCTTCATGTGGTCATCCAAATCCAAAGCCTGCCGAATCCGATCAGCGAGGTCATATTGAACTTCACTCCAATTCAAGAGTGCTTCAGCACTTGACTGCTTATCTACACAAATAATCTCCAATGCCTCCAACTCCCAAAACCAACCGCTCGTCATGGATCGACAGCCAATTGGCTTGAGCTGGGTCCCGACGACTCAACGCTTCCGCAACTGCATTACCTTTACCAGGCACGTAGTGGATCTTTTATGTATAGTCCCCCAGGAACTCCATCCATCTATGCTGTTGCATATTCATATCTTTCTGATCTGTTAACCCCGAAATCGGCGATCCTTCCCAAGGCAGCTAGCTCGCTCGTCACGGCCTGCCCTGGGTTCCTCCTGGAGGCCGTGATGCCTTAGGTTGGGCGAACAGTATTCTCTGTCCGCTCAAGCCTCGCGGCCTGCGCGGTCTGACCCCCAGGCCGCGCACCTTTCCTTGGTCGGCAGGGTCCGCAGACTACTTCTGCAGTCCGCCTCTGCCGGTCGCCCCCTTTTCGGCTTAACCACAGGGTTGTATCCGCAGGTCTCTCTCTGCCGGACTCAAATCCCTGTCTGCTCAGGCCGGCAGCAACCCGCAACTTAGCTTGCAATTGACATGGGAGACACCCAATATTGGCAGACTCAGAAGTATATCCGCCCAGGCCGGCAACAGGTCGCTCAGTCCTTGCCCCCAGCAACATGTGCAGCCGACTCCTCCAGTCAGCCTGCAAGGCGCGAACTCCAATTCCGGCTATCCGACAAGACCAGCAGCGTCCAAGTTCCTCGCGAGCTGGGCGGACTCGAAGTGTGATCTAGACTTCCAGTCCGCCTTCACCGCTAACCCCAACAGCCTCAACAGCCAGGCTCTCCATCTCCAACATAAGCGGACTCAACCTTGCAGCTGCTGCGGACTCGATGGACTTGGCGGACTCCCTTTGCAGTCCGCCACTTTCCTTAGCCAGCACCAGCTTCTCGGCAGCAGCGGGGTCAACTCATCCTCATTCTGCAGGCCTGTCGCAGACTCAGCCAGTAGTAACAGCTTCCTCCTCAGTTCGCAGCCTTCATGAGGACTCAGTCGGTAGTGGCAGGCTCCTTCCAGCCCGCCTAGGCATCAAATCCTCCAGAGCAGTTCCAGTCCGCATAACCTAGTCCGGACTCGCCAGACTCAGCGGGCACTCTGCTGCCCGCACCACTTGCAGCTCGATCAGCTCAGCAGTGGAGGACTCCGCGGATCTCCTCACAGTCCGCCACATAGCTTCCAGCTCCCACTTTCCAGCAGCGGGCAGATGGTCCCTCAGCTCGACAGGGGCGGACTCAGCAGTTTCCCTATGCAGTCCGCCACTTGTCCTCCAGTGTCCGCCACCCTTGCAGCAGGCGGACAATCCCAGCTCAGCAGTGACGGACTCCGCGGTCCCGCATCGCAGTCCGCCACTGAGTCTCCCATTTCTGCCAGTAGCTCCGGCTTCAGTACCGAGTACCAGTCCGCGCAGCCTATTGCGGACTCGGCGGACTTCGTCTCTTTCTCGCTCCAGTTACCGTCTCACCGGGGGTAACGTCACTGCAAGCCGTTACCTCCTCGGGCCTATAAATAGCAACCCATGCCTCTCATATGGGGTCAGTTCTCTACGCTCGAGGTCTCATCGTCGCAAAGGTGCTCACGCCCGAAGTCAGCCAGCCAGCCCTCTGCGGACTCCGTTTCTCAGTCCGTACCTGTCTCTGTGACTTAGTCGCGCGGCCTGCCGACCTGGATCTTCAGTTTGCGCGGTCTGCTTCCTTTGCTTAACCACGCGGCCTGCCGGCTCCGCTCTTCAGTCCGCGCGGCCTCTTCTGGCACTTCTTCTTTCGCCGCCAGCTTCACTTTGTACCGCTTTATTGCTTTCTTGAAAAGGTGTACTAACGAGTTGTAGCTCTCGCTATTAATAAAAGGAAAGCCAGTCGCAAGAGTGGCATTTAAGCCGCGGCGGGCGAAGTCTGCTGTTGCTGCTACTAGCGGCCCCCTTTTCTTTCCCTTCTTCCTAGCTCAGCTCAGCTCTCTCTGCAAGCAATCTGCAAGCACAACTGTCATATTAACCGTCTGCTCGACAGCTCCTGATCAACCTCCTCCTTTTTTGATCAACCTTCTCTGTTGATCAAGCCTCTCCTCTATCCCCACAACTCATTGAACAAGCTGCTTGCTCCACTCTTGAGCACTCAGAAGCTTCCCACTTCTCCTCTATCCCCGCAACCTTCATCCTCTTCCTCTCCTAGCCTGTGAGATCGAACACTCCCTCCGTGTTATCTGCCCCGGTGCCGTTTTCGCACATCAACAGTTAACACGCGACCTTCAGATCCGATTAGACGGTGAACAGTGACAGTTAGCCATGTCAGACCGCCAACCCTCCGAGAACTTTGCTCCAAGTCCTAGTGAAGATCCTCTCTGGGAAGCCTTTGAGCAGTCGCGCCGTGAGAATGCTCAACAGTTCTAAGCGATCAACCAAATGCTCGTTATGATCACACAGCGGCTAGATTATCCACCAGCAACAGCTCCAGTTGCTTCCGCTGCTCCAATCAACCCAACCCCTACTTTGGGTCATCAGCAAGCTTATCCTCCAGCTTGTCTGACAGTCTATCCTCCTTATACAGCAACCTTCCCTCAAGGTCCTGCAGCTCCTCTGCGACCTCAAGATGAAGAATTTGCTGCTCGCCAAAACTTCTTCTGGGAAGCAGCCCGTGGAAGTCCTGCTAGATTTCTCAATTTTCAGGGAAGTCATCCCTACCCTGCATCTCCTGCCTTTGCTCCTCCTGCAGCAACTTTTCCTTTTTATCCTCCTGCTTCTTTTGGAGCTGCAGCTTATGCTCCCTTCTTTCCTTATACTGTAGGAGAACATGAAGAACCTTCACCATTTACACAAAATGTTCGCCATGAGCCCACTCCAGCAAACTTCAGAGAGCACCGGTTGCCAATCTACACTGGAGAGACTGATCCAGTGAAACACCTTCAAGCTTTTGAGTCAGCCATTGCTCTCAAAACCCTTTCAGATGCAACTAAATGCAAGCTCCTTATCAAAACCTTTGTTGGGCAAGTGAGGGACTGGTTCTATGGCCTTCGTCCTCACTCCATCAGTTCCTTTGTTTATCTACGAAGGGAGTTTCTTCTCAGATTCTCTACCTCCACCAAGAGAAAGGGCTGTCCTGAAGCCCTCTTTGAGATCAAGCAGTGCGGTGATGAAATATGGTCTCAGTTTGTTGATCGATTCCAAAGAGAGATCTTAGACATTGAGATCGTTGATCAAGAAATGTACCGAGTGACTCTTATTCACGGTCTTCGTGAAGGGCCTCTCAAATTTGATGCCAATGTCCGAGCGACGAGAACCTACCAAGAGTTGATTGCCTTGGCCAAATCGTACATCCGAGGCGAAAAGAGCTATCCAGGCTTCGTCTCCAAGCTCTTATCAGAGAAAGATCCTTTTCATAAGTAGCCTCCGAGGTCTCCTCGCAATCATTGCCCATCTCACTCAAGAAAGGAGAGAAGGTTTCAACGCCTTCGATACTCCTTCCCGAGCCGTGATCCTGCTCAAGACCCATTACTACAGCTAGCTTCTTCCCAAACAGCAGCAGTTCAGCAGCAAGATAGTGACATGTATGAGTTTATTCTTGACGAGGCCATGCAAGAAGTAAGCCAAATCCTGAAAGAAAGGGAAAACTAAAAGAAGCCCTACCGACCAACCGATCAAATGTCTAAAGATTCAGAGCCTTATTGTGAATTCCATAAAGAGTCAGGTCACCCAACTGAAAACAGTCGAGCACTCCGCCAGCTTGTGCAAAGGATGCTCCGGCAGGGCAAGATGCGTAACCTGCTTTCTAAAGAAGATCGCCCCGATCCGTCAACTTCAAAAGGCAAAGAAGTTGCAGATGTTCCTTGCTCCTCAAAAGGAGTGAACCTAGTCGAAGAGCCTCCTCTCCTCGTTGTTAACCAAGCTGTCAAATGCTTCGATGCTGACGACGAGGGTGTGCTTGGAAGGCTATTCTAAGAAAGCAAAGGACTTCACAGTCCTTCAAATTCTCTCACAACTCTGATGGGTTATCTCAACTCTTGCTATTATTCTTTTCAGACATTTAAATTTCAAAACACTTCTCAGTGTTCATTACTTGCTTTTCAACAAAGCTTTTATCTGGGATCTTATACTGACACAGTTCCCTTTTTGTGATGCTTCTACCTCCTCTTTTCTCTTTGCCAAAGAGATCACTACACCAATGAGATATCGCCAAGTCTGGAATGCTCCCTCCGTAGTTTGTTCTCTGGCGCGACCGCTTCGACCACATATGGCGAGAGTATACCCATATGTGTAGTGGGAGCCGCTCAATATACGATGTTGGGCTTCAGACTTTGGATCCTAGTCGGCACCTGACACAGAGTGTGTGCTAAGGGAGCCCCATGTGTTAGCTCTGCTGTGCTTCGCAAAGGATACATTACAGTTACGGTGATCTTTGCTTGACAAGCAATGGCGATCAAGCGTAGCCTTGTCTCTTTGATCATCTCACAACTGTGATGGCCGAACACTCTTTGGTACTCTCGATCTGTGCCTTCGCGGGTTCCATAATTCCACTGATCAATCCACAGACAAACAATAGGCCACTTGGCGCAACTGGTCTCATTGATCAGTGATGATTGTACCCAAGGCAAGAGAGCAGTGCATCTAGCGATCCTTCTCAGGATTTTCTCCTTGCTTTTCCCTATTGTGCCCTCCTAGAGGATGCGCGGCCAACCCGCTTTGAGTAGGACTATACTCGGGATGATTTTCTCAGGCAAGTGATGCATAAGGCCCACGGGGAACACCTGTGGCAGCATTCAACCTTCTTTAGTCATTCCAAGAATAGACCTCTTTTTTGTCAGTTGCCTTCTTTCACAGGTGAACAGGTTGATCCGACCTTCCAAAAGGATTTCCAGCATTCACTTTACTTATGCTCATCTTATATGTATCGCTTGCTCAAAGCTCCATCGAGTGATGACTTATAAGCCCTCTACTTATACAAGCTCTATTACTCTCATCTTCTATTCACTGTCTGCTTAAGTGCTATCAGATGAAGATTCGCAGAGCTATTTATTACTCTTATCAAAATCTAATGGTATCAAGCATTGATCAAGGAATCTTACTCTCCTTGATCATCAAGACATGTTATTGCAATCTAGTTAAGATTGGCAGAATTCGTCAAGTTACATCTCTGCTAATCTGATCATGTCCATCCAGCCATATCAATAGTTAACGCAAGATTTATTGATTTGGGCGTCATGATAAAGAGTTCATCAGGCATTTTCCTTGCCATTTGGTCATATCGGCCTTATCTCATCAACAGTTAACACCTGCAAGCCTCATCCAGGTACTTGCAGTTTAGTTCATTATGATATGCATACTCCTCACTCTTCTCTCTTTGCAGTAATCAACAGATGCTTGCAAGCCTTCTCCCAGGTACTTGCAAGCCCTTTTCATATATATTGTTTGCTTCTAACTCTTCGTTTCGCAGAGATTAGCAAACACTTGCAAGCCTTCTCCACAGGTACTTGCAAGCTCCTTTCATGTATATGTCTGCTCCTAACTCTTTCCTTGCAGAGATTAGCAGACACTTGCAAGTCTCATTCAGGTACTTGCAGCTTATTCTTTATACGCAATACATGCTCATAACCTTCTTGCAGAAATCAACAGACCCTTGCAAGCCCTTTCACAGGTACTTGCAAGTTACTTTCATATACTGTGCATACTTTTAACTCTTCTTTTACAGAAATCAGCAAAGACTTGCAAGTCCCTTCCAGGTACTTGCAACTCATTTTTCCTTCTTGTATACCCTTCATCCTTCCTTTTTTGTAGAGGATAACAGGTACTTGCAAGCCTCCATCAGGTACTTGCAAGTTATTATGCTTTTATGTTTTCCTCTCACATTCATTTTGCAGAACTTAATGGAAGACACGCCTTCGTTTTGCAAAGACAAACTCAGGTACACACTCGATGTACCACCCATACATGCCTACCCTAACTTTCCTCTTGCAGGAAAATAGACAGGAAGCACCAGACTCCTAAGGAGAGGCTTCAGGTTATATCTCTCCTTGCCCCCTTCTCTTTCCGTTGGGGTGGATCACAATTTTCGTGGGTCTCTAACTTTTTTGAAGTTCTATTCGGAACTTAAAAAAGTGCGGGGATTATGTTAACCCCGAAATCGACGATCCTTCCCAAGGCAGCCAGCTCGCTCGTCACGGCCTGCCCCGTGTTCCTCCTAGAGGTCGTGATGCCCTAGGTTGGGCGGATAGAATTCTCTGTCCGCTCAGGCCGCGCGGCCTGCGCGGTCCAGCGGTCTGACCCCCAGGCCGCACGCATTTCCTTGGTCGGCAGGGTCCGTGGACTGCTTCTGCAGTCGGCCTCTGCAGGCCGCCCCCTTTTCGGCTTAACCGCGAGGTTGTATCCGCAGGTCTCTCTCTGCCGGATTCAACTCCCTGTCCGCTCAGGTCGGCAGAAACCCGCAACTTAGCTTGCAATTGAAGGGAGACACACAATATTGGCGGACTCAGATGTATATCCGCCCAGGTTGGCAACAGGTCGCTCAGTCCTTGCCCCCAGCAACATGGGCAGCCGACTCCTCCAGTCTGCCTGCAAGGCGCGGACTCCAACTCCGGCTATCCGATAAGACCAGCAGCGTCCAAGTTCCTCGCGAGCTGGGCGGACTCGAAGTGTGATCTAGACTTCCAGTCCGCCTTCAGCGCTGAACCCCAACAGCCTCAACAGCTAGGCTCTGTAACACCCCTATCCGTCGCATAACATATAACAGTAGGTCCGGTCGGGGCCCGACGCCATATACTACAGACAGACTGGGTGGTTACTCAATGGAAACCATCCAACCAATCCAACATCTTGCACAAAGCATTCTTGCGGAAGAAGTTTTATAAGTTGCAATTAAAGAACCCAGCACGAAGAGCACGAATGTCCACAAAATATACCAAATATGAATGTAGTACATGCACAAGTACTGGCCTTAAGGGCTTACAAAATTGTTTACTTAATATTACATGATTTGCAAACCACGGAACGCAGGCCGGTCATACATGAATAAAAGCAGTAAACACTCCAATTAGGCCTTCGAGTGCCGAATTCGTAATTTGGGCTTTAGCCCGCTATTGACCGCTTGGTACAGCAGCACCTGCAAGCAACAAAACCACCGCACGATGGCAAACAAAGGCAACGGTCAGCAATGCTGACCAAATTATAACGATCCCGCCCCCAACTCGGGGGGGGGGGGGGGATGCTCCTTCCCTGCATTTTATTAGCATAAGCGAGCAGTGTATAAATATTCATTTCATCATAGGCGTAGGCTCACACGGCCACACACCTCGTGCACTCAGGGCAAATTCTCAGTGAACACAGTCTAAGTCTGTCGACTCACCACCGTCCCTTTGGACGGCAAAATAATGAGCAATTTGTCTTCCCGGCATGGGTCATGGTAATTAAAACCATAGACCGCCGAACACCCTCATCTATGCCAACGGCAAGTTCCACGTAACCTTAGGTCTCTTGAACCCGAACGACATAGAACGGGTACGGTTCCATCTAACCCGTGCTCACATCGCAGCGGTAATTTAAACCATATGCGCAGGTCAAACTTCTCCCGAGTCCCGTTTCCATCACAATTCACATAACCTGGTTATGTTCATGTTGGCTCTCAGGCCACCAAGTTGGCAAGATCACGCATCCTTCCAGTTTTCCGGGTGCACCTTTGGGTTAATCCCCAAGGCTCCCTATTGCAATCTACCATGTAGAAAACCCAAAAAACAGACAATCGCACGGAGTCTTCTCCGGCATTTATGCAATGCAACATCATCGATCCGGACCAACATGTCCGGGTAGGCTTCACACATCTTCCTATGTCCGTTCTCAAATACGGACTGTAAACAACAGGGACTTTACATATCTACCCGAAGGAACGCTTCCAACTCACCGCAAACTCGCGAGAGCGGGCTTCCTATGCAAAGAAGGAGAGCTTCACATGCTCAAGTAGAGGATCGTTACCCTAGCGTTATTCCTTGGCACCATGGAAAAGTAAGAGGATGAAAAGCACCGCACTCTCTTTGCCTCCGTAGATCCGAAGTCGCTCGCGATTTGGAGCTTCGAAGCTCCTCCAATGGCCGGATCTAGCTTCTTCTTCCTCCTTTGCTCTCACCTCTCTCTTGACTTAGAAAGAGAACCACTCAAGTAAAAGTGAGGGTTTCTAGGGTCCAATCCCGTGTATATCCAAGTACTAGTAGCCCCCAGCCGTCGGATCCTGAATTAAAGAAATGAACGGCCACGATCCAGATCTAAACTGCAGAATCTGAGCTGAACACGGCCTGGAACACGCCCGTGTCTAGGGCCGCGTCCCTCATTCGCCTTCAAAATCAACACGCCTGGAACAACACACGGGCATCCGACAAGCCCGTGTTCTACCTGACATGCCCGTGTTCCAACTGACACGGCCGTGTGGTCGGCCGTGTGCCCCCATCGATACAGCCCGAAAACAACCCGAGACTCACACGGGTATTGGACACGCCCGTGTCCACACCCGTGTCACACCCGAACACGCCTGGGCTTCAGGTCGTGTTCATAGTCTCGACACTTCGTCGAGCGAAGTTCGTCGACTTCCTAACACGGCCTTGGACACGCCCGTGTCCTAGGCCGTGAGCCTTATCTCGACACGTCATCGAGCGAAAATGTCGACACCCCGGGAAGGTTGTCAACACCGATCGACACGCCCTAAGACACGCCCATGTCTCAGGCTGTGTGCCCCGTCACGACACTTCGTCGAGCGCAAAATGTCGACTTCGCGGCCAAGTCGTCGACTCCAACCTGACACGCCTTGGGACACGCCCGTGTCCCAGGCCGTGTGCCTCCTGCCAGATTCCAGATTTGGACCAAAACGCCTCCCATCGCTCTTTTGAGTTTCGGGGCGTTACAACTCTCCCCCTCTTAAAAGAATTTCGTCCACGAAATTAAAATAGAGGAAAGACAAGTACCAAAATTAAATTGTTCCTGAGGGGAACTCCGGATACTCATCAAGCATAGTCTGCTCTCGCTCCCAAGAGAGCTCCTCTCGACCGCAATTGTCCCATCGGAGCTTGACCATCCTGATCTCTTTATTGCGTAACCGTTTGACGTCTGAGTCTTCAATACGTACGGGCTTGACCTTTGTCGTCAACCCACTATCAATCGGCACTTGATCGACCGCGATCTCTTGCGTAGGCTCTTGCACCGCCTTCCGTAGCACCGAAATATGGAATACATCTTGTAGGCCACTAAGATCCACCGAAAACTTCAACCGATAGGCTGCTTCACCAACCCACTCCAGAACCTCAAACGGCCCAAGGTACCTCAGGCTTAGATTTTTCAAGCGCCGCACCCGTGAGACACCCTTGAACAGCTTGATCTTTCAGTACACATAGTCGCCCACCGCAAACTCCACGTTCTAGTGCTTGGCATTATAGTACTTCGCTTGCCGGTCCTGAGCGATAAGCAACCTCTCCCGAATGGTTCGCACCAACGAAGTAGCATCCTCCACTTCTAAGCGCTTATACAACTTTGACTCGCCCGTTTCTAGCCAAGACAATGGCGTGCGACATCTTCTAACATATAGGGCCTCGAAGGGCGCCATTTGAATACTCGCCTGGTAGCTATTATTGTACGCAAACTCCACCAAATAAAGATGGTCTCCCCATTGCTTTCCAAAGTCCAAGACACACATGCGGAGCATGTCTTCCATAGTTCTATTGACCCTCTCGGTCTGCCCATCCGTTTGCGGATGGAAGGCTGTGCTGAATTTTTAATTTTGTTCCCAATATTTGCTGCACTAGCCTCCAATCATTGGACGTGACACGCCCATCTCGATCACTCACGATGCTGCGGGGCACACCGTGAAGCCGTACTATATTATCCACATATAGTTTTGCCAACTTCTCCACCGGATCATCCTTCCTATGCGGAATTAAATGCGACACCTTCGTTAGTCGATCTACGACCACCGAAATGGTGCCATTCCCATTTTGCGACCTTGGAAAACCGTGCACAAAGTCCATAAAGATGTCGTCGAATTTCCACTCCGGAATAGGCAAGGACTTCAGAACTCCTCCCGACTTTTGGCACTCCGCCTTCACCAAGGCACAAGTTTGGCACTTTGCCACGTAGTGTGCCACATCCTTCTTCAAACCCGGCCACAAAAATAGTTTCTTTACATCACGGTACATCTTCGTGGTACCCGGGTGAATTGAGTACTTAGTATGATGTGCCTCGTACAACAATTCCAAAGTAATCCGTCCTCCACAACGAATTGGGAATTTGACCCATCCAGAGCCTCTACCACGAACTGCTTCATGTGGTCATCCAAATCCGATCATCCAAGTCATATTGGACTTCAGTCCAATTCAGTACCGCTTCAGCACTTGATTGCTTATTTATACAAATAATCTCCAATGCCTCGAACTCCCGAACCAACCGCTCATCATGGATCGACAGCCAATTGGCTTGAGTTGGGGCCCAGCGACTCAACGCATCCGCAACCGCATTACCTTTACCAGGCACGTAGTGGATCTTGAATGTATAGTATCCCAGGAACTCCATCCATCTACACTGCCGCATATTCAGATCCTTCTGATCGATCAAATACTTTAGTCTCTTGTGATCGGTGTAGATATCAATCTTCACACCGTACAAATAATGTCTCCACAGCTTCAATGCAAAATCACGGCCGCTAACACCAAGTCATGGACCGGATAATTCCTCTCGTGCACTTTCAGCTGTCTCGAGGCATAAGCTATCACACTCCCGTGTTGTAGTAGCACACAACCCAAACCGCTGCCCGAAGCATCGCTATAAATCTCATAGCCTTCGGTCCCACATGGCGAACTCAGCACCGGCGCCGTGGTCAACTGACATTTCAGCTCCCCAAAAGCTCGCGCGCACTCCGGCGTCCAAACGAACTTCTACTCCTTCCTCGTCAAAGTAGTGAGAGGTAACGCTATCCGCGAGAAGTTCTCTACGAAGCGCCTATAATAGCCGGCAAGCCCCAGAAAGCTCTGAACTTCCGCTACCGTAGAAAGCTCAGGCCACTCCCGTATCGCAACAATCTTCGCCGGGTCCACAGCTATACCCTCTCCACTCACTATATGACCGAGGAACACCACTGAGGATAACCAAAACTCGCACTTCGAGAACTTGGCATACAATTAATTCCTCCTTAGCGTCTCCAAAACCAAATGAAGATGCTTGAAGTGATCTTCCTCACTCTGCGAGTACACCAATATATCGTTGATGAAGACGATCACAAAATGGTCCAAGTACTCCCTGAACGTCATGTTCATCAAATCCATGAGCACTGACGGCTCATTGGTCAGCCCAAACGGCATGACCGTAAACTCGTAACGCCCGTATCTTGTACTGAATGTTGTCTTAGGGATAACACTCTCCCTTATCCTCAACTGATAGTTACAGACTTGAGATCCAATTTAGAGTACACCGTCGACCCGACCAACTAATTACAAAGATCATCGATCCTTAGGATTGGGTACTTGTTCTTTTCCGTTAGCCTTTTGAGCTCCCGATAATCAATACAAAACCTCAAGCTTCCGTCCTTCTTCTTAATAAAGAGGACCGGTGCGCTCCAAGGCGAAGAACTTGGACGCACATACCCTTGCTCCAACAACTTTTTGAAGTTTCACCTTCAGCTCCGCCATTTCCTTAGGCACTAGCCGATATGGAGAGCATGATACAGGCTTTGCACTTGGTACTAGATCAATCATGAAATCTATCTCCCGTTGAGGCGGGGCTCCAGGAAGATCTCTAGGGAACACATCAGGGTATTCTGATACCACTGAAATACTGTCCAACGCAGGCTTAGGCTTTGCAACCTCCACTAGTGTAAAGAACAGTTCTACACCGGCACGAACCGCCTTCACCACCTGAAGAGCAGACACCAACATCTTGCTCGACCCGACCCCTTCGAGCCCATAAAGGTCATCTCACGACTAGCTCCCAGATTGACTTCCTTGCTACCACAATCGATATAGGATTGCTGCTCCGAGAGCCAGTCCATGCCAAATATTACGTCGAACTCCCCTAGCGGTAGTAACGATACTTAGAAGTCAAAGTCTTGGCTCCCTGACTACACCTAAACGCAACAGATACTACCCGCGTGCATTGAGCGCCATTGGACCATAACACATCCAATTTGTCTGTTACCATCGAAGGATGTACTCCGACGCAAAATATAATTCCTAAATAAAGGAATGCGAAGCTCCCTAAATGAACGGTTCTCTCGCCAGATAAAGTAAAGTCATAATAAAGCTTAGCACAAGTAGTTCTAAGCTAACATGCACAAGGGCGACAAGTATTCAAGGCTAAACTGCTATAACTTTAAACCATAACTGTCATCATGACAGCATGCTTCTTCTCGGACTTGGTACATACGCTCCAGTAGTCTCAGGCAAAGTGCCCCGGTTTTCAACAAGTGAAACATGCGCTCGGGGTTCGACCCGTAGTCACCCCAGAAGCACCAGCAGAGGGGGCTGGACCCGAAGTCCTACCCTTCTTATACCTCCTACGGTAACCAGACTTTGAGGTGTTCGGCATTTTGAATGTTGTTTCCTTTGCACTAACGTCCTCAACTGCTCCTGACATAGCTTTCTTAGTCTTCTGAGCACCATTCCAACATTCTCGGGCAAAATGCCCTTTCTTTCCACAAGTAAAACATGTGTAAGTAGCTTTGCTAGTCGATTCCATAGCCCCTTTCTCCAGCATTCTGCCGGATGCAGCGCTTATGGGTCTTGCATAGTTCGATACCATGGTCGCTGGCATCGGGAGAGTCTTCCTCAAATCTGCCTCCAAAGATCTAGCTGATTCCACCAAGGCTCGGAATCCCAATAACTTTGGTCCTAGCAGTAGAACTCGTAACTCGGCGCGCAGGTCATTATAAAATCTATCGAATGTAGCTTGCTCATTATCCAACTAGAAGCATGGATTGCGGCTTATCATAATATATGCTTGCAAATATTGCTCAATTGTGTGCGCTCCCTGCACTAAATGCATATTCAGCTGCTGCCCCGATGGTCTACCAAAGGTCATCTGCTCCCTCACGCCAACCGACGTTGAAGCCACAACAGGGGCGCAGGGTTGTACATTTCTTCCAAGCTGTGCACTCGTCACAGCGAACACCGCTTCAACGATCCTTCTAACAGTTTCATACGAAGGAGGGGTCTCAAACACCTCAATGGGCGCACTAAACTACTCAGAAACCGGACATTCGGACATTCTGGCGGTCCAGCACGGCTTCCGGTCACCTATAGTGGTACAAAACACTGTTAAGAGACCAAATAAAACTGCAAACAGCAATTATAGGAACACGCAGGTTCCCCAAACACGTGTATTTTCATTCCTAAGTGGACATTCATGGGTTCTTTTGTTATTATAACAATGACGCACACACATGTGCTCACCACCCCTTAAAAAGAATTCGTCCATGAATTCATTTGAAGTCTGACCGAAACCAGTAGTCTGATACCAAATTGCAACACCCCCTATCCGTCACATAGCATATAGCAGTTGGTCCGGTCGGGACCCGACGCCATATGCTACAGACAGACCGGGTGGTTACTCAATGGAAACCATCCAACCAATCCAACGTCCTACACAGAGCATTCTAGCGGAAGCAGTTTTATAAGCTGTAATTAAAGAACCCAGCACAAAGTGCATGAATGTCCACTAAATATACCAAATAGGAATGAAGTACATACACAAGTACTGGCCTTAAGGCCTTACAAAATTGTTTACTTAATATTACATGATTTGCAAACCACGGCACGCAGGCCGGTCATACATGAATAAAAGCAGTAAACACTCCAATTAGGCCTTCGAGGGCCGGCTTCGCAATTTGGGCTTTAGCCCGCTATTGACCGCTTGGTCCAGCAGCACCTGCAAGCAACAAAACCACCGCACAGTGGCAAACAAAGGCAACAGTCAGCAGTGCTGACCAATTTATAATGATCCCGCCCCCAACTCGGGGCGGCGATGCTCCTTTCCTGCATTTTATTAGCATAAGCGAGCAGTGTATAAATATTCATTTCATCACAGGCGTAGGCTCACACGGCCACACACCCCGTGCACTCAGGGCACATTCTTGGTGAATACAATCTAAGTCTGTCGACTCACCACCGTCCCTTTGGATGGCAAAATAATGAGCAATTTGTCTTCCCGGCATGGGTCACGGTAATTAAAACCATAGACCACCGAAGACCCTCATCTATGCCAACGACAAGTGCCACGTAACCTTAGGTCTCTTGAACCCGAATGACATAGAATGGGTACGATTCCATCTAACCCGTGCTCACATCGCAGCGATAATTTAAATCATATGCGCAGGTGAAACTTCTCCCGAGTGATAAGCCCGGAATCCGCGACCTGCCCGCGCAGTTTTCCAGACCGGGCGGTCTGCTTATTCAAGCCGCCAAACCCCCCAAGCCGGGCGGTCTCCATGTCAGGCCGCTGCCAGCACCGACCCTGCTCAGCGACAAGGCCCAAGGACCCAGCCGTCAGCTCGCCAGGAGGAATCCGCCAGACCGCGCGGCTTCCCTCCTTTCTTGTTTCTTTCTCTTTTGCTTCCCCTCACCTCTGCCCGGTTCTCCTGTACCCCGGGCAGCCGGTAATTTTAGCCCTGCCCGTTTGGGCAGGCCCCCGAGCCTATAAATAGGGGGTGGGTGCACTCCACAAGACACCGTGACTGGGATCCAGTAGCTCGCCTGTTAAGAGCTGCGGTCTCAAGTCTAGTGTATTGCGGCTTGTAGTCCGGCCGGCTTCTTCTTTTACTCGTTGTAACTGTCTCATTTTTAAGTAAAGGAAAGCCCGCCGCAAGAGTGGCATTTAAGCCGCGGCGGGCGAACTCTGCTGTTGCCGCTGCCAGCGGCCCCCTCCTCTTTTCTGCCCTTTAGCCGCGACCGCTAGTAACTGATTAGTCGACAGTCTTCTCCTTTCCTCCCCTATTCCCCGGTGTTCGAACCGTTAGCTGGTGGTGCCCGACTCCCTGTCCGTTTTCGTGCATCAACAGTTAACACGCGACCTTCAGATCTCGACTAATCGATGAAATCAGCGGTCTAGCTAATTAGACCGCTCTATCCTCTAGAGTTCGGCGGCCTGTCGAGCAAGCCGCGACTTAGCCGGATAAGGTTTTCAGCCCGCCTCCAGTGCTGTAACCTGGCTTTCTATCCGCTCTCATTTCAGCCGGTCTTCTTATCGGTTTGCAGTATCGTCTAGCCGCCACGTTAAGCCGCCGCTGTTCTGCGGTCTCTTGCAAACGTTCGGCTATTTCTCTCTTTTCAGGATGAATCCTGCAAAGGGTCATGATAAATCGAGCCGCATCTCAGTGACTACAGATCTCTCAGAAGTGCAGGATTGCTCGTATTTTAATAGTGAGGTTGTTGACCCTCATAGAGAAATTTTTGCAAACAGTGTTGAGCGTGGGTTAGAATCTGTTGCAAATGAGTCTCTTTGTGAGGACGAAGAAGAGGCCCCTTCTCCATTCACTAATCAAATTCGGTGGGATACTGTCTCCGATGATTTCAGAGAACCACGTCTCCCAGAGTATTCTGCATGTGATGATCCGTTTTCTCATTTGCAAGCTTTTGAATCAGCTATTTCACTTAGAAAAGTGTCAAATGGAGTAAAATGCAAACTCTTTGTTATATCCTTTGGCAATGTTGCGAGAGAATGGTTTTATAGCCTCCCACCTCGATCAGTAACCAGCTTTAAGGATCTTCGAAGTCAATTTATTTCTAGATTCGCTATTTACAGAAAGCGGAAAAGAGACGTTGGAGCTCTCTTCCGAATCAAGCAAGGAATTGACGAGTCTAATTCAGATTTTGTTGATCGGTTTCAAAAGGAGGTTCTAGATATTTGTAGCGTCCATCAAGACTATTACTTGCATGCTTTCATAAATGCCCTTCAAAAAGGCCCATTGAAATTCAAGCTCACCACAAAATATCCCAAAAGCTTCGGAGATCTTATTAACATAGTTAATACATTCATAATAGCCGAAGAGGCAAATAAAGGTTATGTTTCGTTTCTGAATCAAATGACTAAACAATCTCAAGGGAATTCTGGTCAACAGCAATCTATTTCCCCTCAAGATGTCTTGCAAGTTGAATATTGCAAGTCTCCTTATATTCTCCAGGATAAAACTCCAAAGTACGAAGAAGGTTCAGGTAAGTATGTTAAGTTCAAAATTCCTATGGAAGATCTTTTGATAATCATTCAGGGAATGCCTGAGTTCAAGAAGCCTCGGCGTATGAAATCCAAAATCAAGTATCGGCACGAGCAACTTTTTTGCAAGTATCATAGAGATATTGGTCATCTAACAGAAGATTGCATAGCTCTCAGAGAATTGGCTAATCAACTTGTAAGAGCTGGAAAGCTGCAGGAATATTTCATTTAGTTACTCTCTAATACAATCTTCCGTTTCTTGCTCAATGGATCAAGCAGTGATCCCTCTTTCTTTCTATAATGAAAAGTGCTTATGTTCAGAATAATACATAACATCTCTCTCTCTCTCTCTCTCTTTCTATAAGGCATGATAAAGCTACAGATATATATCCTTTATCATTTCCTTAACATCATGCAAATGTTACTTTTTCATTTGAAGCTTATTTTTAGCTTTACTCTTTATGCCTATATATGCATGCATGTAGGGGCAAGAGCCCCTTTCGAATTCTTAAGCCCTCCACATCCTGCTCGACTTCAGTAGCAGATGTGTAGTGGGTTTTCCGCTTGACCTTCAGTCGCAGGCATTGCGTAACCGTCACGCATGACTTCAGTCACAGACAGGCTTTACGTACTTGTCCCGCTTGACCTCGGTCGCAGACATTGCGTACTTGTCCTGCTTGACCTCAGTCGCAGACGTTGCGTACTTGTCCCGCTTGAAATTGGTCATGGAATTTAAGAATTTCTATCCCGCTTATGTGTTTTTTGTGAGGAAAGCAATGCCACGCGCACCTGCCCACATTGACACATAAGTGCATATCTTCACCTATTTTTGCAGGACAACACGCGCCTATCCGCTGTCTCGCGGTTTTATTTAGCGGCCTGTGCAGGTTTTATAATTAATTACACAAGCCGCCCGGTTTCATATTCCGGCTTAAGTTTTTTAACTTTCCTGTTCTTACCGGCCGGATTATCATTAATATATTTGGGAACTCGGCCGACTTACGTCCGCCTATCCGCTATTCAGTATCTTATTCGGCTTATGTATATCAATTGCCGGTTTGTTATTCATATGAAAAAGAAGTCGCCCGACCTGCTTCTGGCACTTAATTCCTGGCTATTGATCTGCCGACTTATGGTATTAATTATATCAGCTAAATCAGCGAACTATCGTCACAAGAGTTCCCGGCTCCCATATGGCTATATCGGTCTGTATTATCGGAAGCCGGAGCTTATTTCTCTATTTCTGTTCCTTTAATCAAATGGGCAATTCGCTTCAGAGTTTGCCCTAGCCGCAATCTAATATTTCAATGTGATGGATGTTTGCCGACTTCGACAGGTGGCCGCGCGGCTTAGCGGTCACGGTTTAAGTATGAACAAGCCGCGGCAATTCAGCTCTTCTAGCAGATAACGTTGAATAATTCATCAAGGAAAATTGCGGTTTAAATTACTAGCCGCTCGGCTTATTGTTGACGTGCACTCCGGTAGAAACCGCAGGGAAATGTCTCTCTCTTGCGGACAGCTTTGATGAAGTCGCAGCGCAAACTCAGTCGGTTTACATACCTATATTCTAAATCGGAAGCTACACTGAGACCGCGCGGACTTAGTCAAGTAAGAAAAGTAAGATGCAACAAAGAGTAAGGTAAATGTGCCTTCATTACTATGTCATTAAGTGTTACAAAATTTTTAATCGAGCGGTTACAAAAACAATGCCGCCGATTTCAAAAAAGTTCAAAATACAAAACCAAGTTATAAATTTTTCTAATCGTCCGGTTTGAGCTTCTTAGTCGCAGGAGCATCCAAATCACTGCCATCGCCAACATCGACAGACGATAAAGAGTACCCGCTGCTAGTTGCGGAGCTCGCTGAACCATCAGAAGATGTCGAGTCTGGCCGCGCGGTCTCCGACTCTTGGCCGCCGGACTCAGGAGATGTGCGTGGACTCCGGCTTCCCTGGCCGACCTCCTCCACGGCGTCTCCCACCACCTCACCGACTTCTTCCCCGACTTTGGCCTTGCCTTTGATCGACTTATAGACGTCGGCCACCTGCTCCTTCAGGGAAGGGTAGATGTCAGCGCATGTGAAGTTGGTGATGCCGGGGGCCAAGCCGCCAAAGTCCCGGAGGCGGTTAAGCGCTCCATCGATTCCTTGGACGAGTTGGGGGAAGACTTGGTCTTGGAAGATTGGGTTGGCAGGGTTGTACATTTCCTGCAAAGCAAAGGTAAAGGTAAGGTCGCGCGGTTATATAATGCTAACCGCGCGGGTATTGGTAATTACTTACCGCCTCCTTCTCTTTAAGCCGCTTGTTCTCTTCTTGCTGTTCGCCTAACTGCATTTTCAGGCCGCTGTTCTCTTTCATCAGCTCCTTGTAGGCAAGCCCCATGAAGTGACTTGCCACGAAGCTCCTCGCGCCGACTTGCGCGGCTAGCCGCGGCAGGTCGTCTGGAGGAACTCGTCGCATAGCCCTCAAGTTGCGCTTGCCGTACAGCGCGCCGCCAACCGCATTAGCATGGCGGCTTACTTCTTCTGCTCCCCAGTAGGGGAGGGCGGTGGAGATCGTCACCGACTTGCCATCCGGACTCCACCGCAAGGCCGGGTCTCCATGGACGTCCTTCAGGCTGCTGCCGGTTCCTTGCAGCATGAACTCCCCAGAGGAGTCCGACTCCTCCTCCTCCGCAGCCCGCGCCGGCTTGACCCGCTTCGCCCTCTTTTCTCTTTGAGTGAGGGTCAAGCCGCCAGGCGTCTGCGGCTTGTTCAGCGGGACCGCCACAGCAGCTGCAAAGATAGAAGGCAAAGTTAGTTTTCAGGCCGCCCGGCTAAAACTTCAGGTCGGCCGGCTTAACACTTACTGTCTTCCGCTTCGACTCCTACTAGCGACGGCAACAGCGGGATGTAGTGGTTTACATCAAGCCGCTCGCCTTTGAAGAAGTCGTAGATCTCCTTCTCCATGCCGTCCAAGCCGCTGCTGCCGAAGGCGGCTTCCTCGCGGATTTGGGGGTCGACCGGCAGCAACCCCAAGTTGCCCTCGAAGATCAGAAACCGCTCCGGCCAGTTTGCGATCTTGTTGGCCAAGTTCACTATCTTCAGCCCTCTGCAGCCGAAGTAGAGGTGCCCCCGGAAGATCTTTGTCCCGGAGTCCGGGATAGACCGCACCGAGAAGCACTCTCGAAGAGCCTCATCGAGAAGCGGACTCTTTCCGACCTGAGGTAAGAGATGAAGCTGTAGATTGCGGCTATCGAGTTCGGGGGAAGTTGTCCGGGCACAACTCCATAGTGGTCGAAGACCGCTACGGCCTCTAGCAAGACCGGGAAGCTGAAGCCGCAGTCGAAGTGGTCAATGGGGACTGCGATCTGATTCGCGTTGGAGGAGTTAATCCGCTCATCCTGCCGGGGAAGCCGCGCGATCAGCGGACTTCCTTGCATATGTTTCTCGACAAAGTCATCCAGCTCGGCTTTTGTAAGCCGGCATTCTTTGTGGTCAGCTGAGTGGAAGGCGGAGGCCGCGTCTGTCCTAACGGCTGTGGCCTTGTCAGACCGCAACGACTTGGACTTAGCCCGCATCCTTCTTGATTTGTGATGAACTCTGCGGGGTCTGCGCTATTTATAGAAAATCCGTGAAGCTACAGTGCCCAATGTCAAATCGCGGCTAGTTGTCACACCGCGCGGCCTAAGTCCGCTGGAAGTGCAGAACAGCTTAGTGACCAAGCCGCCGTCTAGTCCGTTAGTCCGCACGGCTATTTTCCTGCACTTGGAAAAATTCTATGGCAAATCATGTGGATATCAAGTATTCAAGCCGGCGTTCTGTTCGCCAGACCGTGCGGCTACTTTCCAAAACTTTAAATTTCTCAGAACAAAGCAGCAGACATGTGGATTATAAATACAAACCGCATAAGCCGCATTCAGTTCGAAGCATAATAAAATACAACAGTTTACAGCAATCAAATTGTCCAACATCCAAAGAAAAAATATATATTACAACACAATATACGAATGTCCGCGCGGCTTAGATCTCTCAAGTCGCTCAGGATCGTTTGTCGTCTTCCGGCCTATCTCGTCCCATGTGCGCGACCTGTTCACCGGTCTGCACAATCGCAACATACACCTGGCTAACCAGATTATGAAGCGCATGCAGAGACCGATGAACTCGCGCAGCGTCGCGCTCAACTCTCGCAAACGGAATCATATGGATCGCCTGGGCCCCCAGACCGCTTGGAACTGCGACCTGGTTAGGCGCCGCGGCCACTGGCGGATGCGAACTCTCGCCAGAGGCCGGGCGGCTAGTTCCCGGCAACTCTGCAGGAGTTGGTGGTGCAGGCCGCAGTTCTCCGCCGGTCTCCGCCGGCAAGTCTTGGTTTTCGCCGCCTCCGGCATGCGGGATCTGTTCTCTGTCTCCTTCCGGCCGCGCGGCCATCAGCAAGTACTTCTCCTCCCTTTCCTGCTCCAAGGCGACCTGCATCTCAGCAATCTTCGCCTCAGCGGTTTCCATCGCGGTCTGGAGCCTGTCGGTCTCTTCCTTCCTCGCAGTCTGGAGCCTGGCGGTCTCTTCCTTCATCGCGGTCTGGAGCCTGGCAGTCTCTTGTTCCATCGCAGTCTTCATCCTCGCGGTCTCCTGCTCAAGCCCTCTTTGCAACCTAGTGGTCTCTTGCTCCAGGGTGGTTTGCAACTCTTGGATCCTATTTTCCGCGGCCTCCTGGGCAACCCGCTGCTGTTCGTCTTTAATCCGCACGGTTTCGGTGGCCGCGTTCAAAGCCGCCTGCAGCGAGCCGACCTCCTTCTGGAAGTCGGCCATCTCCTTCTCGCGAACACTTGGAGGCGGAGGCGGTGGCAGCATAGACAAAAACGACGTCAGGTCGCCCGGTTTCATTGCGGTCTCCGGTACACCTGCAGAAGAGAAACCGCAGTCAGGTTCAGCCGGATTGTTGCGACCTTCTAGTAAGGAAATCGGTAGGATAAGACCGCCGGTTTGATGTTTATCTTCTCCAGAGGCCGCGGTATGGATTTTAATCACTGGCCGCCTGAGCCGCTCAGGATCTATCCTCTTCAGCTTTTCTTTCCATAGCCGCTCGGTTTCCTTAGCTTGGCTTTTCAGTTGAGCCGTGGTCAGGAAAAAGCTGGCCGGCGGATTTAATATTATATTCGCCCCCTTCTTCCTTGACCGCGACTTATAGAATTTAATAATTCGCCTAACGTCCCGGTGTTTACCTTGCAGCAATGGATGTGTGGTCGCCACCGGCTTCTCGGCGATCAGTTTCTTCATCTCCTCCATCTTCTCGCGGAGCTTCAGTTTCTCGGCTCCTTCAGAAGCCGCGGAAGCCGGTTCGCCAGGCTTCTCCCCAATAACCTGGATGTCCGGGCGGTCAACCTCCTCAGAGGCCGCTGGTGTCGACAACAGCGCGTCTTGCCGCTGGAGGGTCTCCATGCCCTTCAGGAGCTCGCTGAGCGAGTCGCTAACCGCGGGCGTATTCTCCAGTTCGCTCGGCTTGTGATCCGGTGTAGCCGGGTCCTCGGGTACCTCCTTCTCGTGCGGCCTGTGTTGAAGACTGTCCGCTCCGGTCTTTTCAGAGATATTCCGGTTTCTGGCATGCAGCTTCCTCATTTTCTTCTTCATCCTTTCTTCAAGAGTTTCACTCCTTTCTTTCCGCCGTTTCAGGGAGCCGGACACCTTTTCAGTCCGCTTGCCCTGTTCAGCAACAGTCCGCTCGGGTTCCTGCGCCTTCTCCGGCTCGTTGTCATCCACAACGATTAAGTCGACCTTGCTCGGCAATTCAGACGGTTTCCCAGACTCAACACTCTTCTCCTCCGTCCCACCGATTTTTAGGAGTGGTTCTCCTGATGGAGAGAAAGTCATGTCGAAGGATTTGGCAGTTCCTGTTTGCACTGGAGCAGCCTTCGAAACCGCTTGGGGATCGGCTGCGGCCTGCGATGGTCCGCCGACCATCTCTGTCGGCCTCTTTTCAGGTCCAGAAGCCGCTGATGTCTCCGGCTTCCCAGTCCTCTTGGCAGTCTGACGGGCAGAATCATTCGAGTTCTCGCTCCGGCTCTGCTTCGCTTCTGGCGGTTTCTTGTTGCGAGCTAGCATTGATGACATCACATCCATCGCTAAAGAAATCGCGTCGGCTTGCAAAATTCTAACCGCAAGTGGCGAGTAGCGACCCGTGCTTGGCAGGAATCCTGAAGAATGTCAAGGGTCAGGGGATTTTATAGACAACGATGAAGCAGTCGCGGTCTCCGGCTTAGTTCTACATTTTCGAAGTTTTTTGAAAAACTTAAAAATGTGCGGGGATTATGATAAGCCCGGAATCCGCGACCTGCCCGCGCAGTTTTCCAGACCGGGCGGTCTGCTTATTCAAGCCGCCAAACCCCCAAAGCCGGGCGGTCTCCATGTCAGGCCGCTGCCAGCACCGACCCTGCTCAGCGACAAGGCCCAAGGACCCAGCCGTCAGCTCGCCAGGAGGAATCCGCCAGACCGCGCGGCTTCCCTCCTTTATTGTTTCTTTCTCTTTTGCTTCCCCTCACCTCTGCCCGGTTCTCCTGTACCCCGGGCAGCCGGTAATTTTAGCCCTGCCCGTTTGGGCAGGCCCCCGAGCCTATAAATAGGGGGTGGGTGCACTCCACAAGACACCGTGACTGGGATCCAGTAGCTCGCCTGTTAAGAGCTGCGGTCTCAAGTCTAGTGTATTGCGGCTTGTAGTCCGGTCGGCTTCTTCTTTTACTCGTTGTAACTGTCTCATTTTTAAGTAAAGGAAAGCCCGCCGCAAGAGTGGCATTTAAGCCGCGGCGGGCGAACTCTGCTGTTGCCGCTGCCAGCGGCCCCCTCCTCTTTTCTGCCCTTTAGCCGCGACCGCTAGTAACCGATTAGTCGACAGTCTTCTCCTTTCCTCCCCTATTCCCTGGTGTTCGAACCGTTAGCTGGTGGTGCCCGACTCCCTGCCCGTTTTCGTGCATCAACACCGAGTCCCGTTTCCATCACAATTCACATAACCTGGTTATGTTCGAGTTGGCTCTCAGGCCACTAAGTTGGCAAGATCATGCATCCGCCTAGTTTTCCGGGTGCACCTCTGGGTTAATCCCCAAGACTCCCTGTTGCAATCTACCACGTAGAAAACACGAAAAACAAACAATCGCATGGAGTCTTATCCGACATTTATGCAATGCAACATCACCGATCCAGACCAACATGTCCGAGTAGGGTTCACACATCATGCCTATGTCCGTTCTCGAATACAGACTCTAAACAACGAGGACTTTATATATCTACCCGAAGGAACGCTTCCAACTCACCGCAAACTCGCGAGAGCGGGCTTCCTATGCAAAGAAGGAGAGCTTCACTTGCTCAAGTAGAGGATCGTTACCCTAGCGTTATTCCTTAGCGCCATAGAAAAGTAAACGAATGAAAAGCACTGCACTCTCTTTGCCTCTGTAGATCCGAAGTTGGCTCGCGATTTGGAGCTTCGAAGCTCCTCCAATGGCCGGATCTATCTTCTTCTTCCTCCTTTGTTCTCACCTCTCTCTTGACTTAGAAAGAGAACCACTCAAGTAAAAGTGAGGGTTTCTAGGGTCCAATCCCGTGTATATCCAAGTACTAACAGCCCCCAGCCGTCGGATCCTGAATTAAAGAAATGAACAGCCATGATCCAGATCTAAACTGCAGAATCTGGGCCGAACACGGCTTGGAACACGCCCGTGTCCAGGGCCGTATCCCTCATTCGCTGTCAAAATCGACGCTCCTGGAACAACACACGGGCATTCGACACATCCGTGTTTTGCCTGACACGCCCGTGTTCCAACTGACACGGCCGTGTGGTCGGCCGTGTCCCCCCATCGATACAGCCCAAAAACAACCCGAGACTCACACGGGTATTGGACACGCCCATGTCCACACCCGTGTTACACCCGAACACGCATGGGATTCAGGCCGTGTTCACAGTCTCGACACTTCGTCGAGCGAAGTTCGTCGACTGCCTGACACGGCCTTGGATACGCCCGTGTCCTAGTCCGTGTGCCTTGTCTCGACACATCGTCGAGTGAAAATGTCGACAACCTGGCCGGTTGTTGACACGGGCTCGACACGCCCTAAGACACGCCCGTGTCTCAGGCCGTGTGCCCCATCTCGACACTTCGTCGAGCGCAAAATGTCAACTTCGCAGCCAAGTCGTCGACTCCAGCATGACACGCCTTGGGGCACGCCCGTGTCCCAGGCCGTGTGCCTCCTGCCAGATTCCAGATTTGGCCCAAAACGCCTCCCGTCGCTCTTTTGAGTTTTTAGGCTTTACAGGCTCTCCATCTCCAACATAAGCGGACTGAGCCTTGTAGTAGCCGCAGAATCGACGGACTTGGCGGACTCCCTTTGCAGTCTGCCCCTTTCCTTAGCCAGCACCAACTTCTCGGTAGCAGTGGGGTCAACTCCTCCTCAGTCCGCAGGCCTGTCGCAGGCTCAGCCAGTAGTAGCAACTTCCTCCTCAGTCTGCAGCCTTTGTGCGGACTCATTCGGTAGTGGCGGACTCCTTCCAGCCCGCCAGGCATCAAATCCTCCAGAGCAGTTCCAGTCCGCATAACCTAGTGCAGACTCACCAGACTCAGCGGGCACTCTGCTTCCCGTACCCCTTGCAGCTCGATCAGCTCAGCAGTGACGGACTCCGTGGATTCTCCTCGCAGTCCGCCACATAACTTCCAGCTCCCGCTTTCCAGCAGCAGGCAGATGGTCCCTCAGCTCGACAGGGGCGGACTCAACAGTTTCCCTATGCAGTCCGCCACTTGTCCTCCAGTGTCCGCCACCCATGCAGCAGGCGGACAATCCCAGCTCAGCAGTGACGGACTCCGCGGACCTGCATCGCAGTCCACCACTAAGTCTCCCATTTCTGCCAGCAGCTCCGGCTTCAGTACCGAGTCCCAGTCTGCACAGCCTGTTGCGGACTCGGCGGACTTCGTCTCTTTCTCGCTCCAGTTACCGTCTCACCGGGGGTAACGTCACTGCAAGCCGTTACCTCCTCGGTCCTATAAATACCCCCCCATGCCTCTCATATGGGGACGGGTCTCTACGCTCGAGGTCTCATCGTCGCCAAGGTGCTCACGCCCGAAGTCAGCCAGCCAGCCCTCCTGCGGACTCCATTTCTCAGTCAGCACATGTCTCTGCGACTTAGTCGCGTGGCCTGCCGACCTGGATCTTCAGTCCGTGCGGTCTGCTTCCTTTGCTTAACCGCGCGCCCTGTCAGCTCCGCTCTTCAGTCCGCGCGGCCTCTTCTGCACTTCTTCCTTAGCCGCCAGCTTCCCTTTGTATCCCTTTATTGCTTTCTTGAAAGGTGTACTAACGAGTTGTAGCTCTCGGTATTAATAAAAGGAAAGCCCGTCGCAAGAGTGGCATTTAAGGCGCGGCGGGCGAAGTCTGCTGTTGCCGCTGCTAGCGACACCCTTTTCTTTCCCTTCTTCCTAGCTCAGCCCAGCTCTCTCGGAAAGCAACTTGCAAGCACAACTGTCATATTAACCGTCTGCTCGACAGCTCCTGATCAACCTACTCCTCTCTTGATCAACCTTCTCTGTTGATCAAGCCTCTCCTCTATCCCCGCAACTCCTTGAACAAGCTGCTTGCTCCACTCTCGAGCACTCAGAAGCTTCCCTCTTCTCCTCTATCCTCGCAACCTTCACCCTCTTCCTCTACTAGCCTGTGAGATCGAACACTCCCTCCGTGTTAGCTGCCCCGGTGCCGTTTTCGCGCATCAACATGATCAATCAAATACTTCAGGCTCTTATGATCGGTGTAGATATCAATCTTCACACCGTACAAATAATACCTCCACAGCTTCAAGGCAAAAATCACGGCCGCTAACTCCAAGTCATGGACCAGATAGTTCCTCTCGTGCACCTTCAGCTGTCTCGAGCCATATGTTATAACGCTTCCATGCTGTAACAGCACACAACCCAAACCACTGCCCAAAGCATCGCTATAAATCTCATAACCTTCGGTCCCACTCGGCGAACTTAGCACAGGCGCCGTGGTCAACCGACATTTAAGTTCCTCAAAAGCTCGCGCGCACTCCGGCATCCAAACGAACTTCTGCTCCTTCCTCGTCAAAGTAGTGAGAGGTAACGCTATCCGCGAGAAGTTCTCTACGAAGCGCCTATAATAGCCGGCAAGCCCCAGAAAGCTCCGAACTTCCGCTACCGTAGAAAGCTCAGGCCACTACCGTATCGCACCAATCTTCGACGGATCCATTGCAATACCTTCCCCACTCACTATATGACCGAGGAACGCCACTGAGGACAACCAAAACTCACACTTCGAGAACTTGGCGTACAGTTGATTCCTCCTTAGCGTCTCCAAAATCAAATGAAGATTCCTGAAGTGATCTTCCTCACTCTACGAGTACACCAAAATATCGTCGATGAAGACGATCACAAAATGGTCAAAGTACTCCCTGAAGGTCCTGTTCATCAAATCCATGAATACTGACGACGCATTAGTCAACCCAAACGACATGACCGTAAACTCGCAATGCCCGTATATCCTTCTGATCGCTGTCTTCGGGATATCACTCTCCCTTATTCGCAGCTGATAGTACCTGGACTTGAGATCCAACTTTGAGTACATCGTCGACCAGACTAACTGATCGAATAGATCATCAATCCAGGGGATCGGGTACTTGTTATTTTCCGTCAAATTGTTGAGCTCCCGATAATCAATACATAGCCTCAAGCTTCCATCCTTCTTCATAACAAAGAGGACCGGCGCGCTCCAAGGCAAAGAACTTGCACGCACATACCCTTGCTCCAACAACTCTTGCAGTTGAACCTTCAGCTCCGCCATTTCCTTAGGCGCTAGCCGATATGGAGAGCGTGACACAGGCTTAGCACCTGGTACGAGCTCTATCGTAAAATCTATCTCCCGCTATGGCGGGGCTCTAGGAAGATCGCTAGGGAACACATCAGGGTACTCCGATACCACTGAAATACTGTCCAACGCGGGCTTAGGCTTTGCAACCTCCACTAGTGTAAAGAACAGTTCTGCACCGTCACGAACCGCCTTCACCACCTGAAGAGCAGACATCAACGTCTTGCTCGACCCCTTCAAGCCCGTGAAAGTCATCTCACGACCTGCTCCCAGCTTGGCATCCTTGCTACCACAATCAATATAGGCTTGCTCCTACGAGAGGCAGTCCATGCCAAATATAACATCGAACTCCACCAACGGTAGTAACGACGCTTGCAGATCGATCTCTTGATTCCCAATTCGAATCTTCACGCAACAAATTCTATCCGCGCGCATCGAACACCCATTGGGCAACAACACATACAACTTGTCCTTCGCCATCGAAGAAGGTACTCCGATGCACGATATAAATTCTTCGGACAAAAAGGAGTGTGAAGCTCTCGTATCGAAGAGTGCTCTTGCTGGATTTTCACAAATCAAAACAAATCATAAACAAGCAGTGGTAAGGTAACAAGCACATAACAAGTATTTAAAAGATTAACTTGCTATAAATTTAAATTTTACCTGTCATCACATCCGCCTGTTTGATGGCCTCCTGTTGGCCAAGATTATAAACCCTCGGTTGGGCCGGAGCATAATGGGACGCGGTTGACTCCACCGTCTTGCCCTTTTCTTCATAAGTTGCTCCCGACTTTCTCTCGGACTTGGGATGTCCGCTCCAACATTCACAGGCAAAGTGTCCCGGCTTCCCACAAGTAAAGCATGCACCCAGGGTCCGACCCGTAGTCGCCCCAGAAGCACCTGAAGAAGGAGCTGGACCCGAAGTCCTACCCTTCTTAAAGAATTTACGGTACCCAGACTTTGAGGTAGTCGGCACCTTGAACTCAGATTTCTTAACACCAATGCTCTTCTTCTCTTGAACATTTTTCATGTCCTTCTCCAAGGACCGGGCCGTGTTGACCAGGGTCAAGAAACCCTTCGTCATCGGCCCCGAGAGTAGTAGGCTCAAATCATCTCTCAACCCTTCGTAGAATCGATTCGTCTTGCGCTCCTCATCCGCGATGGTGGAGCTACCATATCGACTCAATCGAGTAAACTCGTGGAGGTATTCATCCACGCTACGGTGTCCTTGAACCAACTTCAGGAACTCGTTCTCCAACGCTATCCTCTGCGTCGAAGGGAGGTACCTAGCCAAGAACAGTCTCGAGAACTCCTCCATCGAGACATCTGTAAGTTGCCTACCTCTCAATAGATGCAACTCCAATCCTTCCCACCACAATCTCGCTTCATCGTCCAGAAGGAACGTAGAAATAGTGGTCATTTGTCATTCCTCCGTCTCTGTCGCTGATAAGACTCTCTACACACGGGAGAGCCAGTCTTCAGCTTGAGATGGGGTTCCCAACCCCGAGAATACCGGGGGATTAAAGCTCATGACATGCTTGAGCTGTCTCTCGGTTACCCTCCTTGGCACCAACGGCTCCACTACTTCCTGCTCCACTCTCCTCGGCTCAACCTCTGGAAGAGGTACCTGCTACATTGCAGGAGCGGGCTGCTTTATTTGCCTTACAGGCTGCACATTGATCATGGCAAACACTACTTCGGCAACCAATCGTATGGTCTCAACCGATGGAGGTGTTGCAGGAGCATCATTTGGTGCACTGCTAGCCTCAGAAACTCAACGCTCCGACGGCCCACCACCGCTTCTGGTCACCTATAGTGGGACAAAATACCGTTAAGCGACCCAATAAAATTGTAAACAGCAATTATAGGAACACGCAGGTTCCCCAAACACATGTATTTTCATTCCTAAATCGACATTCATGGGTTCTTTTGTTGTTATAACGATGATGCACACACATGTGCTCACCATCCCTTAAAAAGAAGTCGTCCACGAATTCAGTTAAGCCTGACCGAAACCTCCCTCTGATACCAAATTGTAACACCCCCTACCCGTCGCATAGCATATAGCAGTAGGTCCGGCCGGGGCCCGACGCCATATACCACAGACAGACCGGGTGGTTACTCAATGGAAACAATCCAACCAATCACAACGTCCTACACAGTGCATTCTAGCAGAATCAGTTTAAATAGTTGCAATAAAAAGAACCCAGCAACAAGCATGAATGTCCACTAACAAGGCAAAAAGGAATGAAGTACATACACAAGTACTGGCCTTAAGGCCTTACAAATGGTTTACCCTTATTACATGTTTTCCATACCACGACACGCAGGCCGGTTATACATGAACAAAAGCAAGTAAACACTCCAAATAGGCCTTCGAGGGCAGGCTTCGCAATTTGGGCTTTAGCCCGCTATTGATCGCTTGGTCCAGCAGCACCTGCAAGCAACAAACCACCGCACGGTGGCAAACAAAAGCAACGGTCAGCAATGCTGACCAAATTATAACGATCCCGCCCTCAATTTGGGGCGGCGATGCTCCTTCCCTGCACTTATTAGTATAACCAAGCAGTATATAAATATACATTGCATCACAGGCGTTGGCACGCACGGCCACATGCCCCGTGCACTCAGGGCAAATTCTCGGTGAACCGGCCAATCTCACGTCAATTTAAGCCATAGACATTCCGGACTCACCACCCCCACTTTGACGGCCAAACATATGAGTATTTTGTCTTCCCGGCATGGATCACGTCAATTTAAGCCATAGATCGCCGAAGACCCTCATCTATGCCAACGGCTCTAACCGAACAACATAGAACGGGTACGGTTCCATCTAACCTGTGCTCACATCGCAACGACAATTTAAGCCATATGCACAGGTCAAACTTCTCTGAGTCCCATTTCCATCACATACTTCACACAACCCGGTTATGTTCAAGTTGGCTCCCAGACCACCAAGTTGGCAAGTTCATGCATACGCCCAGTTTTTCGGGTGTACCTTAGGGTTAATCCCCAAGGCTCCCTGTTGCAATCTACCACGTAGAAAACCCAAAAACAAACATTCGCACGGAGTCTTCTCCGGCATTTATGCAATGCAACATCACCGATCTAGAACAACATGTCCGGATAGGCTTCACACATCATGCCTATGTCCGTTCTCGATTACGTACTCTACACAACGGGGACTTCACATATCTACCCGAAGGAACGCCTCCAACTCACCGCAAACTCGCGAGAGCGGGCTTCCTATGCAAAATAAGTAGAGCTTCACATGCTCAAGTAGAGAATCGTTACCTTAGCGTTCTTCCTTGGCGCCATGGAAATGTAAGCGGAAGAAAAGCACCGGAATCTCCTCTCCTTCGTAGATCCGAAGTCGGCTCGCAATTTGGAGTTCTAAAACTCCTCCAAAGACTGGATCTAGACTTATTCTTCCTCCTTTGCTCTCCCCTCTCTCTAAGATTTAGACAGAGAACACGGCAGGAAAAAGAAGTGTTCTGAAACCTTCTCTCGGGTATAACCTCTTTGGGAATAACCATAGCCGTTGTATCCCACAAAAAGGGATGCACGGATACGATCCAGGTCTGACCTGGACGAATGGGGCTAAACACCGCATGGATCACCAATAGGAGCAGGACACGTCCGCGTCAAAATAGTGTCAGAACATTAGTCAACTCCCGCCAAAACCCGTGTGTCGACACTCCACACCGACAAAGTCAAACACCCTAGCATCAGCCCCGCGCTCGATGATCGTCGAACCAAGATCGTCGACCGCTGTCAGATCGTCGAATGGAGATCTATAGCCCGATCGTCGAACGCAAAACTCTGGCCAAATCGTCGAACGCACGACCCGATTGTCGAACCCACAGCTCGATCGTCGAACCCAGAAAACTGCCTGATCGACGAACACGCGGCCCGATCGTCGAACCCACGGCCCGATCGTCGAACCCCGATAGCTGGCTCGATCGTCGAACACAGATAGCTGGCCCGATCGTCGAACACAGAATAGCTGGCCCGATCGTCGAACACAGATAACTGGCCCGATCGTCGAACAAAGAATAGCTGTCCCGATCGTCGAACACAGATAGCTGGCCCGATCATCAAACACAGAATAGCTGGACCGATCATCGAATACAGATAGCTGGCCCGATCATTTTTGCCAGATCTTTGAACTACCCCGACACGCCCTGGGACACGCCAGTGTCCCAGGCCATGTACCCCTATCAAATTCCAAATTTGGTATAAATTTATCACCCGTCGCTCTTTTGAGTTTCGGGGCGTTACAGGGTTTGCTTGGGGTCTCCACTCCAAACCATCACCAACCACCGAGTGAGCCTACAGTACTGCCAGCTAAATGAGAGCATGGTCAGCGGGTCTGCTCGGGTTATCCACTCCAAATAATCTCCAACCACCGAGTGAGCCTATAGTCCTGCCAGCTAAATGAGAGCCTGGTCAGCGGGTCTGCTCGGGGTCTCCACTCCAAACCATCTCCAACCACCGAGTGAGCCTACAGTCCTGCCAGCTAGATGAGAGCCTATTCAGCGGGTCTGCTCGGGGTCTCCTTGCACCCACCTCACTCTTAATGCCATGAAAAAGGATGCCTGCGATTTCATCATAGCAAAAGGCCACATCAAAATTGCAGGCATTGAACGACGAGAAATGTAATGAACAAAAAGTGTTGATGGATAAAATATCTTTAAGTCAACGCCACTTCGGGCATGATCGAGGGATACCCCGTCCACATCCTGGAGGTGGTACCCTCCTGACTTCCAGACCTCTCTCACTATAAAGAGAACTTCCCAGTTGGGTTTGAGCTTTCCAACTGATGCCCCTCTGCCTGCTGCGTCCACCTTCTTGAGGACCAGGTTGTCCTTCTTGAACTACTTGATCCTTATATGCTTATCGAAGTACTTCACCATCTGGCGCTTGACATTCTCCTGCCGGATTAACGCCAAATCCCTGAGCTCTTCCATGAGGTCCAGAGAGAGTTTTTGCTATTCCAAGTTTTATGCCATCCATCCTTCGTCTCCCTCCCTTGCAACGGTAACTATTGGGGATGTGACCTCGAACTTTATTTTTATGACGGCCTCCGAGCCATGAAAGAGGTTAGATGGGGTGTCTCTCATGGCGGTCTTTTATATTGTCCTCAAGGCCCAGAGAACTGAAGGGAGCTGTTCCACCCAGCTCCCCCTTAGGTTCTCAACTTTCTTCTTTAAAAGATTGACGATGATCTTGTTTGCTGCTTCTACCTGTCCATTGCTTCGTGGATGATGAAACGTGAAAAAATGGAGGTCTATGCCCAACCGGATGCAAAAATCAACGAATTCCCTGCTAGCAAATTGAGGTACGTTATCAGTTACAATGGCAAGCGGTAGCCGATGCCTGCATATGATCTCTCCCCATATGAAACTTTTGACCACCTGCGATGTCACCTTAGCCAATCCCTTCACCTTCAGCCATTTTGAAAAGTAATCCACCATGACCAATAGAAACTTCCTCTGACCACTAGCCTGGGGAAAAGGACCCACCAAGCCTAGCCCCCAGATTGTGAAGGGCCAGGGAGCCGTGATTGTACGTAGCCTCTGGGCGTGAAGGAGTTGGAGGGGGGAGAACTCCTGACATTTTCGACATCTTCTTGTGAATTATTATTCATCTTTCCTGAGGGTTGGCCAGAAATACCGCTGCCTCAACCCCCTCCCTTCTAATGTCCGACTCCCTGAGTGGCTCCCACATTCTCCTGAGTGAATTTCTTCCAGGACCCTTGGAACCTCCTCCTCTAATACACATCGAGCAAGCAGACCCGACAACATCTTACGGTACAATGCCCCCTCTTTTATCAGATAGTATGCTGATTTATACCTGACCCGCATCTTATCGAGATCGCTCTCGGGAAGTTGTCCCGAGGTCAAAAAGGTGATGAAGGGGTCCATCCAAGACCCTCGCTGATTTATCTCCAGGTGTTCTCCCTCTTCTATGGACGGCCTGAAAAGATCTGTCACCGTTCCTCTGGCCTGAGGGTCGTATTTTGAGAGTTGGTCAGCATGAGCACTTTCATCCCTCGAGACGTGCTGAATCGAAAAACTGTGGAACTGCCCGATAATGTCTTTCACCTTCCCTAGGTACAGCTGAAGGGTGGGCTCCCTCGCTTCGAACTCCCCTTTAATCTGGACCGCAACCACCATAGAGTCCGTGGAGACCCTAATGTCTTGTATGCCCAACTCCCGAGCTAACCTAAGCCCTGCGATGATCGCCTCGTATTCTTCTTGGTTATTGGTGATCGCAAAGCGGATCTTCAAAGCTTGCTCAATTCTGGTCTCCTCTGGACTTACTAAGATCATTCCTCCCCCAAAGGAATTTTTTCCTGACGCTCCATCTACCAGCATCTTCCAAGCTGCTTGAGGGGGTTATTCGGCTTCTTGGATCTCCACTATGTAATCTGATAGGAAGTCAGCCACTAACTGTGCTTTGATGGCAAGCCGAGGAGTAAAGGCGAGGTCGAATTCACTGAGCTCTATCGACCATTTAGCCAATCTCACAGAGTTCTCCACCCCCTCGAAGATGCGATAGAGGGGTTGATCTATCACCACTTGAATCGAATGAGCTTGAAAGTACATCCTAAGCTTCCTGGCCGATATAATAAGAGAAAATGCAAGCTTTTCAAGGATGGGGTACCCGAGTTCTGCCTTCTTTAGGACCCTGCTCGCGTAATAGATCGGGAATTGTTTTTTTCCTTCCTCCTGTACAAGAACCGAACTCACGGCCCCGATCCCCACTCCTAAGGTACAAGACGAAGACCTCCCCTTCCCTCGGCCCCTGGATTAGAGGCGTCTGGGTGAGGTACTTCTTTAGAGCCTGAAAGGCCTCCTCGCACTCAGGGGTCAGTTCAAACTTCTAACCCCCTCTTAACGTCCAGAAGAAAGGCGAGCATTTTTCCCCTGCCCGAGAGAGAAACCTGCTCAGTCCGGCCAGCATGCCGGTGTGTCATTGAACTTCCTTGGTATTTCGGGGAGATTCTTGTTCTAGGATAGCCTTTACCTTATCGGGATTGGGTTCTACTCCGGATGGGGTAAGCAGATGCCCTAGGAACTTTCCCCTATTGGCTCCAAAGGCACATTTCAGGGGATTGAGTCTCATTTTATATTTCCTTATGGTTATAAAGGTTTCCTCAAGATCCAAGAAATGAGATCTGAGATCCCTGTTTTTGATCATCAGGTTACATAAAATTCGAGGTTCCTCCCTTTCTGCTCTCGGAAGATCTGATCCATCATCCTCTGATAAGTTGCCCCCGCATTTTTCAAACCGAAGGGCATCATGTTAAAACAGAAGCATCCATCCTCCTTGACGAAGGTGATGTCCTTGACATCCGGGGGGTGCATGCGTATTTGGTGGTATCCTGAAAATGCATCTAGAAAGCTCATTATTGAGAAACCGATGGCTGAATCAACCAGTGTGTCGATTCGAGGCAGAGGGTAGCAATCCTTAGGGCATGCTTTATTTAAGAGAGAGAAATCTATACACATTCTCCACTTACCCTCCCCCTTTTAACCATTACAACATTGCTCACCCACCCCGGATACTTACAATCAGACGCAAACCCTGCCTTAAGCAGCTTTTCTACCTCCTCTTTAATGGGTCAGGCCATCTTAGAGGCAATGGACCTCTTCTTCTGTTGCACTGGGCGAGCATTGGGGTCGAGGTTGAGACGGTGGCAGGCCACGTCCGGATCGACCCCTGGCATGTCAGCCGCGCTCCAAGCGAAGATGTCAATATTCCTCTGCATGTATGCCTTGATCTCCTCCTGGTCTTCTGGGCTGAGCTCGTCGCTGACCTTTACCTTCTCTTTTTTTCCTTCTCTAGTTAGGATCTCCATCTCTAGTATCTCCACGACTGCCTTCAGCCTTGACGACTCCACTTCTTTCTCCTGCTCTCCCAGCAAATCCTGTTCTCCGACCTCCTGGTATGTTGCCTCATGCTCTGTAACAGTCACCACCATTTCTTCCCAAAGCTTCTCCCTCTCCAGCTCACTAGTTCTCCCTTCTTCCAGTAGTGAGACTCTTCTTTTTTCCAGCCGGGCTTCCCCCTGGGCGAACATCCGGCCTCCTCCATCGTCCTTTCTTCCTTCCTCCTCTCTCGACCTTCCTTCGATCCCTTTTCCTCTCCCACCTCCATCTTTCCATCACTCTCTCCCTCCATCTCCGGCTCCACTGCAATGCCTCCTACCATCTTGTTGGATCCCTAGTTTGGATTTGGGCTAGGTTCACTAATTAGGATAAGTTTTGACCCAGGTCAAGTGTTTGAGTCCAAGAGGTTAGGCTAGTCATTAGGTTCAACCTTCATGGACCAGCCAGCAGAAGACTTCAGGAGACTCAAGACTTAGAATAAATCAAAGTTCAAATTATCAGTTCGAAATTCTTCGAACTCAGCTCGACAATTGTCGATCTCAGATCGACGAACTCAGAGTTAATTCTCTGAGTTGAGCTCGATGATATTTGAGCTCAGATCGATGAAATCTGTAGTTCAGCTTCAACATATTCCTTCCAGTTTATTTTCGCTGAACTCAGCTCGACGAAGATAGATTCTCTGCTCGACGAACTTGGACCGCAGAATTGGCAAGATATTTGCAGAATGCAGTTCGCTGAGCGCAAGTCGACCAACAGGATTTCTCTGCTCGACGAACTTGGATATCTGGTCGACAAAATCTGTTCAAAGCTCGACGATTTCTGTCCTTTGCCAGACATAGAGTTTTTCCTTATTTCCGTCCACATTCCCTATATTATTTAGCAGTAATTTCCTGAGTAATTAATGTACATATTCTCTTGAATATAACCGTTATTGGCATCATTAATTTTGGTCTTCATCAGGGTAAATTACTTGTTTAATTTATTGGGACAGTTGGGAAAACTCATTAAAGACAATATTCTCCATCCGTTTTCATTCTCCAAGCAATCAGCAATTAATGCTGGGAATTTAAATTTTCAAAGGAGAACTTTGACAGAGAATATAAAAGAGATTTTCTCTTTTCAGATAACGAGAAATACAAGTAATACAGAAAAACAACCAAAATTTGACAGAGAATACAGAAATATTCAGAACTCTTCTTTGTGCATAAAACAACATGTTTTCTCCTTGCACTTATTGAAGACTGAAGAAGAACAACAAACAAATATCAAGAGTGTTCTTCAACTTCTACTCTAGGAACATTCAAGGACAACAACCTTCAATTTGTCAGAAAGTTCCTGGACATCATATCAAGATAAGGCTGAAGACCTACACCCTGAGCAAGGCTCCAAGTGATTTCAGAAGGAGCTTTGACAACAAAAATTCACTAGTCTTCTCTATTGATTAGAGAAAGAGAAGACAACATCACCTCTCTCACCTACTGTATAAAGGGTTTATTAACTCCCTTTAAAAGATTATTCTTGGTTTTTGGGCACCTTATAAAAAGCTCAAAGGGTTGTGAGATCTCCCTGAAAATAGATCTTGTGGTGGCAGTCACCTGATCAAAAACCTGCTAGTGGATTTCTACCAGGGTGGTAGAAGACTGGATGTACCCAGTTTGGGGAACCACTATAAAATTTCTTGTGTTGTCTGGTTGCCTATTTTCTTTCTTTTCCTATTTTGCTGTGATAGACGGATGTGCTATGGTAGTTTTGATTAGGCTGCATTTCTTTTTCTATTACTACAATAGTATCACCTATTTTATTACTCTGATATATTTAAAAACAACCAAAAGTTTTAATTACTCTATTCACCCCCCCCCCCCCTCTATAGTAAATCAGATCTATCCCCTTCTTTCAATTGGTATCAGAGGGAGGTTTCTTTGGTTGTACAAGTTAACACTTGAACCAAAAGATCCTCGATAGATCTGATTTTCTTTTCCTTAGTTTTTCAGTTTATTTCATAACATAGCACAGAACAAGGATTATGCAAGCACCAGACCTCCAGTTTGTAACCTGAATAAGTTTGTCATCTGGAAGGCAAAAATTAGGCTTTACATGAATTCTATTGATGAACAAATATACAACTCTATTTTGACAGGTCCCCCTCAACATACAGCTGCTACTACATCTACCAGTACACATGTTGTTCCACCACCTGAGTGGACAGATGCTCAAAAGAAAGCAAAGATAGCAGATGCCAAGGCCATGAATATACTGGCTCAAACTATGTCAGATGACATCTTGCAAAAAGTGGCTGTGTGTACATCTGCAAAAGCTATGTGGGACTCTCTCAACCAGATGGTTGCTGGATCAGCAAATGAGAGAAAAGACAGGAGATCTAACCTCATTTCCCAATATGCAAAATTCAAGAAAGAAGAATTTGAGTCTGTGAGTGATATGTATAACAGATTAAGCTCAATTATCAACGAGCTGAAGACTCTGGACAAAGATATCACCCTCACAGAGGTTAATGACAGGATCCTCATGTTCTTCCCTAGCTCATGGGATTCCAGAATATGGCAAATCAAGGAAGCCATAAGTCTTAATGAGATTTTCACTGAATCTATTCTAGGAAAGCTCAAGTCATATGAGCAACTCATAATGTCAAGAGAAGCTGCAGAGCAGAAGGCTCCTCCAGCATTAAGAAAAGAACAAAGCATAAATTTCAAAGCTTCAAAAGAATCAGAAGCTCCAACAGCAAGTGAAGAACTTCTGAGTCTCTTAGCCAAGAGATTCTATAAGATGCCAAAGAAGGTCTTCAGAAGAAAGTCATCTAGGCAAGATGACAAGCCAAGGTATGACAAGACACCCACAAAAGAAGTTGTTTGTTTTGGTTGCAGGAAACCATGACACTTCATATGAGAGTGTCCAGAAAACCAAAAGAAGGAGAGAAGAAGAGAAAAAGACTCCAAAAAAACAGCACTACAACAAGACCTCCTCCAGCAAACATAAAAGAAAGGAGAAAGGCTTTGTGGATGAAATCTGGTGTGACACTGAAGATGAATCTTCATCCTCTAGCTCCAGTGAAGATGAAGAGGAGGCAGAGGCAAGTGAAGTTTGCCTTATGCCCATCAATGCCTCCAACAGCCCATTTGAGACTGAGCAGTCAGATAATGAAGAATCATCAGAATCTGACGCAGATCAGGTACTATCCTCTTTTGATTATAATTCAGATAATTTTAAAACTGAATTCAAATAATTATGTATTTATTTAATTAATTATGAAAAAGAAATTAAAACACTTAGAAAAAAACTGACTAAGCAAGAAAACTTTATTTCTGAAAACATTAAGTTAAAAGATGTATTAACTTTAGCCAATGAACAAATCATATCATTACAATCTGAATTGGCTGAGGCAAGGCAACATGAAGAATCCCTAAATGGGAGAATCTTCAAGTTGATGGACATCACAAGCACAGTGAATGTCAGACTAAATGGCAAGCTGAGCTTAGGTGCTTCATCAAGGCAACCCCCACTAATTCAAAAGAATATACTAACAATACTAATAATATTTGTTTCAGAAAACGGTAAAGAAAAGATAGACAATAATAATAATGTTGAACAAACGGAAGTAAAATCAAACAATAAGAAAAAGAAAAAGAATAAGAAAAATCCTAATCATAACAATGTTCAACAAATTTCATCGAACTCAGATCGACGAAATGTGTACAGTTCGTCGAACTCAAGTTGACGATCTCCGAACGCAAATTTACATTATAATTATTCGTTGAACTACGATCGACTAACTTACTTGAACTCGTCGAACCCAGTTCACTTCAGTAGAAACTTTAATTTTCTTAAAACTTTTAATCAACTAAGATCTTTCTTTAACCAATTTAATCAATGGATTATTCCACGAATAAGATATCATCACTTAGGTTATAAATGTTAAACAGAATACTCTTATATTTCCAGTTTTAATTATGTAAAGAGAGTAGGACCACCACAGAGCAACAATGGTATTTGGATAGTGGCTGTTCAAAATATATGACTGGAAATAAGGACAACCTAATCAACTACAAGTCAAAGCTAGGACCCAAATTAATATTTGGTGATTCCAATTGTGGCTAGAATGAAGGATATGGAAAGGTCAAAATTAGAGCAATCACCTTCAGGAATGTTGCTTATGTGAGTGGACAAAAGCACAACCTTATCTCCATAAGTCAGTTATGTGATGAAAGGTTTCATGTATCATTTAATAAAACTTCCTGTATTATTACTTTAGTAGATAGCCAAGTAGTGTTAACATGAAGTAGAGTAGGAAATATTTATGTAGTTAACTTTAAGTCTGCCAAATCAGAAATATGCCTATTTAACCAAACTAGTAATAATAATGAACTTTGGCATAGGAGATTAGGACATGCTAACTTGAAAAATATTGTTAAACTCTCTAGAGACAATATTATTAGAGGATTACCTTCTTGCCCATACAAGAAGGAAAGTCTTTGTAGGGTTTGTCAGTTACGCAAGCAAACTAAAAATAGTTTTAAATCTGTAAATAAAAGCGACTCACCTAGAATATTGTACTTACTACATATGGATGTTTTTGGCCCTATTGATGTACAAAGCCTAGGAGGGAAATGTTATACTTTGGTGATTGTAGATGACTTCTTAATATTCACTTGGGTATTCTTTCTGAGATCTAAGTCAGATAACTTCATGGTTCTTACAGATTTTCTCATGAACATATAGATTGAGTATTCTACTGCAGTTGCATTGATCAGAAGTGATCATGGTACTGAGTTTGAGTCTCTTCTTATGTAAGAGTTCTGTAAGAAGGAAGGTATCAGGAACTACTTCTCAGCTCCTAGAACTCCTCAACAAAATGGGGTAGCTGAAAGGAAAAATAGAACCGTAATTGAATTTGCAAGCACATTACTTGCAGATGCTCACTAGCCCCTATGCTTTTGGCAGAGGCTGTGAGCACAACAAATTATATACCGAACAGAAGTCTGATACACAAGCTCAAGAATAAGACTCCTTATGAGCTACCTAAAGGGAAGAAACCTAAAGTATATTATTTTTAAAATTTTTGGTTACATTTGTTACATTCACAACAATAATAAGAAATACATTAGAAAGTTTGAAGCCAAGGCTGAAATAGGAATTTTTCTTGGATATTCCCAAGTAAGCAAGGCTTATAGGGTTTATAATAAATCAACTATGAAAATAGAGGAATCTATTCACAATTCTTTTGATAAAACTAACATGCATTATAAGGAGAAGATTCCTTCTACCAGTGAGACTTTGCAGGAACAAAATCTCTCTGAGAAGTTGGATGAATTGACCCTCACCAATGAGGCTATTAGCCATCCTTCTCCACAAATTGCTGAAGATAGTGAAGATGAAGACACTGAAATCAGTGAAGAGCCAATAACAACTATAATTCCATAAGAGGAATAAATTCCCCAAGCTGTTGCTCAACCAACTCCTCCTACTGAATTTGTCACAGTTAGAGATCACCCTTTATCTCAAGTGATTGGAGACATTTCAGTTGGTGTGCAGACAAGGCATCAAATCCACCAGGACATGATGCATGCCTGCTTCATATCTCAAACTGATACACAATCCATTAAAGATGCTGGGCAAGATCCACACTAGATTATTGCAATGCAAGAGGAGCTCAACCAATTTGAGACATGTAGAGTTTGGGATTTAGTTGCAAGACCCAAAGACTACCCAGTCACTGGAACTAGATGGGTATTTAGAAACAAGCTAGATGCTTAATATCTTATCATAAGGAACAAGGCCAGACTAGTTGCTCAAGGATACATACAAGAGGAAGGCATAGACTATGACCAGACATTTGCACCTATTGCAACACTGGAAGCAATCAGAATTTTTCTAGCTTATACAGCCTAAAAAAAGTTCACAGTGGACCAAATGGATGTCAAGAGTGCATTCCTTAATGGTGAACTTAAAGAAGAGGTCTATGTAGAACAACCACCAGGTTTTATTTCTCCTACTCATCCCTCTTATGTGTTCAAATTGCATAAGGCTCTCTATGGTCTAAAGCAAGCTCCAAGAGATTGCTATGAAACCTTAGCTAGCTTTCTTCGAGGGCATACATTTTCTAGTGGCATAGTAGATAGGACTTTATTTATTAAGCATCATCATGATAAAAAATTGTTAGAACAAATATATGTTGATGACATCATATTTAGTTCTACAGATTCCAAACTATGCAAAAGGATCTCCAACCTTATACATTCAAAGTTAGAAATGAGTAGCATGGGTGAGCTCTCCTACTTCCTTGGTCTCAAAGTGAAGCAGTCACCTGATGGGATATTCTTATCCCAATCTAAATATGCTAAGGAGCTGATTAAAAGGTTTGGGATGGCTGATGTTTTGGCAAAGAAAACACCTATGGCTACAAATGCTGTAATTGATTCTAATGAACATGGGAAACCTGTAGATCAGAAATTATATATGGCCATTATTGGGTCCCTGTTATACCTTACAGCAAGTAGACTAGACATTATGTTTGCTACATGTCTTTGTGCTAGGTTCCAGGTGAACCCTAAAGAATCTCACCTTATTTTCCTAAAACGAATTTTGTGACATATAAAGAGTTGCCCTAATTTAGGACTCTGGTATCCAACTGATTCAGAATTTGAGTTAACTGGATAATCTGATGCTGACTTTGCTGGATATAGAGTAGACAGAAAGAGCATATCAGGAACATGTCAGTTGCTTGGTGATAGGCTAGTGTCATGGTTTTGCAAGAAACAAACATTTGTGTCTACCTCAACATCAGAAGCTGAATATATAGCAGTTGGCAGTTATTATTCATAGATGTTGTGGATTCAAAACCAACTACTAGATTATTGTGTCAACTTAAATAATTCAACTCTATTGTGTGAAATAAAAGTGCAATTTTTATTGCACAGAATCCGGTGCATCATAGTAGGTCTAAGCATATAGATGTAAGACAACATTTCATTAGAGTTTGTGTAGACAAAAAGAAAAATAATCTCACCTTTGTCTCTACTGATTTGCAAAAGGCAGATATTTTCACCAAACCATTGGTTGAGAAGAAACATCTGTTATTTATGAATCAGTTAGGTACGATCAATGGTGATGCATTAAATTAATTTTCTATCCGTTGTCAAAGAATTTGCCATAATTCGTCGAACGGAGATTGACAAACTGAGAAAACCTCTTGAGAAATTCATCGAACTGAGATCGACGAACTCTCAGTGTTTGAAGTCTTATTCATCGAACGGAGAACGACGATATTACTTTAGAAAATTTTCATCGAGCAGAGCACGACGAAATGTTTTCCCTTCTTCTGACTGAGATCGACGAATTCTTTTGTCAATAAAATATTTCGTCGAACCCAGATCGAAGAATTTTTATTTTTCGTCGGACGGAGTCTGCTGCATCATATTCTAAAAACCATATATCTAGGTTTTCTTTGAGCTCCATCCCGCATTTTCTGTTCCCTTTGCACTTGATCTCTCTGTTTTTTTTTGTAGGCAAGCAAATGGCAATTCCGGCCAACTCCCTTGCAGCAATGAAGTTCAACACCGGTTTTGATGTTGATTTTGACTCTTCTCTCACACTGATCAAGTATTCATCAACATCTTACAGTTGTCTGAGGAACAGAGTTTGAAGAAGTTCATGACAGCGCGGATCAATATATCGGTAAATGAAATCAGGGAACGGGTTTTCACTGTAATGTCTCCTGATGCAGATACCATGATAGGCACCATCAGCGGCACACAGGTCATTCTAACTCCTATAGTTCTGATTGAGATTTTTGATTTACCTACTTGAGAAGATGATATAGAAATAGATACCGATGAATATTTGAATATGCTGAGCACCATGGGGAATTCAGGAGGAAATCCCAACAAATTATTGAAAAAGAACTTGTCTGTTCAGTATAAGTTTTTTGCAGACATAGTTGGCAAGGTGTTACTGGGCAAGCATACAGCCCACGATTATATCACCAGGCACCAATTCCTAGTGATGTGTGCTATGGTTAAGAAGAAATTTATTGACTGGGGACAGATATTGTTTGAGTTAATCAAGAAGAAGAATACAAAGAAAGAAGTGTGTTTTGCGAGGATTCTGGGAATCTTCCTTCAAGAGAAGGCACCTGAACTACTTATCTCCTGACAGTGTTCTTTAATGCCTCAAAGAGGCTTACATCTGCTCTTTTCGGCAGATGGGAGAAGATAATCTCAAAGTCATCCACGGCTTCCTCCTCTTCTAGGAATTCTGAGAGCATTAGGGCAGTGGCAGCCACTCCAGCACCTCCAGAAGATGTTCTTCCCTCCAACAGAATTCCATCACCTTCTCCACAACAGCCATCCTCCATTATCCCTCCTGTTTCACCTCATCCTGTACCATCACCTCCACATTCTCCAACAGTCATTTATGAGGATACTCCATCTCCACCTCCTCATTCTTCACCTCAAATTAATCTATCTGACATTCCAACTACTCATAACCCTCATTCAATCTATTGTCTCCTCAACCATCTCCAAATCACTCTCCAATTCAGGAACCCATCTCCTCACCCACAATTATAGTTCCCCCTTCTACCATTGCAATTCCTTCAATTGATATCCCTCCAGTCATCACCTCCGACATTCCATCTATTACTCACTCCACATTTCCAGACTATACCCACACCGATTTCTCAAATGCATTCTCAGTGTGTTCAAATTGTGGACATCACACTCCCTACTCATCCTCTGCTCCTGAACCCCTATACTTAAACTTTTTTGATATAGCAAAAAATCATCTTGCTTTTATTTCCCCCACTCTTGAGCAACTTATATCTAATGTTATTTCTCCTCTCTCTGCTTCCATCATCTCTCTCTCTCCAAAATTGCTGCCCTGTCTTCTATCCCTTCTTTTAGAGGACTGGCTTTAGGACCCTCTGAACCCATTTAGGGGGAGATGTTGTAGGAAGAAGATCCAGCTCCTCCTTGTACAGTAGAGGCAATAGATTCCGAGATGTTTGATGACTCAGCAGAAGCAGCCCCTCCAGCAGAAATAATGGATTTGTTTACAGATTCTGATATAGACATGGCTGACACAGTTGTGGCAGAAATAATTACTGTTGGTGATTACATTATAAATCCCATAGTTAATCTATATTCTTTACTAGATTCATTAAATTTTGTTTACAACAATATTATACCTGGTTTGAGGAACAGCTATCTAGACCTATCGTACCTTATACTACTCCAATAAGCCCTGCAGTTGCTAAGCAACTTAAGGCAAGTTTTGTAGTAGTAGAGCCTCCACACTATCAGCCTCTAAGTCTATTTCTCCTCCTAAGGCTATCTACCCTCCAACTTATAGAATGGATGATAGTCCTTTACCAGATCAAGATGATATTATTCTTCCTGATATAGAAGAAGAGAATAAATTAGTTTCTGAAAGTGTGGTTGAACTAGTAGTTGCAGAATCTCAAGTGCCTCCCCAAGCTAAAAAGCAAATATCCAAAGATATTCTGTACGCAATTGATGCTTTATATGACAATCCTCAAGGATCATCTGATGATAACAATGATGATGAAGACTCTGATGAGTCTGATGATTCAAAAACAAAAAATAAAGTTGCTAAGAAAAGAAAAGCTCCTGCTAAAGCTATTCCAAAGCCAAATCCTAATGCAGACACTCCCTACTATATTCTTCAGTAGATCACTCCTTACACAAGGATGCCTTCATGGATGTAGCTATCCAAAAATGAGCAGAAAGCCAGGAAGAAAAGCAGAAGGTACTATCCTCCTCCTTCTTCTCAAAGGAATTGGAGAGGTCCTTCTCCTCCTCCTCCAGCTACTAGTGCTTCAGGAAATATTTCTCAGAGATCTACCTCCTTCACCGAGACTTACCAAAGACAACAAGGCAGATCTTCAAGATCTCAAGAAAGCAGTCAGTAGAGATATCCTTCTACCAGCAGACAACATCAGCAACATCAGAAGCTAGACAAGCAACATATAACATCTAAAATTGATAAATCAGAAAAGGATAACAGCTCAAAAGGCCAGAATCTCCTCCAACCCCTTTTGTGGATCCTGAACAAGAAACAACTGCTAGGATGGCAAGATTTCAAGAACTGGTTGGACTCTCCATGATTAACAAAGCTAAAGCTGAAATCAGAGATTATTCTCAGTACTTTACAATGTCATCCTACAGAAAACAAGAACTAAAAAGGTATGACAAGGCTAAAAAATTCTTCAATATAGATGCTTATATGAACCTGCATCCAGAGGTTGTAGTTCTTAGAGCAACTTCTCTTAATATTATTGGAGCAGCAGACATGACTACGTCAAAAAGAGAAGTTGCCAATCCCAATAGAGAAATCAATTTCAGACAGCCCTCTAAAAGTTCTGACAAAGCTGATAAAGAAAAGGCAAAGAAAAACAAATGAATATTCTGTCTAGTTTTTATATTTCTGAACAATATTTGATTAAACTATCACAAAGCTCCTGTTATGTAAATATCTACTAAATAATTTGATTTTCTGCCAGATATATTTATTTTGCTTTGTGGTTATTTTCCTTTATTTATATTAGTGACCTCACCCAAATAGGGGGAGATTGTTGGATCTCTAGTTTGGATTTGGGCTAGGTTCACTAATTAGGATAAGTTTTGAACCACATTATATAACCAGGGTCAAGTGTTTAAGTTTTAGAGGTTAGGCTAGTCATTAGGTTCAACCTTCATAGACCAGCCAGCAGAAGACTTTAATAGACTCAGGACTTAGAAGAATTCAAAGTTCAAATTATCAGTTCGAAATTCTTCAAACTCAGCTCCATGATCGTCGATAGCAGATCGACGAACTCAGAGTTAATTCTCTGAGTTAAGCTCGATGATATTCGAGCTCAGATCGACGAAATCTGCCATTCAGCTTCAACATATTCCTTCCAGTTTATTTTTGCTGAACTCAGCTCGACGAAGACAGATTCTCTGCTCGACGAACTTAGACCGTAGAATTGGCAAGATATTTCCATAATGCAATTCGCTGAGCGTAGGTCGACGAAAATGATTTCTCAGCTTGACGAACTTGGATCTCCGGTCGACGAAATATGTTCAGAGCTCGACGATTTCTGTTTAGTGCCAGACTTAGAGTTTTTCCTTATTTCCGTCCTCATTTCCTATATTATTTAGCAGTAATTTCCTGATTAATTAATGCACATATTCTCTTGAATGTAGTCATTATTGGCAGCATTAATTATGGTCTTCATCTGGGTTAATTACTTGCTTCATTTATTGGAATAGTTGGGGAAAATCATTAAAGACAATATTCTCCAGCCGTTTTCATTCTCTGGGTAATCAGAAATCAATGCTGGGCATTCAAATTTTCAAAGGAGAATTTTGACAGAGAATATAAAAGAGATTTTCTCTTTTCAGAAAATGAGCAATACAAGTAATACAGAGAAACAACCAAGATCTGACAGAGAATATAGAATATTCAGAACTCTTCTCTGTGCAGAAAACAGCCAGTTTTCTCCTTGCTCTTATTGATGACTGAAGAAGAATAACAAACAAATATCAAGAGTTTTCTTCAACTTCTACTCCAGGAACATTCAAGAATAACAACCTTCAATTAGTCAGAAAGTTCCTGGACATCATTTCAAGACAAGGCTGAAGACCTGCACCCTGAGCAAGGATCCAAGGGATTTCAGAAGGAGCTTTGACAACATTAATTCACTAGTCTTCTTCTGTTGATTAGAGAAATAGAAGACAACATCACCTCTCTCACCTCCTTTATAAAGGGTTTATTAACTCCCTTCAAATGTTTATTCTTGGTTTTTGGGCACCTGATCAAAAGCTCAAATGGTTATGAGATCTCCCTAGAAATAGATCTTGTGGTTGCAGTCACCTGATCAAAAACCTGCTATTGGATTCCTTCCAGGGTGGTAGAAGAGTGGATGTACCCAGTTTTGGGAACCACTATAAAATTTCTTGTGTTGTCTGGTTGCCTATTTTCTTTCTGTTCTTGCTTTGCTGTGATAGACTGTTGTGATGTGGTAGTTTTGCTTAGGATGCATTTCTTTTTCTATTACTATTATAGTATCACCTATTTTATTAGTCTGATATATTTAAAAACAGCCAAAAGTTTTAATTACTCTATTCACCCCCATAGAGTAAATCAGATTTGTCCCCTTCTTTCACATATCCACCTCCCTTTCTCCTCCGACTTCTTTTTTTTTCTCCTCCTTCATCCCCATCTCTTTGTCATTCTCTCCCATCGTCTCCGGCTCCACCATAATGCCTCCAACCATCTCCACCTCCCTTTCTCCTTTGACCACTCTTTTTTTCTCCTCTTCCATACCCATCTCGCCATCATTCTCTCCCCCCATCTCTAGCTCCACCGCAATGCCACCTACCATCTACACCACCATTTCTCCTATGACCTCTTTTTTTCTACTCCTCCATCCCCATCTCTCCGTCACTCTCTCCCGCCGTCTCCGGCTCCACCTCAATGCATCCTACCATCTCCACCTCCCTTTCTCCTACGACCTTTTCTTCTTCTTTCTCCTCTTCTCCGCCACCAAACTCCTGCTGCCATCATTCCATCTTCTTCCCCATCTCCTCGGCCTCTCCCTTCCATGAGATGGTGTTTACTGCCATAATGTAACATTCCCTGGCCGCCTTCGGGTCTCCCCGTACTCTGATTTGGGTACCTCTAACATTGAGCTTCAGGCACTGATGGAAATAGAACGGAACACATATAAAAGCGCTGATCAAGCGGCGCCCAAAAATGGCATTGTAACTGTTGGGTGCATCCACTATGATAAAGCGGCAATTCCTGGAGAGTCCCCCCACGGTTACCTGGAGTCCCACTCCCCACTCGACCTCCTTCCTCTCTCCTGAGAATCTAAACAATGATCCATCTACTGCAAACACCATTCGGGCCTCCACCCCCATCTCGTTAGATGACTTTTTGAAGATAACGTTTACTGAGCTTCCATTGTCAACTAGGATCCGCGATACCGTGAAATTTTCAATGGCGGTCCAGATCTCCAGTACGTCACAGAAGGGGTCTTGATGGTCTGGCATGTCTTTTCGAGAAAAGGTGATCTCCTTATCTAGGGGAGGGGGTTATGATGTCAAAGCTACACCCCGACAGTACATAGTATGAAGGCAGGCCTTTCAGGCAGCCTTGATTCCCACCACCCCATAGATTACTCTGATTCCCCCTCGGTCCCCTACATCCGCTCGATCCACACACCGGTCTTCTTCTCCGGTCCTGGTGAACTCCACTATTCGCACCGGCCTCTGCTGCTCTCCACTATTCGCAACGGCGCCAAAAACTTGATGATTTTTCTTGCTAACAAGTAATAATTCAATGTGATTTCATTCTACATTCTAATACAATTATGTAGATGGACTTAACTAGATTGAATTAGCATTCAGGCAAGCGCACCTATCAATCGTAATATATGAGAAATCTACATCTCGTGTCGTATTCCACAGGGTCGTTTCAACTATTCGTACTCACCCTCCCTTTATTTTCATACCTCTAAACAAAAGTGATATTTAAACTATATTAACCTAACTATGACCAATTGGATGATTCAGTGTTGGAGAAATAAAAATGATAACAACATGAAGCTTTTAAATAATTACATGAACAAATCCATTTATCAATTCAATTCTAAGCGATCATGACATGAAAAGAGTGTTACATTTGTGCAATGTAAAGGTTAATTTTTCATCAAAATTCTCTCTAGAGCAATTCCAAATCTAAACCTAAGATAGTAAATTTTCTCTCGAACAATTCACAACACTCAAGTTCGCATTAAACAAAATACCTTTATTACTACATAAATTCATGAATTCTATCTCTAAATTAACATGAATCCTTTTATTCGTGTTCTAATTTTCCAAACAAAATATCTCTCGATCATAAAGTTCGAATTACAAAGGGAATTATCATCACAATATGAACATACCAAAAGCATTGCAAATAACTAATTTCTCAATATAGCCAATTGCAAATTTTGTAAAATAAATAAGTAATTCAAAGGGATGATTAAACTCTTGTTTGATTGCATAAACACAAATAAAATACTACAAATATAACATAAACAAGGTGATACATGATTACTAGAATGTTCAAAGAAAAATTCATGCAAATTAAAACATAAATTGAAGATGGATCATCAAGAGGAAGGAAGGATTCAAAGGGTTAATGATTAAATAAAATTACATATGAAATACCCTTCAATCCTCCTTGTCTTGGATGCTCCTCTTCGGCCTCCAGCAGTTCTCCAATCCAGAAATGATCCAAAAGTTCTCTACAAATTTTTCTACAGGAAATTTATAGTTCCCTTGCAAACAGGTCGGACACGGGGTCGCACACGACCGTGTGGCAGTCCGTGTGGACGGTTCCTAAGCGGTTCCTGGGCGGTTCCCCATGAGAAGGCGTGTCTGGTCGTGGGCCGTGTCAGATGACACGGGTATGGACACGGCCGTGTGGTCGGCCGTGTTCCCCAGATACGGGTTGGTCGGCAGCCGTGTGCAAAGATGACACGGGTATGCACACGGGCGTGTGCCATACCGTGTGGGTTCCAGCGTCTGCGCCAAATTCTTCAGCTCCAGGTGCATAGGACACGGGTAGGCACACGGCCGTGTGTCTGGACGTGTGCACCAAAATTTCGTCCTGTCATCAGCCATGTTGACTCCGTGAACTCCTCTGTTTGCTCCGAGACTTTTAGGTCCATTGGTTGGCATTACCTGCAATTGAAAAATGATAGACTCAGTAAATGGTTTATTATAAGAACTACCAAAGACTTCTAAATACACTCTTCTATCTATGATACGACAATTTCTTTGCTATTATCATGAAATCAACACAAAAGGGGCAGGAAATGGTAGATATGATTACAATTATGATAGTAAAAAGCCTATCATAATCGTACTCATCAAATACCCCCAGACTTAGATGTTTGCTTGTCCCTAAGCAAACTAATTCAAACACCTGGGTTACCATTAAATAATTTTGCCTCCGCACACTGGTTGCTATGAATTTAAGAGAACTTTGGTGATGTAATCGCATAGGAAATAATTTAGCAGACTTTTATAAATATATATTTATCTTAAAATTCCTCTAGTATATCATTTTAACTATCTCTCACTCGCTTTTAGAAATAAAAGTATAGTCATCTTTAACAAATATGAGGAGAAAATAACAATCTCTATAAAATACGTATTAGTGTTTCAAAGCTTATAAGTACTCGTACTGATAATCATGAACTTACCCTTTTTTCACCCTCATCACAGCATAATTTAGAATTAGTAAGGTTGGATCCTTAGGACTTGAATTTTGGTGAAGCCTTTTTGGCTCAGGATAGAAGATTAAAGGTGAGGTAATCAAGGATAATTTCGATGAATTTTTCACACCTAAATCTTGATTGAGCCTTATGTTGGAAGATAACTTAACATATTACAATTTATGTAAACACCCCCAGACTTTGCAATTTGTATATTTCCCACAATTTGAAGGGCACTCTATTTATATATTTTTATATACAAATATATTATTTTTTTTTTAACCAAGGGACCATAGTTAGATCATTCCAAGTGGGTGCAAGTATACACGCACTCATGCCACATATCACTATGTCTTCTTTTTTTTTGGGTTCAAAGTAGGGATCATTCCAAGTGGGTGCAAGGATACACGCACTCAGGCCACATATCACAATGAACAAATCATTCCAAGCAGGCATCAATGATAGGTGTGCTAATAGGTAAGGATTTGACCTTGGTGAATTTTAATAGTAGAGCATCAAAAGGATGGGGATTAGGTTCAAATTGGGTGCGCAAGGGTATCATGTTAAAGGTGTTGGGATAACAAGGCTCAAGCTATCCAATAGGAGGCCTAAGTCATTTCCGCCCTTACTAATTAACTTATGTAATGTTTTGAGGAATGCTAGAGGGTGAGTCCTAGACATCAATATGGAGTAATTTTTAATTTTAAAACCCTAATACCAAATTATAAAAATGTTACACTCATCGACTCACTTTATTATAGATAAATATATTTTCTAAAATAGAGTGTTGGATAGTTACTAATATAGAGGAGTAATCTTAAAATTAAATTATATAGAGAAAATTAAGCTAACAAAAATTTCTATGCTTAATTACGAAATCAACAAAGTTGAATACTTTATGAGTCTACATCAATTCATTTTAATCAGTGTGCGAAGGTAAATTAAATATTTATAATCCCACATGAATGAATAATGAGAGCTTAAAAGATCAACAAAATTAATTTGTAGGGGGAGGTATAACAAACTTGAGTATTATGATAGGCAGATTAGGATCAATTGTAACCACATGAATAACCATTCTACCCCCAGACTTAAATTTTGCAATGTCCTCAGTGCAAATTAGAAAGCGAACATAGAGTAATTTCATGATGATAAAAAAAAACTGCTATCATGATAAGTAGAAGAGCACAGTACAGAAACAGGAGCTGTAATAGAATACACTGATATATAATAGTCGACAGAACAGAATACACTGATATATAAGAAAAAATTTTTACAAGATACGATACATGAAGATAGCACTACAACGATACATATCAGAAGTACTCATGGTGGCCTGTCGAATCATCCGGGAAGGAAGGCGGTGCTGGAGCTGGCGGCTGGCGAGGGGCGATCCCAAGGTGGTCTCTAATCTGTGTGAGGAGATCCTTAATTTCCTGATGTTCCTCCTTAATTTCCTGAAAGCGTGGCGAGAGCTCGGTGTCGAAATACTGACGGAACTCGCGCGAGTATCGTGATTGAGGTGGAGGAGGTGCAGTAGATGACTCGCCATGAGCGTAGGTGGAACGGGGTGGAGGCACCAACGGCTCGTCGAGGTCAGGGTCTATCTCATCATCACTGTCGGCCTATACATGCGGTCCACGTCGAGCAATAGAATATATAACCCCTCCCCGGCCCTGACGGGCGGTGACGAGGCGGAGGGCGTGAAGACTAGCCATCGTGATAGGCACGGTCTTTGCGACCACTGTCATCTGGGGGAGGGCTAAAAAGATGCCCATATTCTTCATGAGGTGAGTAATATAGGGTGCTACGCAAATAGACCCTATACGAGGGGTGTCAGCCTGGTGAAGAATGAACTGGGCTAGAAGATAACCGAGATGTAGAGGATATCGTGAAGTCATGCTGTATAGGTATAACAGATCCTGCCTACTAACAACTCCGGAGCTTTCGCCCCGACCGCTCAACGTGTGGCTGAGTAGATGGTGGATGTAATGGAGGGCGGGGGAAATCAATTTGGATGCCTTAGATCTCTTGGCCTCGTAGGCGCCAGTGTCAAAAGAAATTTGGCGCCAAATAGCACCGGCCATATCGCGGTTGGGGAGATCGTAGTGGAGTTCGGGGTAGGCAGCACTAAAAAGGAACGACTCCTCATACACCCCTAAGTATTGGGTGAATTGGAGCATGGTGAGTGTATAAAATGTGCCACCCACTCGAAATGAAACTATCCCCTCGGGCGCGTGCGGTGCGTCGATGAAATTAGGCCTAAAGCTGGAATAAAATGACGATAGGAACTCTAAGGTGAGTTCCCTAAAGCCTAATTCCTCTATGGCAAAAAATTGATTCCACCCTGTTACAGAAATCAGCTCCCTGACATCTCCTGCTAGGTTTATCTCCTCAAGTACGCTCCAATCAATCATGCGTATGTCTTGAAATTTTTTGGATTGCAAGCGGTTGAAGCGCGCGGTGTGCGACGCATCTGTGAAAATTAGCGGAGCAGCGGCATCCCGCCTCTCCGTGGAGACTTGTAATTCCGGTCGGCGACGGCAACCTCCACTTCTTCCGGAAGACATAATGTAGACGGGGAGAATACGAGTGAAGGGGGGCGAGAATTGGAGAAAATGGAGCCCTTGAGTTCAGGCCACGGGTTGAATGGTGCTGGGAGAGGGTTTGGAGTGAGCAAGGAAGAAATCCACACGGCCATATTTATGCATGTTGAACACGGGTTCGCACACGGGCGTGTGTGAACCCGTGTTAGGGAATATGCAACCTCGTGGAACACGGGGTGCGTCGATCCGTGTAAAATAATGGAACACGGGTGCGCACACGGGCGTGTGTGCACCCGTGTTAGGGGATCCGCGGCCTCGTGGAACACGGGCCTGCCTCGGTCCGTGTGGTCAAACTGGCCGGGGACAGCGCGTCAGGTGGACACGGGCGACAACACGGCCGTGTGTTGCCCCGTGTCGCAGCTGGCACGGTACATAAACACGGGTAGGTAGGTGACACGGCCGTGTGGCCTCCGACACGCCCGTGTTCGGTGTCTCGACACATCGGTCTCGACGATCGTCGAGACCGATGCACACGGCTACGAACACGGGTTGGTGCGAACCCGTGTTGTGCTCGGGATGAATTTGCCTTTTTGCGGAATTAATTCCACACGGCCGGGCCTGAGCCAGTGTCGCGTACACGGCTAGCCACACGGCCGTGTGGTAAGCCGTGTGCCTCTCCATTTTGAAAATATTTTTACAGAAAATTTTTTTTTTCTCTGTTTCTCATTAAAATTTGATGGAAATTTTTTTTTTTTCATTAACATTTTCTTTTCTTCAATTTTTCATTGCAACTAATTAGATTTATACTAAAATAGGAATACTTAAAAACACCTACTATACTTAATATTAAATTAATCTAGCCAGAGGCAGGTTTCTAGACGAGGGAAGTCCATAGGGATTTCACCATAATAAGGTTTAAGTCGGTGACCATTAACCTTAAAATCTCCCTTCTCTGGGTGAGTTAACTCGACGGTACCGTAGGGAAAGACTTCTTTAACTTTAAAGGGTCCGGACCACTTAGACCTTAACTTCCCTGGGAATAATCGTAATCTGGAGTTATAAAGGAGGACTTGGTCACCTTTTTGGAATACCTTGGGTTTACGAAGGGGACGGTCATGAAATAGTTTGGTTTTCTCCTTATAAATCCGGGAGTTCTCATAGGCCATATGTTGATGCACGAAAACACAAGGGGGGTCGAGCACAACCAGCTAACTTGTTCAATCACAGGGGGAATAGGGAGACTGCGAGTAGCGATCTACTAAGCGGATGAGAGCTGGAAGAAGAGCAGGGCCGTGAACCACGACAACAACAGACTTCGCCCGTCGCGGCCTGAATGCCTCTCTTGCGACGGGCTTTCCCTTTATTGAAGAAGGATCTAGTTACAAGTGAAAGGAAAAGACTGAGGGAAGTAGAGCAAGGGGGAGTCCGCAAGGCACAGGATTCGAGTCCGCAGCCTGTAACAAGTAGGCTCCTGGGTCCGAGTCAGCGTGTCTTGAGTGCACCACCTCCCCCCTATTTATAGGATAGGGGGCCTGCCCAAACGGGCAGTGCTAAAATAACCGGCTGCCCGGGGTACAGGAGAACCGGGCAGCGGTGACGGGAAGCAAAAAGAAAGAACACGCCAGTCCGCACAGAAGTGGCGGACTGGGCTCGCGAGCTGGAGCTTCCACTGCTGCTGGGCGCGCCAACTGGAGGGCGGCGGCCTGGGCGGATGAGATACTTCGTCCGCCGCTATAGAACCTGTTGCCCAAAGCGCCGGAGGACTGAGCGAACTGGTCCTTGCGTCCGCTGCTGGAGTATCACCCTTGACGCCCGACTGGTGACAGTGCCGGACTGGGCGGACGGACAAATCCTGTCCGCGCCTGCTGAATGGGGGCTTTGGAATCTTGGAGTATGTTGCGGACTGAGGGGTTAACATAATCCCCGCAGATTTTTAAGTTTCTAGAAAAACTTCGAAAATGTTTCTTTAACCGCCGAGTCCGCAAACCTCGAAAATGCCGCCAAAGCTATAAATACTGCTGGAGGGTCTGGATCTGCCGAGAATCTCGATCGACACGGGGCGATACTCACCACTTGCGGTCTCCACTTTCCAGTCCGGCATGGCAAGACTTGGTGCATTCCTCTCTAGCCTCACTACCAAAGGCGACTCGGAGCCGTCAACGCCAATGAAGACCAAGAAAATTGCAAAGAGGCCGGCAAGACAAGATCCTGTCCGCCTCGCAGGAGAAAACTCCCAGAACGAGAAGCCCGCGGAGAAGTCAGCCCGCCCTACTGATATATTTGCTCGCGGAGAAGCCGCAGTTGATGCTGAACCACTGAGCGAGAGGATGACGACCTTGTCGGACTCCGTCCATTCCCAAAAAACCGCGACATCGGCGGATACTGCTGGCGAACGCACTGAGGCCGACATATCTTCTCCTAATGCCCAGGTGCCTATTGTCAACCTGGATGACGAAGATAGGCGGACTGAGGAAGAGGACGGTGTGCTTCCAAAAGCATCGACAGCTGCGAAACCGGAGCCTGTCCGCGAAGACCAGCCTTTGGGGTCCGCCGCGTATCCTGCTGAGAAGACAGCCAAGAGGAAGAAGAGGAAGAGGAGCGGAGCGACCGTCGATGAGCGGGTGGAGAAGAAGTTGCGCGCTATGAAGGAGAAGAATATCTCCAAGCGGACCGGGGAGGCGGACTTGCAACACAGGCCGCGTGACAAAGAAGTCCCCGACAGCGACCTGATAACACCGGAGGCCCAAATCCGGGGGGGACAATTCTCTTTCCACGGTCAGTCTTTCCACGGATGAGATTATTGATTCCATAGACGTCGACCAACTTGACTTAATCCACGACTCCTTGCTGGTTGTACTGCAGCAGAATGAGGCGGAGACCGCTGGAGACAAGGGCGACGAACTCCCATCTCTGTCCGCTGCGGAGGAAGAGGAGAGGGAGAGGCTGAGGGAGAAGATAGCGGAGCAAAAGAAGCAAATCGTTGCTCATGTTGCTGCAGTCGGGGCGGCCTCGAAGCAGATCGCCGCGGACAAAGCTGCTGAGGATCTGCGGATTGCCGCGGAGCTGCTGCGATCAGGTAAACTTCAACCTGCGCCTAAATATTTTCAGCGCAAGTGGCTTTACAGGTCGCCGCCGCGGAAATCGAAGCCCATAAAGATCATCACGGAGACGGACAATATTGTAGTGTCGACAAGCTCTGCTGTTGAGAAAAGAGCTAAGGTCCACCGCGAATGGAGGAAGCGATTAAGCGTCTTTGACCCGGAGCGGGCAAGGCGTCCAATCTTCTTCGATAGTCGGCGACTCGCTGCTGCTATGTCTCAAAGTGATTTTTCATCCTTTCTTCGTGTCCGCCGCGAGCTGCCTTTGAATGTGGAGTTGACTTTGTTTGTTGCAGGTGGGAAGTCGCCGCCGGACTCTACCGAGAGTGGCGAGATCACAGTCACGCCGAACCCCGGTGCTGACGCGGTCTCAAATATGGAACCCGCGGAAGACGAGCCACCCAGCCTGAATATGGTTCAAGAGTTAGAGAAGAAATTTCAATTCGAAATGGAATGCTTGAAAAAAGAGTTGGAGAAAGCCAAGGAGCGTGAGGAAGCGTTCGCCGCGCGCGAAAAACAATTTGCTGAGCGCGAGATGGCTCTGAAGGATCAGGTCGCCAGCATTTCCAGGGCGCTGGAGAGATCTGATAAGGAGAAGAAAAGGCTCGCGGATGATGTCCGCTACTACAAGGGCAAACACTTCGCGTCTGTGCGTGAGGAGAAAGGGAAGCGGGCTGCAGAGATCGCTGACCGGAGGCCGCGAGTACCAGACCGCGCGGCTTCGGAGATCGCCGCACCGACAGGTGGTGTCCCACGCGCTGCGGACGAGGAGCTGAGGCCGGCAGCGGAGCCAATGGTGCCCCTTAGTCGAGTAGACCGGGAAGCTGCCCACATGCACCGGACTATAAACGTCATTCATCATCATCTCTGCCGCGTATATAGTGAAATCCTTCAGATAAGCGATCAGGCGGCTCATCTATGCCGGGATAGGGCAGAGAAGCGAACTGAAAATAGAGACCGCTGAGTCCGCGGTGCTCATTTTTTATGTTGAATGTATACTTCTGTATAATTGTTTTAAACATTGCTGTGATGTGATCGGTTAAACCTTTATCGCGATCTATGCGGACGCAGATTATAAATCCGCTTATTTTATAATAAACCTTGGCTTGATCTGTGGCGAACTGTGCGGACTAGCGCTGTGTCCGCTTCTTGTTAACCTGCAGGTGGGAAAATTCGCGATCTGAGCGGATAGGGAACTGTGACGGCCACGACTTGGCCTTGAATCTCTTTTGGAATGTTAATTTGTCTTTTATATCCGCGCTATTTGTTTGGCTGCTTTTTAAACATTTTGCGGACTGTGCGGATTGAATATGCGACCTGCGCGGACTGGCCAAAAAGCTGTCAGAAATTTTATCTATAAATACTGCCTTCTGCTTTCTCTATGTAGGAAATTCCTGAAGTAAACGAAACCCTGCGGCCTGCAACATGGTGTCCGCGCGTACTGATGCTGCAGTCGCCTTCCACTCTGCCGACCACAGAAAATGCACTTTGAAAGAGGCTGACCTGGCGGCTTTTGTTGAAAAGAAGATGGCGGAATCCAACATTCTTGTCCTCCTACCCGCACACCAGGAAAGATTGAACTTCTCGACGGCGACCCAGATCGCCATTCCAGTTGACCACTTCGACAGCGGATTCAAGTTCCCGCTCTTATGGGAGCTTGCTGCAATTTTCGAGCACTACGGGATGGTGCCCGGCCAGCTCGCGCCGAATACCGTCGCTGCGATCTGCAGCTTCCTCTCTTACCTGCGATCTGAAAGGATTGCCTTCTCAATGAACATCTTCCACAAAATATTCTCTGTCCACTCCATAACTGCCTCCGGAGGCCGCCCCTACAAGGGTGTAATTTACTTCTATTGCAGGGGGATGAAAGTAGTGGTTCTTCCAAACAAGATCCACAACTGGACCTCAAGGTTCTTAATCTTTGAGGGCGACCTCGGGTTCGCGCACACTTATCCGCAGGTGCGCGCGGACTCCGCTTTTAAAAACGTGCAGCTGGACGACCTGGAGTCCGCAATTGTCGAGTTCCTGGCCAACGCAAGGCTTGATATTGAGCACTACCTTCCGCTGCTAGCGAGCTTAGCGGGCGTCACGCCTGAGGACAGTAAGTAGCTTAGCAGACTCAGCTTTTGTATCCGCCGCGACCATGCTTTTTTAACCGGTTCTCTTTTTGCAGCGACCTTGGCGGTGCCCGCCAACCTGCCGCAGACGCCAAGCGGCTTTGTTCCTACACAAAAGGAGAAGAAAGAAGCGGTTGCAAAGAAGAGGAAGGAGGAAGGGGATCCCGCAGCGGACTACTCCTCCTCCAAAAGCTTCTCCATGACCGGCTTTGGCATCAGCCAGAGGGACCTTAGGGGGAACCCTATGGTCCATTGGCACAGCAAGGAGAAGCATGTCCGCTTATCCACCGCACTTCACTCGTGGAGGAGTCCGCGGATAACGCGCCACGCCCATGTTGCGCTCTCCACTCTCTACGGAAAGCGCAACTTGAGCGAACTGAAGAAGGTGTCCGCCGCCGACCTCCCTCTGCTGGCCTCTCAGGCCTCTGCGAACAGCGCGGTGACAAATCATTATGTTGCCACTCTGGCCAGAGACCTGTTGAGGCAAAATGAACAGCTTCAGAAAGATAATAAAGCGCTGAGGGAAAGGAACGCGCGGCTGGGAGAAAGGAATGTCCGGCAAAGAGAGGAGCTGGCGGTGAGTTGAATTCGCCGCGATCTGGATTTGCTATTCGCCGCGATCTGTCTGATAGTTCGCAATCTTGCTTTTGCAGGTCGCCTATGACTTGGAGAACAATAAATTCCAGGCCGCCACGCTCCCTTTTGTGATGGAGACAGTTGAGGTTGCTGTTGAGCGGCTTGCCCGCGACGGCCTCATGAAGGAGGGAGTGGGCGGCGTCCCCTTTGTGGAGATCTTTCCGGAGCTGGCCCCTCAGGTCGCAGCGATGGAAAGAGCCAAAAAAGGAAAAGAGGTTATTGAGGAAGATGATGATGAAGACGAAGAAGAAGAAGAAGACGGAGGCTCTCAAGGCGAAGAGCAAGTCCCTGCGGACAACGCTGAATCCAGCCGGCGAGGAGAGGATCTGTCTGCCGAGTCCGACACATCTGCTTCTTCCTCTGCTACTGGCAGCTCGCATAGCGGGTCCGCCACTAGTTCAGGGTCGGGTAGCAGCGAGAGCGACTCGAGGGATTATTCTCCAGAAGTAGATGTCGTCGGCGACAGCCCTGCACCTCCAGAGAAGAGACAACGGACTGATTGAACAATGCATATGTATACATTTTGTAATTTTTGTAAAAAGTGGCGGACGCAAGATTGCAGTCCGCCGAACATTTTGAATGATGTAAATTTTTTGATGAAATAGAAAGGATATTTTTTGGCATGTGTGCTTTCTGCAATGCTCTTTTTTCCACGCTCACCGCACCGATACTTAGCAGTCCGCACGACACGCTAATAAACCTGGGCTTTTTAACTTGCTGATTAGAAATAATTGTTGTTCGCCTTTAGAAGAAAAACAATAGCAGGCGGACGCTGTTTAGCTCCAATTGAAGTCCGCACGATATGTCATTTATAATGAATCTTGCTGATTAGAGACTTAGACATCAACTCATTCATCATCCGCCTCAGAGAACAGCCAGCTGATAATGCCAGGGGTACTTGAGTTATAGTTGTAGTCCGCAAGCCAGACCGCACATAATATAAAAGCACATTGATTATTAACTTGACAAATAATGCGAAAACCATTCCGCGGACTGAGCAGATACAAAAAACTAATCCGCTTATAATAAATCAAACTTGTATAACATGAAAATCATTCTGCGAACTGAGCAGATACAGTCAACCAATCCGCTCATTGTAGATATGATCTATAAACTACCCTGCGGACTGAGGGGATACAGAAAACCAATCCGCTAAAGATAACCAACCAGCTTGCAATCCCAAGGAAAGCTTCGAACTATGCGGATAACGAATCGAGTCCGCCAAGGATAGAAATGATCTATAGCTTGCGACCAGGTGGGCAGGTGAGCCTGAGGCGGCATACTTTCCTCACCGGGCTACAAGCTATAAGATCAACCGAAATAGGCGGACTGCGCGGACAGAGAAAACCAGTTCGCCAAAGAAAGAAATGATCTATAGCTTGCGACCAGGTGGGCAGGTGAGCCTGAACGGCATACTTTCCTCACCGGGCTACAAGCTATAAGATCAACCCAAATAGGCGGACTGCGCGGACAGAAAAAACCAGTCCGCATAATATTCCCTGCAAAAAGCAAGACCCTCATTTGGCGGAACGGTTCCCTGCCCTCTTGCCTGGAGTACAGTCTAAACTGTGGGTCTCCTGCAGGCACTGCTTGAGGGTACCAAGGAGTGTTCGAGAGTTACAAGCTAAGATGACCCGCGGGCAGGTGAGCCGGAACGACATACTTTCCTCATGTGATCATCAAAGTTGTAACAATATCCCTAAAGCGGCATGGTAGAGCTTTACACCCACCTTGCCCTCCATAATGCAAAGGTGGGGTCAGGTACCTGCCGGGATCCGAAGTCCAGAATCCAACCGCGCTAGAGCCTGCAAGCTCCCACTACATGGTGCGAAATCTCCTCGCAACACGTGGTCTTCGTGGTGTTACGCTAATGACAACGGCTCTAGGGGAGGTCTAGCTGAACTCGGCGATGTCTCCTGATATCAGGGAACCGTTATAGGTCTTTGGGAGAGAGAGAAAACACTAGAAAAAGGTGTCAGTATGGATTATAAAACATATTTGCAAAGCAAACATAAGAATGAAGAAAGAGAGTTTGAGTGTAGAACCGTTTTTGAAATCTCTCTTAGCACTTTCTGTTATGATTACAACAAAAACACTCGAAGAAGTGTTAGCAAGCAATTTCTATTCATAATAGTTCTTGAAGAGGATATACAAAGTAGAAAAAGGAGGTTTTAAGAATAGAACCGCTTGAGATCATCTCCGTTCCAGGTGTGCGGTATATCCTCTCCTTCGTGAGTCTGCAAGCGGTAAGCGCCGCTTTTTAATGCTTCTTTAACGACAAAAGGGCCGGCCCAATTCGGATTAAGCTTTCCAACCGAACCATCTCTTGCAGCAGCATCAACCTTCTTTAGAACTAGATCTCCCACTTGGAAGTGTTTGATCCTTACATTCTGATCGAAGTAACGGGCCATCCTCCTTTTGACCTTTTCCTGCCTTATGGCTGCTTGATCTCTGACCTCATCGATGTGTTCCAAGCTGAACCTTATCTCCTCATTATTCAACTCAGCCCAATCATCGACACCTTCTCTTGCAAGCAGCACTCTGGGTGACGGGACTTCAAACTCAATCGGGATGAGTGCCTCTGAGCCATGAGAGAGTTTGAAAGGAGTCTCCCCGGTTGCGGATGATGGCGTTGTCCTAAGGGACCAGAGGACTGATGGAAGCTGATCAGCCCAACTGCCCTTGAGATTCTGCACTTTCTTCTTGAGCAAGTTGAGGATCTGCTTGTTGGCAGCTTCCACCTGGCCATTGCTTCTGGGATGATGAACTGATGCAAAACGCAGCTCTGTTCCGATCTGCCTGCAAAAATCTATCATCTCTGAGTTGTTGAACTGCGGCCCATTGTCAGTGATTATTGCCATTGGTATCCCGTGCCGGCAGACAATTTCCCCCCAAATGAAGTTCTTGACGATCTGAGTCGTTGTCTTAGCCAATGCCTTGGCTTCGATCCACTTGCTGAAGTAGTCGATCATTACGATGATAAAACACCGTTGCCCGCTTGCCAAGGGAAAAGGACCAATGAGATCCATTCCCCAAACCGCAAAGGGCCAAGGAGTTGCAATCGACCTGAGGGACTGAGCTGCTTGGTGCTGAAGCGGAGCAAACTTCTGGCATTGAACACACCTTCTGGCGTAGATCTCTGAGTCTTTCTTCATTGTGGGCCAGAAATACCCTTGCCGCAGGACTCGTCTTTCAAGAGTTCTTGCTCCAGAGTGACTTCCACACTCTCCTGAATGAACTTCTTGCAAAATGGTGTGAGCTTCTTCTTCTGAAACACATCGGGCCATGGTTGAGAGGAAGGTCTTTCTATAAAGGATTCCCGCCACTAGAAAGTAGTGAGCTGCTTTTATTCTGAAATTTTTCTTGTCTCTAACTGTATGGTGATAATTTCCTATTGACAGATAAAGGATGAATGGGTCCATCCAAGAGGCGCGCTGATCTACCTGCATCAAATCTCCTTCCACCACTGCCGTGCGGAAGAGCTCGGAAGTTGTGCCTCCTGAAGGCATCCCATGCTTAGAGAGAAAATCGGCCTCTTCATTCTCTGTTCTAGGGATATGTTCGATGGTGAAGCTTTTAAACCTGCCGATTTCTATTTTCACAAGAGCTAGATATTTTTTCAAGACTGGCTCCCTTGCTTCGAAGTTGCCGAGGACTTGCGACGCCATTACCAGAGAATCGGTTCTGATGTGAACATGATCGATCCCTAATTCCCTTGCGAGCCTCAAGCCTGCTAGTAGAGATTCATATTCAGCCTGGTTGTTGGTTACTGGAAAGTAAAACTTGATGGCCTGCTCCAGCTTGATTCCATTTGGATTGATGAGAACCACTCCTGCTCCAGAAGAACTTCTGCCTGAGGCACCATCAACATAGATGGTCCAAGCCAAAGGTGACCTTTCTGCCTGATCAGAACTGGACTCTGGCATGTCAATCAGAAAATCTGCTAGGACTTGAGCTTTGATGGCTGTCTTGGGCACATAAGAAATTTCAAATTCACTTAGCTCTATTGCCCACTTAGCTAGCCTGCCGGAATGCTCGGGCTTTTCCAACACACCCTTCAAAGGTTGATCGGTGATGACTTGTATTGAATGTGCTTGAAAGTTTGGGCGAAGGCTGCGAGCTGACATCACCAGTGCCAAGGCTAACTTTTCCAAGATCGGATACCGCGTTTCAGCACTCTTCCAGATATGGCTGACATAGTAGATTGGAAACTGCTTTCTGCCTTCTTCCCGAAGGAGAACGGAGCTGACGGCCTCAGGGCCAACCCCTAGATACAAGAAAAGAACCTCTCCTGGCCTGGGGCTCTGAAGCATAGGCGACGAGGTAAGCTGTATCTTTAACTGTTCAAAGGCTTTGGAGCACTCTTCTGTCCACTCAAACTTGGATGCACCGCGGAGAGTCTTGAAGAAGGGGGCACTCCTATCTCCAACCCGAGAGAGGAATCTTGCAAGACCTGCCAGCCTTCCCCCTAACTGCTGAACTTCCTTCGGTGAACGTGGGGTAGGCATTTCAAGAATAGCTTTTACCTTGTCGGGATTGGGGGCAAGTCCCTCCGGAGTAAGGAGATGACCAAGAAACTTCCCCTTACTCGCTCCAAAAGTACACTTCAAAGGATTGAGTTTCATCTTGTATCTACGCAGAGTAGCGAACGTCTCTGCTAGATCTAGCAAGTGCAGCGAAAACGATTTACTCTTAATCAAGAGATCGTCTACATACACTTCTAGGTTTCTTCCTTTTTGATGGTTAAACACACGGTCCATCATCCGTTGATAGGTCGCGCCAGCATACTTAAGCCCGAAGGGCATGACAAGATAGCAATAACATCCATCGTTAGTTATGAACGACGTGTGAGGAACGTCGGGCTTATGCATTCTTATCTGGTGATAACCAGAAAACGCATCTAAAAAACTCATGTAAGAGTATCCTACCGCGGAATCAACTAAAGAATCTATCCGAGGCAGGGGGTAGCAATCTTTAGGACATGCTTTATTAAGTTTTGTAAAGTCTACACACATTCGCCACTTTCCCCCTGGTTTTTTAACCATTACAACATTTGAAATCCAGGTGGGATATTGCACTTCTTTAACAAAATTTGCCTTGAGGAGTTTTGCAACCTCCTCCCTTATTGGCTCTGCAAGCTTTGTTGCCACGTCCCTCTTCTTCTGTTGGATGGGCTTGCAGCTGGGATCAACATTCAGATGGTGGCAAGCTACATCAGGATCCACCCCCGGCATGTCTTCTACTGACCAGGCAAAGACATCCAGGTTCTTTAGCAGGCAGGAAATCAACTCAGCCTTTTGATCTTCAGGAAGCTCCGAGTTGATGGAGAGTTTCCTCTCCTCCCCTTCAGCAATGGGAACTCCTTGCGTCACCTGGGCAGGTTCCAGGTGAGCACCTTCATCAGCAGCAACTTTCGAACTGGAAGAGGCTTCTGCAGCCTCTGCTGGAGCAAGGGAAGCTTCAACCATGTTGACAGTGCGAACGTAGCACTCCCTTGCTCTCCTTGGGTCGCTCCTGACCCGGCACATCCTCCCATCGGCAAAGAACTTGATGGCGAGGTGGTAAGTGGAAACCACTGCCTGGTACTTGTTCAGCAGGGGCCTGCCGAAGATGGCATGGTAGCTGCTGGGGGCGTCGACCACTATGAACTGTATCTGCTTTGTTGCCCCTCCAAGCTTCACTGGCAAGGTGACGCTGCCCTCCACCTCTTTCCTCTCTCCTGAGAATCCATAGAGCGGCCCCTCAGTGGAAAGCAGAGGCTTTCCGGTCCTCAGGGCCTCAAAAGTAGACTTGAAGAGGAGGTTGACTGAACTGCCCGTATCAACAAGAATTCTGTCCACTGTGAAGTCGCCAAGCACAGCCTTGATCACAACAGCATCGTCAAATGGATTGGCTGTTTGAGGAAGATCTTCTGGACCAAAGGTGACGACTTCTCTTGGGGGAGCAACGGAAGAAGAGGCCACCTCCGCCTGGGTGACCCTTGAAATTGAAGATTTTCGAGTGGACTCGGTCCCGGCTCCACCATGGATGAAGAAGAGGCGCCCCAGAATTCCTTCATCGTCAGCATCAAAGCACTCCACCGGGACGTTGATCGGCCCCAGACGGCCTTCGTCCACCACATCCACACATTCTTGGTAAGCCTCAGCTACCTCCTTGCCCTTCAAGGTGGATGGCTTCGACGAGGAAGGAGAATCCTTCTTGGTCTGGTCAATCTTGCCCTCGGCAAGCAACTTATCAATCAGCGCACGAAGGGCCTTGCATTCCTCAGTCAAATGGCCCTTTTCCTTGTGGAACTGGCAAAATTGCGAATTGTTCCTCGGCTTCCACAGCTTCTGAGGCTCTTGCCTCCTTTCTTCTGATCTCCTTTGCAGGATCTGGATGACTTCGTCAAGGTCCAGATCTGCAGGGTCCTCCATGGGACTTTCTTCATATTGGCACGGGGCAGGCAAGGCTGCCTGCTGGAGGATGGGAAGAGCCTGCAAAGGAACGGCGGGAGTGGCGGCCAACGGCAGTCTCTGCTCGTGAAACTGTTGATGTCCTTGGAAAGGTTTTTTGTTGCGGAAGTTCCTGCCTCTTTGAGACGGAGGCTGGAAGTCTGGGCGAGGGGGCTTGCCACGGGAAGAAGAAGCGGAAGCATCCCTTCCTTCAGCCTTGGCTGTCAGGGATGAGACGTAGGTCGGATTAGCATTTTCCCCTTCTATGAAGCGGTTGACCATGGCGATCAACTCTTGATAGGTCTCTGGAGCCTTGGTTGTTGCTTTGAACTTCAGAGGGCCTTCCCGGAGGCCGTGGATCAAGGCAACTTTGTAATAGTCGGGGTTCACATTCCTCACCCCCTGAATTTCTCTTTGAAAGCGATCAACGAATCGTGCCACCGATTCGTTATCCCTCTGCTTGATCTCAAATAGGGCAGCTGGCCCATTCTTTCTCTTCCTCGAGGTGGCAAACCTCAACATCAACTGGTTACGAAGCTCGGCAAAAGAAGAGATCGTGCCCGAAGGCAGCTCGTAGAACCACTCTCTCGCTTGCCCTTCGAGAGTGGTAACCAACAATTTGCACTTAATTGCATCTGAGAGGCATCTCAAAGCAACTGCCCCCTCAAATGCCTGGAGATGAGAGACGGGATCTGTCGATCCTGAATAGAATGGGATGCGAGGCTCCCTGAAGTTGCTCGGGGCCGATTCCCATCGAATTCGGTCAACAAAGGGAGACGGGGTGTCAAACTCCGCAGGGGAGAAATGGCGGACTGGAGCCGAGGAGTCCGCGGGCTCGGCGGACTGGCGGTCAGCAAAGTGAAGCTGGCGGGCTGGAGTGCCCCTGGCAGCTTCTCTGAAGAAATCTCTGAAAGCAAACTCTTCCTCCTGAGGTCGCAGAGGAGCAGCGGACTGAACAGGGTTCCGAGGAGTTTCTGGCGACTGCTGAAGCGGAGTTCGGCGAGCTGGGGTCTGGCGGACTGGCGAGTCCGCTGGGTTCGCTGCGGCCTGAGGAGCAAGCCGCTGGGCCAAAACAAGCAGAGCTTGGCTGATTGTGTCAAGACGCTGGTCGGTCTGCCTGCGAGACTGCTCGGCCTCAAGGCGAGCTTGTTCTATTGCGTCCCAAAGGGAGTCTTCTGAAGAGCTAGAGCGATCTGAAGAGCGGGCTCTGCGGTCTGACATCTTTCGTCCACTAATTTCAAAACACTACTCGGATCTGAAGGTCGCGTGTTAACTGTTGATGCACGAAAACACAAGGGGGGTCGAGCACAACCAGCTAACTTGTTCGATCACAGGGGGAATAGGGAGACTGCGAGTAGCGATCTACTAAGCGGATGAGAGCTGGAAGAAGAGCAGGGCCGTGAACCACGGCAACAACAGACTTCGCCCGTCGCGGCCTGAATGCCTCTCTTGCGACGGGCTTTCCCTTGATTGAAGAAGGATCTAGTTACAAGTGAAAGGAAAAGACTGAGGGAAGTAGAGCAAGGGGGAGTCCGCAAGGCACAGGATTCGAGTCCGCAGCCTGTAACAAGTAGGCTCCTGGGTCCGAGTCAGCGTGTCTTGAGTGCACCACCTCCCCCCTATTTATAGGATAGGGGGCCTTCCCAAACGGGCAGGGCTAAAATAACCGGCTGCCCGGGGTACAGGAGAACCGGGCAGCGGTGACGGGAAGCAAAAAGAAAGAACACGCCAGTCCGCACAGAAGTGGCGGACTGGGCTCGCGAGCTGGAGCTTCCACTGCTGCTGGGCGCGCCAACTGGAGGGCGGCGGCCTGGGCGGACGAGATACTTCGTCCGCCGCTGTAGAACCTGTTGCCCAAAGCGCCGGCGGACTGAGCGAACTGGTCCTTGCGTCCGCTGCTGGAGTATCACCCTTGACGCCCGACTTGTGACAGTGCCGGACTGGGCGGACGGACAAATCCTGTCCGTGCCTGCTGAATGGGGGCTTTGGAATCTTGGAGTATGTTGCGGACTGAGGGGTTAACACCATAGTTCTCCACTCATCTAATTCGTTAAGTTGAAGTTTACGCTTCTCTCCTATAGAACTAGCGTCAAAATTTAAGGAGCGTATTGCCCAATATTATTTGTGTTCTAATTCTATAGGTAGGTGACAAGATTTACCGTAGACTAATCTAAAGGGGGTGGTCCCTATAGGTGTTTTGTAGGCGGTCCTATAAGCCCACAAACAGTCGTTAAGTTTCCTAGACCACTGCTTCCTATTCCCTTCTATAGATTTTTCTAAGATTCTCTTAAGCTCTCTATTGGAAACTTCAACTTGTCCACTAGTTTGAGGATGATACGGAGTGGCTATCCTGTGTGTAACTCCATATTTTTCCAATACTTTGTCTAGTTGTCGATTACAAAAGTGTGAACCCCTATCGCTAATAAGTGCGCGTGGTGTGCCAAATCGTGCGAATAAGGATTTCAAAAATCTAATTACAACCCTACTATCATTAGTAGGCAAAGCTTGCGCTTCAACCCACCTTGATACGTAATCTACAGCTACCAAAATATATTTATTCCCAAAAGAAACTGGGAATGGTCCCATAAAATCTATAGCCCACACATCGAATACCTCACATTCAAGAATAAATTTTTGAGGCATTTCATGTAATTTAGAAATATTACCTACTTTTTGGCAAGAATCACATGAAAGCACATACCTTTGGGCATCCCTGAATAGAAGGGGCCAATAAAAACCGGAATCAAGAACCTTTTTAGCGGAGCGATTCGCTCCATAGTGACCACCAGCAGGACCTGAATGACACTGCTCCAAAATCTTCCAACCTTCCTCCGCTGATACACACCTTCTTATAACAGAATCTGCACATATCCGAAAAAGAAAAGGGTCCTCCCAAAAGTAATATTTCAAGTCAGAGAAAAATTTCTTTTTCTGCTGATATGAAAAGTCTTTTGGAAGGACCTTAGGCACAAGATAGTTTGCATAATCTGCAAACCATGGATAATCTAGATGTATATTGGTAGATATGGCAAATAATGATTCCTCAGGAAATGTATCAGAAATTTCAGACTCATCTAACATTGATCGTAGTGGGTTTTCTAAACGTGAAAGATGATCTGCCGCTAAGTTTTCTGCTCCTCGTTTATCCCTAATTTCTAGATCAAATTCTTGTAGAAGAAGAACCCATCGGATTAAACGAGGCTTTGCTTCCGCTTTGGCTAGCAAATATCTAAGTGCAGAGTGATCCGTATAAACTACCACTTTGGACAATGTTAAATATGGTCTAAATTTATCAAAGGCGAATACCACTGCTAGGAGTTCTTTTTCAGTAGTTGTATAATTCTCCTGTGCATTATTAAGTGTTTTACTAGCATAATATATTGGGTGAAAATGTTTGTTTCGGCGTTGTCCTAAAACAGCCCCTACCGCAAAACTACTAGCGTCACACATGATCTCAAATGGTTGACTAAAGTCAGGTGCGATCATAATAAGAGAATTAATTAATTTTTCTTTTAAGAACTCAAAGACATGTAGACACTCTTGTTCAAAAATAAAAGGTGTGTCTTTTTCTAAAAGCCTTGTAAGTGGTTTAGCTATTTTAGAGAAGTCTTTAATAAAACGGCGGTAAAATCCCGCGTGTCCTAAGAAACTTCTCACTGCCTTTACGGAGGTTGGTGGTGACAATTTTTCTATGGTCTCTATTTTTGCTTTATCTACTTGAATTCCTTGGCTTGAAATTTTATGGCCAAGTACTAACCCTTCTTGTACCATGAAATGGCACTTCTCCCAACTAAGCGCTAGGTTCGTCTCCTCACACCTCCTAAGAACTTTCTCTAAATTATTCAAACACAACTCAAAAGAGTCGCCAAAAACCGAAAAATCATCCATGAACACTTCCATGATATCTTCAACATACTCGTTAAAGATGGCTAGCATGCACCTTTGGAATGTGGCGGGCGCATTACATAACCCGAAAGGCATACGTCTATAGGCAAAGGTACCAAATGGGCAAGTAAATGTTGTTTTCTCTTGGTCTTCTGGTGCTATAGGAATTTGAAAATATCCAGAAAGTTCATCTAGAAAACAATAATAAGTGTCCTGATAAGCGTTCTAATATCTGGTCGATGAAAGGAAGAGGGAAATGGTCTTTCCTAGTGGCATCGTTTAATTTCCTATAGTCTATACAGACACGCCAACCTGTTACTGTTCGCGTTGGAATTAATTCATTTTTATCATTTGCTACTACGGTCAGGCCACCCTTCTTAGGAACTACTTGGACAGGACTAACCCATGAACTATCCGAAATAGGATATATAATACCAGCATCTAATAACTTCACAATCTCAGCCTTAACTACCTCTTTCATATTAGGATTTAGCCTACGTTGCGGTTGAATAGACGACTTATAGTTTTCTTCCAAAAGGATTTTATGAGTGCAAAAACTAGGATTAATACCCTTTATATCAGATATTTGCCACGCTATTGCACCTCTACATTTCTTCAATACGGTTATCAATTTTTCTTTTTCAAGTTTGGAAAGATTTGAAGATATGATAACTGGGTACGAAGAATTTGTTCCTAAGAATGCATACTCAAGATGATCCGGTAATTTTTTTAATTCTACTATTGGTGGATTCTTAGTATTATTCTTAAGAATTTCATGATCTCCTTCAGTAATTAAACTATATTCTGTTGTTCTATTCATAGCAACACAATTTTCTAGAAAAAATAAATGTTCAATAATGTCATCATTTTTATCGTATTCTAGATAATTGTTAGTTATGCAAATTTCTAAAGGATTTTTATAATAAAAATTAGAATTTATAGAAGACATAAAATCATCAATACCATGAGAAAAATAGCAATAATCATCGTTATCTAAAGATTGTTTCATAGTTTTGCCAATTTGAAAAGTGACTTCATCTTCTCCTACTCGCAATACTAATTTACCATCAAAAACATCAATAAGTGCTCTAGAAGTAGCTAGAAATGGACGACCTAGTATGAGTGGTACTTCGATATTTCATCCATATCTAAAATAACAAAATCAGCAGGAAATATAAATTTATCTACCTTAACTAATACATCTTCCACTATTCCTCTAGGATACTTAACCGATCGATCTGCTAATTGAATACTCATTCTTGTTGGGCTAAGTTCTCCTAGGCCTAGTTTCAGATATAAATTATAAGGCATTAAATTTATACTTGCTCCTAGATCTGCTAAAGCCTTATTTACTTGTAAATCACCGATTAAGCATGGAATTGAAAATGAACCGGGATCCTTAAGTTTTTGTGGCAATTTATTTTGCAAAATAGCAGAACATTCTTCACTTAATGTTACTAATGATAATTCTTCTATTTTCTTTTTATTAGAAATCAAGTCCTTAAGAAATTTTGCATATTTAGGCATTTGAATAATTTCAGAAAAAGGTAAATTAACATGTAATTGCTTAAACATAGATAAAAATTTACCATACTGCGCATCCATGCGCTCCTTGCTATGCTTTGCTGGGTATGGTAATGCGGGTTGGTACTCCATCGGTTGTACATTCATCTCGCTTGGTCCTTCACCGCTAGACTCCATTTTGGGTGCTTCTTTTGCAGGCCTTGGGTCTTGTAACTCCTTTCCGCTCCTCAATTGAACGGCTTTTGCATGCTCCCTTGGATTTATCTCTGTATTCCCTGGAAGTGTTCCTTGCTGCCTTTCAGAAACCATCCTTGCAAGCTGACCAATCTGATTTTCCAAGTTCCGAATTGAACCCTCTTGATTTCGGAAGGCTACATCGGTAGTTTGCATAAATTTGGTAAGCACATCTTCCAATGTAGGCTTCCTTGGTTCCAACTGTGGTTGATGTCCTAACATGGGCTGCTTCCCTTGATTTCCTTGTCCTCCCCAAGAGAAATTGGGGTGGTTTTGCCATCCAGGATTATATGTAGAGCTATATGGGTTATTGGCTTGATTGAAAGGTGGCCTAATATTGTTACCCATATAGTCAACATGCTCTTGAACTTGCGGTTCACAACTAGGCATTCCAGTGCATGAAGGGTCCCATTGTTGAGGTGCCATGGAAGGTGATGCTAAGGCAAGGTTGTCCATCTTTTGGTGAAGTTTCTCCACTTGAATGGCTAAGGCGGTGATGGCATCTACTTCATAAATTCCTGCGGGCTTGCTAGGCTTATGTCTTACGGTAGTCCATTGGTAATTGTTCATTGCCATGTCCTCTATCAACTGCTGAGCCGCTTCAGGTGTCTTGTTGTTCAAAGTTCCTCCACTAGCCGCATCAATCATTTGTTTGGTGGCTGGATTTAGACCATTATAGAAGGTCTGAATCTGAAGCCATGAAGGTAGAGCATGGTGGGGGCATCTCCTTAACAACTCCTTGAATCGTTCCCATGTGTCGTACAATGATTCAGACTCCAATTGAATGTATGTAGAGATGTCATTCCTTAACTTCGCAGTCTTCGCAGGTGGAAAGTACTTCATTAGAAACTTCTCAACCATCATGTCCCAAGTAGTGATCGACCCTCTAGGTAAGGAATTCAACCACTGCTTCGCCTTATGCCTTAAAGAAAATGGAAACAATCTCAATCGAATGGCGTCGTTGGAAACACCATTGATCTTAAATGTGTCACATATCTCTAAGAATCCGGCCAAGTGGGTGTTAGGATCCTCATCTTGCAAGCCATCATACTGAACATACTGTTGCACCATTTGTATCACACTAGGCTTCAATTCAAAGTTATTGGTAGCTATCGGTGGTCTAACAATGCTCGACCCGGTTCCTTGGAGATTAGGTCTAGCAAAGTCAGACATGGTTTGCTCATTTTGGTTGGCCATGGTATCTAAGTTTTCAAGATGATTCTCTCCTTGGTTTACTGTCTCCTCTTCTGATAGTCCGTTTGAAATATCTGTGGTATTAATTCCCACGTCCCTTAAGTTAGTGTTATGGAGAATTCGTTCTGGGTCAGGATGAAATGGTGCTAGCCCAGAATTTTTGCCCCTGGTCATAGACTAACAGACTACACACAAAAAAATATTACACAATATAATTATTCAAATACTAATTTACAACTATATAAATGAAAATTGGTAGATCAATAAAGATTAGGATTTCAAAATATTGAAAACGATCCCCGGCAACGGCGCCAAAAACTTGATGATTTTTCTTGCTAACAAGTAATAATTCAATGTGATTTCATTCTACATTCTAATACAATTATGTAGATGGACTTAACTAGATTGAATTAGCATTCAGGCAAGCGCACCTATCAATCGTAATATATGAGAAATCTACATCTCGTGTCGTATTCCACAGGGTCGTTTCAACTATTCGTACTCACCCTCCCTTTATTTTCATACCTCTAAACAAAAGTGATATTTAAACTACATTAACCTAACTATGACCAATTGGATGATTCAGTGTTGGAGAAATAAAAATGATAACAACATGAAGCTTTTAAATAATTACATGAACAAATCAATTTATCAATTCAATTCTAAGCGATCATGACATGAAAAGAGTGTACATTTGTGCAATGTAAAGGTTAATTTTTCATCAAAATTCTCTCTCGAGCAATTCCAAATCTAAACCTAAGATAGTAAATTTTCTCTCGAACAATTCACAACACTCAAGTTCGCATTAAACAAAATACCTTTATTACTACATAAATTCATGAATTCTATCTCTAAATTAACATGAATCCTTTTATTCGTGTTCTAATTTTCCAAACAAAATATCTCTCGATCATAAAGTTCGAATTACAAAGGGAATTATCATCACAATATGAACATACCAAAAGAATTGCAAATAACCAATTTCTCAATCTAGCCAATTGCAAATTTTGTAAAATAAATAAGTAATTCAAAGGGATGATTAAACTCTTTGTTTGATTGCATAAACACAAATAAAATACTACAAATATAACATAAACAAGGTGATACATGATTACTAGAATGTTCAAAGAAAAATTCATGCAAATTAAAACATAAATTGAAGATGGATCATCAAGAGGAAGGAAGGATTCAAAGGGTTAATGATTAAATAAAATTACATATGAAATACCCTTCAATCCTCCTTGTCTTAGATGCTCCTCTTCGGCCTCCAGCAGTTCTCCAATCCAGAAATGATCCAAAAGTTCTCTACAAATTTTTCTACAGGAAATTTATAGTTCCCTTGCAAACAGGTCGGACACGGGGTCGCACACGGCCGTGTGGCAGGCCGTGTGGACGGTTCCTAAGCGGTTCCTGGGCGGTTCCCCACGAGAAGGCGTGTTTGGTCGTGGGCCGTGTCAGATGACACGGGTATGGACACGGCCGTATGGTCGGCCGTGTTCCCCAGACACGGGTTGGTCGGCAGCCGTGTGCAAAGATGACACGGGTATGCACACGGGCGTGTGCCATACCGTGTGGGTTCCAGCGTCTGCGCCAAATTCTTCAGCTCCAGGTGCATAGGACACGGGTAGGCACACGGCCGTGTGTCTGGCCGTGTGCACCAAATTTTCGTCCTGTCATCAGCCATGTTGACTCCGTGAACTCCTCTGTTTGCTCCGAGACTTTTAGGTCCATTGGTTGGCATTACCTGCAATTGAAAAATGATAGACTCAGTAAATGGTTTATTATAAGAACTGCCAAAGACTTCTAAATACGCTCTTCTATCTATGATACGACAATTTCTTTGCTATTATCATGAAATCAACACAAAAGGGGCAGGAAATGGTAGATATGATTACAATTATGATAATAAAAAGCCTATCATAATCGTACTCATCAGTAGCTGTTCGTGACCCTCCTCCTCATGGAAGTCACAGTATGACAACACTACCTCCTCCCCCCGTCTCCCCTCCTGAGGGTTTCTCCTCCTTCCTGCTGCTGCTCCTGCTCTTCCTCTCTCTCGGCCTCTACCTCTCCCTCAGCCGATGGCCATGGCTTGCAGTAGCGGAGGTAGGGGTGGTCTATGACCGTACCCCCACCACTGCTGGTTGAATCTCCCGGGTCCTCCTGGTTGATTCCTTCCCCCCTGGGGAAATTCTCTCCCTTGCCCTTGGACTGGGCTTCCCTGCTACCTCCATCCAAACTCCTGGTATGCCGTTGCCCTCGGCTCTTCTCTTCTCCTCCCTTCTTGTTGTCTCCCTCCTCCTGATTCTATTGATTCAACCTTGGTCAGCCTTGCTAGCTTTTTTGCAAAAGCTCGATTCGCTGCCTCCATTGATATTTACTTCGCAGCCTTCTCCATCAACCCTTCAAACGACAGCGGTGCCTTTCGAGTGAGGCTCATCTTGAAGAAGCCTTCCCGTAGTCCCATATTAAAGGCCATCTGGAGGGCGAATCCAGGTACCTCATGAATATCCAAAATCTCCTCCTGGAATCTGTCTACATACTGAGCTAGGGACTCTCCGCCCTCATCTTAATCAGAAAAATAAACTTTGGGTTCTTCTTCTTCTTCTTTGAAGTTGAGAAGCACAACTGAAAGCTCCTGCTCAGGTCTTCGAAGCGGTATATCTAGCCCATCGGGAGCTGATGAAACTAGTCCCTAGCTTTGTCCTTCAGAGTGATGGCAAAAAGGCGGCACTTGAACGCGTCCATTATCGACCTGATCGAAACCGCATCCTCGAACCATTGCAGGTGTTGGAGGGGATCATCTTTCCCCACATAATAGTTCATCGCGGGTTCCCTGAACCCTTTCGGGAAAGGAGCTGACAAGATCAGCTCGCAGAACGGCAACTCTCTCGCCGCTAGTCTCTCAACCCCCACTCGCGCGATGACATCCCATGGCGAGACGGCGCTCACCGGGCTTGGGAACAACTCCCTTCCCAACATGTCTCGCACGCCTCCATCCACCATCATTTCCTTCCCCGGTCGCCTCCCTGGGCATCTTCTCCCACACTTCCTGAGACGAGCTCTTCCTACGGCACGAGAGCAGGCACCTGAGGCAGTGGGGTTAAACAATCACCCCGTCGTGAGATCCCCTACAGCTTGTCCATAATACCTTTGATTGACGCCATGAACTCCTCCCTTTGAACTAATCCTCCCGGGTTATCTGACCCGTCTCCGTCTCCTTCTCTGTGACCTCCCGCCATGAGGTAACTCAAGATTCTTTTGTATGGGAAACGGTCCACACTCACCGCACCAAAATGTTGAAACCATTCACCCAATTCCACCTAGAGTTCGGACCTGAAGCTGCGACACACACTTACTCTTGTCGAACCTCCCTCTCTACGTGACTCTCTGGATCGAAAACAGACCCAAGGTCTCAGCTCGGAGGTCCCACCACTTACCTAGAAGAATTTGAAGTTCTCCCCCTCCCTAGCCAATGTTGAGCTAGGTGCCTCTGAGGAAGAATATGGAAAGATTCAACAATCAGTTCAAGGCATCTTATCGGTTTATTTGTAGGCCTTTAAGTTTGATCTTCTAATAACCATACCGAACCGACCTGAAATTACCAAAATACCCGGGGTTGGGTCTGCCAACAGCCAAACTCCGCTGTCCTAAAGGGTTATATGCAGACCACAGAGGGTAGATGAGTAAAATCCCCTTGGGGGTAAGAAGGTAAAAACATCCTTCCTTCTATATGGCAAGTAGGGAAGAGACCAGCGGGCAGGAGGAGCCCTCCTACTCGTCTTGCAGGCCTCCAGCCTTATGGGAGAAATCTCGTCTCCTAGGGCCTGCTCGCGCCCCAATGGACATCTCGCATTCTATAGAGAGCCCCATCTCGCCTCCTGCGAGTGGACTACATGGTCCCACTCGTGTATTCAATACCTTTCGCTAGCTTCTACAGCCTGCAGCCTGAGCAGCCTCCCGCGAGCCCAAGGTTTTACACTATTTATATGCAAAAAATACAGATTACACGCCCTAGGTCACAGCCGTGTAGGGGGGCGTGTCAGAAGTGTTGCTAATGTGATCCAGAACTTTTATTGTTGGTTTGACTTTGGGGCTGTACACGTGGAAGTCACGGGCGTGACACTGTTGTCACGGGCGTGTAGTTGGGGCGTGTTGGGGAGGTTTATCTAGGGAAAGCATCGTGTCAATTAGTTGTCAGTGGTATCTTGGCATGGGCGTGTCCAGTATCGTTGAGTGGTTGGCTGACATTGAGTGGAGATGGCGTTTAGTGGTTGGCATTTAGTGGAGATGGAGTTGAGTGGCTCTCGACGGGCATTGAGTGGAGATGGCGTTGAGGGGTTCTTGACGGGCGTTGAGATGAGTTGATCTCGGGTGGAAAACATGTGTGTCGGGTCGGTTCGATGATCATCGAGGGTGTGAGATGTGGCGTGTCTGGCAGTTCGACGATCGTCGAACGTAGATCGTCGAGTTGGAGGCAACATCTATTGGGATCAAAGTCACACGCCCAGGTCATGGGCGTGACCGAGATGTGCATGGCCATGTACTGTGAAATTTTGACTTTTTTCCTGAAAAATTTCAGAAAACAAAATAAACTAAGTGAGAAGTGTTTTTACAAAAAAGGAACAATTTATTAAAGAAAAATAACTAAAAATGAAAAAATAAACTAAAAGGACTTATTTTATGTACGTAAAAATACATATATTTACAGCTTAACAAATTCCCTCATACTTAAGCTTTTTCTATTCCAGAGCAAAAGTTGGAGATATACTTATAAGGAATTAAAGAAATCCTAAGTTTAGCTAGCATTTGAATTAATTAAAAGAGAGATCAAAGTAATTATCAGGGGTATAAGAGTTAAGCCCTAAATCACGAAATTGATTTAAATAGAGGGAAAGTTTTGGCCAAAAAAGCTTCTTGATGTAGCCAAATAACAAGCAAAAATTATAATCATTAGCTAACAAAGATAGATTGGAATTATAGAAACTTTAGCTTAAGAGTTTAAAGGAAATAATGCAATTTAAAAATTATGCTCTAAAAAATATTTAATATTAAGTCTAGAATCATTGAATATGACAAAGGGGATTGTTTTGGTTTTTGAAGAGGGCTTTGGAGGAGGTGAGGTATATATTTTTTTCAAACCTTCGTCTCTTTTTTTTTGAATGAGGATGTTTAGGAAAATGAAATCGTATTTTTCATGACATGTAATTTTTGAATAACTTCATATAACCCAATGTTTATGTATAAGAGTAATGAATTTTATCTTCTTACTCCGTAACATATAATCTTTTCAAATATTGGATGTTTATGTTTACGGAACGAAATTTTATTCTCATTGGCATAGGTTCTTTTAAGGAATATCATGCCAAGTAAGACATGATATATATGGGGAGATGGGTTTCTGTTTGTTTATATATTTTTTTCAAAAATAAAACTAGATTTTAATAAAAAAATTCTTGAGTGCAACCTTTATAAATTGAACGTTCCTGTGTTTCTAAAAGTGTGAAGTTGAAATAATTGAAATCTATAGTTGTTTTTTCTAACATAATACACATGACTCTATTTTAGATAAATTAGAAGTAGTGTCTAAAACGAGTCACCTATCTTAAGAATAGAGCATAAAAAAATTATTTAAAATTTAACCGTAGATATTTAAATAAACTCACAAAAAACGTTTTGGGGTGCAAAAAGGATTAAGAATGGAATATTCGATTTTTTTGTGTTTTCAATTTATGATCTTTTTTTGGAATTTTTGTTTGTTTGGTTTTACTCTCCTTTTTTTTGAGATTTTGGAAGTTTTGTTCATTTTTTGGGGGGATTTTTGACTTATTCTCTATTTTTGTGTTTTGTGTTTAATTTTATTATTATATACATACAAAAAAGTGAAAAAGATATAATTAAATTTTTTTTGAACTATTTTTCCTTTCTAATTTTTTTGTATTTTTTGTTTTTATAAGAAAATATTTACAAAATAAGGAAAGAGAGAAAAGTTGTTTACAAAGAAGAGAAAGAAAGGAAGTGGGGAAAGGGAAAAGAATATTTAAAAAATATTTACAAAAAGATATATGTATAAAGTATTTACAAAAAATATTTACAAAGTAAAACTAAATATTTTTTTGGAATTTTTGTTTTATAATTTTTTTGGAATTTATGTTTTATAATTTTTGTTTAAATTTCTCTTTTTTGATGATAAAAAGAAAATTTTTATTGGAGTTTTCATTTTAAATTTTTTTGTTTTGTTTTTATATTTTTTTTATATTTTAATTTTTTGAGTGCAGAAAATAGAAGTGCAGAAAGTAGAAGTGCAGAAAATAAAGCAAGAAAACACTCTCATACTTAAGCCCAACATTGTCCCCAAAATTGTCCCCAACGGCGCCAAAAACTTGATGCATGCGAAGCCCGGCTCTTATTTTATCTAGGGAGCACGGCGGGCCTGGATTTCGCGTGGCGAATTATAGGCAAGTTCACCTATCGCAAGTAATACATGATTTTCGGGTGGAATATCGAGATCATAAATTTCTCGGGAACGGCTTGATTATTCCTACTGCTCCGGAAGGACTATTATTTTACTGAAAAATCTATGTTGTGTGTTTTAACTAAGAAAAAGATGGAAATAGATTAAGAACAAGGTAAATGAAGAAATAACACTCGATATCGAATTATGTTAGGACGAAAATAGATTTAAATAATTAGAGATCCTATGTTTCTATTCAATTAAATGGAAGACTTTGCCGTGAAGTTTTCAAAAGAATGAGCTCACCTATCTCTAGGACAATCGCTCACCTGAACATTAAGACTATTCGACCGGGCTCTCGTCCGGTGAAGGAATCCTCTTAATGTCTGCATTACACTAAGAACCCCGTTATTGGGGGGAACCGAATCCAAAAGAATTACGCGCCTCCTCTCTCGAGGGTTAGTGCAAAAATCTCTTTACCCAGGGGTGATCAGTCCATACGCATAGCCTCTAGGCTAGGTAGCGTATGGATTACGAAAATAGAGCGCACACATCGATACGTGATTCTACGCGTCGTAAACTCGGGATAAACCTTAAGTACTTAATTAAATAGAAAAATAAACCTTTAATTATTTAAAAACATTTTATATCCCAATGCTCTTCGATACCAAGGGCTAAAAGTGATTAGCCACTCATCAGAATGGGGATGGCTTATGTGTTTGGTGAGGCGTGAATTCTAAATTATGTGCTGAAGGGTTACAAAAAAATAAGAAGAAATAAGATAACCTAATATTAGAAAGAGAAAAGCTACTAAAAACGCACGCACTTAACCAAACTCATAATAAGAAAAGAAAAACTACAATACAAGAAAGGAAGATTGCATAATTAAAATTACAAGTCCTACTCAAACGAATAAGCGGGAAATGACAAGTCCTACTCAAACGAGTAGGCGGGAAATCAAATCTGAAAATGACAAGTCCTACTCAAACGAGTAGGCGGGAAATGAAAGCTGAAAATGACAAGTTCTACTCAAACGAGTAGGCGGGAAATATAAGCTTAAAATGACAAGTCCTACTCAAACAAGTAGGCAGGAAATTAAAGCGAGTCCTACTCAAATAAGTAGGAGAAAATAGATGCACACATGCACACACGCTACTAGAATAAACACCCACACACTCTACAAAAATAAAACGTACACACTCTACATAAATAAACACTAACACACTCTACAAAAATGAAAACACACACACTCTCCATAAATAAACACTCACGCACTACACATAAATGAAAACACACACACTCACCATAAATAAACATACACACACACACTCTACATAAATGAAACTTCACACTCTATACCTGAATAAAAGTAATAAAATCTATCTCATACACTCACACACACATGCAAAAAAAAAAATAAAGTGATTGAAAAATTAAAACGTTTACATTTTTACAGCTAGAACTTGCTGGAAATGCATAAAAAGTAGAAATAAATATTGTTGGGCAAAAGAGTTTTCAAATAAATACGAAAATCAAACGGTTTGAAAAATTGAAATAACACATAATTCATTCTTATAACTTGGTAAAAAGGTTTAAAAAGTGGAAGAAAGTTAAAAATGTGCAAAAGTTTTACAACCAAAAAAAAAGAAAATCTAAGTTAAAAAGTAATGAAAACCACTTTGAAATCAATTTACAATTTCATAAAAATGTATATAAAAGCACAAAAATCATAAATCTAAATCATTGTAAGGAGTATCATTTGAAAAATAGGTTATAATAATGACTAGTAATTTTAAGAAAATCTAAAGTAAAGTTAAGCGATTTTCTTCATTTGAAAGCATAACTTCCACAAATCTGACTCATACACGCACACACCCTTACAAAAAATGAAGATACATAAGATTGCTGAAAGAGAAGGACTCAGAGGCATTCCAGTACAACATAAGGATGAAAAGCTATCAAATTTTATTAAGAGAAAGTTTGATTACAAAAGCTAAAACAAACACAAAGAGGCGGGGGAAAAATATCCTTACATAGCTGATGGAGACGTTGCTGACACGGCCGTCATTGATCCCAGTCTGAGAGAGTTTGTCAATTGGGATAATCGCTGCCGCAAGCTCGAGGATGGGATCGACGTCCACCGCCATTATATAAAAATATATAATGATAAATTAAATAATAATTATTATATATTTTTAATAATTTTATTATTTTAGCAATTTTATTTTAAGTATTTATTTCATGTTTTAATTTTCATTTCATGTGTAATGATGGGTGCTTATAACCATCATGTGTTGTTTTAATTATTTCATTTCATGTGTTATGATGGGTGCATATAACCATCATATTTTCAATTTTCAATTTTGAATGAAGGGTTGATTGAGTGGTGTAAGCCTATATATAGGCCATGATATTTGTCATATTGTTTGAGGGAAGAAGAATAAGAAAATAATCCCCCTAAAATCTTTTTGAGATTCTCCTTCCCCCCTAGAAAAATTCGGCAACCTCCCTCCCCCTCCTCGTCTTGGCCGCCGGCCAACTCTCACTCCCCTGTCTATTTCAGCCTCCTCTCTTCCACCTCCTCCTCTCCTTTCCTCTCTAAGGAAACCCTACATCTTCCTCTTCATAACCGACCCCCCTATCTCCCTAAAACTGACCACCAACAAAGAAGACCAAGCAGCCCTCATTCTTGAAGAAATCGGTCAAGGTGCAATGATCTTCCTTGTGAGTGTCAACTCCGGCGTGAAGCGACGAAGGTCGACAAGTTCCCCTCCTTCCGGCCTGACTCCGGCGGAGCCGTTGAAGAACGATCCAAGTAGAGAAAATCGGAATCATCCATTTTGATTGGGTAACGAAAATATTTCTACTTTGTGTGATTTTTCGCTCTTAGATTAATTCCTGTGGTGGTTTACTTTAGTGTGATTTTGGAAGCATTGAAAATTCGTGGTTTTCTCTCGATTGAACTTTGTGTTTCATCTAATTTTCATTTATATTCGAGAGGATTGGCGAACCTTCGTTTTCTTTTATTGGGAGAGGTCTACCGTTTCTGAATCATTATTTTTGGTAGATCTCTTTTGGTACAGCCTTCGCTCGATCGGACCGGGTTGGTCCTTTTAGCCGGAAAGAATATTAGCCTATCGCCTCTATTCGATCCTAATCGGTTTGGCTACCCGTACACTAGCATATCTTTATTATATAATACAATATGCATATTTGGATCACACCATGAAACGGATCTAGACCGTCCGATCAAACTACAGCAAATAGGAACCGTTGGATTCAAAGCAGGTGGCCTGCAAATAAAAAAAAACAAAACAGTTACTGTTCACTCCAGCTTTTTCCCCGATACCCCCCCTTTCCCGCATCCCGCCCCCCACGGGCTCACCCCACCGCCGGCGGCTTGCCCGCCGCCCACCGGCGGGTTCGCCGGCCCCGGCGAACCCGCCGGGGGTTGTCCGGCGGCGAGCGGGCAGGGCCACCGCCGGCGGTGGCCCTGCCCGTGAGCGCCAGTCTGGAGCTCACGGGCAGGGCCACCGCCGGCGGTGGCCCTGCCCGCTTGCCGCCGGACAACCCCCGGCGGGTTCGCCGGAGGCTGGCGAACCCGCCGGGGGCGGCGGGCAGGCCGCCGGCGGCTCCGCCGGCGGCGGCGGCGTGAGCCCGTGGGGGGCGGGATGCGGGACGGGGGATATCGGGAAAAAGCTGGATTTTTTCAGTTTTTTTTTAATATTTAAATAATTTATATTATTAATTAAAAAATTTTGAATTAATAAATAATTAAAATAAAAATAATAACTAATTAATAAATAATTAAATAATTATTTTAAAATCAAAAAAATAAAATTTTGAACTTTAAAATTTTAAAATTGTTTGTCGGGCGGCGAAGACCGCCGGAGGGCGGGCGAAGCCCGCCGGAATGTGGGCGAAGCCCGCCGGGGGGAGGGCGAAGCAGAATGCGGGCGAAGCCCGCCGGGGGGCGGGCGAAGCCCGCCGGAATGCCAAGCGGGCGAAGCCCGCAGCGACGCATCGAGAACGGGCAAAGCCCGTTCGAAGATGCTAGTAATTGATATAATTAATTAACGTGGTGCTGCGTAGAATGATTGTGCGAGTATAGGATTTGGATCTCAGAGGTATACATGCTAGTCCGTGGATTTATTCGTTGTCAAACGTGCAAGCCTATATCAATTTGGTATCAGAGGGAGGTTCACATCAATTTCCTAAATGTCCCGCTCCCCCTTTTGCTTTGAGCACCGACACGCACTTTGCACGTTTCATTGCACATTATATAAATCAATTTTAAAATTTTGGGTCTGCAAATAGCGGCCTAAATTTTTCAGTTTTTCTCAAAATTCAAAAAAATAAAATTCTGGAAATTCTCCATCATCTTCTTAGTAAGAAATCCAATTTTTTTTTTATTTTTTTATTAAGTCATTATTTTATTAAGTCATTATAAAATTTAATTATTGAACGGCAAATAGCAGGCTATATTTTTATTATTTCAGCAAAAAAATCAAACATTTTTTTAATAATCTTCATATTATTTACAACAAGAAAATATATATATATATATATTAACTTAAGTAATTAGCGGGAACAGTTACATCTTTGAAAATTAAAAATGGTCAAGTTATTCATTCATTGCTTGTGCACCAGTTACGAGTGATTTTTCTCTCTGGTTCTCACTGAACATGGCATTTGATGTTAATGTTTCCCTTTTAGACTATTGTTATGATAAAGCCATGTCTAAACACACCCCAGCCTTGCTTTCCAACCGTCCCCACAAGTATTCTCACACTGAGAATGAGATACCAATGTATGATGGTTATGGGAATTCACAAAAATTTAGGGACTGGATTAAGTGGGTAGATATTTACTTTGATTGTCACGAATGGGATGACCACCAATTGGTGAACATCGTCCGTGTATGTTTAATAGGTCAAGCCCACGTATTTTGGTACAACGAAGAGCTTCGTATTGGTTGCAAAACACATTCTGGGACGCAAATGCGTAATCTGCTCTCGGATCGATTTGATTCCGCCTACCTTCGCCCTACTAACACCAAGCCTATGAGTGAGTATAGTTTTGGCACTAGATCCATACTTGCCTTTAGGAAAGATTATAAACCAAACGCCCAAAACAATCGACAGATAACTGATGATTTGACTAACCTTAAATAAGGGAACAAGTCGGTTTCGGATTATATGCATCTTTTCAAGGATATGAAGGTTAGAAGTGGTGTGAAGGAGTTTCTAGAGATCACCCTCTCTAGGTTTTGTAAGGGGTTAAACCCCTACATCCAGGGTAAATTACTGCGTTATTGTCACACCGATCTAAACACAAATTTTAATACGACATTTGAAATTGAGAAGCACCAGTTTCCTAGTAATAAAACTCACTCGTGTCAGACCGAAAATGTCGTATTAGGACCACCACCCCCCATTATGGAATCCTCTCCAAATAGGTCTTGTGATGTGGACTCGATAGAGTTTACCACTAGGGTTATGACTCCGTTAGCCTCAACATTTAAGCCCCAAGAGATAGTGACTGATACCCCTGAGGATGCTGATGTTGATATACTATCTCTGGATTTTGAGGATGACCCCGTAGGTGAGAGTATTCTAACATGTTCTTCAGTGCCCGATAATTCTGATGTGTCTAAGTCTGTGGGAATCCCTAGTGATCTAGAAGATGATGTTTGGGATGATGATGAAAGTCCAAGCTGTGAGGGTATCTCTTTGCCTGTTACGAGCCCTACTAGCATTGTGTCTGTGCACCCGAGTAATGAGTGCCCTCTCCCGGATATGATTCCCATCGCATTAGAGCCTACGATTATACCCACTGAGACTTTATATTACTTTCCTGAGGAGCCTGTGAGTGAGTATTTTTCCATTGTCATTGACGACCCTGACTTAGTGGATGTTCCAACTGATTGGGAAGACACACCTTATGTGAGAAGGTTATGTTTGGTTGATTTTAGAGTTGCGAACCCGAACGATAGTTATTTGATGATATCACCATTGTCTGAGTTTCCATCTGAATTAAATTTTTTGTCGGGTTCGATTTTGCTCATTTTTGAGGCCTTTACTGATTCTGAATTAAACAACTTGTCTAGTGTGTTGGAAGAAATTGCAAGCGAGGAAGTGGTATTTTTGAACGATTCTTCGGTTTTACCCACGGATGAGAGTTCATTGAAGTTATCACCAATCAGTGAAAGTTATTCTGATTTGGATTTTATCCCGGGTTTGATTTTACCGAGCCTTCCTCCTATCTATGAGCCCACATTAGTTGACGATTTAGGATGTGGCATCGGTAGTTCTAGACTGAGTTGTTGTGACACACCCACTCTTTTAGTTCCAACCTTGGCATTGTCTCAGCACTTAGATATTAGTACGTTGAGCGCGCTAGTTTTTGATCTGTTCACCGCACCGCGTAGATCTGACTATGCGCCAAATTTGGCTATTCATTTCTCTGCGTGTCTAGCTACGGTTCTATCCTCGTCCATTTCTGATTCTTTGGCTATTGTGCCTCTAGATGTGGTGTCTCTTTCAAATACCCATATCCCAAACCTGGTCGCATATATTTACCCACCGCCCTTTGACGAGCCTTTTTCCCACACGTTAGTGACCAAGGTTAGGCCCCAGGAGTTGTATCGCTCGCACCTCTTATCACATCCGTGAGCGTCCAACTCTTTTAGTATTTATGATGAGCGGTTTCCCTTGGCATATCTTCATGCCAAGCATGAAAATATTAATTATAAAATTAGGACTGTGAATTTGAAGCCTATGAAAATCATCTTTGATTATACGGCTCCCGTACCCCCGGATTTAACCCCCTTATCCTCTGTATTTAGAGTAAGTCATGTAGCCCATAGTTTCACCCCTCACGATAGTATGATACTTAGGCTCATTTTAAGAGAATTAATTACTTAAGTTGCGTCTTATTATTTACTTGCTAGTTTATCGCCGAAACTCACACCAGATTATGCTCATCATGATCACATTTTATATAAGTACATTAGTGAAGCTCTAACCACACCATATAAATCTTATCAATTTCATGCTAGCTTACATAAAAGGGCGTCTCACTATATTGATGGCGATTTAGTTTTGGTGTGTCTCGTCACTAAATGGTTGCCTTCGGGCACTATAGAAAGTTGGCGAGTTGGTGAGCTGGACCTTTTTCGGATATTAAAGAAATTAGGAGAATACGCATATCATTTGAAGTTTTCCACTGATTGGGGTATTACCCATATTTTTAAAGTTTATAATTTAATGCCTTATGATTCTCCACCATTTGAATTATCTGTCTATCCTGTTTGGGTCCACTTTGTTTTCTTATGGTTTTGGTAGTGAGCTTGTGCCTGGATCGCTCTCTTCATCGGTCTTAACTGGAGGTACGTTGGTTGTTGATTTAGAAACTTGTTTTCCTTTATTGCCTAATGCTTTTCCACGGTTCTCCAGGACCACATTTTTGCATGACAGGATACTCGAAGACGAAGTGCTCTCCTCGCCAAGTGGTTTTTCTTGCTGCTACATGGTTCTTTTGGATGATGCTCTCCTGCACCGGTACTTTTAGACCAACTCATCGGTGATGAGTAGTTTTGAGCGGGGGAAGATTGATGGAGACGTCTCTGACATGGTCGTCATTGATCCCCGTCTGAGAGAGTTCGTCGATTGGGAAGATCGCTAACGCAAGCTAGAGGATGGGATCGACGTCCGCCGCCAATATATAAAAATATATAATTTTAAATTAAATAATTATAATTTATATTTTTAATAATTTTATTATTTTAGCAATTTTATTTTAAGTATTTCTTTCATGTTTTAATTTTCATTTCATGTGTAATGATGGGTGCTTATAACCATCATGTGTTTTTTTAATTATTTCAGTTCATGTGCTATGATGAGTGCATATAACCATCATATTTTCAATTTTGAATTTTGAATGAAGGGTTGATTGAGTGGTGTAAGCCTATATATAGGCGATGATATTTGTCATATTGTTTGAGAGAAGAAGAATAATAAAATAACCCCCCTAAAATCTTTTTGAGATCCTCCTTCCCCCTTCGCAAAATTCGGCCACCTCCCTCCCCCTCCTCCTCTTGGCCGTCGGCCAACTTTCGCTTCCCTCTCTATTTTGGCCTCCTCTCTTCCACCTCCTCCTCTCCTTTCCTCTCTAAGGATACCCGAACTCTTCCTCTTCATAACCGACCCCCTATCTCCCTAAAACTGACCACCAAAAAAGAAGACAAAGCAGCACTCATTCTTGAAGAAATTGGCCAAGGTGCAAGGATCTTCCTTGTGAGTGTCAACTCCGGCGTGAAGCGACGAAGGCGGACAAGTTGCTCTCCTTCCGGCTTGACTCCGGTGGAGCCGTTGAAGAACGATCAAAGTAGAGCAAATCAGAATCATCCATTCTGATTGGGTAACGAAAATATTTCTACTTTGTGTGATTTTTCCCTCTTAGATTAATTCATGTGGTGGTTTACTTTAGCATAATTTTGGAAGAATTGAAATTTTGTGGTTTACTCTCGATTGAACTTTTTGTTTCATCTAATTTTCATTTATATTCGAGAGGTTTGGCGAACCTTCGTTTTCTTTTTTTGGGAGAGGTCTACCATTTCTGAATCATTATTTTTGGTAGATCTATTTTGGTACAGCCTTCGCTCGATCGGAACGGGTTGGCTCTTTTAGCAGGAAAGAATATTGGCGTATCGCATCTATTCGATCCTAATCGGTTTGTCTAACCGTTCGCTAGCATATAATTGATAGAATTAATTAACGTGGTGCTACGTAGACCGATTGTGCGAGTATAGGATTTGGATTGAAGAGAGGTATACGTGCTAGTTCGTGGATTTAATCTTTGTCAAACGTGCAAGCCTGCATCAATAGCACTAAAAGAAGCATCCTAGAAGCAGCCCTAACAGCAAAATGGCTCAAAATTTTGAACCCATGGCCCTTACAACAAAGTTCTATTTATAGGCAAAAATTCAGATTACACGCCCTAGGTCACGGGCGTGTAGGGGGGCGTTTAAGTACTGTTGCTGATGTGATCCAGAACATTTATTGCTGGTTTGACTTTGAGGTTGTACATGTGGAAGTCACGGGTGTGACCCTACTATCATGGGTGTGACGCTGGGGTGTGTCGGGGAGGCTTATCTTGGGAAGACGTTGTGTCCATTAGTCATCAACGCTTTCTTGTCTGGGACACGTGGAAGTCACGGGCGTGTCGAATCTTGACACGGGCATGTCCGTTGTCGTTGAGTGGTTGGCTGGCATTGAGTGGAGATGGAGTTGAGTGGTTGGCATTGAGTGGAGATGGCGTTGAGTGACTCTCGACGGGCATTAAGTGGAGATGGCGTTGAGTGGCTCTCGACTGGCGTTGAGATGAGTTGATCTCGGGTGGAACACGGGCTGTTGGGTCGGTTCGACGATCGTCGAGGGTGTGAAATGGGGGGTGTCAGGCAGTTTGACGATCGTCGAATGCAGATCATCGAGTTGGTGGCAACATCTGTTGGGATCCAAGTTACACGGCAGGGTCAAGGGTGTGACCGAGAAGTACACTGGCGTGTACTGTGAAATTTTGACGTTTTTGCTGAAAAATTTCAGAAAATAAAATAAACTAAGTGAGAAGTATTTTTACAAAAAAGGAACAATATATTAAAGAAAAATAACTAAAAATGACAAAAATAAACTTAAACGACATATTTAATGTACGTAAAAATACATATATTTACAGCTTATCAGGGGACTAGAGAATCGAGTCCGCCGCTTAAGCAGCTTGTGATCTTGGAACCTTGTTGAACATGTTGAGGTCTTTGGTGTTAACACACGTTATATGTTTATTTACCTACTTTTGACTTCTCTTTTGCAGAGATTAGTAGGTCTTCAGGAATTCTCCTAATTTACTCACGTTATATGTTAATTTATCAGTTTTTGACTTCTCTTTTGCAGAGATATGTAGGTGTTCGCGAGTTCGCCTCAGGTACTTTCTTTATATGTTTATTTACCTGCTTTTGACTTCTATTTTGCAGATATTAGCAGGTTTTCACTAGTTCTGACCAGGTATTCACGTTATATGTTTATTTAGTTACTCTTGACTTCTCTTTTGTATATATTAGAAGGTGTTCGCGAGTTCACCTTAGGTACTAGCGTTATATGTTTATTTACCTGCTTTTGACTTCTCTTTTGCATAGATTTGCAGGTGTTCATGAGTTCTTTTAGAGTACACACATTATATTTTAGATTTAACTTCTTTTGACTTCTCTTCTGCAATGATTTGGTGGCGTTCACGAGTTCACCTCAGGTACACGTGTTGTATATTTATTTACTAGTTTTTACTTATTTTTTGCAGAGATGAGCAAGTGTTTGCAAGTTCTCTTCAGGTATTCACGTTAAAAGTTAATTTACCTACTTTTGACTTCTCTTTTCTAGAGATTTACAGGTGTTCGCGAGTTCACCTCAGGTACTCTAATTATTTGTTTATTTTCGGCTTTTGACTTCTATTTTGTAGAGATTAGCAGGTGTTCGTGAGTTCACTTCAGCTACTCACGTTATATGCTAATTTACCTGCTTTTGACTTCTCTTTTCTAGAGATTTGCAGGTTTTTGTGGCTTCTCTTCCGATACTCGCTTTATATGTTAAATTAACTATTTTGACTAAATTTTTATATAGAGTTATAGGTGTTTGCGAGTTCACCTCAGGTACTCGGTTTATATATTTATTTACCTACTTTGACTTCTCTTTTACAGAGATTAGTAGGTGTTCGCGAGTTCACTTCTGGTATTCATATTATATGTCAAATTAATTGCTTTTGACTTCTCTTATGCTAAGATTAGCAAGTGTTTGCGAGTTCACCTCAGGTACTTGTGTTATATGTATATTGGCCTACTTTTGACTTCTCTTTTGTAGAGATTAGCAGGTGTTCGTGAGTTCTTCTCATGTATTCATGTTATATGTTAATTTACCCATTTTTTACTTCTCTTTTGTAAATATTAACAAGTGTTTGTGAGTTCACCTAAGGTATTCTTGATATATGTTTATTTACATGCTATTTACTTCTTTTTATGTTGATTAACAGGTGTTCGAGAGTTCTCTTCAGGTACTCATGTAGTATTTTAAATTTACCTTTTTTGACTTCTCTTTTGCAAAGTTTTCTTAGATGTTCGTGAGTTCACCTTTGATACCCGTGTTATATGTTTATTTACCTACTTTTGACTTCTCATTTGTCGAGATTAGCAGAGTTCTGCAAGTTCTCTTCAGATACGTTATATGTTAATTTACCTATTTTTGACTTCTCTTTTGCAGAGATTTGTAGGTGTTCGTGTGTTGACCTCAAGTACTCGCTTTATATGTTTATTTACCTACATTTGACTTCCCTTTTGCAGAAATTAACAGGTGTTCGCGAGTTCTCTTCAGGTACTCTTGTTATATGTTAATTTAAATGCTTTTGAGTTCCCTTTTGTAGTGATTAGCAGGTGCTCGCGAGTTCACCTGAGGTACTTGCGCTATATATTTATTTACCTACTTTTGACATCTCTTTTACAGAGATTAGCAGAGATTAGTAGGTCTTTAGGACTTCTCCTAATTTACTGACGTTATATGTTAATTTATCAGTTTTTGACTTATCTTTTGCAGAGATATGTAGGTGTTCGCGAGTTCGCCTCATGTACTTTCTTTATATGTTTATTTACATGCTTTTGACTTCTATTTTGTAGATATTAGCAGGTTTTCACGAGTTCTGACCAGGTATTCGCGTTATATGTTTATTTAGCTACTCTTGACTTCTCTTTTGTATAGATTAGAAAGTGTTCGCGAGCTCACCTTAGGTACTAGCGTTATATGTTTATTTACCTGCTTTTGACTTCTCTTTTGCATAGATTAGCAGGTATTTGTGAGTTCATTTTGAGTACACACATTATATTCTAGACTTAACTTCTTTTGATTTCTCTTCTGCAATGATTTGATGGCGTTCACGAGTTCACCTCAAGTACATGTGTTATATATTTATTTACCAGCTTTTACTTATTTTTTGCAGAGATGAGCAAGTGTTTGCGAGTTCTCTTCAGGTATTCACGTTATAAGTTAATTAACCTACTTTTGACTTCTCTTTTGTAGAGATTTGTAGGAGTTCGCGGGTTCACCTCCGGTACACTAATAATTTGTTTATTTCCTGGCTTTTTTCTTCTATTTTGTAGAGATTAGCAGGTGTTCGTGAGTTCACTTTAGCTACTCAAGTTATATGATTATTTAACTGCTTTTGACTTCTCTTTTCCAGAGATTTGCAGCTTTTCGTGGCTTCTCTTCCGATACTCGCTTTATATATTAAATTAACTATTTTGACTAATTTTTTATACAGAGTTATAGGTGTTTGCGAGTTCACCTCAGGTACTCGGTTTATATATTTATTTACCTACTTTTACTTCTGTTTTACAGAGAATTGTACGTGTTCGCAAGTTTACTTCTGGTATTCACATTATATGTTAAATTAATTGCTTTTGACTTCTCTTATGCTGAGATTAGCAAGTGTTCATGAGTTCACATCAGGTACTCGTGTTATATGTATATTGTTCTGCTTTTGACATCTCTTTTGTAGAGATGAGCAGGTGTTTGTGAGTTCTCCTCATATATTCACGTTATATGTTAATTTACCCATTTTGACTTCTCTTTGTAAAAATTAGCAAGTATTTGCGAGTTAACCTGAGGTACTGTTGATATATGTTTATTTACATGATATTTACTTCTTTTTATGGAGATTAGCAGGTGTTCGAGAGTTCTCTTCAGGTACTCATGTAATATTTTGAATTTACCTTTTTTTGACTTCTCTTTTGCAAAGTTTTCGTAGATGTTCGTGAGTTCACCTTTAGTACTCGTGTTATATGTTTATTTACATATTTTTCACTTCTCATTTGCCGAGATTAGCAGAGTTTTGCGAGTTCTCTTCAGATACGTTATATGTTAATTTACCTATTCTTGACTTCTCTTTTGCAGAGATTTGTAGGTGTTCGCGTGTTCACCTCAAGTACTCACTTTATTTGTTTATTTACCTACATTTACTTCCTTTTTGCAGAAATTAACTGGTGTTCGCGAGTTCTCTTCAGGTACTCATGCTATATGTTAATTTAAATGCTTTTGAGTTCCCTTTTGTAGTGATTAGCAGGTGTTCGCGAGTTCACCTGAGATACTTGCGCTATATATTTATATACCTACTTTTGACATCTCATTTACAGGTATTAGCAGATAATCACGAGTTCTCTTCTTGTACTTGCATTATATGTTAATTTAACTGCTTTTAACTTCTGTTTCGCAGAGATTTGCAGGTGTTCACAAGTTCACCTCGAGTACTCGTTTTATATGTTTATTTACCTATTTTTGATTCTTCTTTTGCAGAATTAGTAGGTGTTCGCGAGTTCTCTTCAGTTGCTCACATTATATGTTAATTTACCTGCTTTTTACTTCTCTTTTGCATAGACTAGCTTGTGTTAGAGAGTTCACCTCGGGTACTCGCTTTATATGTTTATTTACCTGACATTGACTTCACTTTTGCGGAGATTAGCCAGGTGTTCGCGATTTTTCTTCTGGTACTCGCGTTATATTTTTAATTTACCTTCTATTGACTTTTCTTTTGAAGAGATTTGCAGGCATTTGTGAGTTCTCCTTAGGTAATCGTGTTATATGTTTATTTAGCAGCTTTTTTACTTCTCTTTTGCAGAGATGAGCAAGTGTTCACGAGTCCTCTTTAGGTACACACATTATATTTAAAATTTACATGCTTTTAATCTAACTTTTGTAGAGATTAGCAGGCGTTCGGGGGTTCGCTTCAGGTACTCTAGTTATATTTAAAATTTAACTACTTTTGACTTCTTCTTTTTGCAAATATTTCAGTAGTTTGCGAATTAATCTCAGTTACTCACATTATATGGTTATTTTCCTGGTTTTTACTTCTCCTTTGAAAAGATTAGCATGTGTTAGCGAGTTCACCGTTGGTAATCGCATTATATTTTTATTTACCTATTTTTGATATCTCTTTTGAAATTAAGTGGTGTTAGCGAATTCTCTTGAGGTAGTCACATTATATTATAAATTTACCTGTTTTTCACTTATCTTTTGTGGAGATTAGCAGAAGTTCGTGAGTTCTATTTAGGTACTTGGATTACATTTTAAAATTACCTACTTTTAATTTTTGCTTTGCAGAGATTAGTTGGTGTTTGCGAGTTCACCTCAGGTACTCGCAATATATATTTATATACCTGCTTTAGACTTCTCTTTTGTAGAGATTAGAAGGTGTTACAGAGTTCACCTCAGGTACTCACATTATAAGTTTATTAACTTGTTTTTGACATCTCTTTTGCAGCGATTAGCAAGTGTTCGCGAGTTCTATTTAGTTACTCGTGTTATATGTTTATTTACCCGTTTTGACTTCTTTTTGGCACAGACTACCAAGTGTTTCCTAGTTCTCTTTAGGTACTCGCATTATATTTTAATTTACTTTTTTTTAACTTCTATTTTGCAGAGATTTGCATGTTTTCATGAGTTATCTTTAGGCACTCGCATTAAATTTTAAATTTACCTTATTTTGACTTCTCTTTTGAAGAAAATAACAGGTGTTCGTGAGTTCTCCTCAGGTTCTCTTGTTATATGTATATTTACGTCCTTTTGACTTCTATTTTATAGAAATTATCATGGTTAGCATGTTAACCTTAGGTACTCGAGTTATATGTTTATATACCTATTTTTGACTTCTCTTTCATAGAGGTGAGTAGGTGTTCGCGAGTTCTCTTCAGGAATGCACGTTCTTTCTTAACTTACCTGCTTTTGACTTATCTTTTGTAAAAATTAGAAAGTGTTTGCAAGTTCACCTCATTTACTTATGTTATATGTTTATTTACATGCTATTGACGTCAATTTTATGAAGTTTATCAAATGTTTGCGATTTCACCTCAAGTACTCGTGTTATATGTTTATTTATATGTTTTTTACTTCTCATTTGCAGAGTTGAGCAGGTGTTCGCGAGTTCACTTCAGGTATTCATGTTATATGTAAATTTAACAGCTTTTGACTTCTCTATTGCAAAGATTTGCAGGTGTTCGCGAGTTCACCTCAGGTACTCGTGCTATATGTTTATTTACACGCTATATGTTGATGGACGAAAAGCGAAAGGGAGTAGAGCACCACCAGCTAACGGTTCGAGCACCGGGGAATAGAAGGGAAAAAGCAAACTGTAAGTAGCTATCTACTGAGCGGACGAGAGAAAGAGAACAGTAGAACCGTGAACCACGACAACACCAGACTTCGCCCATCGCGGCCTGAATGCCTCTCTTGCGACGGGCTTTCCTTTGATTAAAAGTGAAGCAGTTAAAAGAGAGAGTAAATAGATAAGCCGGTCGTACAACAAGACGCAAGGCACTAGACTTGAGAACGCAGCTCTTAACAAGCGAGCTCCTGGATATGAGTCAGTGTGCTTTGGGGAGTGCACCCTCACCATATTTATAGGCTTAGGGGCCTGCCCAAGCGGGCAGGGATAAAGTTACTGATTGCCTGGGGTACAGGAGAACCGGGAAGAGGTGAGGGGAAGCAAATGAGCAAAAAAGGAGAAAGGAGGGAAGCCGTACGGCCTGGCGGATTCCTCCTTGCGAGCTGATGGTCTGGGGCCTGGGCCTTGACATTGAGCAGGGCCGGTGTTGACTGCGGCCTGATAAGGAGGCCGCTCGGCTTCTCTGATAACTAACCGAGTTGATATGTGTGGTGGCTAGAAGACACAGGCCCCCCGGTCTCTGATTACCGACCGGCTTGACATGCGTTGCGGCTAGAAGAACCAGGCCACCAGGTCCCAAAAGCCGTGGAAACCAGTCGCGAATCCCCGCACATTTTTAAGTTTTAAAGAAAAACTTTGAAAATGTAAAACTAAGCCGGAGACCGCGACTGCCTTTAATGCATCTGCGTCTATAAAATGCCATGGCCCTTGTCATTCTTCAAGATCCATGCCAAGTTACAGGTCGATACTCGCCACTAGCAGTCAGAGTTTTTCATGCCGACGCGGCTTTCCTGCAAAATGGATGTCATGTCATCGATTTTACCCCGTGATAAGAAATTGGCTGAGAAGAAAAAGTGCCAGAGTCGAAAATAGGATGACTCTGACCGACAGCCTGTTGAGAAGACTGAGAAGCTGATTACTCCAGCGGCTTCTTTCTCTGAAAACAGGCTAACGAAGACCGTCGGCGAATCTTTGCAGGTCGCGACCAATCTTGAAGCGGTTTTGAAGGCTACGACTAATCCGAAAGTGGTTTCGAAGGCTGCTCCACCACGAACCGGAACTGGCAAATCCTTTGAGATAACTTACTCTCATCGGGTGAACCGCTCTTAAAAATAGCTAAAATGGAGGAGAAAAGCGTTGAATCTGGCAAGCAACGGGAATTGCTGGCCACGGTCAACCTAAGTCGTTATGGACGACAATGAGACGGATAAGATGCTGGAGGTCACGCGGTCTTTAGCTGAAAAGAACAAGCGGACAAAAATGGTAGTAGGCTCCTTGAAACGGTAGAGGAAAAGGAGTGAGATGCTCGAAGAAAGGATGTGGAGGAAAGTGCGGAAGATGCAGGCAAGAAATCAGAATGTTTCCGTAAAGACCGGAGCGGCTAGTCTTCAACATAGGCCGCGGGAGAAAGAGGTACCCGAGAGTCCGTCCACACCAGACTCCAAACCAAAAGAGCCGGAGAATGTATCAGCATCGAGCGAGACTGTAGGAACCTTAGGTTCTGATTTGGGTTAGAATCACTATTAGGATGATTAGTTTGACCCAAAATGTATGTCTAAGGGTCATAGAGCTTTCCAAGTATTCCTCAGAAAGAATCCCAGAAGAAGTGCAGAAGAATTCCAGAGAAAATCAGTTTTGAAGTTCAGAAATTTTAGCTCACAGAAATAGTCGAACGGAGTTCAACTATAGTCGAACGGAGTTCCACTATAGTCGAACGGAGTTCAACTATTTCTGTGTTCAGCTCTAAGAGAACAGATAACTCAGATGCAGGTCATTTATAGTCGAACGGAGTTCAACGATAGTCTAACGGAGTTCAACTATAGTCGAACGCAGATTGGAGAAGCTTTTTAGATTAAATTTTGGTGATTTCCTGTGTAGTTATTGGAGACAGTTGGCTAGAGTTATTCAAGTCTTAAGTAAAGGAATTTACAGCTAATATATTTAATGCTAAATATTCTTATGAATATAGCCGTTGGGAGGCTGCATTAAATATGAATCAATTCAGAGGTTTATTGTCAGTTACCATTCCAAGACAGTTTCCTTTCTTGAAAATGTCTCTACCGCATCAGACAAGAATTCAAATGACTTTCCTCAGCCCAGTGGATACATATATATATTTTATACAGAAGATAAAAGTGATAGCAAGATAGAAAAGATATATAGCAGAGAGGCTCAGAAATAACAACAAGAGATAGAGAGAGAAAAAGTAGGAAGACTTCTTCTCTCTACAAAAGAAGAACTCTGCAACAAGTTTTGAAACAGAGGAAATCAACTTCATCTTCTTCTTTCTGATCCAGGCTTTCAAGAGACAACATATTCAGATTTGTCTACAGAGCTTGCTGGAGATTTTCATCTAGTTGAAGGCCTACACCCTGAAGCAAAGCTTCCCAGCATTCATGAACTAATACATATTTTCAGGGGGAGCTTTGACACCATCAATCCACATAGTCTTCTCAGCTGATCTGAGAAAGAGAAGACTGCCATCACTCTCTCACCCCCTCTCTGTAAAGGGTTTCTCAAACTCCCTTCAAAAGTTTGAGCTTGGTTTTTGAGCACCTTATCAAAAGCTCATTGGTGGCAAGACACCTGATCAAAAAATCTGATTTGGTTTTTGAGCACCATTATAAAAAGCTCATTGGTGCCCAGGACACCTGATCAACTCAACCTGTAGTGGATTCCTACCAGGGTGGTAGAAGAGTGGACGTACCTATTGAGAGGGAACCACTATAGTTCCTTGTGTCGTCTGGTTTGCTTGCTCTGTTTTCTTCCTTATGTGCTGTGAATTTTATTTTGCATTTTATTTTCTAAAAACTCTTAAGCATATCAGATCTATCACCTCACTTTCAATTGGTATCAGAGGAAAGTTGGTTAAACATACCACACCTTTGTGGTTGTACAGGCTAACACCTGAATCAAAAGATCCTTGATAGATCTTATTGTTCTAAAGAGTTTTTCATTGCACAAAATGAAGAATGGTCAAGCACTGGACCTCCTAAGTACAATCTGGACAAGCTTGCACTATGGAAGGCAGGGATTAGGCTTTTTATGAACTCTATTGATGAAGTCATTTATAATTCTATTTTGTCAGGTCCCTTTACACCATCTGCAGCTATAGAAGCTCAAAAACATTTTAAGATGGCTGATGCACAAGCAATGAACATTCTTGCAGAATCAATGTCTGATGACATTTTTCAAGAGATTGCTGAATGTTCATCTGCAAAGGAAATTTGGGACTCTCTCACAGTAATGGCTGCTGGATCAGCAAAAGAAAGAACATCAAATGCTGATTCCTGGAGTAACTCTGAAGCTTCATCTTGTACAACTGAGGATGAAGAAGAAGCAAGAGCAAGAGAATTTTGTCTAATGGCAATAGATGCATCTTGCAAAAGGTATGATGAAGATAAAGAATCTGAATCAGATGATGATGAAGATCAGGTTATCTCTACCCTTGACTTTTCATCAGAAGAACTTAAAACAGATTTTAAATTATTATGTAAAGATCTGATTCAATCTAAGAAGGAAATAAATCTTAGAGAGAAAGTAAATAAACTTTCTTCTAAAAACATAAAATTCAATGAAGATTTAGAAATTACTTTAAATCATATAGCCTCATTAAAATCAGTTAAAGATTTTCAGAAAATCTGTGTTCAACATAATTCGTCGAACTCAGGTCGACGAACTCTGAATAGAGGTCAACGAAATTGGAACAGAGAAAACAACCTATATTATTCTCTGAACCGAGATCGACGATCTCACTATAAATCGTCGAGCTCAGGTCGATGAAAATATTCTTCGTTGAGCTCAGATTTTCATAGCAAAGATTTTAAATCATTTCATAATCAAAAATTTAAAAATCCTTATACCCAGTGGTTCATCCCTTCTAGGAAACTTCATCCACTTGGCTATAAAGATTTCCCTGGATATTACTTTACTTCAAATTATTATTGTGAAAGAAAAAAAAGACCCAAGGCAAATCTGGGTCCAGAATTCCTAACATATCCTTTCAGGAAAATTGTTCAGAAGGCTACAACTATAGGGGGAGATTATCAAAATCTCAGAATGAAAATGAACAAAAGTGCAGCTGTCACTTTATTAGATTCTATGCAGCTGCCCCTTAGTTTCTGTTTGTATTTCTTTTATTTTGAATCCCTTTTTAACAAAGCACCCATGTACATTTGCTATTATATTATAATTCAGGCAGATCTTTTTGCTTTGTATTTTGTTTTTATGTAAATAGTATCCTCACCCAAATAGGGGGAGATTGTTGGAACCTTAGGTTCTGATTTGGGTTAGGATCACTATTAGGATGATTAGTTTGACCCAAAATTTATAGTCTAAGGGTCATTGGGCTTTCCAAGTATTCCTCAGAAAGAATCTCAGAAGAAGTGCAGAAGAATTTCAGAGAAAATCAGTTTTGAAGTTCGGAAATTTTAGCTCACAGAAATAGTCGAACGGAGTTCAACTATAGTCGAACGGAGTTCAACTATTTCTGTGTTCAGCTCTAAGAGAACAGATAACTCAGATGCAGGTCAACTATAGTCGAACGGAGTTCAACGATAGTCGAACGGAGTTCAACTATAGTCGAACGCAGATTGGAGAATCTTTTTAGATTAAATTTTGGTGATTTCCTGTGCAGTTATTGGAGACAGCTGGCTAGAGTTATTCAAGGCTTAAGTAAAGGAATTTACAGCTAATATATTTAATGCTAAATATTCTTATGAATATAGCCATTGGGACGCTGCATTAAATATGAATCAATTCAGAGGTTTATTGTCAGTTACCTTTCCAAGACAGTTTCCTTTCTTGAAAATGTCTCTGCCGCATCAGACAAGAATTCAAATGACTTTCCTCAGCCCAGTGGATACATATATATATTCTATACAGAAGATAAAAGTGATAGCAAGATAGAAAAGATATATAGCAGAGAGGCTCAAAAATAACAACAAGAGATAGAGAGAGAAAAAGTAGGAAGACTTTTTCTCTCTACAAAAGAAGAACTCTGCAACAAGTTTTGAAACTGAGGAAATCAACTTCATCTTCTTCTTTCTGATCCAGGCTTTCAAGAGACAACATATTCAGATTTGTCTACAGAGCTTGCTGGAGATTTTCATCTAGTTGAAGGCCTACACCCTGAAGCAAAGCTTCCCAGCATTCATGAACTAATACATATTTTCAGGGGGAGCTTTGACACCATCAATACACATAGTCTTCTCAGCTGATCTGAGAAAGAGAAGACTGCCATCACTCTCTCACCCCCTCTCTGTAAAGGGTTTCTCAAACTCCCTTCAAAAGTTTGAGCTTGGTTTTTGAGGACCTTGTCAAAAGCTCATTGGTGTCAAGACACTTGATCAAAAAATCTGATTTGGTTTTTGAGCACCTTATCAAAAGCTCATTGGTGCCCAGGACACCTGATCAACTCAACCTGTAGTGGATTCCTACCAGGGTGGTAGAAGAGTGGACGTACCTATTGAGAGGGAACCACTATAGTTCCTTGTGTCGTCTGGTTTGCTTGCTCTGTTTTCTTCCTTATGTGCTGTGAATTTTATTTTGCATTTTATTTTCTAAAAACTCTTAAGCATATCAGATCTATCACCTCACTTTCAGAGACGATTATTGACATTCTCAAGGGCATGGAGACTTTATAGCAGCAAGATAAGTTGTTGACGGCCCCAGCGGCTTCTGAAGAGGTCGACTTCCCCGATGTCGAAGTCACTGGGGAGAAGCTTGGTGGGCCGGCTTCCGCGGTTTCTGAAGGAGCAGAGAAATTGAAGCTTCGAGAGAAGATGGAAGAGATGAAGAAACTGATCGCTGAGAAACCGACGGCGACCTCATTTCATCTTCTGAAAGGTAAACATGGGGAGGTTAAGCGAACTTTAAATTTCTACAAGTCGCAGTCACGGAAGAAGGGGGCGAACACAATTCAAAATCAACCGGCCAGCTTTTTCCTGACCACGGCTCAACTGAAAAGTCGAGCTAAGGAAGCCGAGTGGCTATGGAAAGAAAAGCTAAAGCAGATAGATCCCGAACGATTCAGGTGGCCAGTGTTTAGATACCATACCGCTGCCATTGAAGGAGATAAAAACAAAACAGGCGTTATTGTCCTATTGATTTTCTTGTAACAAGGTCACAATTATCTGACTGGATCTAACAACGATTTACCATATGCAGGTGAACCGGAGGCCGCGATGACAACAGGCGACCTGACATCCTTCTTACCCATGTGGTGTAGGGATGTTTGTGAGATGGACGTGCTTACGCTAACGGCGGATTACCCATCACAGAACATAAAAAAATAAGAGAGTGCTCCGACCAAAAGCGAACGAAAAGGGGTCGGTTGGCTCTCAAAAATACGGGACTCGATACAACGTCCTTAGGACCTAATCTCCAACAAGCACACAACTCGCGCCTAGCCGGACTCGATACCACGACCTTAGGACCTACCTCTCCAACAAGCACACGTCTCACCGCACCTACACAAGCATCTATTCTTTTCACAATAAGCCGTCAATCGCAGCAAAAATACATTTAGGAGCGGCGGTAAACGATAAGGAGGGATCAAGAACAAGTTGAGATTAACTCCCTTGTTAGCACCAAAGCGTGCCCCAACTTGGAGAACAAGTCAAGGCTAGGCCTAGTTTGTACTCCAGCGGATCTTCCAATCCGAAAAACAAGAGGGTCAATAACAACGTTCGATTCAGATTTGCAAGCGAAAACACTTTAAAAATCGCGGAAAAGACGGTTGAATAACCTCCACAGAAATCTCACAGCAAGAAGCACAAAGATAGGGAAGAGATTACCCAACCAAGAAGAAGATCACACAATATTTGTGGGAGAATCACTCTCTCCACGGTTCCACCGGTTTCACACCGAAGGGGCTGCTTCCTTCTTCCACGGAGTCGCACCGAGAGAAGCCACGCCGGAGTCGCACCGAACGGGGATGGAGGAGGCAAGGCTAGGCTTCACACCCAAAGGGGAGGGGGGCGGCTAGTGGAATCTCTCCATGGCCGAAATTCTCTAGGGGAGAGTTTAGGTTTTCTTCTTCCAATACATAACTCATCATAATATCTTCCTTTAAATAGGAGTTACAAAAGAGATCCAACCATCCAAGATGGAGATGAAATCTCATCCATCCGGGCGGTTACTTACACACCAAGGGTTTAATAGCACACCAACATAAAAATAAAAATAATACAAGCCAAATGTTTTAAGCAATTAAAATAAAACTAAGTAAAAGTATTAAGCAAGCTTTGCGCGCCGCGGACGGAGGTTGTATCGCAGCTTTCCGTTAGCGTCCGTGGCGTTGTCATGACGCCGCAAATCTTTAACTTGTTGCGCCGCAGCAACCGGGTCATCATCAGGAAGTGTTGGAGGGGCCGCGCCATCAATCCTCCCCCACTCAAAATCTCGTATCTCCGATGCGTGGGCTGATAGAAAGCGGCGGAGAAGCTCGACATCCAAACGTTGAAGCTCTGTCGCGAGTACCCAGGAGTCGTCCGACGGTGGGCGGTCACGCCAACGGATGAGGAAGCGGTAGGTAGCACCGTCAGGAGTAGTAAGTGGCTCAGCAGCGAGTATCATATCTGGATGGAGAAACGTCTTGGGAAACCTGGGAAACATGTCAGCAGTAGGAATAAAAGAAGGCAACGTACCATCCGATGTTATACCTGCGGGGACTGGAGGAGAGAGATCATCAAAACTACCACTCCCCAACCCATTAGAAATTTCAGTGGAGGGAGAAGACGACAAAGAAACCAACTCTTGTGGAGGCGCAACAAACAGCGTCAAACCGAGACATTAAAAAATAGGGGAGATACCCCATTCAGCAGGCAAATCCAATACGAAAGCGTTGTCACCTAGCTTCTTTATAATCCGAAAAGGACCGGCGCGTTTTGGAGCTAACTTTTTAACGGTGCCAGTTGGCATTCGTTCGGGAACTAACCGTACTAAAACCAGATCGCCGACCTTAAAGTGTGACACCTTCCTATGTAGATTAGCGTGCGCTTGATAAGACTCATATTGAGCAGTCAAGGTAGCTCGTATACGTGCATGTAAGTCGTGAATATGTTGGGCGAAGGATTGTGCAAACTGACTTGTTTTGTATGTGGGAGGTAAGGGGACCAAGTCAAGTGGCACAGGGGCCTTATACCCGTGAACAATTTCATTCGGAGACATACCCGTGGACCGATTTTTAGAATTATTGTAAGCCAGTTGTGCATGTGGAAGCAGTAAATCCCAAGTGCCTTTATGGTCGCTCACGAGACATCGAAGAATATTTCCTAGGCTCCGATTGACTACTTCCGTCTGGCCATCAGTTTGTGGGTGATAAGCCGCGGAGAATAATAATTTTGTGCCCATAAGAACCCACAAGGTTTTCCAAAAGTAGCTAGTGAACTTGACGTCCCTATCTGAGACAATAGTCTTCGGAACGCCACGGTGACTAACGACGTCTTTAAAATACAGTTTCGCAATGTGAGAGGCGTCGTTGGTCTTACTACAGGGGAGGAAGTACGCCATCTTGGAGAACCTATCCACAATAACGAGTATAGAATCATGACGTCGCAGGGTGGGGGGAAGGCCTAATACAAAGTCCATGCTCACGTCTTCCCACGGGACGGACGGAATAGGTAGCGGAGTGTATAAACCTACATTGGACTTAGTACCTTTAGAAACTTGGCACGTACGGCAACTGCTCACAACTTTCCCAACCATCGCCTTTAGTTTAGGCCAAAAAAATTTCTCCTCTACGAGCGTTATCGTTTTGTCTCTGCCAAAGTGGCCACTCAAGCCACCACTATGTAACTCCCAAATGATGTGGAGTCGCAAAGAGGAGTGGGGGATACACAATTTTCCGTGTTTGAATAAGTATCCGTCTCTAAGTGAATAGGCCGTGATGGTCGTGGGAGAGCTATCCTGGGCAGATAAGTATGGCTCCTGAAAATCAGGGCATGTGGCGTATTCATCCTTTATGCGCTCGAACCCTACCACGTGGACTTGCATGGAGGAAAGTAAGAGGGTGAGGCGACTGAGTGCATCGGCAACTCGATTGTCGGTCCCCTTAAGGTGCTTGAGAGTAAATGTGTATTCTTGCAAGAAGGATACCCATTTAGCGTGGCGCGGGATGATTTTGTGCTGACCATTGATGAATCGCAACGCTTCATGATCAGAGAGGATCACGAACTCCTTATGAAGGAGGTAGTGTCTCCAATGATGCAAACATCTAATGACCGCATAAAACTCCCTATCGTAATTGGAATAATTTAATTTAGCACCCGCTAACTTCTCACTAAAATAACTAACCGGGTGACCCTCTTGACTCAAGACACCTCCAATCCCTACGCCAGATGCATCACAAGTAAGCTCGAAGACCTTGGTGAAGTCTGGGAGACGTAACACCGGTGCTTCTGTCATAAGCTCCTTAATACGATGGAATGCAAACGTGGCGGATTTGGACCATGTGAATTCTCCTTTCTTCATGCAGTCCGTAATGGGTGCCATAATGCTACTAAAATCACGTATGAAACGACGATAAAAGGTAGCTAACCCGTGGAAACTATGCACCTCACGAAGGCTAGTGGGCTCGGGCCAGTCTCTAATCACCTGAACCTTTCCTGGGTCAACATGAATTCCTTCAGAGCCAACTATATAACCTAAGAATTCAACCTCCGAAACATAAAACGTGCATTTCTTTAGATTTAGATATAAGGTTTCAGTCCTTAAGGTGGAGAGGACTACTTTGATGTGAGAGAGGTGTTCGGCGGGGGAGGTACTAAACACTAGGATGTCATCAAAATACACTACAACAAACTTCCCCATATATGGCCTAAAGATGTGCGTCATCATCTGGGAGAAGGTGCTGGGGGCATTGGATAGCCCAAAGGGCATCACAAGCCATTCATACAACCCGTCCTTAGACTTGAACGCCGTCTTCCACTCATCCCCCTCTCGGATCCTGATTTGGTGGTAACCACTCCGTAAGTCCAGTTTAGAGAAGATAGTGGCACCCGATAGGACATCCAAGAGATCATCTAGTCGCGGAATTGGAAACCTATATTTTATAGTAATTTTGTTGAGAGCTCGGCTATCAACACACATGCGCCAGGTGCCATCCTTCTTAGGGGCAAGAAGAGCGGGGACAGCACATGGGCTCATACTCGTCCTAATAAATCCCTTATTTAACAATTCCTCTATCTGGGTTTGTAACTCTATGTGGGCAGTTGGATTAAGCCTATAGTGTGGTTGGTTGGGTAAGGACAATCCGGGGATAAGGTCTATTGCGTGTTGTATATCTCTAAGCGGTGGTAACGACGAAGGCAACTCCTCCGGGTATACATCCCTAAACTCATCCAACAATACCCGTAGCTCTCGGGGTAAATCTTCCAACACGCCACCATCAGTTTTTTCACTCAGAAGTACAAGAGCGTACATTATTCCCCCGATGAAGGGATCCTTCACAAATTCCTTCCTACCAACTAAACTCAAGGCTTTCCTCTCAACTGGGATGGTGGTATCCTTAGCCAACACTACCGGCTCTTTTGGCACAGTCGGTCTCAAGGTGATGATCTTGCCATTGAATTTAAACTCATAAGTGTTGGCACGACCATAGTGCGTCACATCACGGTCGTATAGCCAAGGGCGGCCTAATAACACATGACAAACGTCCATTGGTAGGACGTCGCACCAAACCTCATCCATGTAGGATATGAAAGACAAGGGGACTAGGCATCGTTGGGTAACCTTAATAGTAACCTTACTAATCCATGCGACCTGGTAGGGGGTCGGGTGAGGCTTGACAGTCAAGGACATACGCTTAACGGCATTCTCAGAAACGGCGTTTACGCAACTACCACCATCAATAACTAATTTGCAAAGTTTTTCTCCACTCTTAAAGATCAGGGAAAAGATGCTCGTCCTCTTCCAGTCGTCTACAGGACGAGGAGTGGTCATAATGCAACGCATCACCATAAGGCGGTGATCGTCCTCCAAGTCACTAGGGACTCCGTCAGGGTCGCTCTCCTCTTCGGCCTCATGGACATAGTCGTCAGGGTCGGTAGTGGACTCTAGTAAGGCTATGGCCTTCGTCTTGGTGGGGCATTCGTAGGCATAGTGGCCTTGAACACCGCATGAGTAACAAGTGGTGTTAGCCTTGCTAACCTTTCCAACGGGGATACGCTCACTAGCGGGGTTCTTGGTATTTCTCGCGGTAATCACAACGGATTTCGACTCGGAGGATCTAAATTTTCCTTTATCAGGAAAAGTGGAAGAAGATGCCCCCGCGGTGGACTTATTCTTCGCATTAGAATAACGGGAGTGAGCTTTAGATGCTAGGTTCTTTTCAATGTCCAAGGCGGCATTGAAAGTCGTATTCAAGTCCGTGTGACCATAACGCAAGAGTTTCTGCTGAATGTCGGGGTGAAGTCCCTTTCCAAATCTAGATAAAGTTACTTCGGGGATCTCTCGAAGGTCACATCGTACCATACGGTCCTTAAGTTCTCCCATATATTCAGCAACAGACATTGAGCCTTGCCGAAGGGTGGCAAGCTCATCGAACATTTGCGTCCGATGGTACGCGGGAACGTACTGATCGGTTAGCAGGTTCTACATAACAGCCCATCCAATGAGTGGGACCCCGTGCCCAGCTCCTAACCTACGTTCTTCATTCAGCCAATAGGTTTTGGCACGTCCCATTAATTTCATCCTGGCAACCTGAACCTTTTGGGGGTCCGTGAGGTTGTGCCATTCGAAATAGCACTCCATGTCTATAGCCCAATGGAGGAAGATCTGGGGATCTCCCATGCCATCATAGGTGGGGGCATTTATCTTGATAGCCCTCGTGATATCAAAGCCTCGCTCGGGGCGGGGTTCTCGAGGGGGCATACGGGGAGAGTTTCCCTCAGAATACGAATCAAAGTTCGGTTGGTGCCGGTTGGGCTGCCCAGCATTAACGGGAGGTGGGGTTGGCCTTGCTTGATTTTGTAGGATCTGGGCTAAGGCGTTCCTAAGCTCTGTCATTTCGGCACGAAGACCTGCAATAGCCTCGGTGTTGGGATCACCATGCTCGTTCGCAGCCATCCTAGACGTAGACGGGGTTGCGTACTCTGTTCCTAGCCTAGTGCGCATTCAGGTTTGGGAGGCCCCGGGCAAGATGAATTTTCCTAGGCCTGAAGCTATATTGAAAATAAGATATTTTTATATACTCCCGATGAGAATAACACGTAGATCGTTAAAAAAATTTTTCTTTGAAATTTTGCTGAAAAATAAAGATTTCAGCCCGCTATTTGCAGACCACAGAAATTTTTTTTTTTGAGTTCTAACGATCGGATCTCTAACAAGGAACGCAGAGAGGATGTTTGCAACGTGAAAGTTGAAACGACCGCCTCTGATACCAAATTGGTGTAGGGATGTTTGTGAGATGGACGTGCTTACGCTAACGGCGGATTACCCATCATAGAACATAGAAAAATAAGAGAGTGCTCCGACCAAAAGCGAACGAAAAGGGGTCGGTTGGCTCTCAAAAATACGGGACTCGATACAACGTCCTTAGGACCTACTCTCCAACAAGCACACAACTCGCGCCTAGCCGGACTCGATACCACGACCTTAGGACCTACCTCTCCAACAAGCACACGTCTCACCGCACCTACACAAGCATCTATTCTTTTCACAATAAGCCGTCAATCGCAGCAAAAATACATTTAGGAGCGGCGGTAAACGATAAGGAGGGATCAAGAACAAGTTGAGATTAACTCCCTTGTTAGCACCAAAGCGTGCCCCAACTTGGAGAACAAGTCAAGGATAGGCCTAGTTTGTACTCCAGCGGATCTTCCAATCCGAAAAACAAGAGGGTCAATAACAACGTTCGATTCAGATTTGCAAGCGAAAACACTTTAAAAATCGCGGAAAAGACGGTTGAATAACCTCCACAGAAATCTCACAGCAAGAAGCACAAAGATAGGGAAGAGATTACCCAACCAAGAAGAAGATCACACAATATTTGTGGGAGAATCACTCTCTCCACGGTTCCACCGGTTTCACACCGAAGGGGCTGCTTCCTTCTGCCACGGAGTCGCACCGAGAGAAGCCACGCCGGAGTCGCACCGAATGGGGATGGAGGAGGCAAGGCTAGGCTTCACACCCAAAGGGGAGGGGGGGGCGGCTAGTGGAATCTCTCCATGGCCGAAATTCTCTAGGGGAGAGTTTAGGTTTTCTTCTTCCAATACATAACTCATCATAATATCCTCCTTTAAATAGGAGTTACAAAAGAGATCCAACCATCCAAGATGGAGATGAAATCTCATCAATCCGGGCGGTTACTTACACACCAAGGGTTTAATAGCACACCAACATAAAAATAAAAATAATACAAGCCAAATGTTTTAAGCAATTAAAATAAAACTAAGTAAAAGTATTAAGCAAGCTTTGCGCGCCGCGGACGGAGGTTGTATCGCAGCTTTCCGTTAGCGTCCGTGGCGTTGTCATGACGCCGCAAATCTTTAACTTGTTGCGCCGCAGCAACCGGGTCATCATCAGGAAGTGTTGGAGGGGCCGCGCCATCACCATGCTGCCGCCACCTCCGCCAAGTGTCCGCGACGAAAGGATGGCCGAATTATTGAAGGAACTCGACGACTTGCAAGCGAGGGTTAGGATGCACGCCGAAGCCCTGCAGATTAAGGAGGTGGAATAGCGGGCTACCCAGGAGTCTGCTAAGAAAAGGATCCAAGAGTTGCAGACCACCTTGGAGCAAGAAACCACAAGGTTACAGTCTGCGCTGGAGAAAGAGACAACAAGGTTGCAGTCCGCGTTGGAGGCCGCTGAGGGGAAGATAGTAGAAATGCAGGCCACCTTGGAGCAGGAGAGGGAAGTGAAACAGGATATGCAAGCATAGGTGTTGACGTCCAGACAGCTTGTGAGACAGAGAGAAGAGATTCGTTGGCTTGAGGGAAAAGACCAAGGTCCGTCAGCAGAGGCCGACAGAGATCAGCGGCCTGCAACAGCGACTTCTGGGAAGTTGCCGGAAACAGGCCACCCGGCCTCTGGTGAGGATTCAAGTCCACCAGAGGTCGCAGTATTCGGGGAGGCCACAACTTCTAGTGGGCTAGAAGCTTGGGCTCTTCAAATGGTTCCATTTGCCAGAGTGGATCGCGACGCCGTGCGGTTTCCCCAGTCTCTGCATTCACTTCACCATCTGGTTAGCCAGGTATACGCTGTGATTGTTCAAACCAGTGACCAGGTCGCGCGAATAGGGCGAGAGGGACAGGAGGGTGATAAGCAAGGCTGAGCGACTTGAGTGAGCTAAGCTGCGTGAATAAACTGAACATTGTGTTGTAACATATTTTTCTTTTGGATGCTGGACAATCTGGTCGTTTGTGAACAATTGTTGTATGTTTATTATTCTGTGAACTGTTTGCGATTTATGCGGGCTGTAGTTTATGAACACCATATATGTGCTTTGATCCAAAATATCTAAGTACAGGAATGTAGTCGCGCGGTCTGGTGAACAGGTTGTCGGCTTGAAAGTATGATTTCCACATCCTTTGCCACGAAATTTTTCCAAGTGCGGGATCTTAGCCGTGTGGACTGACAAACTAAACTACGGTTTGACCGTGGCATTAATTTGTATTCCTTGTAGGTTGAGGTCATGCAGCTTGATGTCTAGCCGCGATTTGACATCGATTACTGTACCTTTCATGGGTTTCCATAAATAGAGACGATTCTGACGATTTCTGCACAAGAAAAACAAGATACCCAAGTCGATGCGGTTAGACAAGGCGAGCGCGGTCAAGACTAATACGTCTTCTGCATTTCATTCGGCTGACCACAAGGAATGTCCACTTACCCAAGCCGAGCTAGATAACTTTATGGAGAAGTACATGCAGAGTAGCCTGCTAGTCAAGTTGCTTCCGCTGCAGAGCAAGAGAACCAACACCTCCAATGCCAACCAAATCGCCATTCCTATTGATCATTTTGACTGCGGCTTTGGCTTCCCAGTCCTGATGGAAGCCGTAGAAATTTTCGACCACTATGGCGTAGTGCCCGGGCAGCTACCACCAAACTCTATAGCCGCCATTTATAGTTTCATATCATACCTGAGGTCGGAGAGAGTACGATTCTCAATGAAACTGTTCCACGAGTGCTTCTCGGGCCGGTCTATTCCGGACTCCGGGACGAAGATATTTCGGGGCCACCTTGTTAACCCCTCAGTCCGCAACATACTACAAGATTCCAAAGCCCCCATTCAGCAGGCGCGGACAGGATTTGTCCGTCCGCCCAGTCCGGCACTGTCACCAGTCGGGCGCCAAGGGTGATACTCCAGCAGCGGACGCAAGGACCAGTCCGCTCAGTCCGCCGGCGCTTTGGGCAACAGGTTCTCCAGCGGCGGACGCAGTATCTCGTCCGCCCAGGCCGCCGCCCTCCAGTGGGCGCGCCCAGCAGCAGTGGAAGCTCCAGCTCGCGAGCCCAGTCCGCCACTTCTGTGCGGACTGGCGTGTTCTTTCTTTTTGCTTCCCGTCATCGCTGCCCGGTTCTCCTGTACCCCGGGCAGCCGGTTATTTTAGCCCTGCCCGTTTGGGCAGGCCCCCTATCCTATAAATATGGGGGAGGTGTTGCACTCAAGGCACGCTGACTCGGACCCAGGAACCTACTTGTTACAGGCTGCGGACTCGAATCCTGTGCCTTGCGGACTCCCCCTTGCTCTACTTCCCTCAGTCTTTTCCTTTCATTTGAAATCAGCGGACGAAAGATGTCAGACCGCAGAGCCCGCTCTTCAGATCGCTCTAGCTCTTCAGAAGACTCCCTTTGGGACGCAATAGAACAAGCTCGCCTTGAGGCCGAGCAGTCTCGCCGGCAGACCGACCAGCGTCTTGACACAATCAGCCAAGCTCTGCTTGCTTTGGCCCAGCGGCTTGCTCCTCAGGCCGTAGCGGACCCAGCGAACTCGCCAGTCCGCCAGACCCCAGCTCGCCGAACTCCGCTTCGGCAGTCGCCAGAAACTCCTCGGAACCCTGCTCAGACCGCAGCCCCTCTGCGCCCTCAAGAGGAAGAGTTTGCTTTCAGAGAGTTCTACAGAGAAGCTGCTAGGGGCACTCCTGCCCGCCAACTTTGCTTTGCTGACCGCCAGTCCGCCGAGCCCGCGGACTCCTCGTCTCCAGTCCGCCCTTTCTATCCTGCAGAGTTTGACACCCCGTCTCCCTTTGTGGACCGAATTCGATGGGAATCGGCCCCGAGCAACTTCAGGGAGCCGCGCATCCTGTTCTATACGGGAGCGACAGATCCCGTTTCTCACCTCCAGGCATTTGAGGGGGCAGTTGCTTTGAGATGCCTCTCAGATGCGATTAAGTGTAAGTTGCTGGTTACCATTCTCGAAGGGCAAGCGAGAGAATGGTCCTATGAGCTGCCTTCGGGCACCATCTCTTCTTTTGCCGAGCTTCGTAGCCAGTTACTGCTGAGGTTTGCTACCTCAAGGAAGAGGAAGAATGGGCCAGCTGCCCTATTTGAGATCAAGCAGAGGGATAACGAATCGGTGGCACGATTCGTTGATCGCTTTCAAAGAGAAATTCACGGGGTGAGGAATGTGAACCCCGACTATTACAAAGTTGCCTTGATCCACGGCCTCCGGGAAGGCCCTCTGAAGTTTAAAGCAACGACCAAGGCTCCCGAGACTTATCAGGAGTTGATCGCCATGGTCAACCGTTTCATAGAAGGGGAAAATGCCAATCCGACCTATGTTTCATCCCTGACAGCCAAGGCTGAAGGAAGGGATGCCTCCGCTTCTTCCTCTCGTGGCAGGCCACCTCGTCCAGACTTCCAGCCTCCGTCTCAAAGAGGCAGGAACTTCCGCAACAAAAAACCTTTCCAAGGCCATCAACAGTTTCACGAGCAGAGACTGTCGTTGGCCACCACTCCCGCCGTTCCTTTGCAAGCTCTTCCCATCCTCCAGCAGGCAGCCTTGCCTGCCCCGTGCCAATATGATGAAAGTCCCATGGAGGACCCTGCAGACCTGGACCTTGACGAAGTCATCCAGATCCTGCAAAGGAGATCAGAAGAAAGGAGGCAAGAGCCTCAGAAGTTGTGGAAGCCGAGGAATAATTCGCAATACTGCCAATTCCACAAGGAAAAGGGTCATCTGACTGAGGAATGCAAGGCCCTTCGTGCGCTGATTGATAAGTTGCTTGCCGAGGGCAAGATTGACCTGACCAGGAAGGATTCTCCTTCCTCGTCGAAGCCATCCACCTCGAAGGGCAAAGAGGTAGCTGAGGCTTACCAGGAGTGTGTAGATGTGGAGGACGAAGGCCGTCTGGGGCCGATCAACGTCCCAGTGGAATGCTTTGATGCAGATGATGAGGGAGTTCTGGGACGCCTCTTCTTCATCCATGGTGGAGCAGGGACCGAGTCCACTCGGAAATCTTCAATTTCAAGGGTCACCCAGGCGGAGGTGGCCTCTTCTTCCGTTGCTCCCCCAAGAGAAGTCGTCACTTTTGGTCCGGAAGATCTGCCTCAAACAGCCAATCCATTTGACGATGCTGTTGTGATCAAGGCTGTGCTCGGAGACTTCACAGTGGACAGAATTCTTGTTGATACAGGCAGTTCAGTCAACCTCCTCTTCAAGTCTACTTTTGAGGCCCTGAGGACCGGAAAGCCTCTGCTTTCCACTGAGGGGCCGCTCTATGTATTCTCAGGAGAGAGGAAAGAGGTGGAGGGCAGCGTCACCTTGCCAGTGAAGCTTGGAGGGGCAACGAAGCAGATACAGTTCATAGTGGTCGACGCCCCCAGCAGCTACCATGCCATCTTCGGCAGGCCCCTGCTGAACAAGTACCAAGCAGTGATTTCCACTTACCACCTCGCCATCAAGTTCTTTGCCGATGGGAGGATGTGCCGGGTTAGGAGCGACCCAAGGAAAGCAAGGGAGTGCTACGTCCGCACTGTCAACATGGTTGAAGCTTCCCTTGCTCCAGCAGAAGCTGCAGAAGCCTCTTCCAGTTCGAAAGTTGCTGCTGATGAAGGTGCTCACCTGGAACCTGCCCAGGTGACGCAAGGAGTCCCCATTGCTGAAGGGGAGGAGAGGAAAGTCTCCATCAACTCGGAGCTACCTGAAGATCAAAAGGCTGAGTTGATTTCTTGCCTGCTAAAGAACCTGGATGTCTTTGCCTAGTCAGCAGAAGACATGCCGGGGGTGGATCCTGATGTAGCTTGCCACCATCTGAATGTTGATCCCAGCTGCAAGCCCATCCAACAGAAGAAGAGGGACGTGGCAACAAAGCTTGCAGAACCAATAAGGGAGGAGGTTGCGAAACTCCTCAAGGCGAATTTTATTAAAGAAGTGCAATATCCCACCTGGATTTCAAATGTTGTAATGGTTAAAAACCAGGGGGAAAGTGGCGAATGTGTGTAGAATTTACAAAACTTAATAAAGCATGTCCTAAAGATTGCTACCCCTGCCTCGGATAGATTCTTTAATTGATTCCGCGGTAGGATACTCTTACATGAGTTTTTTAGATGCGTTTTCTAGTTATCACCAGATAAGAATGCATAAGCCCGACGTTCCTCACACGTCGTTCATAACTAACGATGGATGTTATTGCTATCTTGTCATGCCCTTTGGGCTTAAGAATGCTGGCGCGACCTATCAACGGATGATCGACCGTGTGTTTAACCATCAAAAAGGAAGAAACCTAGAAGTGTATGTAGACGATCTCTTGATTAAGAGTAAATCGTTTTCGCTGCACTTGCTAGATCTAGCAGAGACGTTCGCTACTCTGCGTAGATACAAGATGAAGCTCAATCCTTTGAAGTGTACTTTTGGAGCGAGTAAGGGGAAGTTTCTTGGTCATCTCCTTACTCCGGAGGGACTTGCCCCTAATCCTGACAAGGTAAAAGCTATTCTTGAAATGCCTACCCCTCGTTCACCGAAGGAAGTTCAGCAGTTAGGGGGAAGGCTAGCAGGTCTTGCAAGATTTCTTTCTCGGGTTGGAGATAGGAGTGCCCCCTTCTTTAAGACCCTCCGACGTGCGTCCAAGTTTGAGTGGACAGAAGAGTGTTCCCAGGCTTTTGAACAGTTAAAGATGCAGCTTACCTCATCGCCTCTACTTCAGAGTCCCCGGCCAGGAGAGGCTCTTTTCTTGTACCTAGGGGTTGGCCCTGAGGCCGTCAGCTCCGTTCTTCTTCGGGAAGAAGGCAGAAAGCAATTCCCAATCTACTACGTCAGCCATATTCTGAAGAATGCTGAGACGCGGTATCCGATCCTGGAGAAGGTAGCCTTGGCACTGGTCATGTCAGCTCGCAGGCTTCGCCCGTACTTCCAAGCACATTCAATTCAAGTCATCACCGATCAACCTTTGAAGGGAGTGTTGGAAAAGCCCGAGCATTCCGGCAGGCTAGCTAAGTGGGCAATAGAGCTAAGTGAATTTGAAATTTCTTATGTGCCCAAGACAGCCATCAAAGCTCAAGTCCTAGCAGATTTTCTGATTGACATGCCAGAGTCCAGTTCTGATCAAGCAGAAAGGTCACCTTTGACTTGGACCATCAATGTTGATGGTGCCTCATGCAGAAGTTCTTCTGGAGCAGGAGTGGTTCTCATCAATCCAAACAGAGCCAAATTGGAGCAGTCCATCAAGTTTTACTTTCCAGTAACCAACAACCATGCTGAATATGAATCTCTGCTAGCAGGCTTGAGACTCGCAAGGGAATTAGGGATCGATCATGTTCACATCAGAACCGATTCTCTGGTAATGGCGTCGCAAGTCCTCGGCAACTTCGAAGCAAGGGAGCCAGTCTTGAAAAAATATCTAGTTCTTGTGAAAATAGAGGTCGGCAGGTTTAAAAGCTTCACTATCGAACATATCCCCAGAGCAGAGAATGAGGAGGCCGATTTTCTTTCTAAGCATGGGATGCCTTCAGGAGGCACAACTTCCGAGCTCTTCCGCCCGGCGGTGGTGGAAGGAGATTTGATGCAGGTAGATCAGCGCGTCTCTTGGATGGACCCATTCATCCTTTATCTGTCAACAGGAAATTATCATCATACAGTTAGAGACAAGAAAAAGTTCAGAATAAAAGCAGCTCACTACTTTCTAGTGGCGGGAATCCTTTATAGAAAGACCTTCCTCTCAACCATGGCCTGATGTGTTTCAGAAGAAGAAGCTCACACCATTTTGAAAGAAGTTCATTCAGGAGAGTGTGGAAGTCACTCTGGAGCAAGAACTCTTGAAAGACGAGTCCTGCGGCAAGGGTATTTCTGGCCCACAATGAAGAAAGACTCAGAGATCTACTCCAGAAGGTGTGTTCAATGCCAGAAGTTTGCTCCGCTTCAGCACCAAGCAGCTCAGTCCCTCAGGTCGATTGCAACTCCTTGGCCCTTTGCGGTTTGGGGAATGGATCTCATTGGTCCTTTTCCCTTGGCAAGCGGGCAACGGCGTTTTATCATCGTAATGATCGACTACTTCAGCAAGTGGATCGAAGCCAAGGCATTGGCTAAGACAATGACTCAGATCGTCAAGAACTTCGTTTGGGGAGAAATTGTATGCCGACATGGGATACCAATGGCAATAATCACTAACAATGGGCCACAGTTCAACAACTCAGAGATGATAGATTTTTGCAGGCAGATCGGAACAGAGCTGCGTTTTGCATCAGTTCATCATCCAGAAGCAATGGCCAGGTGGAAGCTGCCAACAAGCAGATCCTCAACTTGCTCAAGAAGAAAGTGCAGAATCTCAAGGGCAGTTGGGCTGATCAGCTTCCATCAGTCCTCTGGTCCCTTAGGACAATGCCATCATCCGCAACCGGGGAGACTCCTTTCAAACTCTCTCATGGCTCAGAGGCACTCATCCCGATTGAGTTTGAAGTCCCGTCACCCGGAGTGCTGCTTGCAAGAGAAGGTGTCGATGATTGGGCTGAGTTGAATAATGAGGAGATGAGGTTCAGCTTGGAACACATCGAGGAGGTCAGAGATCAAGCAGCCATAAGGCAGGAAGAGGTCAAAAGGAGGATGGCCCGTTACTTCGATCAGAATGTAAGGATCAAACACTTCCAAGTGGGAGATCAAGTTCTAAAGAAGGTTGATGCTGCTGCAAGAGCTGGTTCAATTGGAAAGCTTAATCCGAATTGGGCCGGCCCTTTTGTCGTCAAGGAAGCGTTAAAAAGCGGCGCTTACCGCTTGCAGACTCACGAAGGAGAGGATATACCGCACACCTGGAACGGAGATGATCTCAAGCGGTTCTATTCTTAAAACCTCCTTTTTCTACTTTGTATATCCTCTTCAAGAACTATTATGAATAGAAACTGCTTGCTAACACTTCTTCGAGTGTTTTTGTTGTAATCATAACATATAAAGTGCTAAGAGAGATTTCAAAAACGGTTCTACACTCAAACTCTCTTTCTAGTATTTTCTCTCTCTCCCAAAGACCTATAACGGTTCCCTGATACCAGGAGACATCGCCGAGTTCAGCTAGACCTCCCCTAGAGCCGTTGTCATTAGCGTAACACCACGAAGACCACGTGTTGCGAGGAGATTTTGCACCGTGTAGTGGGAGCTTGCAGGCTCTAGCGCGGTTGGATTCTGGACTTCGGATCCCGGCAGGTACCTGACCCCACCTTTGCATTATGGAGGGCGAGGTGGGTGTAAAGCTCTACCATGCCACTTTAGGGATATTGTTACAACTTCGATGATCACATGAGGAAAGTATGCCGTTCTGGCTCACCTGCCCGCGGGTCATCTTAGCTTGTAACTCTCGAACACTCCATGGTACCCTCAAGCAGTGCCTGCAGGAGACCCACAGTTTAGACTGTACTCCAGGTAAGAGGGCAGGGAACCGTTCCGCCAAATGAGGGTCTTGCTTTTTGCAGGGAATATTATGCGGACTGGTTTTCTCTGTCCGTGCAGTCCGCCTATTTGGGTTGATCTTATAGCTTGTAGCCCGGTGAGGAAAGTATGCCGCCACAGGCTCACCTGCCCACCTGGTCGCAAGCTATAGATCATTTCTATCTTTGGCGAACTGGTTTTCTCTGTCCGCGCAGTCCGCCTATTTGGGTTGATCATATAGCTTGTAGCCCGGTGAGGAAAGTATGCCGCCTCAGGCTCACCTGCCCACCTGGTCGCAAGCTATAGATCATTTCTATCTTTGGCGAACTGGTTTTCTCTGTCCGCGCAGTCCGCCTATTTGGGTTGATCTTATAGCTTGTAGCCCGGTGAGGAAAGTATGCCGACTCAGGCTCACCTGCCCACCTGGTCGCAAGCTATAGATCATTTCTATCTTTGGCGAACTGGTTTTCTCTGTCCGCGCAGTCCGCCTATTTGGGTTGATCTTATAGCTTGTAGCCCGGTGAGGAAAGTATGCCGCCTCAGGCTCACCAGCCCACCTGGTCGCAAGCTATAGATCATTTTTATCTTTGGCGAACTGGTTTTCTCTGTCCGCGCAGTCCGCCTATTTGGGTTGATCTTATAGCTTGCAGCCCGGTGAGGAAAGTATGCCGCCTCAGGCTCACCTGCCCACCTGGTCGCAAGCTATAGATCATTTCTATCTTTGGAGGACTCGATTCGTTATCCGCATAGTTCGAAGCTTTCCTTGGGATTGCAAGCTGGTTATCTTTAGCGGATTGGTTTTCTGTATCCCCTCAGTCCATAGGGTAGTTTATAGATCATATCTACAATGAGCGGATTGGTTGACTGCATCTGCTCAGTTCGCAGAATGATTTTCATGTTATACAAGTTTGATTTATTATAAGCAGATTAGTTTTCTGTATCTGCTCAGTCCGCGGAATGGTTTTCGCATTATTTGTCAAGTTAACAATCAATGTGCTTTTATATTATGAGCGGTCTGGCTTGCGGACTACAACTATAACTCAAGTACCCGTGGCATTATCAGCTGGCTGTTCTCTGAGGCGGATACTGAATAAGTTGGTCTAAATACTTTAATCAACAAGGTTCACTATAAATAATATATCATGCGGACTGCAAGTGAAACTCGACAGAGTCCGCCTGACAGTTTCTTGGTCCAAAGTGGAACAATAAATCTCTAATCAGCAAAGGCTCAGGTTTATCAAACGTGTTGTGCGGACTGCTAAGTATCGGTGCGGTGAGCGTGGAATAATAAATCTCTAATCGGCAAAAAGAGCATTGCAGAAAGCACACATGCCAAAAAATATCCTTTCTATTTCATCAAAAAATTTTACATCATTCAATATGTTCGGCGGACTGCAATCTTGCGTCCGCCACTTTTTACAAAAAACTACAATATGTACATATGCATTTATCAATCAGTCCGCTGTCTCTTCTCAGGAGGTGCAGGGCTGTCACCGATGATGTCGACATCTGGAGAATAGCCCCCCGAGCTGCTCCCGCTGCTACCTGATCCTGTACTAGTGGCGGACCCGCTATGCGAGCTCCCAGTAGCAGAGGAAGAGGCAGAGGTGTCGGGCTCGGCGGACAGCTCCTCTCCTTGTCGGCTCGATGCAGCATCGTCCGCATTTTCCCTGACACCTTGCTCTTCGCCTTACGAGCCTCCGTCTTCTTTCTCTTCTTCTTCTTCTTCTTCTTTGTCGTCTTCATCCTCATCTTCGCCTTCCTCAATGACATCCTTCCCTTTTCTAGCTCTCTCCATCGCTGCGACCTGAGGGGCCAGCTCTGGGAAGATCTCCAGAAAAGGGACGCCGACCACTCCCTCCTTCATGAGGCCGTCGCGGGCAAGTCGCTCAACGGCGACCTCAACAGTCTCCATCACAAAAGGGAGCGTGGCGGCCTGGAATTTATTGTTCTCCAAGTCATAGGCGACCTGCGAAAAAACAAGATTGCAAACATCACAGATTGCGGCGGATAGAAAATCTAGACCGCGAAAAATGCAACTCACCGCCAGCTCCTCTCTTTGCCGAGCATTCCTTTCTCCCATCCGCGCGTTACTTTCCTTTAGCACCTTGTTATCCTTCTGAAGCTGTTCATTCTGCCTCAACAGGTCTCTGGCCAGAGTGGCAACATAATGATTTGTCACCGCGCTGTTCGCAGAAGCCTGGGAGGCCAGTAGAGGGAGGTCGGCGGCGGACACCTTCTTGAGGTCGCTCAAGTTGCGCTTTCCGTAAAGAGTGGAGAGCGCAATATGAGCGTGGCGTGTTATCCGCGGACTCCTCCACGAAGGAAGCGCGGTGGATAGGCGGACATGCTTTTTCTTGCTGTGCCAGTGGACCATAGGGTTCCCCCTAAGGTCCCTCTGGCTGATACCGAAGCCGGTCATGGAGAAACTTTCGGAGGAAGAGTAGTCCGCTGCGGGATCCCCTTCCTCTTTCCTCTTTTTTGCAACTGCTTCCTTCTTCTCCCTTTGTGTAGGAGTGAAGCCGCTGGGCATCTGCGGCAAGTTAGCGGGCACCGCCAAGGTCGCTGCAAAAGAGAACCAGAGTTAATAGCATGGTAGCGGCGGATACAAAAGCTGAGTCCGCTAAATTACTTACTGTCCTCAGGCATGACATCCGCCAAGCTCGCCAGCAGCGGAAGGTAGTATTCGATGTCAAGCCTGGCATTCGCCAAGAACTCGACGATTGCGGACTCCAGGTCGTCCAGCTGTATATTTTTGAAGACAGAGTCCGCGCGCACCTGCGGATACGTGTGCGCGAACTCAAGGTCGCCCTCAAAAATTAGAAACCTCGAGGTCCAGTTGTGGATCTTGTTTGGGAGACCAACTACCTTCATCCCCCTGCAGTAGAAGTAGATTACTCCCTTATAGGGGCGGCCTCCGGAGGCGGTTATGGAGCGGACGGATAATATTTTGCGGAAGATGTTCATTGAGAAAGCAATCTTTTCAGATCGCAGATAAGAGATGTAGCTGCAGATCGCAGCAAGGGTATTCGGCGCGAGCTGGCCAGAGACCATCCCGTAGTGCTCGAAAATTGCTGCGAGCTCCCATTGGAGCGGGAACCTGAATCCGCTATCGAAATGATCAACGGGAATGGCGATCTGGGTCGCCGTCGAGAAATTCAACCTTTCCTGATGGGCGGGTAGGCGGACGAGTATGTTTGAGTCCGCCATCTTCTTTTCGACGAAGGCAGCCAAGTCAGCCTCCGTCAAAGTGCATTTTCTGTGATCGGCAGAGTGGAAGGCGACTGCAGCATCAGTGCGCGCGGACACCATGTTGCAGGCCGCAGGATTCCGTTTACTTCAGCAATTTCCTACATAAAGAAAGCAGAAGGCAGTATTTATAGATAAAGTTTCTGACAGCTTTTTGGCCAGTCCGCGAAGGTCGCATATTCAATCCGCACAGTCCGCAAAGAATTAAAAAGCAGCCAAACAAATAACGCGGATACAAAGACAAATTAACATTCCAAGGGAATTCAGGGCCAAGTTGTGGCCGTCGCAGTTTCCTATCCGCCCAGGTCGCGTATTTTTCCCACCTGCAGGGTAACAAGAAGCGGACACAGCGCTAGCCCGCACAGTCCGCCACAGATCATGCCAAGGATAAAGCTACGTAAAAATAGCGGATATATAATCTGAATCCGCACAGATCAAATAGAATTCAGTTCACAGCACAGCATTGTTTGGAGCAATCATACAAACAATATACATTTAATCAGAAAAAAGTTCAAGGAATTGCGGACTCAGCGGTCCCTGTTGTCAGTTCGCGCCGGCTTTTCTGCTCTGTCCCTGCATAGATGAGCCGCCTGATCGCTTATCTGAAGAATTTCACTGTATACACGGCAGAGATGATGATGGATGACGTTTATAGTCCGGTGCATATGGGCGGCTTCCCGGTCAACTCGGCTGAGAGGCACCATTGGCTCCGCTGCCGGCCTCGGCTCCTCATCCGCAGCGCGTGGGATACCACCTGTCGGTGCGGCGATCTCCGAAGCCGCGCGATCTGACGCCCGCGGGCTCTGCTCAGCGACCTCAGCAGTGCGCTTCTCTTTTCCTTCACGGGCCGACGCCAAGTGCTTGCCTCTGTAGTATCAGACATCATCCGCGAGCCTTTTCTTTTCCCTTTCAGACCTCTCCAGCGCCCGCGAGATGCTGGCGATCTGGTCTTGGAGGGCCTTCTCGCGTTCCGCGGACGCTTTTTCGCGCGCCGCGGACGCCCTCTCGCGCTCCGCCGCTTTCTCTAACTCTGTTTTGACACATTGCATTTCAGCTTCAAATTTCTTCTCTAACTCTTTTATCGTGCTCAGGCTGGGCGGCTCGTCTTCCGCGGACTCCACGTGTGAGACCGCGTCGCCACCGGTGTTAGGTGTGACCAAGATCTCGCCGCTCTCGATGGAGCCCGGCAGCGACTTTCTACCTGCAACAAATAAAGTCAACTTCGCATTCAAAGACAGTTCGCGGCGGAATCAAAGAAAGGATAAAAGATCACTTTCAGATATAGCGGCAGCGAGTTTCCGACTATCGAAGATGATTGGCCGCCTTGCCCGCTCCGGGTCAAAGGCGCTTAACCGCTTTTTCCATTCGCGGTGAACCCTTGCTCTTCTTTCGGCAGCCGCACTTGTTGAGACCACGATATCGTCCGTCTTGGTGATAATTTTGATCGGTCTTGACGTCCGCGGCGGCGACCTGTAAAGCCACTTGCGCTGAAAGTATTTGGGCGCCGGCTGAAGTTTACCTGACCGCATCAGCTCCGCAGCAATCCGCAGATCCTCAGCGGCTTTGTCCGCCGCGGCCTGCTGCGAGGCTGCCCCGACCACAGCAACATGAGCAACGATTTGCTTCTTTTGCTCCTCTATCTTCTCCTTCAGCCTCTCCCTCTCCTCTTCCTCCGTAGCGGACAAGGAAGGGAGTTCGTCACCCTTATCTCCAGCAGTTTCCGCCTCGTTTTGCTGCAGCACAACCAGCAAGGAGTCCTGGATTAAATCAAGTTGATCGACGTCTATGGAATCAAATATCTCATCCGTGGAAAGACTGACCGTTGAGAGGGAATTCTCTCCCTGGATTTGGGCCTCCGGAGTAACCAGATCGCCGTCTGGAACTTCTTTTTCGCGCGGCCTGTGTTGTAAGTCCGTTGCCCCAGTCCGCTTAGAGACGTTCTTCTCCTTCATTGCGCGAAGCTTCTTCTCAACCCGCTCGGCGACGGTCGCTCCGTCTCTCTTCCTCTTCTTCTTCTTGGCGGTCTTCTCAGCAGCATCCGCGGCGGACCCCCCTAAATCGTGCTGGTCAGCGCGGACAGGTTCAGGATTCACAGCAGCCAATACCTTTGAGGGCGCGTCGTCCCCTACCTCAGTCCGCCGGTCCTCTTCGTCCAAGTCAACGATTTGCACCGAGGCATTGGGAGAAGATATGTCAGTCTCCATGTGTTCGCCAGCAGTGTCCGCCGAGGTTGCGGTTTTCTGAGAAGGGGCGGAATCCGACATGGTTGCCATCTTCTCGCTCCTCAACGGTTCGACGTCGACTACGGCATCCTTGTGAGCAGAAACATCGACGTGGCGGACTGCTTTGTCCGCAGGCTTCTGGCTCTGGGAACTCTCCCCTATGGAGCGGACAGGATCTTTTCCTGTCGACCTCTTTACAATCTTTTTGGTCTTCATAGGCGTTGTATGCTCTAGGTCGCCTTTTGCAGTAACGCTAGACAAGAAAGCTCCAAGTCTTGCCATGCCGGACTAGAAAGTTGAGACCACAAGTGGTGAGTAGCGCCCCGTATCGATCAAGATCCTCAACAGATCCAGACCCTCCAGCGATATTTATAGCGTTGGCGGCGTTTTCGAGGTTTGCGGACTCGGTGGTTAAGAGAACATTTTCGAAGTTTTCTGGAAACTTAAAAATGTGCGGGGATTATGTTAACCCCTCAGTCCGCAACATACTACAAGATTCCAAAGCCCCCCATTCAGCAGGCGCGGACAGGATTTGTCCGTCCGCCCAGTCCGGCACTGTCACCAGTCGGGCGCCAAGGGTGATACTCCAGCAGCGGACGCAAGGACCAGTCCGCTCAGTCCGCCGGCGCTTTGGGCAACAGGTTCTCCAGCGGCGGACGCAGTATCTCGTCCGCCCAGGCCGCCGCCCTCCAGTGGGCGCGCCCAGCAGCAGTGGAAGCTCCAGCTCGCGAGCCCAGTCCGCCACTTCTGTGCGGACTGGCGTGTTCTTTCTTTTTGCTTCCCGTCACCGCTGCCCGGTTCTCCTGTACCCCGGGCAGCCGGTTATTTTAGCCCTGCCCGTTTGGGCAGGCCCCCTATCCTATAAATAGGGGGGAGGTGTTGCACTCAAGGCACGCTGACTCGGACCCAGGAGCCTACTTGTTACAGGCTGCGGACTCGAATCCTGTGCCTTGCGGACTCCCCCTTGCTCTACTTCCCTCAGTCTTTTCTTTTCACTTGTAACTAGATCCTTCTTCAATCAAGGGAAAGCCCGTCGCAAGAGAGGCATTCAGGCCGCGACGGGCGAAGTCTGTTGTTGTCGTGGTTCACGGCCCTGCTCTTCTTCCAGCTCTCATCCGCTTAGTAGATCGCTACTCGCAGTCTCCCTATTCCCCCTGTGATCGAACAAGTTAGCTGGTTGTGCTCGACCCCCCTTGTGTTTTCGTGCATCAACACACCTCTACTTTTGGTGCAGGGGGTTGAAGTTCGTCAATCTGGCGAACAAAATCCCCAACTAGTCGGATAGATACCTCATCTTTGAGGGAAATATAGGGTTGCTGCTGGTCAACCTGCAAGTCCGGGACGAGGCCGCTTTTGGGAGCAGCGGGCTGGATGGCATGAAGAAGGAAATGTACAACTTTTTCAAAGGAGAGCGGCTTGACGTAAACCACTAGATTCCGCTACTGCCGTCTTTGGAGGGAGTTGAAGCGAAGGATAGTAAGTTTCAAACCGACCGAACTGATCTGTTGGTCGCGCGGCCTATGAACCGACTTCTCACTTTATCTTTGCAGCTGCTGTGGTGTGGCTTTTCCTGGCCATGTGGTAAGTGGAGAGGGCATAGCAGTGGATCCGTCAAAAATAAGTGCCATTCAGGAGTGGCCGATGTTGTCTTCGGTGGCTGAAGTGAGGAGTTTCCATGAACTAGCAGGCTACTATAGGTGTTTTGTTGAAAACTTCTCGCGGATCGCTTTGCCTCTGACTACACTGACAAGGAAGGATCAGAAGTTTATTTGGACACCGCAGTGTGCGCGAGCTTTTGAAGAGCTAAAGAATCGGTTGACCACGGCGCTTGTGTTGACATCGCCATGTGGTACCGACGGATATGAAATCTATAGTGATGCTTCAGGAAGCGGCTTAGGCTGTGTTCTTCTGTAATTTGGGAAAGTGATTGCTTATAGCTCACGCCAGTTGAAAGTACATGAGCGAAATTATCCCGTCCAAGACCTGGAGTTAGCGGCGGTGATCTTTGCACTGAAGTTATGGCGGCATTATCTTTATGGCATAAAAGTGGATATCTTTAGGGACAATAAAAGCATAAAGTATCTGTTGGAGCAGAAAGATCTGAATATGCGCCAACGAAGGTGTCTAGAGTTCCTTGGGGGCTACACCATTACGATTCATTATACTCCCGGGAAGGGCAATATTGTCGCTGATGCCTTGAGTCGGAGGGCTCCATCACGGGCAAATTGGTTGCAGATGCACGATGAGCGTCTGATCCAGGAGTTGGAAGCATTAGAGATTTCTTTTGTTGACAAGAATTCCACAGCCAATGCATGTTTGAAGTAGACGGATGTACAATATGACCTTGCGGACAGGATTCGACGGGCAACAGAGCTGGATGAAAGTCTTCAACGCTAAGCAAAAGATGGGCGATATGGCTAATTCTCTGGGGAGGACAACATTTTGCGGAAAGAGGGCCGGTTGTGCATCCAGAGTATATGTAAGTTGCGAGTAGAGTTTATGTACGAAGCTCACTTTTCGAAGTACTCAATTCACCCTGGGAGCACAAAGATGTTCGGTGATATGAAGAAGCTGTTCTGGTGGCCAGGACTAAAGAAAGATATCACTCATTATGTGGCTAAATGACAAACTTGTGCTTTGTTAAAAGCAAAATGCCAGAAGCCTGGCGGTTTTTTGAAGTCATTGCCGATTCCGGAATGGAAGTTTGATGATATTTTCAATGGATTTTGTGCACGGGTTGCCGAGATCTCAACTCGGGAATGATTCAATCTGGGTGATTGTAGACTGGTTGATGAACGTGGCGCACTTCCTTCCTAACAAACGAGATGATTCAGTGGAAAATTTGGCAAAGCTCTATGTGGAGTAGATCGTATGACTACACAGTGTTCCTCGTAGCATCGTAAGTGATCTTGATGGGCGATTTACATCGAATGATTGGATGCTAGTCTATCAACTGTTGGGTACTAAATTGATGTACAATATGGCCTTTCATCCCCAAATAGATGGCCAAACTGAGAGGACCAATAGGACCATGGAGGATATGCTCCGAATGTGCGCCCTGGGCTTTGGTAAGAGATGGGAAGATCATCTCTATATGGTGGAGTTTTCCTACAACAATAGCTACAAAGCGAGCATCGGTATGGCACCGTTTCAAGCTCTGTATGGTCGGAAGTGTCGTACACCGTTATATTGGGCTGAAGCAGGCAAATCCAAACTGTATAGGTGTAAAGAAGTCGATGAAGCGAACTCGACGATACTCTCTATTCGAGAGCGGCTACTGATAGCACAAGATCGACAAGTGAAGTACTACTACGCCAAGCACCGGAACGTGGAGTTCGCGGTGGGCGATTGAGTATATTTAAAGATCAAACCCTTCAAAGGCGTTTCCAGGATTTGGCATCTGAAAAAGTTACGTCTGAGATATCTTGGTCCGTTTGAAGTGGTGGAGCGAGTTGGGGAAGCTGCAAATCGGCTAGCTCTTTCGACAGACTTGGGTAGATTACATGTATTTCACACCTCGGTGCTTCGGAAAAGCCGTCAAAGATCCATCTCAAGTGATCGAGAATGATCGTGTGCCGGTGGAGTATGGGCTAATGATGAAGGTTAGGCCCATTCAGATCAAGGATCGCGCCGAGAAAAAGTTGTGGAACAAGGCAATCGGGATGGTCAAAGTCCGGCGGGACAATTGTGGCCATGAGGAGCTAACATGGGAGCGAAAGCAGACCATGCGAGCTGAAATTCCCGAGCTTTTTGCGTAAACTATTATGTAGTGCGTATCAAGGTGTATCAAACTTTGGTGAAGTTATAACATCTTGTTTTTGATTTCCTTACTGTGTGCAAATTTTGGGACGAAATTTATTGTAAGGAGGGGAGGGTTGTAACACCCCAAATCCCAAGAGTGGGTTCAAGTTGGGTGACACGGCCTGGGATACGGGCATGTCCCAGGGCGTGTCCTATTCGATATGATTGAACATCCTGGCGAGTGGTCGACGATTGTCGCTCGATGAAGAGCACACTAGAGGCGTGTCTGCTGCCGTGTAAGGGCACAGGGCCTGTGACACGGGCGTGTCACAGGCCGTGTCCTTTTCAGGATTTGTCAAGGGCTGTGAGGCCTGGTGAACACGGGCAGGACACGGGTGTGTCCCTGGGCACATGGCCTGTGACACGGGCGTGTCACATGGCCGTGCCTTGCTCGGGTTGAGATGAGTGTATACCACCTGAGGTGCACGGCCACATACACGGGCGTGTCTGAAGGCATGTCAAGTCACACGGCCTGTGACACGGGAGTGTCACATGGCCGTGTACTATTCTGGATGAGTCGATTGTGTGTGCTAAAGGTACACGGCCTGTGACACGGGCGTGTCATAGGCCGTATCAGCCAAAAAGTAGTCTTTTGTGGCAAAATCATGGTCGTCCATTTTCCTCAGCTAGGATCTGAGGTCCCAAGCTTCTCCATGCTGCTTTAAGGCCGAGAAAGAGACGATCTTTCTCATTGTGAACTAAGCCATTCTCTTTCTAAGGACGTAAGAGATAAGGTAGAGCAAGGAGGAGGAGGAGGAGGAGGAAAGGAGTCGGCCACCGGTGGAGTTGCTGAGTTCCGATTTGAGATCCGAGGATAGCATTGTAGAGGCAAGGCCGCTGCGATACTTTCTAGCCAGCTAGAATTCCATGACTCCAAAGCGATCGTCAAGGGTAACGATCTTCCTTCTTAGACATGTGAAGTCCTTCCTTTTTGGCATGTGCATGGATTTCCCCCACCAGAGGGTGGATTGTGAAGGGAATTCATTGGTTTGATTCTTGGAATCCCCACTAGTGTTGCATATAGATCCGGAAATGGAGTACGGAATAGGCATGCTGTGTGAACAGCATCTTGACAGGTTGGTCTGGATTGGTGATGTTGCATCTGTACATCGAAGAAGACTCTATGGTTAAACGTGTAGTGTATGGAGTCGACGGGTTGGACCTATAAAGGGCAGTAACAAGAAGTACAGGAGTGGTAGTCCAGGAAAAGACCACGGAGTCTGGAGTGGTACTGGGTTATTGTATTTGATGTATATTCCTATATAAATGTGGGTGTTTATATTAGTGGACATTCATGGTTGGAGTTCAGCATTTATGTTACAAACTTCCACTAGAATGCTTTGAGTTAGGATGCGTAACTCTAATATCAACCCGTGACTTCACCGCCTATTTTTTGGCATATGGTGTGGGGCTGCGACCAGACCTTCTATTATATGCTATATGAATGGATGGAGTCGTTACAATGCCTATTCCGTACTATACATTTTTGGATCTATATGCAAGACTCACTGGGGATTTCATGAATCAACCTAAAGGAACTCCCTCGACTTTCCACCTTTTGGTGGGGGATTCCATGCATATGCCAAAATAAGTACTTCAGTTGTCCAAGAAGAAAGATCATTACCATTGAAGATCTCTTTGGAGCTATGGCAAAGCGTTTCTACTCGGACGGAAATGATCGTCGCACTATCCTCCTCACAAATCTTGCTATGGCTTTAGATTCCAGCCCCAAATCCTCCTTCAATAGCACAACCAGAGCACTCAAACCCTAATAGCCGAGAGGGTCTGCTCCAGAACACGGGAATAAAGAGAATAGACAAAGGGAATAATGATTTCCAATTTACATTCTCTACAAATAAGGCATTGGGTTATCTTCCAGCCACATGATATCTTCCCCTCAAAACACATCAACGGCTCGGGATTAAAGCTGAAAAGTCAACCACCGCTCAGTGTCCGCACAACAACCACCTGACACGAGACACCGCTGGTCCTATCCATCTTTTCGACAATTCGTCGAACGGGACGAATTTCGTCGAATGATATTCGTCGAACGGGCGAATTTCATCGACCTCTGCTAGACAATTTTCATCGAGCTTTGCTCGACAAGTTTCTCGCCCAGCCATGCCAACTCTTGCCTGATACATTTTTGTGTGTTACAACCCTCCACTCCTAACAAAAATTTCGTCCCAAAATTTGGATACAACATCAGAACACAAAAACCAAGAAGTTATAACATAACTTTTCTTCAACAAAAATTTGTTACAACATTTTATGCTCTGTCTAAATAAACAAAACTTGATATACCATGTTAGTCAAACAGTTCGGTAAATTTAGCCTGCATTGTCTGCTACCGCTCCCATGTTAGCTCCTCACGGCCAAAATTGTCCCACCGGATCTTGACCATCGCAATTGTCTTGCTCCACAGCTGCTTATCCGCTTTATCTTCGATCCGAATGGGCCTAACCTTCGTCGTTAGCCTAGATTCGACCGATACCTGATCATTCATAATTACTTGAGCCAGATCCTTCACGTCTTTTCGAAGCACTGAGATGTGGAACACATCATGCAATCCACTTAATTCTGCCAAAAGAGCTAGCCGATAGGCAGCTTCGCCAACTCGTTCCACCAATTCAAACGGACCAAGTTATTTGGGACTCAGCTTTTTCAAGCGTCGAATCCTGGATATGCCTTTGAATGGTTTGATCTTTAAACAGACCCACTCGCCAACCGCAAATTCCACATTCCGGTGTTTGGCGTTGTAGTATTTGGCTTGTCTATCTTGGGCTATCAATAGCCTCTCCCGAATAGAGCGTATTGTCGAATTAGCTGCTTCGAATTATTTACGCTTATATAACTTAGATTCTCCTATTTCCGCCCAAGCAAACGGTGTACGACACTTGCTACCATAGAAAGCTTCAAAAGGTGCCATATTTATATTTGCTTAATAACTATTATTGTAGGCGAACTCTACCGTATAAAGATGATCTTCCCATCTCTTTCCAAAATCCAAGGTGCACATTCGAAGCTTTTCCACCATCATTATGTTGGTCCTTTCAGTTTGGCCATCCGTTTGTGGATGAATGACCATACTGAATGTTAACTTTGTCCCCAACACCTGATGGATTAACCTCCAATCATTGGAAGTGAAGAAACCATATCGATCACTTATGATGCTACGGGGAACACCGTGTAATCGTACAATTTGTTCCACATATAGCCTTGTCAAAACATCCACTGAATCGGCCCTCTTATTTGGAATGAAGTGAGCCACTTTAGTCAACCGTTCTACGATCACCCAAACTGAATTATTACCGCGTTGCGATCTCGGCAAACCGTGCACGAAATCCATCGAAATATCATCAAACTTCCATTCCGGAATAGGCAGCGACGTCACGAAACTGTCAAGCTTCTGGCATTAAGCTTTCACTAAAGAACACGTCTGACATTTAGCCACATAATGTGTGATGTCCTTCTTCAAACCCGGCCACTAGAACAACTTTTTCATGTCTTTGTACAACTTTGTGATCCTGGGTACATTGAGTATTTCGTAAAGTTAGCCTCATACATCAATTCTTCTCTTAGCTTACCCATACTTGGGATGCACAGACAACCATCTTTCCGCAAGAGGTCGTCATCCTAGGAGATTTGGCCATTTGACACACCCACTACATAGCGTTACAAGTTTGCATCAACTTTCGTTGCCTGTCAAACCCTGTCTGAAAGGTCATACTGGACCTCCATCCAGTTCAAATAAGTATTTGATGTGGCATTCTTGTCAACACAAGAAATTTATAACGCTTCCAACTCCTGGATCAGACGCTCATCATGCATCTGCAACTAATTTGCCCATGTTGGAGTCCTATGACTCAAGGCATTTATGACAACGCTTCCCTTCCCGGGAGTATAATGAATATCAAAGGTATAGTCCCCGAGAAACTCCAACCACCTTTGTTGTCGAATATTGAGATCCTTCTAATCCAAAATGTACTTTAGGCTCCTAAGGTCCGTGAATATATCCACCTTCACGCCATATAGATAGTGACGCCACAATTTAAGTGCAAAAATCACCGCCGCCAACTCCAAGTCATGGACGTGATAGTTTCGCTGATGCACTTTCAACTGGCATGAGCCATAAGTGATCACCTTTCCAAACTGGAAAAGAACGCAGCCTAAGCCGCTCCCTGAGTCATCACTATAGATCTCATAGCCGTCTGTACCACATGGCGACGTCAAAACGGGCGCCGTGTTCAAACGATTCTTTAGCTCTTCAAAAGTTCACGCACACTCTGCCGTCCAAACGAACTTATGATCCTTCCTTGTTAATGTGGTAAGAGGGAAAGCGATCTGTGAGAAGTTTTATAAAAAAACGTCTGTAGTAGCCCGCCAATCCAAGGAAACACCTGACTTCGGCCACCGAAAACAACACCGGCCACTCCCATACGACTCTTATTTTTGACAGATCCACCACAATGCCCTCTCCACTCACCACATGGCCAAGAAAAGCCACTGACGATAGCCAGAACTCACACTTAGAGAACTTGGCATAGAGCTGATTTCTCCTCAAGGTGTGCAACACCTTCCGTAAATGGTTCGCAAGTTCTTCTTCTGATTTAGAGTTCACCAAAATGTCGTCGATGAAGACGATCACAAATAGATCCAAGTACTCTCTAAAACTGCGGTGCATTAAATCCATGAACACTGATGGTGTATTATAAATCCTAAACGGCATTATAGTGAAATCGTAATGACCGTAGCGTGTTCCAAACACTGTCTTAGGAATATCACCTTTCCGAATACGCAACTGGTAGTAGCCAGATTTCAAATCAAGCTTTGAGTATACTGTCGATCCAGCCAGTTGATCAAACAAGTCATCTATCCGTGGAATCAGATATTTCTTTTTCTCCATCAACTTGTTCAATTCACGATAGTCGATACACAATCGCAGGCTACCATCCTTCTTTTTCACAAAGAGAACAGGTGGGCTCCAAGGTGACATACTTGGGCATATATAACCCTGTTCCAACAACTCGGTAGTTAAACTTTTAGTTCCGCCATTTCCTTTGGCGCAATTCGATATGGCATGCGGGCCACAGGTTTTGCACCTGGCACGAACCCAATCGAGAAATCAATCTCCCGCTGTGGTGGTAACCCCGAAACTCCTTTGGAAACACATCAGCAAACTCCCAAACAATCAGAACATCACTCACACCGGCCTTTGGCTCAATAGCCTGAATAAGTGTGAAGAATAACTCCGCTCCCTTCCGAACAACATTGACAACTTGGAGGGCAGACTTCAAGATCCCGCTCGCTCCTCACATACCAGTGAATTTATTCTCACACTCGTTATTCTGGCGCTGTGTGATCTCCTTTGAATTGCAATCAATAGAGGCATGCTGCTCCGAGAGCCAGTCCATACTAAAGATCGCATCAAACTCCGATATCGGTAGCACAAATGCTTCCAACCCGAAATCCTGACTTCCTATTCGTACCTCCATAAAGCAAGCTCTATCCGCATGCGTCACACATCCGTTCGGTAATAACACCTTCACACTATCTTCCATCAGACGAATCGGCACTCTGATCTGTAACACAAATTCCACAGATAGAAACGAATGCGAAGCACCCGTATCATACAATGCTCTCACCGGATAGTCTCGAATCAGGACAAAGTCTAAGAAAAACGCATCATACACAAGTTACATACAAGGTATAAAATATTTAAAGGAAATAAATAACTTAGATCGTACCTATGATGACGTCACTTTGCTTTTATGGCCTCCGGCTGGCCAATATTATATGCTCAAGCTGCGCCTGGGATACATAGGACTCCACCACTACATTTCCATTATCAGCATATGACGCTCCTGCCATCTTTTAAACATTTGGTGGACCAAACCGACAGTCACGGGCTATATGCCCCACTATACCACATGTATAGCAGGTCCCAGACTCTTGCCTCGAAGTTGCTCCAGATGCAACACTCGTGGGCGCCTGTGAAGAAGACTTGGCTCTCTTGCCCCATTTCCTTCGGTAGTTTGATTTCCTTGGGTGAGGCACTTCGAACTCTGACTTTATCACAGCCAAGTCCATTTTTCCTTGCACCCTCTTCATATCTTTTTCCAATTCACACGCCGTATCCACCAACGCTTGAAGCCCCTGGTTCACCGAACTCGAGATCAGGAATCGCAACTCATCCAGCAGCCCTTCATATAACCGATTGGTTTTACGTTGTTCATCAGCGAGGATAGACCACGCATAGCGTCCCAACTGTGTAAACTCATGTAGGTAGATGTCAACACTACTTTCTCCCTGAGTTAGATATTGGAACTCATTTTTCATGGCGATGCGCCGTGCTGCTAGCAAATGCTTTGCCAGGAACAATCTCGAAAACTCATCTATGAGACTTCTGTTAATTGTCTGCCCGGTAAATGGTGCAACTCTATCTCGTCCCACCGTAGCCGGGCCTCACCTTCCAGCAAGAAGTTGGCCAAGGTGACATTATTTTCTTCCTTCGCCCTTATCGCCGTCAATATTCTCTTGACGCTGGACAACCAATCCTCTGCTTGAGTCGGGGATTCCACACCCGTAAACATAGAAGTATTGAAGCTCATAAATGGCTTCAACCACCGTTCAGCTGCTCGAGGATCAACAACAGCATCAACAGGTTCTGGCCTCACACCAACCTTTTCTGGCACGATTGCAAGTTGCGCCTGCCCAGTTGGCTGCGCATGAATCATTACAAACAACCGAGGAGGACATATGTGGTTCCAAAGTACGACATATGTGGTTCCAAAGTTGGTAAACAGATTTCCTATAATATGACTTGTTATCATTGTAGAAAACATGGGATTGTAATAGTTGACTGCCCAGTCAAAAGAAGAGAACATGGTGAGAAAAAGGATCACTAGCGAAAAGGCAAGAAGGAGAAATCCCTCATTGCTAAGAATCAAAAAATATGGACTGACACCCCTCATCAGAGTCAGAAGAAGAAGAGGAAGAAGACTACATTGGGATGTACTCTACTGAAGAAGGAGCTGTAGAAGCAGACTGCATCAAAAGGTTGGCTGCTTTAGAAGAAGAAGCTGAGAAGGTTCATCCTGCTGCTAGGATTGAAGACAGGGCCCCTCTATCACAGTCTGATGGTGATTTAGAGGTGGATTATGAAAGTGCAAGTCAGATCTGATATACTCTATAGGGGGGGGGGTGAATAGAGTATGGTGCTTGGTAAAAACTTTTTACAACAGTTGTTGTATTCTTATGTGAACAGGGAAGCAAATAATATAAAGTAAATCTAAACAAAAAGCAATCACAGATCAATCACAAATCAAAGCAAGAAACAAAAAAAAAGTGAGCAACCAAATGACAAAAGGAGCTATAGTGGTTCCCCAATCAGCCTAGGTACATCCACTCTTCTACCACCCTAGGTAGGAATCCACTGCATGATGAGTTGATCAGGTGTCCTGGGCACCAATGAGCTTTTGATAAGGTGCTCAAAAACCAAACCAGATTTTTTGATCAGGTGTCTTGCCGCCACTGAGTTTTGATAAGGTCTCAGAAACCAATCGCAAACTTTTGAAGGGAGTTTGAAAAACCCCTTTACAGCAGAGAGAGAGAGAGAGGGATGAGAAGATCTACTTTGTCAACAGTCAGAGAGAAGATAGTGGATGTTGTCAAAGCTCACCCTGATATCTTGAGTTGTTTAGGAAGTGAAGCTTTGCAGTAGGGTGATAGGCCTTCAAATGATTTGATCTCCAGCAAATGATGATTTCAGCAACAACTGAAATGTGAGGTGTCTGGAGTCTGGAATGATGATGGTCTTTGAACACTTGAATCAAGAGAGATCTGAAAGTTTCAGTTGATTGATCTCCTTTTGTGATGAGTGTTCTTGTATGAATCTTTGAGACTGAGAATGTCTGAAACTCTCTTTCTTTCTCTTGTGTGATTGTTGTGGTAAGTGCTATTGCAGAAAAAATTGTTTCTATGATTTTTCAGAGTCCCTCTTGTTACAGAAGTTGAATATCTCTTTTATTCCTTTAATCTGAATAGAAATGATCCATTGTCCAAGATAGCCGTTGGCCTGTCATAAATGACTTCCTTAATTGCAATTGTCTTTTGGAGGAAAGTCCAATAAAATATTCCTAGAAAATTCCTTGAAACTTGCTCCAGATTAATTGAAAATGGCTAGAAAATCTCTGAATTAAATGCTGAGAATAATTCCTCAACTGTCTGAATTTGAATCTTGAAAATCATCTAACTCTTCAGAAAAACGTCGAACTGAGCTCCACTATCATTGAACTAAGCTCAGAGACTTGGACTGAAATAGAGATCGTCGATCTGAGCTCAACTATTGTCGAACTGAGCTCAGAGATAGAGAATCAAACTGGAGTCAAGAACATCGATCTGAGCTCGAAGATCGTCGAATGGAGTTCGACGACTTGTTGAAGTTGAGCTCAGAGATCGTCGAATGGAGTTCGACGATCCGTCAAAGTGAGCTCAACGATCGTCGAATGGAGTTCGGCGATTCGTCGAACTGAGCTCGACGATCTTGAGGGCAGCTTCCAAACCTAACTACTAACCCTTAGACTCAATTCTAATTGACCTTTAGATCTATACAATGAGGTCAAAACAGGTTTCCTAAAGACATAGTGATCCTTGCCCAAATTAGTAATAGGGTGTTGCAACAATCTCCCCCTATTTGGGTTAGGATTACTATTTACAGATATTGGAAAAATTAAACATATACAAAGCAACAATATAACAAACAAGACATTGCATAAACACAGACATAATGTCAGATAGTTTAGAAATCAAAATAACTATCACCTTACAGAATTACTCCTTTTCTTTGCTCTTTATAAGTACTATTTCTCTGTTTGGATTGAGAGCTTCCTTTTTAGATCTTCTATCATCAGCTGCACCTAAAGAGGTTTGTTGCTTAGGCCTGGGCACTACAGCTTCAGGGTGCTGCTTCATGTAGCTTAATGAATCAAAGAATTTACTGGATGAATATCTTTCAAGTTCCTTCTTTCTTTGATCAGATAAAGTAGTAATACTGGAAGTGTCTTTGCTTGTTCTCTGGCTTTCTTAATCTGGTCCAGAGCATCTAATTCTTTCATTCTAGCTGTCCATGAAGTAGGATTGTTCTCTGGATCCTCAAAAGGAACTGGAGGCTCATATCTATTTGAGGGATTGTTTGGAGGAGCTCTGGAGGAGACTAACTCTTTAAGCTTGTAATGAAAGGGACCTGAAGTAATATCAGTGGAAGCTTGTCCTTCCCTTGAATAAGGGTGTTGCCTGGAATGTCCTTTGGAATAAACTTGAAATTCTCTTTGTTTTCCTCTGTAGTTTCCTCTCCTTGACTGGTAGCCTCTGGATTGACTTCCTCTGTATTGGGATCTACCTTGAGGTTGATAGGAGGATTGGCTTTTGGCAGAAGGTTGAACAGCTGAACTACCACCTGCACCTGCATAAGGTGAGGGAGGAGGAGGAGGATGATTGAACTGTGAAGATCCTTTCTCATACTTTCTCTTTTTCTTCATAGCCTTCAGTTGATTTTTGGAGTATTGCATCCAATGTTCTGTGATTGGACAGTTATGCAGTATGTAATCAGGAATATCATTTGTATCTTTTACTTTGGCTGTGGGGACTCACTTCATTGCTTTGCTTCGGGCTTTTCTTTTCCTTGCAATAGTTGCAGAGGAGTCATCCGAGTCTGTCCTATACTGATCACTTTCTGAGTTTTGATCATCATATAGTGCATCAATCCTTTTGAGATAGTCTATCTGTTGTTGAGATTGAGCAGAAGTAACAGTAGTGAGAGAAATAGTAACAGCAACAGCAGGAAGAGAGGTAGAAATAACACTGACAGAAGAGGTCATGGTAGCAGTAGTAGATACAGCAGTAGCTGGGGCAGTTGATTCAGATATAACAGTTTCAGCAGTTTCAGATACAATTCTTTCAGATACAACAGTTTCAGTAACAGAAATAACATCAGTAGTAACAGCAGGCTCAAAGTCAAATGCCTCTGTCATATGTATATCCTCAGATATTAAAACATCAGAATTAACAACAATATCAACAATATCAGTACTTTCAACAGAAACTGAAGGAGCAGCAGCAGAAAGGGACTTTACAAAAGAATGTATTATACTGGTGTCACAGCTTAAAATAGGCACAATGGCCTTAGAGAGATCTTCAGATGGCTGGACTGCAGTGTGCTCTGGAAGACAACTGAAATAAATAGAATCAAAATCTGATAATAGTGACCTGAGGTCCATTGAGAAAACTACAACTTGAGATGTTGAGGCTTGAGCTTGAACTGAAGTAACAGCAGCAGCAGGCAATCTTTCCACTTCACGAGGCATCTCCCCCTGCCTAGATTCAGTCAGGACTGGATCAAGGCACCTAGATAAAGGGATTGCCTGAGGAGGAATGAGAGAGGAGAGCCTGGCAGACAGATCTGCAACTGACTTGAGAAGTGGAGCCAAGGAGGTCTCCAACAAGAGTGATAGCCTGAGAGCTATCAGCTCATAGAGTCTGTCTGCTAAAGCTGGAAGATCTACATGCTCAAGAGGGACTTGAGCAGAGGTAGGGACTGAAGGTGGAGCAGCTGGAGATGTGGGTGGAGAGCTGGTGGATGGTGGAAATGAAGGTTGAGATATGGGGATTGTGGAAATTGAAGATAATGAGGTTAAAATAGAGGGTGTGAAGGAGGGTTGTGCAATGATATCTTGAAGCAATTATTGATAGGATGTGGATGAAGAGGGTAGATCAGGAGGGGATGAAGGGGAATCATCCATAAAGGAATCATCCAGAAGTGTGAAAGATGGAAGATGAGATGATGAGTCAATGTCTTGTTGTGGGTAGTGATGTAAAGGATGGAAGAGTTCTTCTGTGAGTGGTGGAGGTGGAGAAGGAATAGAAGTTGGAGATGGTCTGGAAATTATGATGGTGGATGTGACTGGTGTAGAAGAAACAAGAGGTGGAGGAGGAGAAGAAGCAGGCAAGTCTTCTGCAGGGGCAGAGACTTGAGGGGAAGAGACTGCAACAGTTCTTGTGCCTGAAGTTGCACTTGCAGAGAGCCTGCTGGGCTTCATAATTTGCCTGTCCCACTTTCCAAACAGGGCACAGGTGAGCCTCTTGGAGGCATTAATGTGCACCGCACTAGAAACTAGCAGAGCAGGACATCTATTCTGAAGAAACAGCCCTAATATTCTTCCAAAATTAACAAATGTTTTGTTGATTTTCTTCTTGATTAGGTCAAAGAAGATTTCTCCCCAGTTCAATTGTTTTCTGTCCACAAGAGCAACCATCAAGCAGAGCTGATACCTGGAGATGGTATCATGGGCTGAGTGTTTGGCCAACAGGACTTTGCCAACAACATCAGCTAGGAATCTGTACTCAACAGATAAATTTTTCTTCAGCAGCTTGCTAGGGTTTGCATCTGAATGTCTCATTCTATTAAGCATAGTAGAAAATTCTTCTCCAGACATCTCCGCAGAATCCTCTCCAGAATTTAATTGAAAAATCTCTGTCAGGGCAGCAGGTGTGAGAGATACCTGGGTTCCTGAAATTGTTCCAACAACTGTATTCTGATCCTGAGTGTGGGCAGTATACACCCATACCTTGATTTCATCTACTGCTAACTTGATCCTGGTAGTCATTATTGTAACTAGATTTTGTTCCTTGAAAAGTTCTAGAATATCTTGGAAAATTTGATCACTGGTGCTGAAAGAATCCATGTCAATGTCAAAACCTGCATCAAATTTCATTGTGGCCAGGACTGCAACTGAGACGGCCATTGATTCTGGCGGTTGTCTGACATAGAATTCTTCTTTGATATCTCCATTGAGAAAAGCACTCTTTACATCCATCTGGTATACTTTGAAACCTTTGTGTGCTGCATATGCTAAGAAGATTCTTATGGCCTCCAACCTTGCAACTGGTGCAAAAGTCTGGTAATAATCTATCCCTTCTTCTTGAGAGTACCCTTGAGCAACTAGCTTAGCCTTGTTCCTTACAATGAACCCTTGATCATCGAACTTATTTCTGAACACCCACTTTGTTCCAACAATGGAGTGATCCTTAGGCCTTGGTACTAGTTCCCAAACTTTGTTCCTTTCAAATTGATGCAACTCTTCTTGCATTGCAATGAACTAGTGTGGATCTTGCTCTGCATCTTGAATGGATTGAGGTTCAATTTGAGATAGGAAGCAAGTGTGCATCAGGTTTTGGTTGACCTGATTTCTGTTTTGCACACCAGTTGAGATGTCTCCAATCACTTGGGAGATTGGATGGTCTCTTGATGTTACTAATTCAATAGGAGGTGTTGATTGTTCACCAACCTGTGTTGTTGTTTCCTCTGGTGGTACAACAACTGGCTCTTCAAGAAGTTTCTCTTCAAGGTGTTGAATGTCTTCTTCTTCTTCACTGCCTTCCTCTTTTTGAATGATTTGTAATCTATTTAAGTCTTCAGCAAGAGAATGTACCTGCAAGGGTTCTATGGTAGAAGTGTTCTTCTCCTTGAAAGACATGTTAGATTCATCAAAATATATGTGAACAGATTCTTTAATTTTAAGAGTTGATTTATTATATACCATATAAGCCTTACTGATCATGGAGTATCCCAGAAACACTCCTTCATCAGCTTTAGCTTGAAATTTTGCTAAGTACTTCATGTCATTATTGTGAATGTAACAGATACAACCAAAAATTCTAAAATAATCTACTTTAGGTTTCTTCCCTTTGAGTAATTCATAGGGAGTCTTGCCCTTCAGTTTATGTATTAAACTTCTATTCAACATATAGTTGGAGGTGCTCACTGCCTCTGCTCAAAAAGATAGAGGAAGGTGAGCATCTGACAACAATGTAGTGGCAGATTCAATAAGGGTTCTTTTTTTCCTTTCAGCTTCCCCATTTTGTTGAGGAGTTCTAGGAGCTGAGAAAGTATTCCTGATCCCTTCACTCTGACAGAACTCTTGCATAAGAAGAGAATCAAACTCTGTCACATGATCACTTCTGATCAGGAAAATGTGAGTATTGAACTCAGTCTGTATGCATTTGAGAAACTCTGTCAAACACTTAAAGTTATCAGACTTCTTCCTCAGAAAGAACACCCATGTGAATCTAGAGAAGTCATCTACAACTACTAAAGTGTAAGATTTCCCTCCTAAGCTTTGTACTGTAATGGGTCCAAAAAGATCCATGTGTAACAGATACAAAATCCTAGGTGAATCACTCTTATTAAGTGACTTGAAACTATTTTTGGTTTGCTTGCCTAATTGACAAGCCCTCCAGAGTCCTTCCTTCTTGTAGGGGCCAGAAGGTAGTCCTCTAACAAGGTTGTCCTTGGATAGCCTAGCAATGGTTCTAAGGTTTATATGCCCTAGTCTCTTATGCCATAACTCATTAGGTCTACAAATAGAATTAAACAGGCAAATATCTACTTCTGTTGAAAGAAAGTCTACTAAATAGATGTTACCTTTCCTTTTACCTGTCAACACAGTTGTGTTGTCCTCTGACTTGATCCTGCATAAGGATTTGCTGAAAGTCACCTGGTAGCCTTCATCACATAGCTGACTGATGCTGATCAAGTTGTTCTTCAGTCCTTCCACCTAGGCTATTTTCTTGAATGTGACTGTGCCAATTTGGACTGCACCATATCCTTTTGTTAGTCCAAAGTTTGAATCACCAAATATGACTTTGGGTCCAAGCTTGGCTTTGAAGGATGTGAAGTTATCCATATTTCCTGTCATGTGCTTTGAGCACCCATTATCCAGGTACCATTGCTTGTTAGATGTTGGATAGGTCTTCACCTGCACAAAAGCAATTTACTTGTTTTTGACCCATTTTACCTTGGGCCTAGGTTGATAACCTTTAAATTCAGAAATAAATAACATCCCTGGTTGACTCTTATAACCTTCAGGATGATATCTCCTTGGAGGTATTATCCATTCAGTATAAGGGTTAAGTCTGGATGAAGGACCCCTAGGATTGAAATTTGATTTACCCTTGAAGAAGTTTTCAAATCTCTGATCTCTGCTCGACGATCGTTGAGCTGCGTTCGACGATCTTGGGTCAGATCGTCGAGCTCCGTTCGATGATCGACTGTGGCAGAGTTCAGGGTTTATAGATCGTCGACCTGATTTCGACGATTTTGCCTGAGATCGTTGATCTGCATTCGACGATCGTCAAGCTCCGTTCGACGATTTCTGTTGAACAATTGATATCTTGGGTAAGTCAGAATTCTTCCTAGCTACCTCTACAACTCCCTTCCCTTTATCAGAGATAAACTTAATTGGGGTTGTTAGTATTATAGGTTGGCTAGATGAAGTACCCAAGCCCAGTGTACTATTGAATCTAGAGTTCACTGTGCTTGTGATGTCCATTAGCTTGATGCTTCTCCCATTAAGGGATTCTTCAAGTTTTTTGGCCTCTGATAGCTCACTTTTCAGTGAAACTATCTGCTCCCTACAGCACTCCAACTCCTTAGAGAGTTTGAGGTTTTCTGATTTTAAGGAACTGTGTTCATATAATTGATTTCTGAGAGAAATGATTTCCTTCTCAGATTTTAAAAAGTCTAAACATAGTGCTTTAAATTCATACTTAAAGTCCTCAGAATTGAAATCAAATGAGTCTATTACCTGGTCCTCTTCAGGTTGAGTCTCTGATTCAGATTCTGACTCTTCTGCATCAGAATTGTGTTGTGAGGAATTGATAGCCATCATACAGAATTCCTTTTCTTCAGCATCATCCTCATCATCACTTGAGCTGGATGAAGCTTCAGATTCCTCTTCTGTCTCACTCCAAGATTCAGCAACAAATCCCTTCCTTGTGTGTTTGTTGTTGCTTGAGGAGGGTTTTCCATTGCTATTCTTCTTGAAGTCCTTCTCTTTTCTTCTTTCTTTATTGTCCTTTCTGTCCTTGTTTTTGTTCTCTGGACAGTCAGGCACAATGTGGCCTAGTTTCCTGCAACCAAAGCAAATAATTTCTTTATTATTTGATTTATCATACCTTGGCTTGTCATGCTCTTTGTATGATCTCTTCCTGAAGTCCTTTCTGGCCATTTTGTAAAATCTTTTGGCCAGTAGACTAAGCAGCTCATCATTGCCTGTGACCTTGTCTTCAGGCTGATCTTCAGTGGCTTTGAAAGCTATTGACTTTTCCTTTCTTGTGGCTGGTGAGGCAGCCTTCTGCTCTTCTTCTCTATTTTTAATGAGCATCTCATAAGACTTGAGCTTGCCCAAGAGAGCTTCTTTTGTGATCTCATTGAGACTTCTGGCATCCTTGACTGGCCAGATCCTTGAGTCCCAAGTGCTTGGGAAGCACATTAGGATTTTATCATTTAGCTCAGTCAATGAGATCTCCTTATCCAAAGTTTTCAGTTTATTGACTATCAGACTGAGTATATTATACATGTCTGCTACTGACTCAGCTTCTCCTTTCTTGAAATTCTCATATTGGGATATGAGGTGAGATCTTCTGTCTTTTCTCTCATCAGCAGATCCTGAGACTATCTCAGATAGCTTGTCCCAGATGTCCTTTGCTGAGTTGCATTTAGCTACCTTTTGGAAAATCTCATCAGACATAGTCTGAGCAAGAATGTTCATAGCTTTTACATCTGCAACTTTCCATTTCTTTATCTTTGCATCTGTTTCTGAGGGAGGTGGAACAACATTTGTACTTGTGTTCTCTGGAGGTCTTGGACACAATGTCAAAACAGAATTGAAAATGTCCTCATCAATAGAATTCATGTAGAGTCTAATCCTTGCCTTCCAAAGTGCATACTTGGATAGATTGCACACTGGAGGTCTGGTGCTAGCATAATCTTTGTTTTGGGCCATGTTTTGTGAAGAAATAATTCTAATAACAAAATCAAAACAAGCAGATCTAACTATAGTAATCTTTGTGTTCAGGTGTTAGCCTGTGCAACCACTGAGATGTCGTATTTTTAACCAACCTCGCTTTGATTCCAATTGAAAGTGCAAGTTAGATCTGATATACTCTAGAGGGGGGCGAATAGAGTATGGTGCTTGGTAAAAACTTTTTACAACAGTTGCTGTATTCTTATGTGAACAGGGAAGCAAATAATATAAAATAAATCTAAACAAAAAGCAATCACAGATCAATCACAAATCATAGACAGAAACAAAAATAAAGTAAGCAACCAGATGACACAAGAAGTTATAGTGGTTCCCCAATCAACCTGGGTACATCCACTCTTCTACCACCCTAGGTAGGAATCCACTGCAGGATGAGTTGATCAGGTGTCCTGGGCACCAATGAGCTTTTGATAAGGTGCTCAAAAACCAAACCAGATTTTTTGATCAGGTGTCTTGCCACCACTGAGTTTTGATAAGGTCTCAGAAACCAATCACAAACTTTTGATGGGAGTTTGAAAAACCCTTTATAGCAGAGAGAGAGAGAGAGAGGGATGAGAAGATCTTCTCTGTCAACAGTTAGAGAGAAGATAGTGGATGTTGTCAAAGCTCCCCCTGAGATATTGAGTTGTTCAGGAAGTGAAGCTTTGCAGTAGGGTGATAGGCCTTCAAATGATTTGATCTCCAGCAAATGATGATTTCAGCAACAACTGAAATGTCAGGTGTCTGGAGTCTCGAATGATGATGGCCTTTGAACACTTGAATCAAGAGAGATCTGAAAGTTTCAGTTGATTGATCTCCTTTTGTGATGAGTGTTCTTGTATGAATCTTTGAGACTGAGAATGTCTGCAACTCTCTTTCTTTCTCTTGTGTGATTGTTGTGGTACGAGCTGTTGCAGAAAAAAATGTTGTTATGATTTTTCAGAGTCCCTCTTGTTACAGAAGTTGAATATCTCTTTTATTCCTTTAATCTGATTAGAAATGATCCATTGTCCAAGATAGTCGTTGGCCTGTCATAAATGACTTCCTTAATTGCAATTGTCTTCTGGAGGAAAGTCCAATAAAACATTCCTTGAAAATTCCTTGAAATTGCTCCAATTAATTGAAAACGGCTACAAAATCTCTGAATTAAATGCTGAGAATAATTCCTCAACTGTCTGAATTTGAATCTTGAAAATCATCTAACTCTTCAGAAAAACGTCGAACTGAGCTCCACTATCGTTGAACTGAGCTTAGAGACTTGGACTGAAATAGAGATCGTCGATCTGAGCTCAACTATCGTCGAATTGAGCTCAGAGATATAGAATCAAACTGGAGTCAAGAACGTCGATCTGAGCTCGAAGATCGTCGAATGGAGTTCGACGACTTGTTGAAGTTGAGCTCAGAGATCGTCGAATGGAGTTCGACGATCCGTCGAAGTGAGCTCAACGATCGTCGAATGGAGTTCGACGATTCGACGATCTGAGCTCGACGAAATGACTTGGTCTCCAAAACTGAAAAACCTAGTCTTCAGGGCAGCTTCCAAACCTAACTACTAACCCTTAGACTCAATTCTAATTGACCTTTAGATCTATACAATGAGGTCAAAACAGGTTTCCTAAAGACATAGTGATCCTTGCCCAAATCAGTAATAGGGTGTTTCAACAGATTATAAAGCATACAACTGCTAGTTTGGGCTGATGGCTATGTTTGATGAAGAATTCAGCCAGGATCATCCTGGTCTAAGCAAGGTAATTTTTGTTACTAGCACTTCTTGTTCAGATTATGAATCAGTTCCAGATTCTTGTGCCTCTGCATCAAGTGGTGATGATGGCTCAGAATCTGAGGGAGACATCAATCAATTGATTGATAATTATGGTGCACTTCTGCGGGCTATAAAGAATAGCAAGCTCCTGGTCAAACATCAGGCTCAGGAAATTGCTTATTTAAAGATTACTGCTTCAGAATTAACAAAATTGCTGGATCTGAAAATGCAAGAAGTCAGCAAACTGAAGAATGTAATAATCATTCAGATGAGCACCATAACCTTCAAGAATAACCACATGTTGATCTGGATCAGTGTACGGACATAGACATTATGTGTGAAGCCTACCCGGACATGTTTGTCTAGATCGGTGATATTGCATTTGTTATGGTTTGCTGGAGAAGACTCTGTGATTTCGGTTTTCGGGTTTCTACGCGGTAGATTGCTGCAGGGATCGTTGGGGATTAACTCCAAGGTGCACCCAGAAAACTAAGTGGAATCCTTGTTCTGCTAGCTTGGCAGTCAGGGAACCGGCCTTGAACATAACTGGGTTATGCGAATGTTTGGAATAGTAGGATCCGAGAGAAGCTTGGCTCGTGCGTACGTCTTAATGTGAACTACGCGTTATGAGCAACAGGAAAGTGGAATCGGACCTAGGCTATGTGGTTCAGTGCAAGAGACCCGAAAAGGGGACTGTCTGTTGGCATAGTCGGGAGCCTTAGACGGTGATCAGAAAGGCTAGGTGCTCACGAGGTTGCCATCCTTGGGGTGGTGGTGAAGACGATGAAGTGTTAGGATTCACCGATAATGTACCCTGAGTGCACGGGGTGTTTGGCCGTGCGATCCTACACCTGTGGCATGGTATGCTTGTTCTATATTGTTTAGCTGGGCTAATGAATTGCAGGGAAGGAGGACCGCCGTCCTGAGTTAGGGGCGGGGTCGTTATAATTTGGTCGTCTTTGGCTGACCGTATCTTTGTTTGCCACCGTGCGGTGGAATGTTGCTTGCAGGTGTTGCGGAGCCGAGTACCAAATAGCGGGCTGGATCCTATGTTGTTGTGCTGGCCCTAGAAGGCCAAAGCGAATAGTTATTCTTTATTTTGTCATGTGTGGTCAGCGTGCGAGCCGATGTATGGAAAACATTATATTGCTAAGTGAACTCTTGTAAGGCCATAAGGCCAGGTATCTTTCAGTGTATTTGTTTTTCATTCTAGTTGTAGTGGTTGTTTACATTCATGATTATTGGATTACTATTGTGGGTTCTTTCAATTGTTTGAAAGCTTCCACTAGAATGCTCTGTGTTAGGACGAGTAGTCTTAATTGGATAGTTTGGTTATTCATACGTAACCCTTCCGACTGTCCGTGGTATATGGCATCGGGTTCCAGATGGACCTTCTACTATATGCCATACGATGGATGGGGGTGTTACAATTTGGTATCAGACTTTTGGTTACGGTCAGGCTTAAATGAATTCGTGGGCGAATTCTTTTAAGGGGTGGTGACCACATGTGTGCGTCATCATTATAATATCTAAAAGAACGCATGAATGTCCACTTAGGAATGAAAAATACACTTATTTTATGAAACCTGAGTGTTCCAATAATTGCTTTTAGCAATTTATTTGTCGTCTAATCTTGTGTCTTTGCTATTATATGTAGCTAGGAGCGGTGCTGGTCAGTCGGAGCGTCCACAATCTACGGAAAGTAGTGCACCGAGGGACGTGTCTACAACACCTCCTTCAGTGGAAACCATCAGGTTGGTGGCTGAAGCAGTCTTTGCGATGATAAATGCCCAAGCTGCAAAGCAGTTGCACCACGCACCACCTGTTGTTGAGCAAGAACCGGTTAGTGCAGCAGAGCCGAGAGTGGTGGAGCGCGCGACAGTGGATCAGGTAGAGCTGAGGAGTGCTACAGAGAGACAGCTCAAGCATGTAATTGGCTTTAATCCTCCGAGATTCAATGGGGTTGGAACGCCAGCTCAAGCTGAGGATTGGCTCTCTACGATAAAGAGGGTCTTGACAGCCACGTTAACTGAGGAGTGGAAGAAGACCACCATAGCGACCTTCCTTTTGGCTTGTGAGGCGAGGCTGTGGTGGGATGAGTTGGAGTTTCATCTCTTAGTGGGAAGGCAGCTTGCTAATGTGACTATGGAGGAATTCTCAAGATTGTTCTTGGCCAGATATTTACCCTCTGCTCAGAAGCTTGAGATGGAGAATCAGTATCTTGGGTTGACTCATGGAGCCAGAAGTGTGGATGAGTATCTCCACGAGTTTACACGGTTGGGTCGGTATGCGGGTGCTATGTTTACGGAAAAAGAGAGGAAGACCAACCGATTTTATGAAGGTCTACACGGCGACCTACAGTTACTCCTTACTGGGCCTAAGGAGCGGGGCTTCCTAGCCTTCGTTAATTCGGCCCGATCATTGGAAAAGGTTGTGAAAAAAGTGCAAGAGAAGAGGGACCCAGGGGAAAAGAAGGCAGAGTTCAAAGTGTCGAATGCAAAGTCAGGATTCCGCAGATGGAACAAGAAGCAGAGGACTTTGAACTCAGACCCTTTGTCTGGTACGTCGGGGGCAACCACTAGTCGAGTCCCAGAAGCTTGCTACAAATGTGGGAAGACGGGGCACTTTGCTCGTGAGTGTTGGAGCGGACGTGCAAAGTCTGAGAGGAAGCCTGGAGCGACCTATGAAGAGAAAGGGAAGGCGGTAGTGTCAATCGCGTCCCATCATGCTCCAGCCCAGCCTAGAGTTTATAATCTTGGTCTGCAAGAGGCCATAAAGCAAGCTGACATGGTGACAGGTATGAGTTAAATTTTTGCAGTTTAACTTTATGTAGTTGTTACATCTTTTTATATGTTAGCTTGTTATTCTTGGTGCTAGGCTTCGTGTTGATTTTCAATTGTCCGGCGAGAGCCCTGTTTGATATGGGGGCATCACATTCCTTCTTGTCTGAAAGATTCATGTCGCGCATCGGGGTCCCTTCCTCGATTGCAAAAGACAGGTTGGATGTATTGTTGCCCAATGGGTGCTCAATGTGCGCGAATAAGTTCTGTGTGGTAAAGATACGGGTTGGGGACCAGGAGTTTGTTTTGCGAGCGTTGGTACTACCGTTAGTAGAGTTCGACGAAATCTTTGGTATGGACTGGCTCTCGGAGCAGCAAGCTTACATCGATTGCAACCAAAAGGAAGTTAACTTGGGGCTGCATACTGAACGGGAGACTACGTTTGTGGGCATGAAGGAGTCAGGTAAAGTTTTGTTGTCATCCCTTCAAGTGATCAAGGCAGTTCGGTGTGGGGCAGAGCTATTTGTCACCTTAGTGCAGGCTTCAACGCCTAGGCCCAGTCTGGACAGTATCCCAGATGTGTCCGAGTATCATGATGTGTTCCTAGATGATCTCCCAGGAGCCCCTCCTCAGTGGGAGATTGATTTTACTATTGAGCCGGTACCGGGTGCCAAACCGGTGTCACGCTATCTATATCGGATAGTGCTGCGAGAGATGGCGGAGTTGAAGGTGCAACTACAGGAGTTGTTGCAGCAAGGGTATATGCGTCCAAGTTCATCTCCTTGGAGCGCACCAGTTCTTTTCGTTAAGAAGAAGGATGGGAGCTTGCGACTCTGTATTGACTATCGGGAGTTGAACAAGCTTACGGAGAAGAATAAGTATCCAATCCCCAGGATTGACGATCTATTTGATCAGTTGGTTGGGTCAACAGTATATTTGAAGTTGGATCTGAAGTCCGGCTATTACCAATTGAGGATAAGGGAAACCGACATCCTGAAGACATCGTTCAGCACGCGGTTTGGGCATTATGAGTTCACGGTTATGCCGTTTGGGCTGACCAATGCGCCATCCGTGTTTATGGATCTGATGAATAGGACGTTCAGAGAATACCTGGATCATTTTGTGATAGTGTTTATCGATGATATCTTGGTATACTCGCAGTGTGAGGAGGACCATTACAGGCATCTACACATGGTGTTGGAGACGTTGAGGAGAAATCATGCATCAGGAGGAGGTGGTGGAGGAGGATGTGGATGATGAAACTGAGAAGATCATTTCTCATACTTCCTCTTCTTCTTCATGGCTTTAAGTTGGTTCTTGGAGTATTGCATCCAATTCTCAGTGATGGGGCAGTCATGAAGAATGTAATAAGGTATGTCATTAGTGTCCTTGACTTTGTCTGGAGGCACCCTTTTTCATAGCTTTGCTCCTTGCATTTCTTTTCCTAGCAATAGTGGCAGAAGAATCATCAGAATCAGTCCTGAATTCATCACTTTCAGAACTTTGCTCATCATATAGAGCATCAATCTTTTTCAAATACTCTTTCTGAAGTTGGGTTAGAGCAGATGAAACAGCAGTGGTGACAGCAGCAGATACAGCACTAGTAGCAATAGCAGTTGTAGCAGCAGTTGTAACAACAGACACAGAGCTTTCTGGAGCAACACTCTTAGAAGGTATAGCAGCAGTAATAACATTAGCAGCTGGAGTAGCAACAGATTCAGATAAAACATTTTCACATACAAAAGTATCAGTAACAGCAGTTTCAGATATATTAGGTTCAGTAGAATCAATGTCATCAGCAATAGCAGCAGTAATATTAGCAGGAATAACAGTAGGCTCAAAATCATATGCCTCTGTCTGCATATCCTTAGAAACTGGAACAGCATCAGCATCATCACTGACAGCAGCAGCAGTAACAGAAATAGCAATAATATTCTCAGCTGGAGTAGCAGCAGCATTGTTGGAACCAGAAAGCTCAGCAGTATAAACTGTATTTATGAATGAATGAAGGGCACAACTAGAGAAGGGCACAATGGCCTCTGAAAGATCCTCTGAGGGCTGGACTGCAACTTTCTCTGGAAGACAACTGAAATAAATTGAATCAAAATCTGAGAGCAGGGACCTGAGGTCTACTGAAAAGATTGCAACTGGAGGAGTTGAAACTGGAGCTTGATTTGGGGTAACAGCAGCAGCACCAAGTGAAGAAACATCAGGCAATTTCACCACTTCATTAGGCATCTCCCCCTGCCTAGATTCAGAGAATGCTGGATCAAGGCACACTAATGAAGGGACTGCCTGAGGAAATAGAGAGGATAGCCTGGCAGAAATGGCTGCCACTGACTGAAGAAGTGGAGCCAAGGAGGTCTCCAATAGAAGTGATAGCCTGTGGGCTAGCATTTCATATAACTTGTCAGCTAGGGCATGAATGTCTACTTGCTCAGTAGGGACTTGAGCAGAGGTAGAGAGGGATGGAGGAGCAACTAGTCATGGTGGTGGAGAGCTGGTGTATGGGGGAAGTGAAGGTTGAGGTGTGGGTAGTGTGGAAATGGAAGACAGTGGTATTGAGATAGAGGGAGTGAAAGTGGGTTGATCAATAATGTCTTGAAGAAGTTGTTGATAAGATGTTGATGAGGAGGGTAGCTCAGGAGGAGATGAGGGTGAATCATCCATGAAGGAATCATCAAGAAGATTGAATGAGGGAATGTTGGATGATCACTAGTAGAAAATTAACTTTTAGTGTCGAATCTTTTCATCACTAAAAGTTGGATTTTGGTCACTAAAGATATTTAGTGATCAAATATAGTCAGTCACAAAGTGGTCACGAATGCCCCGCCACTAAATGTATTTAGTGACCAAAAAGAGTTTCGTCACTAAGGGTTCATATTTAGTGACCCAAAGAACTATGGTCACCAAAAGGATTTTTGGGTGACCAAATTGATTTGGTCACTAAATAAATTTTTAGTGACCAGCCTGCATCGGTCACTGAATAAACTCTTAGTAACCATATTAATTGTCACAAAATGATTTTCTGTGATCAAATGGATTTGGTCACGAAATGAAGTTTTTTGTGACTACGTTGACCCGGTCACAAAATAAAGGTTTCCTGACCAAACTAATACAATCACTAAATGATTTTTTGTTGTGACCGAATGAATTCAGCCACTAAAATAAAGTTTTAGTGATCAAACTAACTCAGTCACTGCATGTGTAATTTTAGGGACGAAATATCTGGTCACTAAAGAAAATACAATATAACATTTTTAGTCAATAAATTCTATTCAATTTCTCAAAAATATCATATAATTCTATTTTTTATTCCTTATAATTCAATATCAATGCATTCAAACACAAGAATACATTAAATACACAATCATATCATAAGTGTTCAACATTAAATCGCTCGAGACAGAATAAAATTGTTTTAAACTATAATTAAACTTAATACATATTCATTCTTTAGCCCATTTAAATGTACATCACAATTGCTAGTGGCAGCGGCGGTGACACTCGGCACATTGACAGTCTTCTACGTACATTATTCCTTCATGTCCTCATTGAACTATCACCAGGCTTTAGTCTTCCTAAGATTCTTCTCATTTGCGTCATAATCTGGTCATATAAACATCTAAAATCACTAAGTTCAACCTGCATTTGGTCAATGGAATTATAAGGAATTGCTATAAACAACTTAAATTACGCACCTGTGATCCAATATTTGTCATTGTAAAGCAGGTCCACTAAAATAACTACTAGAACATGAAAAGACTAAGTACACAATGTGACGGGCAAAAAAGAGAATGACATAAACAAATTAGTTCATCCATCACAAATAATTTTATAGAGATAACATTCCCTATGAGGGGATCAATCATTTTTACTATAACACTGGGACAAAAGATTCGGTCAATGTTCATCCTGGCTCGGCTTCTAATTGATTCTCCTGAAACTTCTTGATAAGATCTTTGACATTGTTCTTAGCCTTCCAAATGATTTCGTTAATTTACTCCATTGTCGCTACATTAGCAATTGTATCACCAATTCCAATACTAAACCAGCTCTGCAAGAGCCAGTAGTTGACAAGCCACTGAGTATGTCCCAAAAATTTCCGAGTTGCATCTGGGCCAACCTCCTCCCTGAGAAAATATACAAGATCATTCAACAATCCAATACCACCAAACAAGCATAAACAAAAACCCTATTCATTTGGTAGATATGAGGAGCATACCAGATAACAGGAATCAAACTACCAGTAGAAGTCCCAATGGTCTTCTTGCAGAGAGTTCCTGACAGAAGCTCTCCTTTCTCTATGCGTACCTGTGTATCACCTGGTGTCATAAATCCTGTTTCTGATTCTGCATGCCATGCTGAAAACCTTATCAAGGTAATCTACTTCGGTATGATCAGATTAAATACTTGTTTTTATGTCCAAAGAGGCCTAGGTTTTAGAATGGCTGGAGCAGGTATTTTTCTATCGAAGTCCTCCCACCACATCAAAATATTCATAAACACATCATGCCAGCCCATAGGTTAATGCATTCAGAGGTTCAGTATAAAACCCAAGTATACATTCCAACCAAAACTCATGATTTGGGCAGAATAATCATTTCTACTATAACACCGGGAAAAAAATATATTTATAACTTAACAAATTTGAAACCAAGAAAAATAAAATCTCAAATATAAAACTTATTTTATAATGCATCGCTAGAAGATCGTCATCCCACTTCGACTGGGTTGATCAGGGAAGAGTTAGTCGGAGGCAGTTGTGGCTGAAACGGGGTATGCCGAGACGGCGAGGGGCTGTAACTGGTTTTCGATCGATGAAGATGCAAAGTCGAGGCTGTTACAAAATGTCATATTGTTAAGCCTAACTAAGTTATCTGAATCAAACTTAATGGCAGAACTAAATTAAGGAGGCAGTAACAATAAGTTAACTAAATCTGCGGCAAGTAGTGGCAGCACTTAGTTAAAGAATAGGTAAGAAAAATGTCCAGATGGTTATACATGAACAATTAGTCAGTGTAAGAATCATTTTTTATACCTTAAAGCCTTTTGTAAATGCTGTCTCGGGAAGTTGTGTTGGCACAAAGGAATATATAACTCTGAAAAATGTAGACAGAAATGGAAGAATAATTACATAAGGTAACGATGATCAAGTAAATGAGACACTTCAATTAAGCTATTTTAATCAAAGTAAGACTGCAAGCAACTAATGGCAGAATTTAATTAAGGAACTATTTATACAAAATTAACAAACCTGCCGCACAAGTAATTGCACAAATGAATGACTTCCAAAACAAAGTTTCAGGAATATGTGATGGTTGAGTTTGGAATCTATGGATTGGAATGAGAACAAAATTCCATAAGTTAGCAAGTAATGAAAACATTTTGTATAAATATTACATAAAAAGGGCAACGGATTGTGTTTCCTCTAGCATAATGAGTGAAAGCAAAATCAAGAAAAGAATTCACTTCGTTGATGTATAAAGATTGTCGTCGATCGCTGATATACATCCAACTTTTATCCATTGAGCTATACATCATTAAATAAATATATAAAATTGCTTTAACAAAAATAAAATTCAAGAAAGTAACATGTAAACATTAGATAATCAATAAAGAACAAAAAAAGATAAGATCAAATCATGTTGAATCGCTCCCAAACATTTTGAAGGGCTAATTTGCTACCGATCTTTCTATGGATATATGAATTTTTCCTATGGCATCATATAAAGTATGAAATTATCAAATTACATTTAAAGAACGATGATAGGCTCTTTTCATGTGCATAAACATAGGATGCTTAATAATTTTTCAAATTTAAGTGAATGTTGTTAACTATAAATATTTATGTTTTTCTATATCCAAATTACTATTATGGTGTTCTTAACTAAAAATTCCATCAGGGATGGGCTGCTGCAACATTTGGGTAGCGGTGCTGTATTTTATTTAAAGATTTCCCTCTTTTCTCTTATCATTGTATTGTATGGGTTTACTATTTGTTTCTCACATTAAAATTATGTAATAGTTAAACGCATTCTTTATATTTTTCCTATGCTATATATGAATTCCTCTGCTATATAGGATGTAAGTTGATTTTCAAAAACATTCTAACCTATCGATATTATTGTTAGCAGAGGAGGAACTGAAGATTTGTAATAGTAATTATTGATTACTTCGGATAAATGCAAGTAATTACTTGGAAGTTAATTACTATTAATACAATAGTAATTAATGAATTACATTCATGATAGGGTAATAGTGAATGAAAAAATGCCCAATTTTTAGATGATGGAGAAATACCTGGAATAGGAAGATGAACGGCGGGGGATTCGAGTGGTGGCTGACGGATGGAGGAGAGGCGCGAGAGAGGTGCGAGGTGCGAGGTGCGAGGTGCGAGGTGCGAGGTGCTAGGGTTTCCTGCAAAAGAAGCGACAGCAGCGGATGCAGTGGAGGACGAGTGGCAGCGGCGAGGGCTTCAAGTGGTGGCTAGAGTCGACGGGTTTCGAGAGGTGGGCGTCGGTGCAGGGGAGGCGAAGGGGATGCATGGGAGTTACGAAGGTTTTCTGAGCGAAAATGAGATGGGTTGTGAGGGCTTTCTGCGTGTGGTTGGATGAGGCGGTGGTTTTGTTCCTTGTGCGTGTTAGGGCAGGAGGAGAAGTTACGGGATCTGATGTCGTTGAAGTTACTGTGATAGTGGATCTCATAAATAAGTGCGCAAAATTTGATCGGATGGAGACATGGCTCATGCACATTAATGGTGAAAGTTAAAAAGAGCAAAATTTGATCTCATAAGTGCACAACTCCAGCCCAAAATTGGCATATTGTTCCTATGTAATTTAAAAAGGGCAAGGTTGGTAATTGTGTCTTAATTCAGTCGGGGGCTTCGCCCCCCGAACCCTGAGCAGGGGGCGCGCTGCCCCCCTGCAACCCCCCCCCCCCCCCCCCCCAGCGAGCTCAGCGCCGAGCTCGACCAGCGAAATCATGGCGAGTGCCCAGTACTCCCAGATGCAGTCAGGCTCCACAAAAATAACACTTCTTCCTTATTTGTAGGCTGCTTTTTTGTCCACCTCACCGTCTTGCCCCCATCAAATTCCATTTATATAACATGAATCTTTCTATGGAAGATCTCTCCTGGCAGACTCATGGTTGACTAAAATCAGATGTCAAAAAATTGGATGATGTTAGTGTTCGGATGTTAGATAAAACTCAAGATCTACACCTTTGGATTCTTGTTTTGTTCTCAAAAAAAGTTTTGGGATACAAATAGCATCTTACAGTACAATTATAATTTCAGGATTTACAAATAATCAAGAGGTATAAATAGTCAGCTATGATTTACGATATATATATATATATATATATATATATATATATATATATATATATATATATATATATATATATATATATATATATATATATATATATATCAACACCCATGAAATATTAGATAAGTGAGGAATGATAATAAGTGGGAAAAATAAAACCTATTATGTTTTTGTAAGTATAAAAAATTAAATATAATTAAGAAGAAATATCAATTTTTTATAATTTTCGGTCACTCAAAGTTGATGGCGTGCAGAGACAGGACTCGTGCAAGTGCACCTGGCACGTCGATGCATCCTTCGTCGGCTCATCGCTGGAGTTGTTCGACCAAAAACTAAATTGCTACAAAGTCAAAATTTTGTGCTTGCGAAAATGAAAGTCAAATTGTATAGTAATGATATAGTTTTTAATTAATGACATGCTAACTTTCTTATAAAGTTAGATAAATACATATTTTGTCTATAATTTTTTATGTTACAAAGTAAATTATTTTGTAACAAAAAAAACTTTTCCATTAAAAATGAGTTATGGTGACAAATTTATATTGCGCAACTAAAAACACGCATTTAGTGACGAAATATATTTAATCAAAAAACCTTTGTCACTAAAGACATACATTTAGTGACCGAACTTTAATTCTGTCACTATAGTCGTGTCTTTAGTGATCGGACGTTAATTTTGTCACTAAAGGAGTCTCATTAGTGAACGAGATTACTTTCGTCACTAAAGACGAAATCTTTGCTGATTAAACTTAATTTTGTCACCAAAGTCATGCCTTTGGTGACGAAATATATTTCGTCACTAAAATTTGGTCACTAAAACCCAATTTTCTTGTAGTGGATGTAGCAATGTCTGGATGAGGGTACTGGTGTAAGGGGTGGAAAATTTCCTCTGTGATTGGAAGAGTTAGGATAGGAGATGGTATTGAAGTTGGAGATGGGCTTGAGATAATGATAGTGGATGAAGTTTGAATGGTGGAGGTGAGTGGAGGAGATGGAATAGTAGTTGGAGAAGGACGAGCAGCAGCAGGCAAGTCATCTGCAGGGGCAGAGACTTGAGGGGAAGTGACTGTTACAGTCCTGGTGACTGAAGTTGTGCTTGCAGAGGGCCTGCTGGGCTTGGTTATCTGCCTGTCCCATTTGCCAAAGAGGGCACAGGACAACCTCTTAGATGCATTAATATGTATCCCAGAAGACACTACCAGGGTAGGGCATCTGTTCTGAAGAAAGAGGCCTAGGATGCTCCCAAAATTCACAAAGTTCTTATTGATTTTCTTCTTAATCAGGTCAAAGAAGACCTCTCCCCAGTTCAACTGTTTCTTGTCCACAATAGCTCCCATCAAGCACAGCTGATACCTAGAGATAGTATCATGTGCTGAATGCTTGGCCAACAAAACTTTTCCTACTACATCAGCTAAGAACTTGTATTCAACAACTAGGTTCTTTTTCATCAGCTTGCTAGGATTAGCATCAGAGTGACCCATTCTTGCAAGCAAATCAGAAAATTCCTCTCCAGACAAATCAGCAGAATTTCTTGCAGAACTTAACTCAAAAACTTCTGTCAGAATGGCTGGAGTCAAGGGTACCTGGGTTCCAGAAATGGAACCAGCCACTGTGTTTTTGTCCTGGTTGTGGGCAGTGTAGACCGACTCCTTAATCTCATCAGCAGCCAACTTGATTCTTGTCGACATGATGGTAGCAAGCTTCTGCTCCTTGAAAAGTTCTAAAATATCTTGAAAAACTTGTTCAGTGGTGCTGAAGGACTCCATGTCAATATCAAATCCAGCATCGAATTTCATTGCGGCAAGAACGGCAACAGAGACGGCCATTGATACTGTAAAAATCAACAAACAAAACGACCAAGTGTAGAGATGTTTGGAGGGAAAGAGAATTTTTGCAGAGAAATCGAAAGCGCAAAAGGAGAACGACGGCAAAAAATGAATTTTATATTAGGGTTCGACGCAGAAAAGGAAAGATCGTTGAACTCAGTTCGACGATCGGGGCTTCTAAAGGAATCTGAAGAGTCTGCAATATCGTCGATCTCCGTTCGACGATATTGGAGAGCATCGAGCTCCGTTCGATGATAGTTCAGAGAACTACATCATCGAGCGCCGTTCGACGATCGTTGACCGGAAGAGATAGTTCAGACTATCTGAGAAGCGCTGAACTCAGGTCAATAATTTCGGAAAGCGTCGATCTCTGTTCGACGATCTGGGGGAAAATCGCCGAGTGCAGTTCAGAGACCAGAAAAACACTCTAGACACTTAGAAAAATCAAGATGTTTGCCTAGTCTTGGTCAATTTTTAAACTTTTAAAATCTTGGATATTATTTTAGACTTCCTCCATCTAACATTCCTAACTGATTTAGGAAGAAGGTATGTTTCTTTTCATCCAAGGGTTTGGTGAAAATATCTCCCCTTTGTAAATCAGTTGGGATATATTGAAGTTCAATTTTATTCTTCTCAACATTATCCCTTAAGAAGTGATGCCTAATTTCTATGTGTTTTGACATAATATGGAGGACTGGATTTTGAGCTATACAGATAGCACTGGTGTTATCACAAAATATTTTTGACTTCTCTAAGTTGTAGCCATAGTCTAGGAGTTGGTTTTGATTCCATAATATTTGTGAACAACAACTGCCTGCAGCCATATATTCAGCTTCAGCAGTTGAAGTTGACACAAATGTTTGTTTCTTGCAAAACCAAGAGACAAGTCTGTCACCAAGGAACTGACAAGTTCCACTGGTGCTTTTCCTATCAATTCTGTATCCTGCATAATCAACATCAGAAAATCAAGTTAATTCAAATGCTGAATCTTTTGGATACCAGAGACCTAGATTTGGACAACTTTTAACATATCTGAGAATCCTTTTTACTAATGTTAGGTGTGACTCTCTAGGGCTTACTTGGAATCTAGCACATATACATGTAGCAAACATTATATCAGGTCTACTTGCTGTAAGGTACAGTAAGGAGCCAATCATTGCTCTATATGTTGTCTGATCAACGGGTTTCCCATGTTCATCAGCATCCAATACAGCATTAGTAGGCATAGGTGTTTTCATGCAAGATACTTCAGACATACCAAATTTCTTAACAAATTCATTTGCATACTTGGTTTGAGAAATAAAGATGCCTTCAGCATGTTGTTTGACTTGCAATCCTAGGAAGAAGGATAGCTCACCCATGCTACTCATTTCAAATTTAGAATGCATTAGGTTGGAGAACCTTCTGCACAATTTTGAATCAGTAGAGCCAAAAATAATATCATCTACATAAATCTGTACTAGTAGGGTATGAGACTTATGGGTTCTAATGAAAAGAGTTTGGTCTACTCTACCCCTTATAAATCCATTTTCTAGAAGGAAGCATGCTAGGGTCTCATACCATGCTCTAGGAGCTTGCTTGAGACCATATAATGCTTTGTTCAACTTAAAAACATAATCAGGATAGGTTGGAAAGATAAAACCTGGAGGTTGTCTAACATAGACTTCTTCTTTGATGTCTCCATTTAGAAATGCACTTTTTACATCCATCTGATATATCTTGAAGCCTTTGTGTGCTGCATAAGCTAAAAAGATTATGATGGCTTCCAATCTTGCAACTGGTGCAAAAGTCTGGTCATAGTCTAGGCCTTCTTGTTAAGAATGTCCTTGAGCAACTAGCCTTGCCTTGTTCCTTACAATTACTCCTTGATCATCCAATTTGTTTCTGAACACCCACTTTGTTCCAACAATGGAGTGATCCTTAGGCTTTGGCACTAGTTCCCAAACTTTGTTCCTTTCAAATTGATGCAACTATTCTTGCATTGCAATGATCCAGTGTGGATCTTGCTCTGCATCTAGAATGGATTGAGGTTCAATTTGAGATAGGAAGCAAGTGTGCAACAGGTTTTGGTTGACCTGATTTCTGGTTTGTGCACCGGCTGAGATGTCTCCAATTATTTGGGAAATTGGATGGTCTTTTGATGTTACTAAATCAACAGGGGGTGTTGATTATTCACCAACCTGTGTTGTTGTTTCCTCTTGTGGTACAACAACTGGCTCTTCAAGTTGTTTCTCTTCACTATGTTGAATGCTTTCTTAATCTTCACTGCTTTTCTCTTTTTGAGTAACCTGTAACCTGTTCAAATCTTCAGCAAGAGAATGTACCTGCAAAGGTTCTATTGTAGAAGTGTTCTTCTCCTTGAAAGACATGTTAGATTCATCAAATGATATGTGAACAGATTCCTCAATTTTTAGAGATGATTTATTATAAACCCTATAAACCTTACTGATCATGGAGTATCCCAGAAACACTCCTTCATCAGCTTTAGCTTGAAATTTTGCTAAATATCTCTTGTCATTATTGTGAATATAACAAATACAGCCAAAAGTTCTAAAATAATCAACTTTAGGTTTCTTCCCTTTAAGTAATTCATAGGGAGTCTTGCCCTTTAGTTTATGTATTAAACTTCTGTTCAGCACATAGTTGGAGGTGTTCACTGCCTCTGCCCAAAAAGATAGAGGAAGGTGAGAATCTGACAACAGTGTAGTGGCAGATTCAATAAGGGTTCTATTCTTCCTTTCAGCAACCCCATTTTATTGAGGAGTTCTAGCAGCTGAGAAAGTATGTCTGATCCCTTCACTCTGACAGAACTCTTGCATAAGAAGAGAATCAAACTCTGTCCCATGATCACTTCTGATCAGGGTTATGTGAGTATTGAACTCAATCTGTATACATTTGAGAAACTCTGTCAAACACTTAAAGTTATCAGACTTCTTCCTCAAAAAGAACACCCATGTGAATCTAGAGAAGTCATCTACAACTACTAAGGTATAAGATTTCCCTCCCATGCTTTGTACTATAATGGGTCCAAAAAGATCCATGTGTAACAGATACAAGATCCTAGGTGAATCACTCTTATTAAGTGTTTTGAAACTATTTTTAGTTTGCTTGCCTAATTGACAAGCCCTCCAGAGTCCTTCCTTCTTGTAGGGGCCAGAAGGTAGTCCTCTAACAAGGTTGTCCTTGGATAGCCTAGCAATAGTTCTAAGGTTTAAATGTCCTAGTCTCTTATGCCATAAAACATTAGGTCTACAGACAGAATTAAATAGGCAAATGTCTACATCAGTTGAAAGAAAATCTACTAGATAGATGTTACCTTTCCTTTTACGTATCAACACAGTTGTGTTGTCCTCTGACTTGATCTTGTATAAAGCTTTGCTGAAAGTCACCTGGTAGCCTTCATCACATAGCTGACTGATACTTATCAAATTATGCTTCAGTCCTTCCACATAGTCGACCTTCTTGAATGTTGTCACAACCCGCATTTTCTCAACGATAAAATCGTACTAGAGCTAGAGAAAACGCGTGCCGTGATGCCACGTCGTGCAGGGGATAACTGCACACGCTCAGGCAAAACTCCACACCTTAAATTTTAAGGAAAATCGTTGATTAATTATGAAAGGAAACCAGTTATGTTGAATGGCCGTATCCCTCGGCACGGTGGATCAGCTACTCCACAATTAAAATATATTTATACGCAGCAGAAAACACTTTGGTTCGATTAAGTTGACACCCTAGTGAGCATAAGTGTCCCCGAGGGACAACTCATGTTATGCACGACTCTAAGTGAATATAATAGATATAAAAGGTAGTCTTTTTACGCTAAGGAAATATAGTGTCTTTATTTTATAAATATGCTATGCATGAACTACATATAATAATGCTTTTAGAGTTTAAAATATCTAACATGCAACCTAGCATAAATCCTTCCCAGAAGCAAGTAAACAACCACAAATAGGCAAAAAGGCAGCAGTTTAAGTTCATACCCAGCATCACAAGAAGCCACCAGTGAGCGTCAACAACCTGACACGAACCCACTGGTGAGTATGTATGTTTATACAGAAAGGTAAAGAACTACCTCACAAAATTGGGGATCCGCTAGCTCAACTACCCAAGAGGCCACAAACCAGCCCCTCCAAAAGAGCTAGCCGCTGAACCGGCTACAACCTGGACCTGAGGCATTCAAGAAAAGAACACCTCAGCAAGAAAATAGACAAAAAGATAAATAGTGCATTAGATTAATGAGCAAATAAAAGAACGGTTTACCAACCCGGCAACAAACTGCTATAAGCAAAAGAGAGGGCATGACAGTAATAAAAGTGCACTGTCTAAAGCACGGCAAAGCACACCAAGTGCGAGCAATAAAAGCAACATGCCCAACGAATGAGTCTAACATTCCTAATACGTGGGTAAGTGGCAGTGGTCAAAACATGGATCTGAATACATAACCAAAATCAGATCCAAAAAAGGGCTAAGGGGTCACCAGTGGCAGCTTTAGGGTCCCACACACACCAACCCAAACCGGGGCAAAAAGGCGGTGGCCACAGCTCTCCACATCAAAATCCACCCCTCTAGAGGCCACTAAAACTCCACCACCTGCCACAACCCAAGAGTCGCAAGCAAAATTAGCCGAACACCCAATACCACCCCCTAGAGAAAGGGAAAAAGTCACACTAACAACCCTAAGGAAACACACGAACCTAGGACAGAATGGTCGAGCCCACTCGACGCAGCGTTGAGTAAGCTCCACTCACATGACGCCTAAAAATACTTAGCCGCAAGTCCTACGCTGGGTGACGGCGTTGAGTGAGCTCGGCTCACTCGAGTGAGCTCGGCTCACTCGACGCTGTCAGCACTTTCCACTTAGGGTAAACGTAAGTCTTGTTAAAATCGCAGCCTAAGATCTCTCATTGCGAGAAAGCAGAGAGTTGGAAATTTAATCCCAACCCTCCGATCCGTCCTAACTACTCGGGACTATCGCAACCAAACCTGAACCACCTCTACCGCAGCCTCACCCTAACTCTAGCTAACCACTGAACACCAAACCTCAGACAAAAGAGAGAACCTTGGTTTAAAAGGACAATAAAACAGCCCATGGACGAAATGAATGAAGGAAACATCCTACTGTTTTAATTTCTAAGGAGGAAAAAAGTAATGAAAATAGAAGTATTGCATAGGAAAAGAAAAGAGAACAGAGCAAGAGTTAGAATATTTTGGCAAGGGCAAGGGAGCCACTTGCCTCTAACTCTCCGGAAACACAACAGCCACACAACCGCTTGGCTCCGGCGGCAAGATCGGCCACCTAGAAGACCAAAGCTGAAACTTGAGGAAGGAAAAGGATTCAGATGTTAGAAATTCCTGGAATCAACCCTAAATCAAGAAAAAAAACTTACATGGAAGGGAAGATCTACACGATAGCAAGCCAAAACCGCTATCTCCCGAGAAAAACGAGCTCCCTCCCGCAATCGCCGGCCAAAACACCCACTGCCTCCTCTCAAAACCCTTCCGCTGGAAGCTCTCCAGACTCGGGAATAATGAAAAAAAATGAGGAGGAAAAACGGTTCACGGCAACAAAAGAGATTCTCAGGAAAAAGTACGGAGCACGCCCAAGACACGCACGTGACACGGTCCGACACGCCCGTGTCACGAGGCGTGTACTAACTCGACGAACGTCGATCTCCACTCGACGAAACACGGGACACGCCCGCGACTCGCCCGTGACACGACCCGACACGCCCGTGTCACGGGGCGTGTACTCACGCACCTACCCACTCGACGAAAGTCGATCTCCGCTCGACGAAGCAAGGGACACGCCCTGTGACACGCCCGTGTCACAGAGCTTGTACCAACCCGAACACCGCTCGACGATCGTGGACCGCCGATCGTCGAACACAGAGACATGCCCCAGTGTCACGCTCGTGTCCAACACGACACGCCCGTGACACGACCGTGTTCTCACTAAAACACCGCCTGACGACCATCGAGCGCAGCTCGACGAACCGAAGGGGGACACGCCCGTAACACGCCCGTGTCACGGCCGTGTTCCTACAAAACTCCGTCGACCAACAATTCGTCGACCAGAGAAACTGGAGCTCTACCCGAGCACTACACGCCCTGGGTCACGGGCGTGAACCAGGCCGTGTCACCCAAACTTACACAGAAAAAGAAACCTGCTATCACCTAGCAAACAAGAGACAAGGCACCAGCCTACAAGCTCAGCCACAACAGACCACGCACAGCACAACAAACATTACAAACTTGCTGCTAACCAAAGATGAACGTCGAAACGACCTGAAAGCAAACGATCCCGGATCTCGACCAAAACCAAAACCAAAACAACGGTGAGGTCGAAGACAACATCCGACGATCGCACACTCGGGCAACACCTCCCGAAGCCAAAACACAAGCATTTCCCTAAGAGCCCCAACCGAGTCACCAAAACAGACTCCGGCTAGCTGGGGAAACTTGCCAACTGGCTACAACCAGGCTACACAAGGAACCTACAGAGCTAGGACCGCGCTCTACAACGGCGAAGGGCCGTAAATGCGTCATCGTAACGCCAATCTAATATCAAACAAAACAAAGAAAAACCAGGGGCGTTACAGCCACTCCCCCTAAAAGAAAGTTTCGCCTCAAAACTTTACTCACAACACTCCTATGAAGAAGGAGAGAGAAAGAGCCAGGAAAGGACTATATAAACATAAATAAAACAGAACATACCGGGCACAAGTTTAGGGAAACAGATGAGGGTGAGCCTCCCTCATAGCCGACTCCAACTCCCAAGTCGCGCTTTCTACATCCTGATTCCTCCATAAAACTTTAACCATCGGAATAGACTTCTTCTGCAGCGCACGAACCTGAGAATCCAGAATGCGGACAGGCACCTCCACATAAGAAAGATTCGGCTCCAACTGAGGCACAGAATCCAAAACCTGTCTGCCATTCGTTACACATTTCCGCAGCTGACAGACGTGGAAGACATTATGCACGCCAGGGAAATTTGCGGGCAACGCCAGCCTATAAGCTGATATCCCAATCCGCTCAACAATCAGAAACGGGCCCACATACCTCGGGTCCAACTTCCTGCTGTTGCCAAAATGCTTGACTCCGATCAACGGGGAGACCTTTAAGAACACTGAGTCCCCCACCACAAATTCCAAGTCCGATCTATGTCGGTTGGCATTTTTCTCATATCTCTCCTGGGCTAAACGAAGCTTTTCCCGTATAAGCCTCACAGCGGTTTCCATATCCTCGAGTGCTTCTGGACCCAACAAATGTCTCTCGCCAACCTCAACCCAAAACAAGGGAGTCCTGCAGCGCCTCCCATACAAAGCTTCGAAAGGAGCCATTTGCAAGCTTTCTTGATAACTGTTGTTATACGCAAATTCCATAAGCCGCAAGCTCTCATCCCACGCTCCTCCGTGGTCCAGAATATAGCATCGGATCATATCTTCCACAATCTGATTTACTCACTCCGTCTGACCATTGGTCTGCGGATGATAAGCTGTGGAATATCTCAAATCTGTACCCAACCCTTCTTGAAAGCTCTTCCAAAAACGAGACGTAAACCTGGAGTCTCGATCCGATATGATACTCACGGGTACACCATGTAATCTGATAACCTCATCCAAGTACAGCTCGGCTATCTTCCTCATCGGATAATCGATCTTAAATGGTACGAAGTGAGCACTCTTCGTCAATCGGTCTACGATCTCCCAAACTGAATCATGCCCTTTAGGAGATCTCGGTAAGCCTGTGATGAAATCCATCGAGATACTCTCCCACTTCCACATCAAAATCTCTAAGGGAGTTAGCTTGCCACCAGGCCTCCCATGGTCGGCCTTCACATGCCTGCAAGTGAAGCACTCAGAAACAAATCTGGCTATGTCCTTCTTCATCCCATACCACCAGGCAATCTGCTTTAAATCATGGTACATTTTGGTAGACCCTGGATGGTAGGCAACACTAGATCCGTGGGCTTCTCTGCACACCATATCCCGGATATCTCCAACTGCGAGAATGCAAAACCTGCCACGATACTTCAAGGTACCCGCATTATCTATAGAGAAATCTGGTAATTCACCTTTTTCAGCTCGAAGGTACAAATGCAAAAGATCGGGATCATCCTTGTGATGCAGTCGCGTAAGCGCAATCCACGAAGGTTCTGCCACTGCCAAGCTACTCTGTGAATCGCAGCTTCCCACAGAAATGTCCATCAAAAGGAACTCTTCTACTAGACGCTCGGCGGAGAGATTGAAAATCTTACCTGACTTCCGACTCAGGGCATCGGCCACCACATTCGCTTTACCCGGATGGTACTGGATTTCAACATCATAGTCGGCCACGTACTCCAACCACCGCCGCTGGCGTAGATTCAACTCTTTTTGAGTGAAGACATACTTCAAACTCTTATGATCCGTGAAAATCTTGCACTGCGCGCCATATAGCAAATGCCTCCACAATTTCAACGCATATATCACAGCTGCAAACTCCAGGTCATGCGTAGGGTAATTCCTCTCATAAGTCTTTAGCTGCCTCGACCCGTACGCAATCACCTTCCCGCCCTGCATCAATACGCAGCCCAGTCCGACGTGCGACGCGTCCACATATATATCATACTCACTATCTTCAGTAGGCAAGGATAAAATTGGAGCCGAACATAACCTCCTCTTTAGTTCCTCAAAAGCCTCCTCACACTTGCCATCCCATATGAAGGCTACATTTTTCTGCATCAACCTGGTCAACGGCGCAGACAAGGTAGCGAATCCCTCTACAAATCTTCTATAATATCCAGCCAAGCCCAAGAAGCTTCTGATCTCTTTGGGAGTAACAGGCCTCGCCCATTCCATCACAGCAGCGATCTTTTCCGGGTCCACCGATATTCCCTCCTTATTCACCACGTGGCCGAGAAAAGAGACTTGAGGCAACTAAAATTCGCATTTGCTCAGCTTGGCGTATAGCTTGTGGTCTCTCAGAGTCGCCAAGACAAGACGCAAATGCCGATCATGCTCCTCCGCATTCTTAGAATACACCAAAACGTCATCTATAAAGAAAATCACAAACTTATCCAGAAAATCCTTGAAAACTCTATTCATCAGATCCATAAAAGCTGAGGGCGCATTAGTCAAACCAAATGACATAACTAAAAACTCAAAATGCCCATGACGAGAGCGGAACGCCGTCCGCGGAACATCTGACTCCCGAATCCTCAACTGGTGATAGCCCGAACGAAGATCTATCTTGGAAAACACGGCACTACCACGCAGTTGGTCAAACAGATCGTCAATCCGAGGCAAAGGGTACCTGTTCTTAATAGTAACCTTGTTCAGTTCTCTATAGTCGATGCATAGCCTCATCGACCCATCCTTCTTTTTAACGAACAGCACTGGTGCACCCCATGGTGAAGAACTCGGCCTAATGAACCCTTTTGCCAACATCTCATCCAGCTGAATTCGCAACTCTTCCAGCTCTCGCGGGGCCATCCGGTACGGCGCCTTGGCAATAGGACGCGTGCCTGGCTCCAAATCTATAGCAAACTCGACATCTCGATCGGGTGGAAGACCGGGAAGATCATCAGGAAACACATCGGAGAAGTCACACACCACAGGGATCTCTTGCAAATACGGCACTCCAACAACTGACCCTACCAGAGAGACCAAACAGGCAAAACAGCCAGAACCAAGCAACTTCCGAGCACGTACCGCAGAGATGACTGGAGACTCCTGGAGAGAATACCCAAAAATGCTCCCTGGCTGACCGTTGTCTTTGACGAAGTCCAGGCGCTTACCCTTGCACTGGATAACAGCATCGTACCTTGACAACCAGTCCATGCCCAAGATAACATCGAAGTCCTCTAGGTCAATCACCTTCAGATCTGCCTTGGCTACAAAATCCCCCAACAAAATCGGACAATCCAGGACACCCAGGTCCGTAACCACAGAGTTGCCGGAGGGGAACTTAACGCAAAAGGCAACACCAACACGATCTAGGCCCAAACTAAACCGCTCCACGAAGGCTCTAGCCACAAACGAGTGGGTAGCGCCTGAATCGAAGAGAACGCACGCCTAGCGGTTCTTTACCTTAAATCATCCTACAAATAGCGCACACATCTAAGGAAACAAACGCAAAAATGAAAACTACAACAACAAAGGGATCATAACGAAACGACTGAGGAGAAGTCAAACCTGAGATAACCTGGGTCGAAGTCTGCGCTTTGTCTGCCGAAAGCACATTCAGCTTCCCCTTTCCTCTATCCAATTGCTGAGGCGGTGGCAAAGCCTGGAGGGGAGCTGGCTGCAGAACATGCTGGAGCTGTGGGCACTTTGTCTTGAGATGACCCTTCTGCCCACACTGAAAACAGACCTTATCTCTTAACCAGCAACGGGCAGCATCATGCCCCTTCCTTCCACACAAGGCACACACCAAGTCTCCTCTGAGAGCACCCTGAATTGCGTGCACCTGTTCCTTCTTCTGCGCTCCAAACCTTTTGTAAACCTTCTCAAATGGGTGGCCTGGCCGGCCACAAAAACTACAAACCTCTTTGTTCTTCTTTCTCGAGACCGCATCGGGTTCCTGAGGGCTCTTCCCTCCACCGGACTTCCGCTTATCCTTCCACAACTGCTGACCTCTATTCTTGGCATTCTCAATGGCCTCAACCCTCAAGGCAGCTTCGACCACGCTGGCATAACTAACTGCACCGTAGGCATTCGCTAACTGCTGAATGTCGCTTCTTTGTCCACCCAGAAATCGCTTAACTCGGTCTGCTTCAACACTCACCAGACCAGGAGCAAACCGACTCAACTTACTAAACTCAATCTCATACTCACTGACCGTGAGTTTCCTCTACTTCAAATGGAGAAAGTCATTCATCAGCCGGTCCCTCTCGAATGAAGGCAAAAACTTACTCAACAGCATCCCTTTAAATGACTCCCAAGAGCATCCTGCCACCAAGCTTTCTTTCTCCCTCATCCACCAATTCTTTGCTAAGCCCTTGAGCTTGTAGGCAGCGAGCATCACTCTCTGATCATCCGTAATCCCCGAATAAGAGAACATCTCCTCAATAGTAATCAGCCAGTCATCCAAAATCATGAAATCTGCTTGCCCATCATAAGTAGGGGGTCTCAGTCGCTGAAACTGGGATATAAATGCCATCTCCAGGGGCACCACAACCAAAGGCACGGGAGGAGCAGGAGGGGCAGGAACAGCTACCCCCTCAGCGGGGTCCGGAACTCTCGGAGTCTGTCCCGCCACCACTGCTATAAGGGACTGAATCTGAGCCTGCATAGCCACCACCTGCCTCGATAAGGCCTCATTACTCTGCCGTAGGTTTTCACCAGCGCCTCGCTCTGCGCTCCTGACGTCTCACCCTTGGATTGGGGGGTCGATCTCGTTGCAGGACGTCTCGCCATCCTATAATCGCACAAGCTTTAGACAAGACCTAGCCCAATAGCTAGAACAAAACTACCCGGTACAGACAAACACACTTAAATATGAACTTCAACTGCAAAACTTTCTCTGGAAGTTTTTTTTTGCCATGATGATGTTATGCTTAACCTAAGATGGTTCACCACCATCATACTAACTCATGTGCCTAAACCATGAATGCATGTATTTGTTTTATTCTTTTTGACTCAAAACCATGTGTGTACATATGTCATCTTGCAAATCTTTAGCTTGGCACGTTGTGCTTATGAAATGTTATGCTATGCATGATGTGCTATGCATTATAAAAAGGACTTAATGCATGCCATGGGCGGCGTACAGATGAAAATGTTATGCATCCCATACTACATAACATTCCCATGCAACGAAAAAAAGAAAACGTGCTAGCCGCATTCATGTGGTGAGGTTATGCATCCCATATTACATAACCCTCACATATTGCCTCCTATGGTGGATCCATATACAAACACATATTATGCATCCCATACTACATAATATGCCCCGTATACTTCTTTATGCACATGAGTGTAGTGTTCGTGCTTAGGCAAGACGTGCTGATGACATATCGGTGTGTGTATGGTATGACGCTAACCCCTAATGCAGACGAGGGAAAGGTTGCCCGACCATTTGTCAAGCAACCTCCCTCTGATACCAACTATCACAACCCGCATTTTCTCAACGATAAAATCATATCAGAGCTAGAGAAAATGCGTGTCGTGATGCCACGTCGTGCAGGGGATAACTGCACACGCTCAGGCAAAACTCCACACCTTAAATTTTAAGTAAAATCGTTCATTAATTATGAAAGGAAACCAGTTATGTTGAATGGCCGTATCCCTCGGCACGGTGGATCAGCTAGTCCACAATTAAAATATATTTATAAGCAGCAGAAAACACTTTGGTTCGATTAAGTTGACACCCTAGTGAGCATAAGTGTCCCCGAGGGACAACTCATGTTATGCACGACTCTAAGTGAATATAATAGATATAAAAGGTAGTCTTTTTACGCTAAGGAAATATAGTGTCTTTGTTTTATAAATATGCTATGCATGAACTACATATAATAATGCTTTTAGAGTTTAAAATATCTAACATGCAACCTAGCATAAATCCTTCCCAGAAGCAAGTAAACAACCACAAATAGGCAAAAAGGCAGCAGTTTAAGTTCATACCCATCATCACAAGAAGCCACCAGTGAGTGTCAACAACCTGACACGAACCCACTGGTGAGTATGTATGTCTATACAGAAAGGTAAAGAACTACCTCACAAAATTGGGGATCCGCTAGCTCAGCTACCCAAGAGGCCACAAACCAGCCCCTCCAAAAGAACTAGTCGCTGAACCGGCAATAACCTGGACCTGAGGCATTCAAGAAAAGAACACCTCAGCAAGAAAATAGACAAAAAGGTAAATAGAGCATTAGATTAATGAGCAAATAAAAGAAGGGTTTAGCAACCCGGTAACAAACTGTTATAAGCAAAAGAGAGGGCATGACAGTAATAAAAGAGCACTGTCTAAAGCACAGCAAAGCACACCAAGTGCGAGCAATAAAAGCAACATGCCCAACGAATGAGTCTAACATTCCTAATACGTGGGTAAGTGGCAGTGTTCAAAACATGGATCTGAATACATAACCAAAATCAGATCCAAAAAAGGGCTAAGGGGTCACCAGTGGCAGCTTTAGGGTCCCACACACACCAACCCAAACCGGGGCAAAAAGGCGGTGGCCACAGCTCTCCACATCAAAATCCACCCCTCTAGAGGCCACTAAAACTCCACCACCTGCCACAACCCAAGAGTCGGCAAGCAAAATTAGCCGAACACCCAATACCACCCCCTAGAGAAAGGGAAAAAGTCACACTAACAACCCTAAGGAAACACACGAACCTAGGACAGAAATGTCGAGCCCACTCGACGCAGCGTTGAGTAAGCTCCACTCACATGACGCCTAAAAATACTTAGCCGCAAGTCCTACGCTGGGTGACGGCGTTGAGTGAGCTCGGCTCACTCGAGTGAGCTCGGCTCACTCGACGCTGTCAGCGCTTTCCACTTAGGGTAAACGCAAGTCTTGTTAAAATCGCAGCCTAAACTCTCTCATTGCGAGAAAGCAGAGAGTTGGAAATTTAATCCCAACCCTCCGTTCCGTCCTAACTACTCGGGACTATCGCAACCAAACCTGAACCACCTCTACCGCAGCCTCACCCTAACTCTAGCTACCCACTGAACACCAAACCTCAGACAAAAGAGAGAACCTTGGTTTAAAAGGACAATAAAACAGCCCATGGACGAAATGAATGAAGGAAACATCCTACTGTTCTAATTTCTAAGGAGGAAAAAAGTAATGAAAATAGAAGTATTGTATAGGAAAAGAAAAGAGAACAGAGCAAGAGTTAGAATATTTTGGCCAGGGCAAGGGAGCCACTTGCCTCTACCTCTCCGGAAACACAACAGCCACACAACCGCTTGGCTCCGGCGGCAAGATCGGCCACCTAGAAGACCAAAGCTGAAACTTGAGGAAGGAAAAGGATTCAGATGTTAGAAATTACTGGAATCAACCCTAAGTCAAGAAAAAAACATACATGGAAGGGAAGATCTACACGAGAGCAAGCCAAAACCGCTATCTCCCGAGAAAAACGAGCTCCCTCCCGCAATCGACGGCCAAAACACCCACTGCCTCCTCTCAAAACCCTTCCGCTGGAAGCTCTCCAGACTTGGGAACAATGAAAAAAAAATGAGGAGGAAAAACGGTTCACGACAACAAAAGAGATTCTCAGGAAAAAGTACGGAACATGCCCAAGACACGCCCGTGACACGGTCCGACACACCCGTGTCACGAGGCGTGTACTAACTCGACGAACGTCGATCTCCACTCGACGAAACACGGGACACGCCCGCGACACGCCCGTGACACGGCCCGACACGCCCGTGTCACGGGGCGTGTACTCACGAACCTACCAACTCGACGAAAGTCGATCTCTGCTCGACGAAGCAAGGGACACGCCTGTGACACGCCCGTGTCACAGGCCGTGTACCAACCCGAACACCGCCCGACGATCGTGGAGCGCCGATCGTCGAACACAGAGACACGCCCCAGTGTCACGCCCGTGTCCGACACGACACGCCCGTGACACGACCGTGTTCTCACTAAAACACCGCCTGACGACCATCGAGCACAGCTCGACGAACCGAAGGGGGACACGCCCGTGACACGCCCGTGTCACGACCGTGTTCCTACAAAACTCCGTCGACCAACAATTCGTCGACCAGAGAAACGGGAGCTCTACCCGAGCACGACACGCCCTGGGTCACGAGCGTGACCCAGGCCGTGTCACACAAACTTACACAGAAAAAGAAACCTGCTATCACCTAGCAAACAAGAGACAAGGCACCAGCCTACAAGCTCAGCCACAACAGACCACGCACAGCACATCAAACATTACAAACTTGCAGCTAACCAAAGATGAACGTCGAAACGACCTGAAAGCAAACGATCTCGGATCTCGACCAAAACCAAAACCAAAACAACGGTGAGGTCGAAGGCAACATCCGACGATCGCACACTCGGGCAACACCTCCCGAAGCCAAAACACAAGCATTTCCCTAAGAGGCCCAACCGAGTCACCAAAACAGACTCCAGCTAGCTGGGGAAACTTGCCAACTGGCTACAACCAGGCTACACAAGGAACCTACAGAGCTAGGACCGCGCTCTACAACGGCGAAGGGCCGGAAATGCGTCATCGTAACGCCAATCCAATATCAAACAAAACAAAGAAAAACCAGGGGCGTTACAAATGTCACTGTCCCAATCTGGACTGCACCATATCCTTTAGTTTGTCCAAAGTTTTAATCACCAAAAATAACTTTTGGTCCAAGCATGGCTCTAAAGGATGTGAGGTTGTCCCTATTTCCTATCATGTGCTTAGAGCACCCACTATCCAAGTACCATTGCTGGTTTGATGTTGGATAGGTCTTCACCTGCACATAAAATAATTCACTTGTTTCTGACCCAGTTTACCTTGGGCCTAGGTTGATAACCTTTAAACTCAGAAATAAAAGACATCCCAGGTTGACTCTTATAACCTTCAGGATGATATCTCCTTGGAGGTATTATCCATTTAGTATAAGGGTTAAAGCTGTGGGATGAAGGACCCCTAGGATTGGATTTTAATTTGCCCTTGAAAGAATTTCCAGAGCTCTGATCTCTGTTCGACGATCGTGGAGCTGCGTTCGACGATCTTGGGCCAGATCGTCGAGCTCCGTTCGACGGTCGACTGTGGCAGAGTTCAGTAATTAGAGATCGTCGACCTGAGTTCGACGATTTTGCCTGAGATCGTCGATCTGCGTTCGGCGATCGTCGAGCTCCGTTTGACGATTTCTGCTGGAACTTAGTTTTCTTAGGCAGATCAGAATTTTTCCTAGCTACCTCTACAACTCCCTTCCCTTTATCAGAAATGAACTTGATTGGGGTTGTTAGAACTATAGGTTGGCTGGATGAAGCACCCAAGCCCAGCGTACTATTGAATCTGGAGTTCACTGTGCTTGTGATGTCCATCAGCTTGATACTTCTCCCATTAAGGGATTCTTCAAGCTTCTTGGCCTCTGATAGCTCACCTTTCAGTGAAGCTATCTGCTCCCTACAGCACTCCAACTCCTGAGAGAGTTTGAGGTTTTCTGACTTTAAAGAAGTATGTTCAGACAATTGATTTCTGAGAGAGATAATTTCCTTCTCAGATTTTAGTAGGTCTAAACATAATGCTTTAAAATCAGATTTAAAGTCCTCTGAATTGAAATCAAATGAATTAATTACCTGGTCCTCTTCAAGTTGAGTCTTTGAGTCTGACTTTGACTCTTCTTCATCTGAGTTATGTTGAGTGGCATTGATTGCCATCATGCATAACTCCTTCTCTTCTGCATCATCTTCAACATCACTGGAGCTGGATGAAGCTTCTGACTTCTCTTCAGTCTCACTCCAGGATTGAGCAACAAACCCCTTCCTCGTGTGTTTGTTCTTGCTTGAGGAGGGTTTGCCATTGCCTTTCTTCTTGAAGTCTTTGTCCTTTCTTCTTTCTTTCTTATCCCTTCTGTCTTTATTTTTGTTCTCTGGACAGTCAGGTACAATGTGCCCTGGTTTCCTGCAACCAAAACAAACAATTTCTTTACCAATTGACTTATCATACTTGGCTTATCATGCTCTTTGTGTGATCTCCTTCTGAAGTCCTTTCTGGCCATCTTGTAAAATCTTTTGGCCAATAGACTGAGCAGTTCATCATTGTCTGTGACTTTGTCTTCAGGCTGATCTTCAGTTGCTTTGAAGTCTATTGTCTTCTCTTTTCTTATGGCTTGTGAGGCAGCCTTCTGCTCTTCTTCTCTGTTCTTAATGAGCAGCTCATAAGATTTGAGCTTGCCCAAAAGAGCTTCTGTGGTGATCTCATTCAGACTTCTGGCATCCTTGATTTGCCAGATTCATGAATCCCAAGTGCTTGGAAAGCACATTAGGATTTTGTCATTAAGTTCAGTCAATGATATCTCCTTATCCAAAGTCCTGAGTTCACTCACTATCAGACTGAGTCTATTGTACATATCTCCAACTGACTCAGCTTCTCCCTTCTTGAAGTTCTCATATTGGGATATGAGGTGGGATCTCCTGTCCTTTCTTTCATCAGCTGAGCCTGAGACTATTTCAGAGAGTTTATCCCAGATTCCCTTTGCTGAATTACATTCAGCCACCTTTTGAAAGATGTCATCAGACATGGTCTGGGCTAAGATATTCATAGCCTTTGCATCAGCTACCTTCCACTTCTTGATATCAGCATCTGTTCCTGATGGAGGTGGAACAACATTTGTACTTGTGTTCTCTGTAGGTCTTGGACAAACTTTCAAAACAGAATTAAAAATATCCTCGTCAATAGAATTCATGTATAATCTAATCCTTGCTTTCCAAAGTGCAAACTTAGACAGATTGCACACTGGAGGTCTGGTGCTAGCATAATCTTTGTTTTAGGCCATGATTGTTGAAAACAAAATCTAATAATAAAATCAAAAGAAAACAAATCTAACTAGGAATCTTTGGGTTCAGGTGTTAGCCTGTGCAACCACCAAGGTGTGGTATGTTTAACCAACCTGCTTTGATACCAATTGAAAGTGCAGCTAGATCTGATATACTCTAGAGGGGGGGTGAATAGAGTATGGAGCTTAAAACTTTTTACAACAATTGTTGCAATCTGAGTGAATAGGGAAGCAAATAATAAATCTAAACACATCAGTTATCTAAATATAATCTACAAAAGAAACTAATCTCAGATCCTAACTAATCACAGATCAATCACAACCAGAAACAAAAATAAAGATAAGCAAGACAGAAGACACACGGAGCTATAGTGGTTCCCCTAAACTTGGGTACATCCACTCTTCTACCACCCTAGGTAGGAATCCACTGCAGGATGAGTTGATCAGGTGTCCTGGGCACCAATGAGCTTTTGATAAGGTGCTCAAAAACCAAATCAGATTTTTTGATCAGGTGTCTTGCCACCAATGAGCTTTTGATAAGGTGCTCAAAAACCAAGTACAAACTTTTGAAGGGAGTTTGAAAAACCCTTTACAGAGATGGGGATGAGAGAGTGATGGAAGTCTTCTCTTTCTCAGAGCAGCTGAGAAGACTATGTGGATTTGATGTTGGCAAAGCTCCCCCTGAGTTCTTGAGATGTTCAGGAAATGAAGCTTTGCTGTAGGGTGATAGGCCTTCAGAAATTGATCTCCAGCAATTGATGATTTCAGCAACAGCTGAAATGTTAGATTTCTGGAGACTTTGAATGATGTTGGCCTTGAACACTTGAATCAAAAGAGATCTGAAGATTTCAGATTTGTTGATCTCCTTGGTTGTGTGTTCTTGTGAATTCTTTTAGACAGAGAATGTCTACAGCTCTTTCTCTTATGAACAGTTGGTGTTGAGAAAGATGTTGTTCCAGAGAAAAATTGTAGCAGAGAATAATTTGTTCTTCTTCTTGTTAAGCTTTGTGGAATTCAAAAATCTTGAGTTTTATTCCCCTGGTTCTGAATAGAAAATGATCCTCTGTCAAGAATAGTCGTTGGCCTGTCATTAATTGACTCCTTAATTGCCTTTGTCTTCTAGGGGAAAGTTCAAAGAAACATTCCTTGATAATCCCTTGAAACTTGGTCCAGAATAAATGAAAACGGCTAGAAAATCTTCTGAATTAATTGCTGAATAACTCCTTAACTGTTCTGAATTTGAATCTTGAAAATTCTTTAACTCTTCAGAAAAACGTCGAACTGAGCTCTGTTATCGTCGAACTGAGCTCAGCGATAGAGAATCAATACTGGAGTCAAGATCGTCGAACTAAGCTCGAAGATCGTCGAATGGAGTTCGACGATTTGTTGAAGTTGAGCTCAGCGATCGTCGAATGGAGTTCGACGATCCGTCGAAGTGGAGCTAGACGATCGTCGATTAGAGTTCGACGATTCGTCGTACTGAGCTCGACGATATGACTTAGTCTCCAAACTGAAATACCTTGGTCTTGAGGGCAGCTTCCAAACCTAACTACTAACCCTTAGACTCAATTCTAATTGACCTTTAGATCTATACAGGAGGTCAAAAACAGGTTTCCTAAAGACATAGTGATCCTGAACCAAATTAGTAATAGGGTGTTCCAACACAACCAACTCTTTCATTCTTACTGTCCAAAAAGTAGGATTATTCTCTGGGTCTTCAAATGGAACAGGAGGTTCATATCTGTTTGATGAATCATCAGGAGTAGCTCTGGTAGAAACTAGATCTCTTAACTTATAAGGGAAAGGAGCAGATCTAGTGTCAGTGGGACCTTGTCCTTCCCTATGATAAGGATGCTGCCTAGAATAACCTTTGGAATAAACTCTAAATTCTCATTGATTTCCCCTATACTGTCCTCTTCTGGACTGGTAGCCTCTTGATTGACATCCTCTTGATTGAGATCTTCCTTAAAACTGAGAGGTGCTTTGACTTTTAGCAACAGATGACTGATAAGTAGAATTTCCACCAGTACCTGCATCTGGTGAAGGAGGAGGAGGATTGAAGTGAGATGATCCTTTATCATATTTCCTCTTTTTCTTGATTGTCTTTAGTTGATTCCTGGAAAACTGCATCCATGGTTCTGAAATTGGATAATCATGCAAAATATAGTATGGAATATCATTTACATCTTTAATTTTCTCCTAGGGAACTCTCTTTAGGGACTTGCTTCTAGCTTTCCTCTTCCTTACAATGGTTGCAGAGGAATCATCAGAATCAGTTCTAAATTGATCACTATCTGAGCTTTGAGGATTGTCATATAGTTCATCAACCCTTTTGATGTAATCTCTTTGTTGTTGGAATTGAACAGAAGAAACAACAGCAGCAACAGTAACGAAAACAGCACTAAGAGATATAACTGGAGCAACAGATTCAGAAATAATAACAACAGAGTCAGCAGGCTCAGATTCATTAGCATCTGTCATAAGCACATCATCAGAAACTAAAACAACATCAGCAGCAGCAGCAGGAACAACAGAAACTAAAGGAGCACTGTCCACAGCCTTGAAAGAATTTATATAAGAAGATATTATGCTGGGCTCACAGCTAGAAATAGGCATAATGGCCTTAGTAAGATCTTCACTTTTCTGATCTGGAAGACAGCTGAGGTAAACAGTATCAAACTCTGACAACAGTGACCTGAGGTCAACTGTTATAACTGGAACTGGAGCCGAAACTGGAATCTCTGAAGCAGGCAATCTCTCTACTTCATATGTCATCTCCCCCTGCATAGATTCAGTAGTTACTGGATCAAGGCACCAAACAGAAGGGATTTCCTGATGAGTATATAGGGAAGAAAGCCTGTCAGATAACTCCGGAACTGATTTCAGAAGTGGAGCCAGGGATGTCTCCAGCAGGAGTGATAGCCTTGGAGCTAACATCTCATAGAGCTTATCTGCTATGACTGAGAGATCTACTTGCTCAAGTGGTGCTTGAGTAGAGGTATAGATGAGTGTGGCAGAGATGGATGTAGGAGGAGCTGTAGATGTGGTTAGAGAAAGTGTTAATGTGGATGGTAGAATTGATGGTTGAGGTATAGGAATGGTGGAGATGGAAGTTAATGGAATAGAGATAGATGGAGTGAAGGATGGTTGAGCAAGAATTTCTTGTAGTAGTTGTTGATATGATGTAGAAGAAGATGGTGGCTCAAGGGGTGAGAAGTGAGAGTCATCCATATAGGAATCATCTAAGAGAGTGAAGGATGGAAGGTGAGATGATGAGTCAATGGTTATGTGTGGATAATGATGTAATGGATGGAAAAGATCTTCAGTGGATATTGGTGTTGGTGAAGGAATTGAGTTTGGAGATGGAATGGATATGGGGGATGAAATTGAGATGGTTATGGTGGATGTGATATTTGTTGAGGGAACAGTAGGTAAAGAAGTTGGAGATGAGGAGGCAGGCAGTTCTTCTGATAGGGCAGTTGCCTGAGGGAAAGTGACTGGATCAGTCCTGGTGCCTGAAGATGAGATGATTGCAGAGGCTCTGCTTGGCTTTGCAATTTGCCTGTCCCATTTGCCAAAAAGGGCACAGGTTAACCTCTTAGAGGCATTGATATGCATCCCACTTGAAACAAGCAGCTCAGGGTATCTACTATGAAGAAATAGCCCTAGAATTCTTCCAAAATTGACAAAGTTCTTATTCACTTTCTTCTTAATTAGGTCAAAGAAAACTTCTCCTCAATTCAACTATTTCTTATCCACCAAAGCACCCATTAAACAGAATTAATACCTGGATATTATATCATGGGCAGAATGTTTTGCTAACAGGACCTTTCCAACAACATCTGCTAGAAACCTGTATTCCACTGACAGATTTTTCTTAAGCAGCTTGTTAGGGTTTGCTGCTGAATGACCCATCCTATCAAGCATACTTGCAAACTCTTCTCCAGACAACTCAAGAGAATCTTGACCAGTACTTAATTGAAAAACTTCTGTTAATATAGAAGGAGTAAGAGATACCTGATTTCCTGATATAGTTCCAATCACTGTATTTTGATCTTGATTGAGAGCAGTATACACCCATTCCTTGATTTCATCTGCAGCCAGTTTTATCCTTGTGGTCATGATGTGTACTAGCTGTTGATCTTTGAATAAATCCAGAATATCCTTGAAAATCTGATCACTGTTCTCAAACGAGTTCATATCGATATCGAATCTAGTGTCAAATTTCATTGCTGCCAAAACTGCAACAGAAACGACCATTTTTACCTGCAAAAATGAACAAACAAAAGACCAAGTGTAGAAACGTTTGGAGGGAAAGGGAAATTCTGCAGAGAGTACGAAAGCGCAAAGGGAGAACGACGGCCGAAAAATGAATTTTATATTAGGGTTCGACGCAGAAAAGGAAAGATCGTTGAACTCCGTTCGACGATCTGGGCTTCTAAAGGAATCTGAAAGGTCTTCAACATCGTTGATCTCCGTTCGACGATATTGGAGAGAATCGAGCTCCGTTCGACGATCGCTGACCGGAAGAAGATAGCATAGCACAATCTGGAGAGCGCTGAACTCCGGTCGACAATTTTTAAGAACGTCGATCTCCGTTCGACGATCTTGGGGAAAAATGTCGAGCGCAGTTCAGAGACCAGAAACAACCTATAGACACTAGAACAATCAAATTGTTTGCCTAGTCTTGGTTAATTTTAGAGTTTTAAAATCTTGGATCTTATTTTAAACTTCCTCCACCTAACATTCCCAACTGATTCAGGAAGAATGTATGTTTCTTTTCATCCAATGGTTTGGTGAAAATATCTCCCTTTTGCAAGTCAGTTGGGACATATTGAAGTTCAATTTTATTTTTCTCAACATTGTCCCTTAAAAAGTGATGCCTAATTTCTGTATGTTTTGTCCTACTATGGAGGACTGGATTTTGTGCTATAGAAATAGCACTAGTGTTATCACAGAATATTTTTGACTTCTCTAAGTTGTAGCCATAGTCTAGGAGCTGATTTTGAATCCACAAGATCTGTGAGCAACAACTACCTGCTGCCATATATTCAGCTTCAGCAGTTGATGTGGACACAGATGTTTGTTTCTTGCAAAACAAGGAGACAAGTCTGTCACCAAGAAACTGGCAAGTTCCACTGGTGCTTTTCTTGTCTATTCTGCATCCAGCATAATCAGTATCTGAAAATCCAGTTAAGTCAAATGCTGAGTCTTTTGGATACCAGAGACCTAGATTTGGACAACTTTTCACATACCTAAAAATACTTTTTACTAAGGTTAAGTGTGACTCTCTAGGGCTCACTGGAAATCTAGCACATATACATGTATCAAACATTATATCAGGTCTACTAGCTGTAAGGTACAGTAAAGAGCCAATCATTGCTCTATATATTGTCTGATCAACAGGTTTCCCATGTTCATCAGCATCTAATACAACATTAGTAGGCATAGGTGTTTTCATACATGATGCTTCAGACATACCAAATTTCTTAACCAGTTCTTTTGCATACTTGGTTTGAGAGATGAATATGCATTCAGCATGCTGTTTCACTTGCAATCCTAGAAAGAAGGAAAGCTCACCCATGCTACTCATTTCAAATTTAGAATGCATTAGGTTGGAAAACCTTTTGCACAGATTTGAATCAGTAGAACCAAAGATAATATCATCTACATAGATTTGTACTGGTAAGGTATTGGACTTATGGGTTCTAATAAAAAGAGTTTGGTCTACTCTACCCCTTATAAAATCATTTTTCAGACGAAAGCATGCTAGGGTCTCATACCATGCTCTAGGAGCTTGCTTTAGACCATATAATGCTTTATGCAATTTGAAAACATAATCAGGATGAGTTGTAGAAATAAAACCTGGGGGTTGTCTAACATAGACTTCTTCCTTGATGTCTCCATTGAGAAAAGCACTCTTTACATCCATTTGATATACTTTGAATCCTTTGTGTGCTGCATAAGCTAAGAAGATTCTTATGGCCTCGAACCTTGCAACTGGTGCAAAGATCTGGTCATAGTCTATCCCTTCTTCTTGAGAGTATCCTTGAGCAACTAGCCTTGACTTGTTCCTTACAATGAATCCTTGATCATCCAATTTATTTCTGAACACCCATTTTGTTCCAACAATGTAGTGATCCATTGGCCTTGGCACTAGTTCCCAAACTTTGTTCATTTCAAATTGATGTAATTCCTCTTGCATTGCAATGATCCAGTGTGGATCTTGTTCTGCATCTTGAATGGATTGAGGCTCAATTTGAGAAAGAAAGCAGGCATGCACCAGGTTTTGGTTGACCTGATTTCTTGTTTGCACACCAGCTGAGATGTCTCGAAGCACTTGGGAGATTGGATGGTCTCTTGATGTTACTAAATCAACAGGGGGTGTTGATTGTTCACCAGCCTGTGTTGTTGTTTCCTCTTGTGGAACAACAACTGTCTCTTCAAGAAGATTCTCTCCAAGATGTTGAATATCTTCTTCATCTTCACTGCTTTCATCCTTTTGTATAATATGTAACCTGTCCAAATTTTCAGCAAGAGAGTGTACCTGCAAAGATTCTATGGTAGAAGCATTCTTCTCCTTAAAAGACATGTTAGATTCATCAAATGATACATGAACAGATTCTTCAATTTTAAGAGTAGATCTGTTATACACCCTATAAGCTTTATTGATCATCGAGTATCCCAGAAACACTCCTTCATCAGCTTTAGCTTGAAATTTTGCTATGTATTTCTTGTCATTATTGTGAATGTAACAAATGCAACAAAAAATTTTAAAATAATCTACTTTAGGTTTCTTCCCTTTGACTAATTCATAGGGAGTCTTGCCCTTCAGCTTATGTATCAAACTTCTATTCAACACATAGTTGGAGGTTTTCACTGCCTCTGCCCAAAAGGATACAGGAAGGTGAGCATCTGACAGCAATGTAGTAGCAGATTCAATAAGGGTTCTATTTTTCTTTTCAGCTACCCCATTTTGTTGAGGAGTTCTAGGAGCTGAGAAAGTGTGCTTGATCCCTTCACTCTGACAGAACTCTTGCATTAGAAGAAAATCAAACTATGTCACATGATCACTTCTGATCAGGGCAATGTGAGTAATGAACTCACTCTGTATGCATTTGAGAAACTCCGTCAAACACTTAAAGTTATCAGACTTCTTCCTCAGAAAAACACCCATGTGAATCTAGAGAAGTCATCTACAACTACTAAAGTATAAGATTTCCCTCCTAAGCTTTGTACTGTTATGGGTCCAAAGAGATCCATGTGTAACAGATACAAAATCCTAGGTGAATCACTCTTATTAAGAGACTTGAAGCTATTTTTGGTTTGCTTGCCTAATTGACAGGCTCTGCAAAGTCCTTCCTTCTTGTAGGAGCCAGAAGGTAGTCCTCTAACAAGGTTGTCCTTGGATAGCCTAGCAATGGTTTTAAGGTTTATATGTCCTAATCTTTTATGTCATAGTTCATTAGATCTACAAATGGAATTGAACAAGCATATATCTACCTTAGTTGAAAGATAATCCACAAGATAAATGTTACCTTTCCTTTTACCTGTCAACACAGTTGTGTTGTCCTCTGATTTGATTTTGCATAAGGATTTGTTGAAGTCACTTGGTAGCCTTCATCACACAGTTGACTGATGTTGATTAAGTTGTGGTTCAGTCCTTCAACATAAGCTACTTTCTTGAATGTGACTGAGCCAATCTGGACTGCACCATATCCTTTTGTTAGTCCATAGTTTGAATCACCAAATATTACTTTGGGTCCATGTTTGGCTTTGAAGGATGTGAAATTCTCCTTGTTTCCGGTCATGTGCTTTGAGCACCCACTATCCAGATACCATTGTTGGTTTGATGTTGGATAACTCTTCACCTACACATAAAACAATTTATTTATTTTTTACCCAGTTTACTTTGGGCCTAGGTTGATAACCTTTAAATTCTGAAATAAAAGACATCCCTAGTTGACTCTTATAGCCTTCAGGATGATATATCCTAGGAGGTATTATCCATTCAGTATAAGGGTTAAACCTCTGAGATGTAGGACCTCTAGGATTAAAGTTTGATTTACCTTTGAAAGATTTTTCAAAACTCCGAGCTCTGTTCGACGATCTCTGAGCTGAGTTCGACGATCTTGGATCAGATCGTCGAGCTCCGTTCGAAGATCGACTATGCCAGAGTTCAGGGTTCAGAGATCATCGACCTGAGTTCGACGATTCAGCCTGAGATCATTGAGCTCCATTCGACGATCGTCGAGCTCCGTTCGACATTTTCTGTTGAACTTTTGTTTTCTTAGGTAAATCAAAATTCTTCATAGCCACCTCTACAACTCCCTTACCTTTATCTGAGATAAACTTGATTGGGGTTGTTAATACTATAGGTTGGTTGGATGAAGCACCCAAGCATAGTGTACTATTGAATCTTGAGTTCACTGTGCTTGTGATGTCCATTACTTTGATACTTCTCCCATTGAGGAATTCTTAAAACTTCTTGGCCTCTGATAGTTCACTTTTCAGTGAGGCTATCTGCTCCCTACAGCATTCTAACTCCTCAGAGAGTTTGAGATTATCTGATTTAAAGGTGCTTTGTTCAGACAGTTGATTTCTGAGAGAAATAATTTCTTTCTCAGATTTTAATAGATCTAAACAAAGTGCCTTAAATTCACATTGGATGTCCTCTGAATTAAAATCAAATGAGTGTATTACCTGATCCTCTTCAGATTGAGTTTCTGATTCAGACTCTGATTCTTGTTCTGCATCAGTATTGTGTTGAGAGGATTTGATAGCCATCATGCAGAACTCATTTTCTTCAGCATCATCTTCGTCATCACTTGAGCTGGATGAAGCTTCTGATTCTTCTTCTGTTTCAGTCCAGGTTTCAGCTACAAACCCCTTCCTGGTATGTTTGTTCTTGCAGGAGGAGGGTTTGTCATTGCTGTTTTTCCTGAAGTCTTTGTCTCTTCTCCTTTCTTTCCTGTCCTTCTTGTCCTTATTCTGATTTTCTGGACAGTCAGGCACAATGTGGCCTGGTTTCCTGCATCCAAAACAAATAATTTCTTTGTTATTGGACTTATCATACATTGGCTTTTCATGCCCTCTGAATGACTTTTTCCTGAAATTCTTCCTGGCCATTTTATAGAACCTTTTGGCCAGTAAGCTTAGCAGCTCTTCATTGCCTGTGACCTTGTCTTCAGGCTGATCTTCAATAGCTTTGAATGCTATTGATTTCTCTTTTCTGATTGCGGGTGAAGCAACCTTATACTCTTCTTCTCTGTTCTTGATGAGCAGCTCTAAGACTTGAGCTTGCCCAAAAGAGCCTCAGTGGTGATCTCATTTAGGATTCTGGCATCCTTGATTGGCAAGATCCTTGAGTCTCAAGTGCTGGGGAAGCACATTAGGATTTTGTCATTGAGTTTAGTCAATGAGATCTCCTTATCCAAGGTTTTCAGTTTATTGACTATAAAACTGAGTCTATTATACATATCAGCAACTGACTCATTTTCTCCTTTCTTGAAGTTCTCATATTGAGTTATGAGATGTGATCTTCTATCTTTTATTTCATCTACAGATCCTGACACTATTTCAGATATTTTTTCCCATATCTCTTTTGCTGAGTTGCATTCAGCTACTTTTTGAAATATTTCATCAGACATGGTTTGTGCCAAAATGTTCATTGCTTTGGCATCTGCAACTTTTCATTTTTTGATTTCTGCATCTGTTCCTGAAGGAGGTGGAACAACACTTGTACTTGTATTTGCTGGGGGTCTTGGACACACTGTCAAAATAGAATTAAAGATATCTTCTTCAATAGAATTCATGTACAATCTTATCCTTGCCTTCCAAAGTACAAACTTAGATAGATTGCACACTGCAGGTCTGGTACTAGCATAATCTTTATTCTGTGCCATGATTTTATATAATGATAAATATAATACAAATAATAAAAATAAAAACCCTCTATAAAAGATTGATCTTATCAGAGATCTTTTGGTTCAGGTGTCAGCCTGTAGGAACAACTAATCTGATGAAGATTTAGTTGAATAACAACCAACTAAGGTATGGTATTTTACTTCAGACATACCAAATTTCTTAACAAATTCATTTGCATACTTGGTTTGAGAAATAAAGATGCCTTCAGCATGTTGTTTGACTTGCAATCCTAGGAAGAAGGATAGCTCACCCATGCTACTCATTTCAAATTTAGAATGCATTAGGTTGGAGAACCTTCTGCACAATTTTGAATCTGTAGAGCCAAAAATAATATTATCTACATAAATCTGTACTACTAGGGTATGTGACTTATGGGTTCTAATGAAAAGAGTTTGGTCTACTCTACCCCTTATAAATCCATTTTCTAGAAGGAAGCATGTTAGGGTCTCATACCATGCTCTAGGAGCTTGCTTGAGACCATATAATGCTTTGTTCAACTTAAAAACATAATCAGGATAAGTTGAAGAGATAAAACCTGAAGGTTGTCTGATATATACTTCTTCTTTGATGTATCCCTTTAGAAATGCACTTTTCACATCCATCTGATATACCTTGAAGCCTTTGTGTGCTGCATAAGCTAAGAAAATTCTGATGGCTTCCACTCTTGCCACTGGTGCAAAAGTCTGGTCATAGTCTATGCCTTCTTCTTGAGAATATCCTTGAGCAACTAGCCTTGCCTTGTTCCTTACAATTACTCCTTGATCATCTAATTTGTTTCTGAACACCCACTTTGTTCCAACAATGGAGTGATCCTTAGGCTTAGGCACTAGTTCCCAAACTTTGTTCCTTTCAAATTGATGCAACTCTTCTTGCATTGCAATGATCCAGTGTGGATCTTGCTCGGCATCTTGAATGGACTGAGGTTCAATTTGAGATAGGAATCAAGTGTGAAACAGGTTTTGGTTGACCTGATTTCTGGTTTGCACACCAGCCGAGATGTCTCCAATTATTTGGGAAATTGGATGGTCTCTTGATGTTACTAAATCAACAGGGGGTGTTAATTGTTCACCAACCTGTGTTGTTGTTTCCTCTTGTGGTACAACAACTGGCTCTTCAAGTTGTTTTTCTTCAATATGTTGAATGCTTTCTTCATCTTCACTGCTTTCCTCTTTTTGAGTAACCTGTAACTTGTTCAAGTCTTCAACAAGAGAATGTTCCTGCAAAGGTTCTATGGTAGAAGTGTTCTTCTCCTTGAAAGACATGTTAGATTCATCAAATGATATATTAACAGATTCCTCAATTTTTAGAGATGATTTATTATAAACCCTATAAGCCTTACTGATCATGGAGTATCCCAGAAACACTCCTTCATCAGCTTTAGCTTGAAATTTTGCTAAATATCTCTTGTCATTATTATGTATATAACAAATGCAACCAAAAATTCTAAAATAATCAACTTTCGGTTTCTTCTTTTTGAGTAATTCATAGGGAGTCTTGCCCTTTAGTTTATGTATTAAACTTCTATTCAGCACATAGTTGGAGGTGTTCACTTCCTCTGCCCAAAAAGATAGAGGAAGGTGAGCATCTGACAACAATATAGTGGCAGATTCAATAAGGGTTCTATTTTTCCTTTCAGCTACCCCATTTTGTTGAGGAGTTCTAGGAGATGAGAAAGTATGCTTGATCCCTTCACTCTGACAGAACTCTTGCATAAGAAGAGAATCAAACTCTGTCCCATGATCACTTCTGATCAGGGCAATGTGACTATTGAACTCAATCTGTATACATTTGAGAAACTCTGTCAAACACTTAAAGTTATCAGACTTCTTCCTCAGAAAGAACACCCATGTGAATCTAGAGAAGTCATCTACAACTACTAAGGTGTAAGATTTCCCTCCTAGGCTTTGTACTGTAATGGGTCCAAAAAGATCCATGTGTAACAGATACAAGATCTTAGGTGAATCACTCTTATTAAGTGACTTAAAACTATTTTTAGTTTGCTTGCCTAATTGACAAGCCTTGCAGTGTCCTTCCTTCTTGTAGGGTCCAAACGGTAGTCCTCTAACAAGGTTGTCCTTGGATAGCCTAGGAATAGTTCTAAGGTTTAAGTGTCCTAGTCTCTTATGCCATAAAACATTAGGTCTACAAACAGAATTAAATAGGTAAATGTCTACATCAGTTGAAAGAAAATCTACTAGGTAGATGTTACCTTTCCTTTTACCTGTCAACACAGTTGTGTTGTCCTCTTACTTGATCTTGCATAATGCTTTGCTGAAAGTCACCTGGTAGCCTTCATCACATAGCTGACTGATGCTTATTAAGTTGTGCTTCAGTCCTTCCACATAGGCTACCTTCTTGAATGTCACTGTCCCAATTTGGACTGCACCATATCCTTTAGTTTGTCCAAAGTTTAAATCAAAAAAATAACTTTGGGTCCAAGCTTGGCTTTAAAGGATGTGAGGTTGTCCTTGTTTCCTATCATGTGCTTAGAGCACCCACTATCAAAGTACCATTGTTGGTTTGATGTTGGATAGGTCTTCACCTGCACATAAAATAATTCATTTGTTTTTGACCCAGTTTACCTTGGGCCTAGGTTGATAACCTTTAAACTCAAAAATGAAAGACATCCCAGGTTGACTCTTATAACCTTCAGGATGATATCTCCTTGGAGGTATTATCCATTCAGTATAAGAGTTAATGATTTGGGATGAAGGACCATTAGGATTGGATTTTGATTTGCACTTGAAAGAATTTCCAGAGCTCTGATCTCTGTTCGACGATCGTGGAGCTGCGTTCGACGATCTTGGGTCAGATCTTCGAGCTCCGTTCGACGGTCGATTGTGGCAGAGTTCAGGAATTAGAGATCGTCGACCTGAGTTCGACGATTTTTCCTGTGATCGTCGATCTGCGTTCGTCGATCGTCGAGCTCCATTCGACGATTTCTGCTGGAACTTAGTTTTCTTAGGCAGATCAGAATTTTTCCTAGCTACCTCTACAACTCCCTTCCCTTTGTCAGAAATGAACTTGATAGGGGTTGTTAGAACTATAGGTTGGCTGGATGAAGCACCCAAGCCCAGTGTACTATTAAATCTGGAGTTCACTGTGCTTGTGATGTCCATCAGCTTGATACTTCTCCCATTAAGGGATTCTTCAAGCTTCTTGGCCTCTGATAGCTCACCTTTCAGTGAAGCTATCTGCTCCCTATAGCACTCCAACTTCTTAGAGAGTTTGAGGTTTTCTGACTTTAAGATATTATGTTCAGATAAATGATTTCTGAGAGAAATAATTTCCTTCTCAGATTTTAGCAAGTCTAAACATAATGCTTTAAACTCAGATTTAAAGTCCTCTGAATTTAAATCAAATGAACTAATTACCTGGTCTTCTTCAAGTTGAGTCTCTGAGTCTGACACTGACTCTTCTTCATCTGAATTGTGTTGAGATGCATTGATTGCAATCATGCAGAACTCCTTCTCTTCTGCATCATCTTCATCATCACTGGAGCTGGATGAAGCTTCTGACTCCTCTTCAGTTTCACTCCAGGATTCAGCAAAAAATCCCTTTCTTGTGTGTTTCTTCTTGCTGGAGGAGGGTTTGCCATTGCCATTCCTCTTGAAGTCTTTCTCCTTTCTTCTTTCTTTCTTGTCCATTCTGTCCTTGTTTTTGTTTTCTGGACAGTCAGGTACAATGTGCCCTGGTTTCCTGAAACCAAAACAGACAATTTCCTTATTATTTGACTTATCATACCTTGGCTTATCATGCTCCTTGTATGATCTCTTTCTGAAGTCCTTTCTGGCCATCTTGTAAAATCTTTTGGCCAATAGACTGAGCAGCTCATCATTGCCTGTGACTTTGTCTTCAGGCTGATCTTCAGTTGCTTTGAAGGCTATTGTCTTCTCTTTTCTTGTGGCTGGTGAGGCAGCCTTCTGCTCTTCTTCTCTGTTCTTAATGAGCAGCTCATAACATTTGAGCTTGCCCAAAAGAGCTTTTGTGGTGATCTCATTCAAACTTCTGGCATCCTTGATTGGCCAGATTCTTGAATCCCAAGTGCTTGGGAAGCACATTAGAATTTTGTTATTAAGTTCAGTCAGTGATACCTCCTTATCCAAAGTCCTGAGTTCACTGACTATCAGACTGAGTCTATTATACATATCTCCAACTGATTCAGCTTCTCCCTTCTTGAAATTCTCATATTGAGATATGAGGTGGGATCTCCTGTCCTTTCTCTCATCAGCAGATCCTGAGACTATTTCAGAGAGTTTATCCTAGATTTCCTTTGCTGAATTACATTCAGCCACCTTTTGAAAGATGTCATCAGACATGGTCTGGGCTAAGATATTCATAGCCTTTGCATCAGCTACCTTCCACTTCTTGATATTAGCATATGTTCCTGATGGAGGTGGAACATCATTTGTACTTGAGTACTTTGGAGGTCTTGGACAGACTGTCAAAACAGAATTAAAAATATCTTCGTCAATAGAATTCATGTATAATCTAATCCTTACTTTCCAAAGTGCAAACTTAGACAGATTGCACACTGGAGATCTGGTGCTAGCATAATCTTTGTTTTGGGCCATGATTGGTGAAGAAATAATCTAACAATAAAATCAAAACAAGTAGATCTAACTAGGAATCTTTCGGTTCAGGTGTTAGCCTGTGCAACCACCAAGGTGTTGTATATTTAACCAACCTCGCTTTGATACCAATTGAAAGTGCATCTAGATCTGATATACTCTAGAGGGGGGTGAATAGAGTATGGTGCTTAAAATCTTTTTGCAACAATTGTTGCAATCTGAGTGAACAGGGAAGCAATTATAAATCTAAACACAATCTACAAAAGAAACTAATCACAGATCCTAACTAATCACAGAACAATCACAACCATAAACAAAAATAAAGACAAGCAAGCCAGAAGACACAAGGAGCTATAGTGGTTCCCCTAAACTTGGGTACATCCACTCTTCTACCACCCTAGGTAGGAATCCACTGCAGGATGAGTTGATCAGGTGTCTTGGGCACCAATGAGCTTTTGATAAGGTGCTCAAAAACCAAATCAAATTTTTTGATCAGGTGTCTTGCCACCAATGAGCTTTTGACAAGGTGCTCAAAAACCAAGCACAAAATTTTGAAGGGAGTTTGAAAAACCCTTTACAGAGATGGGGATGAGAGAATGATGGAAGTCTTCTCTTTCTCAAAGCAGCTGAGAAGACTATGTGGATTTAGATGTTGTCAAAGCTCCCCCTGAGTTCTTGAGATGTTCAGGAAATGAAGCTTTGCTGTAGGGTGATAGGCCTTCAGAAGTTGATCTCCAGCAATTGATGATTTCAGCAACAGCTGAAATATTAGGTGGCTGGAGTCTTTGAATGATGTTGGACTTGAACACTTGAATCAAAGGGGATCTGAAGATTTCAGATTTGTTGATCTCCTTTGGTGTGTGTTCTTGTGTGAATTCTTTTAGACAGAGATTGTCTACAACTCTTTCTCTTGAGAACAGTTGATGTTGAGAAAGATGTTGTTCAGAGAATATTTTTTCTTGTTCTTCTTGTCTGAGCTTATCTGTTCTGTGTAAGAGAGATTCACAAATTCTTGTGTTTTATTCCCTGGTTCTGAATAGACAATAATCCTCTGTCAAGAATAGCCGTTGGCCTGTCATTAAATGACTTCCTTAATTGCAATTATCTTCTGGGGAAAGTCCAAAGAAACATTCTTTGATAATCCCTTGAAACTTGGTCCAGAATAAATGAAAACGGCTAGAAAATCTTCTGAATTAATTGCTGAATAACTCCTTAACTGTTCTGAATTTCAATCTTGAAAATACTTTAACTCTTCAGAAAAACATCGAACTGAGCTCTGTTATCATCGAACTGAGCTCAGCGATTTGGACTTATACAGCAACAGAGATCGTCGATCTGAGCTCAACTATCGTCGAACTGAGCTCAGAGATAGAGAATCAATACTGAGTCAAGATCGTCGAACTGAGCTCGTAGATCGTCGAATGGAGTTCGACGATTTGTTGAAGTTGAGCTCAGCGATCGTCGAAAGGAGTTCGACGATCCGTCGAAGTTGAGCTAGATGATCGTCGATTGGAGTTCGACGATTCGTTGTACTGAGCTCGACGATATGACTTAGTCTCCAAACTGAAAATCCTTGGTCTTGTGGGCAGCTTCCAAACCTAACTACTAACCCTTAAACTCAATCCTAATTGACCTTTAGATCTATACAATGAGGTCAAAAACAGGTTTCCTAGAGACATAGTGATCCTGACCCAAATTTGTAATAGGGTGTTCCAACATCTATGCATCCCTAGTGCGAATAATCTTCGAGAGGAGTTGATGTACGAGGCTCATCATACAGAGTACTCAATCCATCCGGGAAGAACGAAGATGTATAGAGACATGAAGAAGTTGTTCTGGTGGCCAGGATTAAAGAAGGATGTAGCACTTTATGTGGCCAAGTGCCAAACTTGTTCCTTGGTGAAGGCAGAGTGCCAGAAGCCCGGAGGTTTCCTAAAGTCCTTACCTATCCCGGAATGGAAATTCGACGACATTTCTATGGATTTTGTGCATGGTTTGACAAAGTCGCAGAGAGTAAACGACGCTATTTGGGTGGTCGTAGATAGGTTGACAAGAGTGTCGCATTTCATCGCGAATAGGAAGAAAGATTCGGTGGAAAATTTAGCCAAACTCTATATAGATAATATCATGCAGTTGCATGGTGTGCCCGCAGTATTGTTAGTGACCGAGATGGACGCTTCACATCGCAGGACTGGAGGCTGGTGCATAGTTTGTTGGGAACTAAGCTGAGTTTCAGCACAGCCTTCCATCCACAGACGGATGGTCATACCGAGAGGGTCAACAGGACGATGGAGGACATGCTTAGCATGTGCGTCCTAGATTTCGGAAAGCATTGGGAGGATCACCTGTACATGGTGGAGTTTGCATATAACAACAACTTTCAAGCGAGTATTGGAATGACACCTTTCGAGGCCTTTTATGGGAGGATGCGTCGTACGCCATTGTCTTGGTTGGAGACAGACGAGTCGAAGTTGTATAAATGTCAAGCAGTGGAAGACGCCACTTCAATGGTACGTACAATTCAGGAAAGGTTGAAGATCGCTCAGGACAAGCAATCAAAGTACTATAACGCCAAACATAGGAACATGGAGTTCGGTGTTGGCGACTGGGTGTATTTAAAAATCAAGCCGTTCAAGGGTGTTTCGCGGGTTCGACGCTTGAAGAAGCTAAGTCTGAGATACCTTGGACCATTTGAAATCCTGGAAGCGGTGTATAAATTGAAGCTGTCTGTGGAATTGAGTGGGCTACACGATGTGTTCCACGTATCGGTGTTGCATAAGGCTGTACAAGAACCATTGCATATAGTTACGATCTATCAAGTGCCGGTTGATTACGAGTTGACGACAAAGGTCAAGCCTATACGTATAAAAGATGTTGAAGTCAAACAACTCCGCAACAAAGAAATCCGAATGGTTAATGTCCGTTAGGATAACTGCGGACGTGAGGAGCTTTTATGGGAGTGAGAGAAAACTATGTTGGTGGAATACCCCGAGTTATTCCACTTAGGTAACATTTAATATTGTGTACCTTTACTTAATTTCGGGACGAAATTCCTTAAGGGGGAGATTTGTAACGCCCTGAAAATCGTATTTGAGCTGATCGCGTCCAAAAGAAATTTTGGTGATTGTATAGGGGTACACGGCCTAGGACACGGGCGTGTCCAAGGCCGTGTCTTTCCTTGTGTGTTGGCCAGCTGTATCCATAGAAGGACACGGCAGGAAACACGGGTTGTGCACAGTTTTTCCAAAGGCGTGTCAGGGGTGACACAGGAATGTTCATAACCGTGTCCCCACCCGTATTCAGGAGGGTCGTGTCGGTTGGCGTGGCGGTTATATGTGACATGCCCCCGGTCACGGGCGTGTCGAGGACCCGACACGGGCGTGTCAGGTTGAGACACGGGCGTGTCTTGGCCATGTGGTTTTTCTGCGTTCGACGGTTGTGCCTGGATCAAGGCACACGGCCTGGGACACGACAGTGTGCAAGGCCGTGTTCGGCGTAAGTTTGAGGATTTTTGAGAGGATCTGAGCCGTTCGATTTCTTTAATTAAGATCTGACGACCCAGATGAGTCCCTGCTCTATTAAGGTCAGAAATAGAGGATCAATTCCTCATTTCTCTCTTAAGCAGTCTCTTTCAAGGAGTTAGAGAGAGGAGGAAGAAGGAGGAGGATTCCGGCCACCGGCGGAGCATCAGAGCACCGTTTAGAGAACCGAGAGCGGATCCGTGGAAGAAATTCCGTTGCAAAGACTCCTATCCGGATAGCTTTCCATGGCGCAAAAGCATACTACAAGGGTAACGATTCTCTACTTGAGCATGTAAAGATCTCTTCCTTTTTGCATAGGGAGACCCACTCTGGCGAGTGTGCGTTGTACCCTGGGGTTGACGTGAATAGTCCCCCTTGTGTTGCATATAGAGTCCTAAATCGAAGTACGGACATAAACATTGTGTGTGAAGCCTACCCGGACATGTTGGTCTGGATCGGTGGTGTTGCATTTGTTATGGTTTGCTGGAGAAGACTCTGTGCTTTGGGTTTTCGGGTTTCTACGTGGTAGATTGCAGTAGGGATCCTTGTGGATTAAATCCAAGGCGCAACCGGAAAACTGAGCGGAATCGTTGTTCTACTGGCTTGGCGGTCTGGGAACCGACCTTGAACATAACTGGGTTATGTGAATGTTTGGAATAATAGGATTCGAGAGAAGCTTTGATCGTGCGTATGTCTTAATGTGAACTATGCGTTGTGAGCAACGGGCATGTGAAATCAGAACTGGGCTATGTGGTTCAGTGCAAGAGACCCGAAAAGGGGACTGGCCGTTGGCATAGTCGGGAGCCTTAGACAGTGGTCAGAAAGGCTAGGTGCTCATGATGTTGCCATCCTGTGGGTGGTGGTGAAGACGCTGAAGTGTCAGGATTCACAGATAATGTGCCCTAAGTGCACGAGGTGTTTGGCCGTGCGAGCCTACACTTGTGGCGTAGTATGCTTGTTCTATATTGTTTAGCCGGGCTAATGAATTGCAGGGAAGGAGCACCGCCATCCCGAGTTAGGGGCGGGGTCATTATAATTTGGTCGGCTTTGGCTGACCGTTGCTTTGTTTGCCACCGTGCGGTGGAATGTTGCTTGCAGGTGCCGCGGAGCCGAGTACAAATTAGCGGGTTGGAGCCCATGTTGTTGTGCTGGCCCTAGACGACCAAAGCGAATAGTTGTTCTTTATTTTGTCATGTGTGGCCGACCTACGAGCCGATGTATGGAAAACATTATATTGCTAAGTGAACTCTTATAAGGCCATAAGGACAGGTATCTTTCAGTGTATTTGTTTTTCATTCCAGTTGTAGTGGTTGTGGACATTCATGATTATTGGATTACTATTATGGGTTCTTTCAACTGTTTGAAAGCTTCTTCTAGAATGCTCTGTGTTAGGACGAGTTGTCTAAATTGGATAATTTGGTTATTCATACGTAACCATTCCGACTGTCCGTGGTATATGGCATCGGTTCCAACTGGACCTTCTACTATATGGCATACAACGGATGGGGGTGTTACACAACAAGTCTGGCCTTAAAGCCTTACAGTTAAGTTGTACATGTGTGGATTACAAACATCGGGACACAAGCCGACCATACATGAAAATAATAAAATTCTTCATTCGGCCTTTGAGAGCCAGCAGCAGTAGCAACAACGGCTTCAACCCACTATTTTCCACTCGGCTCTCCAGCACCTGCATGGGGACAATCCAACGCAATGGTGGTAAATAGGGCAACGGTAATCATTCAGCTGAGCAATTTATAACGACCCTACCCCTTACCCAGGGCAGTGGTATTCCTTCCCTGTAGGCATAGCTTTTCACAAGCAGATCTATCACAAGTTGTGCACTCACGCACCACCAATACATCACAAATGTCGACCACACGGCCCGATGTTTCGTGCACTCAGGGCATATTGTCGGTGTACTGGAAAACCAGGGTCCCACCTCCATTCCTAATGGAAAATTTGAGCATTTCGCTCCACGGCCTACATCCGGAGACTTTAGTCTTAGTTGTGCGTAGGCCTAAGACTCTCATTATATGAACATAACAAACGCTAATATCCCAGGCACTCATGTCAGACTTCCATAACACGGATACAGTTCAACCATTGCCCATTTCTCAAATCGTCAGTTCAATGAATAGACTGATGTGGCTCGGCATCCCCTTTTCCGTTCGGCACTAAGCCTTTTAAAAGTCACATAGCTCATAATAGCCACACTGTCCTCTAATGACTGACTTCACAATCACAGGTAATCTAGGATCCATCGCCAGCGACGCTCACTATCGCTCGACGTTAGCGACAGAATTCTCTTTCCGTCCCCAGCCCTAACCATATCTGGACGAACCATCCATAAATCCCTAGAGCCACCTGTAGTGCCAGAAACACTGGTCTTTCATAGCATACAAAACAAGCACTTTGCGGGTAATTTCCTGGAATTCCACTCCAGTACTTCCTGCTACTACCCTTCATATGCACAACCCCCCAATTCCACAAAATACTCGCTTATACGCGGAGTCTTCTCCGGTGCGTAAAATAAAACATCACTAATCTAGACCAACCTATCCAGATGTGCTTCACACATTATGCCTATTCCGTACTACACATTTCCGGATCTATATGCAAGACTCACTGGGGATTTCATGAATCAACCCCAAGGAACTCCCTCGACTTTCCACCTTTTGGTGGGGGATTCCATGCATATGCCGAAAGAAGGACTTCACTTGTCCAAGAAGAAAGATCGTTACCATTGAAGATCTCTTTGGAGCCATGACAAAGCGTTTCTACTCGAACGGAAATGATCGTCGCACTTTCCTCTTCGCAAATCTCGCTTTGGATTTAGATTACAACCCCAAATCCTCCTTCAGCAGCACAACCAGAGCACATAAATCCTAATAGCCGAGAGGGCTTGCTCCAGAACTCAGGAAGAAAGAGAATAGACAAAGGGAATAATGATTTCCAATTTTCATTCTCTACAGATAAGGCATCGGGTTATCTTCCAGCCACACGATTTCTTCCCCTCAAAACACATCAACGGCTCGGGATTGAAGCTGAAAAGTCAACCACCGCTCAATGTCCGACACCAGCCACCTGATATGAGACACCGCTCGGTCCTATCCATCTTTTCGACAATTCGTCGAATGGGACAAATTTAGTTAAACGATATTCATCAAACGGGCTAATTTCGTCGAGCACCGCTCGACGATTTCGTCGAGCTCCTCTCGATGTTTTCGTTGAGCTTCGCTCGACGAGTTTCTCGTCCAGCTAGGCCAACTCTTGCCTGATACATTTTGGGCTCTTACACTACAGCTAAGAGGTAGTGCTTACTGCACCGCACTAGTCTCTCGACGAGTGGTGAGAAGGATTCCTCGAGTAAACAACCTACTGTAAGGTGATGAGTCCGATATTTATACGGTTTTTCAGACTCATCTATGCTTATTATCTTGCATGTGCACTACTTTTTCATTGGAAAACTTATATTTTTGTTTAGATATTCACTTGACCATTTTGTGAACTGTTTTGGCCCAAGGGTGTGCAGTTGCGCATTCTGTTGTTGGAGGTAAGAACATGGTGCTCCCCATAGCTCTTTCTTGCTGTTATCTTTGCTGTATTTTTGTTGCTGGGAGATTGTGCTCTGATTTTGGTTTTGTTGTGTAGGTGGTGCATTTTCTCAAAGGCAGGAATTCTGTTTTGAGGAAAACGTACCGTCGTGCGTTTTATTCGCGCACGGTTTGAGCTCGATCGTGCGTTTTATTCAGCTGGAAGAACGTCGAGTTGAGCTCGATGAATTTCGTCGAGCTGAGTTCGACATCCTCACGCACGGTTAACACACGGTTTCATCATAACCGTGCGCGAAGGAAACACACGATTTTCCTATAGCTTTCTAGTTTATTCCATTCTGTGGTTAATCCTGTGATTTGTTCACGCACGGGCGGAAGCGCCCGTGCGCGAGTAAAACGCACGGTTCTCCTGTTTGTCCCTGCATTCCAGCTTTATGTCGCTACCCGTGCGATTTCCTTCATGCACGGGCGGAATCGTTCGTGCGCGAAGGAAACGCACGGGTCAATGCCTCTCCTTCCGCAGGCTTGTTGTGAAAGTTAATATCACAAGGTTTGTACACGGTCTTACGCCAAACTGTGTGGCCTATTTTTCTAACCTGCTTCTATTTAAAGCACAAATTTCTTCTTCTTCCGCAGTATTCCGTTCCAGGACGACCCAGCCGCCATTTTCTACTCTTTTGAGCAGGGAAACTTCCCCCTAGCCGTTATTTTCTCTCTCGTCCTTGGAGTGTTGATCCGGCCGCCATTTCTACTCCAAGAGCTAGCAACTTCTTCATCTACGGCCACCATTGTCATCTCCAATCTCCAAGATCCATGTCAAGCTTAAAGGTTGCTGCATCGATGAAGTTTTTCGGTTAGAACAAGCCAGCGATTATTCACGAAGAAGACGGGATATTCGAAGGAAGTGATAGCCCTTTTTGGTTCCCGGACGTCAACCGTAGACCGAGTTCGGACAAGGCCCGACAACCTTCCTATCCGGCCGTGAATCTCGTAGAGACTTTATGCATTTGGTTGTTTCTCTTCCCCTTTACTTGTAGTATTTCATTTTTTGCATATTTGGGTGTTGGATTGATGTGTAAGAACATTGTAGCTTGAATATTTCAGCATGTCCAAGTGTTGATATATTTTAGTTCTAGATATTGTTGTGGAACTTTAGATTTTCTCTTGTTCAAGTTGTAATTGTGTCATTCTAGTGATTGCTAGAAGCGGGCATTCCGAAGAGGTGATCATGACCCTCGTTAGCTCATCCATCTATTACTCTCTTGAGTAATCCACCAAAGAGACGGGGTGACGGCGACCCGCAATAGTTTTCGTATTGTTGTTAACTTAGGAATCCAAACCAAAACACCTTTTGTTTACATTAACGCTTGCAATCACCTTTTCAATAGCAAAATCACACTCCCTACTTGCACTCCTCAAGAGATCGATATCCGGGGATTCAACTCCTCAACTTTATTACTTGAGAGCGACCGGTACACGTGCCATGAACGCATCAAGTTTTTGGCGCTGTTGCCGGGGAGTGCAACCGTTGTGTGTATTTTTCTTTTGAAAAATATTTGCAAGTGTTGTTTGTATATTGAAAGAATTTTTTTTATGTTGTATGACAGATCCCAACTCAGGTGAAAGGGTTGAAGATCTTGTGGTTGAGCTAGAAACTGCACGTGCGAGGCGAGCTCGCCTGCGTGCTGCTGCTGTTGAAGAAGGAATGGAGAATAATAGCCTAGGAGGAAATGGCCAAAGAGAACGGGTTGTTGCTGGCCAAGAGGTGGTCCAGCCACGCGTTAGGACAATGCGTGATTTCACACCCCCGACTGCAGGAAGTGTATACCCTGGCTTCGGTCCGACCATCATAAACAACCACTTTGAGATAAAACCCGCCATCCTGAATATGATCAGGAATAATATGCAGTTCTCGGGATTGTAGAGTGAGGACCCACATCTCCATCTGGCGGAGTACTCAGAGATTTGTGTCACATTCTGGTATGCTGGAATTTCTGACGATATTGTGAAGCTGAGGTTATTCCCGTTCTCACTGAGGGACAAGGTAAAGACCTGGCTGCATACCATTTTTCCAGGGATCGCTACTACTTGGGAGGCATTGTCCTCTATCTTCTTGGCAAAGTTCCACCCGGTGGATAAGATAGTAAATGCTCTGAGGGCTATTGCAACCTTCCGGCAACTAGACCGTGAGATGCTATCCGAGGCGTGGTAAAGATTCTTGGAACTGTAGTGTCAATGCCCAGAGCACGCCTGTGAGCCGTGGAATCTAGTTGAAATATTTTATTTTGGTATTGAGCCTAATTTCAGGGAAATGATCGACGTAGCTGCTGGTGGCACGATAATTAACTTATCTCCGGAGGAGGCATTGATGCTACTTCGATATACCTACTACCATAGCACTTATAGGACCGCCGGGAGAAATGCCCATAGAGGGGCAAGGACTTTGTTTGAACTTAACGGTGTGGTGCAGAAATCGGAGGCGAGCCATCACAATTTAGATGGAAGGAATATGTTGACCAGATCTGCCTGATGCAGGCTACGTCTCCTGACGAGACGCAACGGACAAAGACACTGAATTGTTCTCACTCGTTTCAATTCTACGCTCGCACAATTTAAACGCAGCGTACCCGATTCACAATAATATCAATCTAATGCTAACGCACGGGTTCGCTACACCCTTATAGATCAAATAGAGGTGATGAACCAATATTCTCTCAAGCGAAATGGATCGACCCGATCCGTTCGAGCGTGTGTTGTACCAAAAGAGATCCACCAAAAGTAAACGATTCAGAAATGGTAGATCTCTCCCAACAAAAAGAAAACGAGGTACGCCAATCCTCACGAACTTAAAATAGATCAAAAGAAGATAACAATATTGTTCGGATCAAAATCACGATGAATTCAAAAGTTCAGAAGCAACGCCAAAGAAAACCACCACAAGATCTATCTAAGAGGGAATCACACAAGAGTAGTAATTTTCGTTACCCCAATCGGAATAGATGATTCCGATCAAAAATGGTTCGCTCTTCCACGGCTCCGCAGGAGTCACGCCGAACAGAGAGAAACTCGTCCACCTTCCTTGCTTCACGTCGGACAAGGTTCGTCGTCGCCGAAGTTGTTGTCCTTGACCGAAATCACCCAAGGAGGGGGAAAGGATGTTGGCCGAATTCTTCAAGGAGAGGAGTTCTTTGATTTGTTACTCGTAGTGGAGAGGAGAAAGGATTTTGTGGAGAGGACGAGAGGAGGGAGGAGAGGGGAAGAAGATGAGGCCGGCGGCCAAGAGAGGAGGAGAAACAAGGAGGGGCCAAAATTTGCCTTAGAGGGAAAAAGGAAAGAGGGGTAAAATTCAAAACTTGAATTCCAGATTTTTTTTTCTTTTCATTCTTCTCTTAAATCCTTCATAAACATGGCCTTTTATAGCCTACACCACTTAATCTCCTCCATTCAAATAAAATAAACACATGTTGGTTATATGCACCCATCATAAACATGATATAACAAATACAATAACTAAATGCATGAAATAAAAACTCTCAAATTAAAACAATGCAACAATAAAATTAATAAATATAATATAATTCTATAATTATTAGATTATTGTCGCGACGATGGCGTTGTAGCAGCGATGACGTTGTAGCGAAATTATAGTCGCGACGATGGCGTTATAGCAGCGATGGTGTTGTAGCAAAATAATTGTCACGGTGATGGCATTGTTGCGGCGATGGCGTGCAACAAAATTATTGTTGCGGCATCGTCCATCCGAGTCTTCAAACGTACAGTTGCGGCGACGATCAACATAATGCATGGACCCAGCGTCGCCATGGAGCTCGCCAAAGAACTCGTTAGCACCATCTGCAACGTCATCACGAACAAATGGCAGGACATCATCGCCACCAATCGAACGGTCACGATCATCACGAGCAAATGGCGGGACAACGTCGCCATCAATCCTCCCCCACTCAAAATTACTCATCTCCGATGAGTGGCCCGTGAGGGGAGAACAGTCAAAAGCAGCAGCAACATGGGGCAAATCTGGCCCCACAATCCAATTGGTAGTAGCGGGATCATGCTGTAACACCCCCATCTGTCGCATGCCATATAACAGAAGGTCCAGCTGGAACCCAACGCCATATACCACAGACAGTCGGAAGGGATACTAAATGAGTAATCAAACCAACCAATTAAGACTACTCGTCCTAATCACAGAGCATTCTAGCGGAAGATTTTAAAGTTGAAAGAACCCAAAATTAAATCCATCAATATAAATGTCCACAGCTACAACAACAGGAATGAAACCCCAAATACACAGAAACGGGTACATCGCCTTATGACCTTAAAAATGTTCACTTAATAAAGAGTGTTTTACATACATCGGCTCGCAGGCCGGCCACACATGATAAATATAAAAATAGCTATTCTACGGCCTTCTAGGGCCAGCACAGCAACATGGGCTCCAGCCCGCTATTTGGCGCTCGGCTCCGCAGCACCTGCAAGCACATATCACCGCACGGTGGCAAATAAAGCAACGGTCAACTAAAAGCCAACCAAATTATAACGACCACGCCCCTTACTCGGGACAGTGGTGCTCTTTCCCTGCATAACATTAGCCCAACAATATATATAGCACAATTATATTTCGCCACAGGTGTAGGCTCGCACGGCGAAACACCCCGTGCACTCAAGGCACATTCATGGTGAACCCTGACCCATCAGTGCATTCACCACCACCCCCAGGATGGCAACAACATGTGAGCATTTAACCTTTCTGACCACCGTCTAAGGCTCTGACTATGCCAACGGCCAGTCCCCGTCTTCGGGTCTCTCGCAACGAACCACATAGCCTAGGTCCAATTCCACTTGCCCGTTGCTCACGCCGCTTGTCCAATTTAAGTCCTATGCGCGGGCCAAGCTTCTCTCGGATACCAAATTTTTCAAAACAATCTCATAACCCAGTTATGATCAAGGCCGGTTCCCATAACGCCAAGTTAGCAGAACACGTTTCCGCTCAGTTTTCCGGGTGCGCCTTGAAGCTAACCTCCAAGGATCCCTGCTGCAATCTACCGCGTAGAAAGCCGAAAAACCCAAAGCACGGAGTCTTCTCCTGCAAAACATATCCAATGCAACATCACCGATCCTGACAAAACACGTCCGGGTAGGCTTCACACACAATGCCTATGCCCGTACTTACGATTCCGGGCTCTATATGCAACACAAGGGGGACTAATCATATCAACCCCAAGGAACACCACGCACTCGCCGCACACTCGCGGGATCGGGGTTCCCTATACAAAAGAAAGATCTTCAAACGCTCAAGTTGAGAATCGTTACCCTTGTAGTCCGTTTTGGCGCCATGGAAAAACTACGTGGATAGAACTCTTCGCAACGACCTTCCCTCCACGGATCCGCTCTCAGACTTCGAAATGGTGCTTCGATGCTCCGCCGGCGGCCGGAAACCTCCTTCTTCTTCCTCTTCTCTCTCACTTTGGAAGGAGAAAGCTTTGGAGAGAAAATGGGGAATTAGCCTCCTATTCCCGGCCTAAAGAGAGCAGGGACTCATCTGAGCCGTCGGATCTAAATTAAAGAAAGTGAACGGCTCGGATATGCACAAAATCCTCCAGACCTGGGCCGAACACGGCTTGGCACACGACCGTGTCCCAGGCCGTGTGCCTCGATCCAGGCACGATCGTCGAACAGAGAGACGCACACGGGCCAAGACACGCCCGTGTCTCACCTGACACGCCCGTGTCAGGTTCCTCGACACGCCCGTGTTCGGGGGCGTGTCACGCATAACCGCCACGGCAACGGACACGACCCAACTGCACACGGGTAGGGACACGGGTGGGCACACGCCCGTGTCATCCGGCCGTGTTCCTGGCCGTGTCCTTCTCGGGTTGGAAATGGCTGAAAGATATTGTACCTAATCACCTAGAGTGGGGGGGTGAATAAGTGACTTAAATCTTTTTACCTTTTTAGGCAGAATTCAGATTATAACACAAAATTATATCTACTTTTGCACAGCAATCATCCAGCAATCACAGATTTACACAAGCACACAGTAGACACACAGATTTATTGTGGTTCCCCAATATTTGGGTACATCCACTTTCCCCCTTCGCCTATCTAGCAGTGTACTAGATTCAGCCAAACTTCTCCACTATCTCAGATCCTCAGATATTACACTCAGAACCCCAAAACAGGTTCCTACAGCTCAGGCCCAAGGCCCTACAACTCAGCTTCTTCACAAAGCCTACACTCAGCTTCTTCACAAAGCCTACACTCAGCTACCAAGGCCTACACTCAGCCACAACAGGCCTACACTCAGAGATTCAAATCTCCTACACTCAGGCACTCAAGTCCTACACTCAGCCTTTATAATTACAGGCTTACAAAACTCAGATCCCTAAGGATCCTACAATATAATATGAACACAAAATGTAAACTCTACAACTCAGAAAAAAGAGAGAAGAGTTGTGAGTTTCTTGATGAGTTCTTGGAAGAACTCAGCTGAGATCAAACTGACTTGGCTTTCTTCAAAGCTTCTTGAATGTAGAACACAATAAGATTGATCTCCTCTACAGTTGATCCTTGATCTCTGCTACTTAAGATTCAGAACAAAATCTGAACCTTTCTTCTCAGCCTGGTTCCAATGGCTGACCTCTTGGATGGAGCTCTCTCTCTCCAACTACTTAGATCTTCACTAGATTCTTCAAGGAATAGCTAGATCTTCTTTTCTTTTCAATTACTTGAACAACTGTTTCTGTAGACAGTATAAGCCTATTTATAGGCCTTCTTCATGGTAACCGGCTGGTCCGGTTCATAACTGATTTCTGACAACTCTGACAGGTGCAGTAGACCGGCTGGAATGGCAGCTGTCAAGTCATCCAGTCAGTTCTTGAAAATTCTATAACTGTCTGAAGGTGTCGAGACTGTCTGTCTTTAAGTGTCGACACTTATAGACTAAGTGTCGACACAAGTTGACTAAGTGTCGACACTAGCCTACAAGGTGTCGACACAACTCCTTGTGTTGTAGAATGCACTTCTCGACACAGCTTCTTCATCATGTGTCGACACTGATATTGAGTGTCGACACAACACTTTGTTCTTCAGTACTTTGTTGAATTCTTGTAAGTGTCGACACAACACCTTTGTGTCGACACATCTTCATGTGTTAAACTTGTTTAGTGTCGACACATCTTCTTGGTGTCGACACATGCCTTCTGTGTTGATACTTGCTGAGTGTCGACACAGCTCCTTGTGTCGACACATTCTTCTTCTGTTGAGACTTTGGCTGAGTGTCGACACATCTCCTTAGTGTCGACACTTGTACTTAGAATTTTTTGTTGAACTTTGCTAAGTGTCGACACAGCTTCTTGTGTCGACACTTTCTTCAAGTGTTGAGTCTTCTTCTGAGTGTCCACACATTGTTCATTGTGTCGACACTTTCTTCAAGTGTTGAGTCTTCTGCTGAGTGTCGACACATTCTTTCTTGTGTCGACACTTTCTTCAAGTGTTGACTCTTCTGCTATGTGTCGACACATTGTTCTGGGTGTCGACACTTATACTTAGACTCTGCTGACTTTTGCTGAGTGTCGGCACAGCTCCAAGTGTCGACACTTTCTGATGTAGACACAGTTTCCCTGGGTGTCGACACAACTGCTAAGTGTCGACACTGCTTCACTGCACTTTTCTTCATTCAGTGTCGACACATCTCCTTGTGTCGACACTTTCTTTCTGGTGTCGACTCTGCATCCCTGGTGTCGACACAAGTACTCCAAGTGTCGACACCGCTTGGCTGGGTGTCGACACAAATCTTCTTAAGTGTCGACACTTTCCCTCTGGGTGTCGACACATGGACTTAGAAACTTTTTCATCTTTTCTGCAAATACTTAACCTGCACAAGTAAACTCAAAATACATCAAATACATTTTGATGTATATCATTGAGTAGGGTGAGGCTTCTTCAAATCAGGTACATTTAAACCAATGTACCCAACAATCTCCCCCTATTTGGAGAAGTCATAACCCTTAGTCAATGATATACACCATACAGAATAAAATCATAGCATGATGTAAAGCAGGATTATATAACAGGGCAAACATAAACATGTATCAAATAAAACATGTATACACAGATAACATCACAGAACAATTATGAAATAAATTTAGCATATAACACATTGTTCTAATATCTTGTCATATTCATTTTCCAAAAGTTTACAAAGTGTTTAACAATCAAAATATTACAACAGTAAACTCAAGAAAAATCAATTCTAATTCTGATCAGCCTCCTTAATCACAATTCCTTTTCCAGATTGTACTTTGGCTTGAACAGGGGCTTTAGTAACTTCACTATCAGCAGGCTTTTTCCCTTTTTGATCCTTTTTCTTTTGCTCTTCAGCTTTAATCTTTTGCCTCTCAAAATAATGATATGGCTTGGGAAAGTACTTGCTAGGCTTCTGAGCAGTAGGAGGTAGCTTTCCCATTTTGGCCTTTCTCCTATATTGGACTATGGCTTCTTGCCTTGTCTCATGTTTCCTCCATTCTAGTTCAGAAAACCATTTATTTCTATCTTGAATATTATCTTTTGCAGCCTTCCATGCAGTTAAGATAATGTTTCTTGAAGTGGGGCTCCACTGCTCAAAGTCTGGTCTTTGTTCAGCTTGCTCTCTGAACCTCTTTTTAGACAGTCTGGCCTCTTTCTCTTTCTGCATAGCTTCATGTTCTCTCTGCAAAGCCTCTTGCATAGCCTCAGATACTGGCTGAACCACCTTCTCTATGATGACATTGTCCTTACCCCCAGGTGGGCTATACATTGATTGTATATCAGCTTAAACCATATCAAAATCTGGAGGAGAGTAGATGACTTGAGCCACTTCAGGTTGCTCCCCTCCTAGATATGCAGGATGTATTCCAGATTCTGCTACATTGTCATCATCACATAAAGGAGGATAACCCAGAGTAGCTCTGATAGAATTAGAAATCCACTTAGCATGATCAGAGCTGGCTTTGACTAACACCCTCTCCCCCTTTATGACTTCTCTTTCTATGTGATCTCTGACATCATCTTTCTAAAATCTCACTTGGTTATCCAAATAGTTGACTCCATCTTTAAAGAAAGGTTTCAACCTTTGGAGTTTGTCAGTTATCAACTTCTGAGAGTCTTGAATTGCAGTTGTAACAGCAGTTAAGCTCTCTTGCAATGCTTTATCAAAATCTGCCTTAGCAGTAGCAGTAGAAGTTGTCAGTCCAGCAGCTATGTTCTTCATCTCTGTGACAATTGTATTATGTGAAGCAGTTAAGTTATCATTCATTCTGATCTGGTTCTCAAGAACATATCCTTGCTTCAGTGCAATGTCATCTACTTGAGCTTTGAGCTTTTCTTGATGAGTAGCTAAATAGACTACTGCATTCCCTCCTTTGTGGAAGCAGTCAGTCATCTCCTTCTTATTAAGATTCATTTCAAATCTATAGACTTAATATCCTGGGCCAGATCAAATTATAAAGACTTGTGCCCCTCATCCACATAGGTTTCAATGACTTCCCTGTGCTCATCAAGCTTAATTTGCATAGCAACCATAAGAGCACTGTAATCTACAGTTGGTGCTGGCTGTAGTGCAGGTTGTGGTGCTATAGTTTGCAATGCCTTCTTATAAGTTTGGCTCCTTCTTTTGAAGACTTGGAACTTCTTTTTCTTAGCTCTTGCTGCCTCCCCATCTTCAGAAGCTGAGGTGCTTGCAATATCTACCCTCTCCCTTGGTAGCTCCTCAACAGCTTGGGGCTTCTCAGGTTCTTGCCTTGCAAGTTCTTCATCAAGTATTACCTGCTCCCCTTCAATTTGGGACTTCTCCCCCTCAGCAGCAGCACTTTCCTTCTCAAGGTCTGCTTGATCCAGATTGAGGAAGAGATCTTCTATAGTAAATTCTTGTAGAGAATGGGCAGGAGAAATTCTTGGCTCATCTACCACTGGATCAGATAGTATTTGAACTGTAACAGATGTGTCCTCCATGATAACATCTGGGAGTTGGCTATCAAGCCGAGTTTGCTGATTAACATTATTGAATGAATCAGACAAAACATTATCCTCTATAAGGAAATCTAAAGCATTAAGCTCAGTGATTACCTCAAGAATTGTGTTTGTAGCTTGCTCACTTTCCAGTGGATTTGGCTCTTCCACTACTAGTGGATCCCCCTGGACTGAATCCTGGTGTAAGGGGCAAGCTGGTGGTAGCTCCCCCTGTCTCTCTGCAGCATCTTGTTGAGCTGGAGACTTCCCAGCATTTTCTTCTACATCCTTTTCTGGAGTAAAGACAACTTGCTCTTCACTACCAGAGCTGCTAGATGAAACCTGAGCTACTGGGGCAGTTTTCTTCTTCTTCTTTTGGGGTGTTACTTTCTCAGGAGTTATTTTCTCAGGGGTTGTCATATCCTTAGATAAAACCCTGTCCCATCTAGAGAATATCCTCAAGTCCATCTTCCTCATATGGTTGATCTTAGTGCCAGCAGCTTGACTCATAACTTCTGGTATACTACCAGCCAAGTATAGACTTAAGATCCTACCCAAATTGGGCTTCTTCATACTCTCCTTGATCTTTTCAAAGACTACTACAGACCAATCAGTTTTTAGGCTGAAGATTATCCTGGTCATGAGATTGAACATATGGGCAGATACCCTGTCATGCCCTCAAGGCTTACTTAAGATCACTTTGCCAACAATTTCTGATAGTAATTTACCCTGGATGTTCATCCCCTTCCTATTGAATACAGATCCAATTTTCAGTTTGGAATCTAGACCACACCATGTCAATGCTTCTCTGGTCTTAGAAGCAGTTACTTCATCCTCTTCTTTTGTCCTTGGCAGGTTTAGAACCTTTCTCAAACTTTTTGGAGAGACCTTCACTTTTTCTCCATGGACCCTGAACTTGATCTTGAATCCAGATTCGTCTACTTTAGCTCCATTCAGGAATTCCAGTACTTCTTTCTTCCAGATCTTAGTCGGCTCAGAAATAAGAAATTCTAACCCTGAGTCTGCAACTAGGGTTACTACATCCTTGATTTCCTGTTCTGCTTCGTCAAACGCTTGTCGCACCAGTTCATAGCCTTCATTGACGTTCTCCTCGAGCTTTGGCGCCATTAGGGTTTGAAGAATTTGAACTGAGAGAAGAGAGGTGTCGACACACAAGTTTGGTCTCGAAACTTTAGTGAGCGTGTCGAGAGACAATGGAGAAATGCTATTTATACCTTTCTAGATTTGAAGATGAAAAGGCGGGTTAACTAACTTAAATTGTGTCGACACTGTCGATAAGTGTCGACACTGACTTATAATGTCTCGACACTTATGTGTCGACACAAGTTTAGTCAACAGATTATATGTGTCGACACTTGTTTATGTGTCAACACCACTCAGCTCGTCATTTAGTCGAGACCTTACTTTACTAATTCTGAGTAAAGCCTAAGTGTCGACACCACCTTGGTTGTGTTGACATCTACTTGTCATGTGTCGACACTAATTTTCTGAAGTGTCGACACCAACTTCCTAGATGTGTCGACACCTTTTCCCTGAAGTGTCGACACCACTTTTCTGTGTCGACACAGATATCTCTGTGTGTCGACACATTTTTACTTAGCCATTTCTATAAACTTATTCTAAGTTTATCATACCTAGTTCAATTTTAAACCTATTGAACTTTGATTCTTCTAAGGGCTTAGTATACATATCAGCTAGTTGATTATCTGTTTTAACATATTCCAGTAAAATATCTTCTTTTTCTACATGTTCCTTAAGAAAATGATATTTTATTTCAATATGTTTAGTTCTACTATGGGAAACAGGATTGTTTGCAATTGATATAGCACTAGTAGAATCACAAAAGAGTGGAGTTCTACCTACCTGAATTCCATAGTCCTCAAGCTGATGTTGTATCCATAGAAGTTGAGCACAACAACTTCCTGTAGCCACATATTCTGACTCTGCAGTGGAGATAGCCACACTTGTTTGCTTCTTGCTACTCCATGAAATCAGTCTTCCACCTAGGAATTGACTGGTTCCAGTTGTTCTTTTTCTGTCTTCTTTGCTTCCTGCAAAGTCTGCATCTGAATAACCTGTTAGTTCAAAATCCCCATTCCTAGGGTACCATAGGCCTAGATAAGGAGTGCCCTTTAGATATCTCAGTATCCTTTTGACTGCTGTCAAATGAGACTCTTTAGGGTATGCTTGATACCTTGCACAGACACATGTAGCATACATGATATCTTGTCTACTTGTAGTCAATATAATAGGGAACCAACTATCCCCCTATACATAGACTCATTTACAGGTTTCCCTGCATCATCCTTGCTAAGAGGCATACTTGACCCCATAGGAGTATTCATGGTACTAGATGAATCCATACCATACTTCCTTATGAGTTCTAGGATAAACCATTCTCAGTCTGTCTAACTTGGAGACCCAAGAAGAACTTAAGCTCCCCCATACTACTCATCTCAAATTGTCCTTGCATTAGTGTTGCAAACTTTTTGCAAAGACTACTTTCAGTAGACCCAAATATAATGTCATCTACATATATTTGGACTAGTATTACTTTGCCTCTGGATTCCCTAAGGAATAGAGTCTTGTCTATTTTCCCCCTTGTGAACTTATTCTCAATGAGAAAACTAGACAGGGTTTCATACCAAGCACTAGGGGCTTGTTTTAACCCATATAATGCTTTCCTAAGTCTATAGACATGATTAGGTTGAGTTGAATCAACAAAACCTGATGTCTGTTTCAAATAGACTTCCTCTTTTAGATTACCATTCAGAAAGGCTGACTTTACATCCATTTGGTAAACTTTAAATCCTTGAAAGGTTGCATAGGCCAGGAATATCCTTATGGCTTCCAGTCTAGCTACTGGAGCAAAGGTTTGATTAAAGTCAATACCTTCTTCCTGCCTATATCCTTTAGCAACCAATCTTGTTTTGTTCTTAATGATGACTCCATGTTCATCCAACTTGTTCCTAAAGATCTACTTGGTCCCAATTATGTTGTGGTCTTTTGGTTTAGGAACAAGCTCCCAGACCTTGCATCTCTTGAACTGATTCAGCTCTTCTTGCATTGCCTCAATCCAATGAGGGTCTAGGATGGCTTATTCAAACTTCTTTGGCTCTACTTGGGATAGAAAACTGGAGTAGATTGCTGCATTCAGATTTCTGCTCCTTGTTTGTACCCCTTGTCTTGGATCATCAATAATTTGTTCTGCTGGATGATCTTTTAGATGCCTATTGGCTGGAGGCATCCTGGCTTCAGGTTGAACTTCTTCAACTTCTTCATCTTGCTGTACTCCTTGGACTTCATCTGCATTAGGTACATGTAGTACTCCCCCTAGACAGCAGCCACTATCTTCTACTAGCTGTCTTGCAATAGGTTCTTCTTCAATAGTGAGCTTGTCCATCTTCTTTGTTATACCTGTGGAGCTGCAAATACTACTAGACAACTCATTGTTAATAAGTCTAGTTTCATCAAATACTACATGTACAGATTCTTCTACAACTTTAGTAGAAAAGTTGTAGACTCTATAAGCCTTACTATTGTTGCTGTACCCAACAAAAATTCCCTCTTGGGACTTGGCAGCAAACTTAGTCAAGTAAGACTTTCCATTGTTAAGTATAAAGAACTTACACCCAAAGATCCTGAAATAGGATATTTTTGGTTTTCTGCCTTTCACAACCTCATAGGGGGTCTTGTTGTGGCTTTTAGTAATGGTAGCCCTATTAATTACATGGCATGCAGTATTCACTGCCTCAGCCCAGAAATATTCTGGTAGTGATGTATCACTTAATAGGGTCCTACCAGCCTCAATCAAGGTTCTATTCTTTCTCTCAGCAATGTCATTTTGCTGAGATGTTCTTGGTGAAGAAAACTCTTGAAATATCCCAAATTCTTCACATAGTTTTGCCATACTATCAGACTGAAATTCAGTACCATGGTCACTTCTTATTTTGACCACTGTACTAGCTAGTTCATTCTGAATTTGTTTGACAAAGCTATAGAAGACACTAGGTGTAACAGATTTCTGTCTAAGGAAGAACACCCAGGAAAACCTTGAGTAGTCATCTACAACTACAAAGGTATAGACCTTCCTACCTAGGCTGTGAACTGGCATAGGACTAAAGAGATCCATATGCAAGAGGTATAAACACCTCACAGCATCTTTGTTTTCAATGCTACTAAAGGTGGATCTTGTATGCTTGACCTTTTGACAAGCTGAGCATATTCCATCTTTAATACACTTAACTTGAGGACCATTCCTCACTAGCACTTTACTAAAGAGTTTGCCAATTATCTTGTAGTTGAGATGGGCTAGCTTCTTGTGTCATTTGACACAATGAGAGACTTTCTCATCAGCTACAAGACACACTGGAGAACCATTGTTCTCAACCATAATGTCTAGGCAGTAGACATTCCTTTTTCTATAACCAGTCAAAATAATCTCTTGATCATTGGACCTCCTGATATGACAACCATCTTTGACAAATGAGATGTCATATCCTACATCACTCAATTGACTTATACAAATAAGGTTATGTTTCAAACCTTTGACATAAGCCACTTGAGTAATAGTTATATGAGAGCTAGAAATGTTACCAAAACCCTTGATGATTCCTTTTTCAGAACCACCAAAGGTGACTTTAGGACCATCTTTGATTGGAGTGAAGTCCTTTAGTAATCCCCTTGTTCCAGTCATGTGCCTGGAACATCCACTGTCCAAATACCATATTGGGGCATGGCCACTTGGACTCTCCTGCAAAACAGATTAGTGAACCTTAGAACCCAAAGAATTCTTGGGTCCTTGGTACTGGTTAGTTTGCTTCCTAACAAAGCTACCTGCAGGTTTTCCAACAGGCAGTTTGCTACTCACTTTGGCACTTGCATTGTGCCAACAGTCCATGGCAAAGTGGCCTACCTTGCCACAACACCAACACTCAAACATATTGTACCTTTGCTTAGGTACATTCTTAGCTGTTTTATCTACAGCTGGCTTCTTGAGAGCTGGGGCTTTGCCCTTGTACTTGGACTTGGACTGAACAGTCCTAGCTGATATAGTAAACCCCAGTCCAGCTTTACCTTTTTGATGAACAAATTCATCAATTAAGGGTAGAACTGACTTTGGTTTAGAAAACCTAGCAACTAAATCACTTTCCTTCTGAAGACTAATCTCCAGACTTTTGATTTGATCATTCTTATATGTTATAGTCCCCATCTGAATCACAGTTATGTGCTTCAGTCTGGCTATCTCATTAAGCTTTTGATCAAACATCTTCTCATAATCAGTTGCAGCCATTTTGAGACTTGCAATCTCCTTAGCTTGACTCTTGGCCAAGGATTTGCATTTCTTAAATGCTTGCAACAGAACTTTATATTCATCTATCAATTGATGAATATCCTCTTCTGACTTAGATGCACTCTCATCACTTGATGATAATGAATCTGATTCTGAACTAGCACAAGAAATTGAACTGAAATAACAATTTTGTACCTTACTAGGTCTAGGCTGCTCCTGGATTTTATCACTTTCGGTCAATGCCATCAGTCCTTGGCACTGACTGTCCTCTTGTTTATATATTGAGTTCATGATCTGGATGAACTCTTCTTCTTCTTCCTCAGCAAACAGTCCTATGTATGCTTCAGCATCTGACTCAGTTTCTGATGAATAAATGTCTGACATTCTCTTATCCTTTTTGGCAACAAAAGATCTTTCCTTCTTGCCCTTGGATTGAGTCTTTTTCTTATCATTAGACTCCTTTCTTTTCTCTGGACAGTCTGCAATAACATGTCCTTGTCTATTACAGCAATAGCAAACAATTTTTGATAGAGTTGCTTTGCTAGACTTGGTCTTTTTCCTGTTTTTCTTTGATGACTTTTTATTCTGATAATAGTCTTCTTTACCCTGTGAAGTAGATGGATTTGTCCTCCACTGTTTCTTTTTTAAGAACTTCTGAAAATGTCTTATGAAGGCAGCAAAGTCCTCATCACTTTCACTACTTTCAGACTTTCTGCTTGCTGACTCATCTAACTCAGTTTCAGCTACTTTTAGTGGTGGAGTTGGTGACTTACTTCTGTACTTTCTGGGGGCTTCTGTTTTAAATGCCACTGTCCTTTCTTTAAGTTCACTTCTTGTAGATTTCTCCTCTTCTTTCCTCACCATCAACTGCATTTCATAGGATAGCAATTTTCCAAATAGTGTTGGTGGAGGGATTTCTGCTAACTTTGTCATTTCCCTAATGACACAGATCTTGGTGTCCCAATTTTTTGTTAGGGACCTTAGAAACTAATCATTGAGCTCATAATTACTGAACTCTCTGCCATAGGACATTAGCTCATTCACAATCCTATAGAACTTCTTATAGCATTCAGTTATGCTATCAGTCCTACCTTGCCTGAAACTTTCATATTCTTGGTTTAGCAAAGACTTTCTGTCTTGCCTCACTTCTTCAGAACCCTCCATGTACACAATAAGAGTATCCCACATTTCCTTGGATGTCTTGCAGTGTATCAAATTCTGAAAAGTAGCATCGTCTATAGCACTCACTATGATATTCTAAGCCCTCTTGTCCATTGTGGCTAGAACTATCTCATCCTTTGTCATTTCAGAGAAATCCTTAGGTGTTCTCTGATTTGCATCTAAGACTGAAACCTTCATGGGCACATATGGCCCTTCCTTCACTGTGATATATATTCTAGGGTCTGAGGCTTCCATAAACAGTCTCACCCTTTCCTTCCAGATGCCAAAGATCTCTTTTCTGCAAATGGGTAGCTTCATGGATCCCAATTCCTTATGATTCTCAGTGGAACCCATGGTTCTTGATTTTCTTGATTCTGTAATGTACTTAGACTGAATCTGCCAATAGGATCTACTCAGACAGTTTTGTCCCTTTTTGAGTAACCTCGCTTTGATACCACTTGAAAGATATTGTACCTAATCACCTAGAGGGGGGGTGAATAGGTGACTTAAATCTTTTTACCTTTTTAGGCAGAATTCAGATTATAACACAGAATTATATCTACTTTTGCACAACAATCATCCAGCAATCACAGATTTACACAAGCACACAGTAGACACACAGATTTATAGTGGTTCCCCAAGATTTGGGTACATCCACTTCCCCCTTCGTCTATCTAGCAGTGTACTAGATTCAGCCAAACTTCTCCACTATCTCAGATACTCAGATCTTACAGTCAGAACCCCAAAACAGGTTCCTACAGCTCAGGCCCAAGGCCGTACAACTCAGCTTCTTCACAAAGCCTACACTCAGCTTCTTCACAAAGCCTACACTCAGCCACCAAGGCCTACACTCAGCCACCAAGGCCTACACTCAGCCACAACAGGCCTACACTCAGAGATTCAAATCTCCTACACTCAGGCACTCAAGCCCTACACTCAGCCTTTATAATTACAGGCTTACAAAACTCAGATCCCTAAGGATCCTACAATATAATATGAATACAAAATGTAAACTCTACAACTCAGAGAAAAGAGAGAAGAGTTGTGAGTTTCTTGATGAGTTCTTGGAAGAACTCAGCTGAGATCAAACTGACTTGACTTTCTTCAAAGCTTCTTGAATGTAGAACACAATAAGATTGATCTCCTCTGCAGTTGATCCTTGATCTCTGCTACTTAAGATTTAGAACAAAATCTGAACCCTTCTTCTCAGCCTGGTTCCAACGGCTGACCTCTTGGATGGAGCTCTCTCTCTCCAACTACTTAGATCTTCACTAGATTCTTCAAAAAATAGCTAGATCATCTTTTTTTTTTCAATTACTTGAACAACTGTTTCTGTAGACAGTATAAGCCTATTTATAGGCCTTCTTCATGGTAACCGGCTGGTGCGGTTCATAACTGATTTCTGACAACTCTGACAGGTGCAGTAGACCGGCTGGAATGGCAGCTGTCAAGTCATCCAGTCAGTTCTTGAAAATTCTGTAACTGTCTGAAGGTGTCGAGACTGTCTGTCTTTAAGTGTCGACACTTATAGACTAAGTGTCGACACAAGTTGAATAAGTGTCGACACTAGCCTACAAGGTGTCGACACAACTCCTTGTGTTGTAGAATGCACTTCTCGGCACAGCTTCTTCATCATGTGTCGACACTGATATTGAGTGTCGACACAACACTTTGTTCTTCAGTACTTTGTTGAATTCTTGTAAGTGTCGACACAACACCTTTGTGTCGACACATCTTCATGTGTTGAACTTTTTCAGTGTCGACACATCTTCTTGGTGTCGACACATGCCTTCTGTGTTGATACTTGCTGAGTGTCGACAGCTCCTTGTGTCGACACATTCTTCTTCTGTTGAGACTTTTGCTGAGTGTCGACACATCTCCTTAGTGTCGACACTTGTACTTAGAATTTTTTGTTGAACTTTGCTAAGTGTCGACACATCTCCTTGTGTCGACACTTTCTTCAAGTGTTGAGTCTTCTTCTAAGTGTCGACACATTGTTCATTGTGTCGACACTTTCTTCAAGTGTTGAGTCTTTTGCTGAGTGTCGACACATTTTTTCTTGTGTCGACACTTTCTTCAAGTGTTGACTCTTCTGCTATGTGTCGACACATTGTTCTGGGTGTCGACACTTATACTTAGACTCTGCTGACTTTTGCTGAGTGTCGACACAGCTCCAAGTGTCGACACTTTCTGATGTAGACACAGTTTCTCTGGGTGTCGACACAACTGCTAAGTGTCGACACTGCTTCACTGCACTTTTCTTCATTGAGTGTCGACACAGCTCCTTGTGTCAACACTTTCTGTCTGGTGTCGACTCTACATCCCTGGTGTCGACACAAGTACTCCAAGTGTCGACACTGCTTTCCTGGGTGTCGACACAAGTCTTCTTAAGTGTCGACACTTTCCCTCTGGGTGTCGACACATGGACTTAGAAACTTTTTCATCTTTTCTGCAAATACTTAACCTGCACAAGTAAACTCAAAATACATCAAATACATTTTGATGTATATCATTGAGTAGGGTGAGGCCTCTTCAAATCAGGTACATTTAAACCAATGTACCCAACAACGGCCAAAAATCACCAGCCAGACACGGCCTTGGACACGCCCGTGTCCTAGGCCGTGTACCCTTACAGGCACCAAAAACCCTTTTTCCGCGACCGACTCGCACACAATATTCAGGGCGTTACAAATCTCCCCCACTTAAGGAATTTCGTCCCGAAATTAAACAAAGGTACACAAAATCTAACTGATACCTGAGTGGAACAACTCGGGGTATTCCTCCAACATAGCTTGCTCACGCTCCCAAGAAAGCTCCTCACGTCCGTAATTATTCCAACGGACTTTTACCATTCTGACCTCCTTGTTGCGGAGTCGTTTGACTGCAACATCTTCAATTCGTACTGGCCTGACCCTTGTTGTTAACTCATAATCAACCGGTACCTAATTGTCCGCAACGATCCGCGAAGGCTCTTGCACTGCCTTACGCAACACCGATACGTGGAACACGTCATGCAGCCCACTCAACTCCGTCGACAGCTTCAACCTATACGCCGCCTCGCCAACACGCTCCAGGATTTCAAATGGTCCAAGGTATCTCGGACTCAGCTTCTTCAAGCGTCGAACCCGCGATACACCCTTGAACGGCTTGATCTTTAAATATACCATGTCGCCAACGTTGAACTCCACATTTCTATGTTTGGCATTGTAATACTTTGACTGTCTATCCTGAGCAATCTTCAGCCTTTCCTGAATTGTCCGTATCATTGAAGTGGCGTCTTCCACCGCTTGCCGTTTATACAACTTCGATTCGCCTGCCTCCAACCAAGACAACGACGTACGACACTTCCTCATGTACAAGGCTTCGAAAGGCGCCATTCCAATACTTGCCTGAAAGCTGTTGTTGTACGCAAACTCCACCATGTACAAGTGATCCTCCGAATTCTTCCCGAAATCTAGGACGCACATACGAAGCATGTCCTCCATAGTCCTGGTGACTCTCTCGGTTTGGCCATCTGTCTGCGGGTGAAAGGCTGTGCTGAACTTTAGCTTAGTACCCAACAGACCATGCACCAACCTCCAGTCTTTTGACGTGAAGCGTCCATCACGATCACTAACAATACTGCGAGGCACACCATGCAATTGTACAATGTTATCCACATAGAGTTTGGCTAACTTTTCCACCGGATCCTCCTTTCTCACTGGGATAAAGTGCGACACCTTTGTCAACCTATCTACGACCACCCAAATGGCGTTGTTTCCCTTCTGCGACTTCGGAAAACCTTGCACAAAATCCATAGATATGTCGTCAAACTTCCATTCTGGGATAGGAAGAGATTTCAAGAAACCTCCGGGCTTCTGGAATTCCGCCTTCACTAATGCACAAGTACGACACTTGGCCACATAAAGTGCCACATCCTTCTTCAAACCCGGCCACCAGAATAATTTTTTCATGTCTCTATACATCTTCATGCTTCCCGGGTGGATTGAGTACTTAGTATGATGAGCCTCATACATCAACTCCTCCCGAATACTATCCGCACTAGGAACGCATAGTCGACCGTCCTTCCTTAGCAACCCATCTTCAACCACAAACTGGGAATTTGACATCCAAAGCTTCATCCAAGGTCTGCTTCATGCTGCTATCCTGAACCAAAGCCCGCTGAACTCTATCCGCTATGTCACACTGCACCTCTGTCCAAAACAGTTTCGCCTCGGCACTAGACTGCTTATCGACGCAAGATATCTCCAATGCCTCCAACTCTTGGACCAATCTCTTATCATATACTGATAACCAGTTGGCTTGTGCGGGAATCTTACGACTCAACGCATCCGCCACCGCATTTCCCTTCCCAGGCACATAGTGTATCTTGAAGGTGTAGTCCCCTAAGAACTCCATCCACCTCCTCTGCCTCATGTTCAAAGCCTTTTGGTTCAATAGGTACTTCAAACTTTTATGATCGGTGTAAATATCGACCTTCACACCGTACAGATAGTGCCTCCAAAGCTTAAGAACAAATATCACGGCCGCTAACTCTAAGTCATGGACCGGATAATTCCTCTCATGAACCTTCAGTTGTCGTGAACCATAAGCTATCACTCTCCCATGTTGTAGCAGGACACAACCCAAACCACTGCCCGAAGCATCACTATAGATCTAGAATCCTTTGGTTCCACTTGGAGAACATAAAATGGGCGTCGTGGTCAACCGCCTCTTCAATTCTTCAAACGCATCTTCGCACTCCGAAGACCACACAAACTTCTGATCCTTTCTTGTCAACGTCGTGAGTGGTAGTGCTATCCGCGAGAAGTTCTCTACGAAGCGCCTGTAGTAGCCAGTAAGCCCCAGAAAACTTCGGACCTCTGCCACTGTAGTCAAAGTAGGCCACTCCCGTATCGCCACTATCTTCGCCGGATCCACAGCTATTGCTTCTCCACTGACAACATGACCAAGGAACGCTATCGAGGATAACCAAAATTCACACTTGGAGAACTTTGCATACAACTGACTTTTCCTCAATGTCTCCAACACCATGTGTAAATTCTTGTAGTTATCCTCCTCGCACCGCGAATACACCAGGATATCATCGATAAATACTATCACAAACTGATCCAAGTATTCTCTGAACGTCCTATTCATCAGATCCATAAACACGGATGGCGCATTCTTCAACCCAAACGGCATAACCGTGAACTCGTAATGCCCAAACCGCGTACTGAATGCTGTCTTTGGGATGTCGCTCTCCCCTATCCTCAACTGATAGTAACCGGACTTCAAATCTAACTTCAAATTTAACTTTCTAGATGTTGAAACAGTCTTTTCTAAAATTCTTTTTATTTCTCTATTCACTACTTCGACTTGTCTGTTAGTTTGGGGGTGGTAGGCAGTGGAAAGCTTATGAGTAACGCCATATTTAGTTAGGATTTTTGAAAATTGTCCGTTACAGAAATGGGAACCCCTATCACTAACGATAGCGCGCGGCGTACCGAATCGAGAAAATAATTTTTTGAGGAAATTAACTACGACTCGGGCGTCATTCGTAGGAAGAGCTTGGGCTTCGGCCCAACGTGAAACATAATCAACGGCAACTAAAATGTACTTATTCCCGAAGCTAGAAGGAAAAGGGCCGACAAAATCAATCCCCCAGAGGTCTAAAACTTCGCACTCTAGGAAATAATTTTGTGGCATTTCATTTTTATTCGAAATATTCCCCGACCGTTGGCAACTATCACACCTACTCACAAAGGCATGCACGTCTTTAAACAGGGTAGGCCAGTAAAAACCCGCGCTTAACACTTTGTGAGCGGTGCGAGCAGCTTGATAGTGCCCACCTGTCGGTCCTTCATGCAAATGTTTAATAATATCTAATCCTTCATCAAAGGAAACACACCTCCTGATCACTTGGTCTGCACAGACTTTAAAAAGATGCGGGTCCTCCCAAAAATAGTTTTTCAGCTCAGAAAAGAATTTCTTCTTTTGCTGAGATGAAAACTCTTTTGGGAGCACACGGGCCACTAGATAGTTGGCGATGCAGGTAAACCAAGGAGAAGTAGATGTGTTAATTATGAAAAGCTTCTATCAGGGAAATAGTAATGAAAAGAATTTTCGTCTAATTGTTCTCTAAACGGGTTGTCTAGGCGCGAAAGGTGGTCGGCGGCCAAGTTCTCGGCACCTCGCTTATCACGGATCTCTAAGTCAAACTCCTGGAGGAGTAAGACCCAGCGAATCAAGCGAGGCTTGGCATCCGTTTTAGAGAGAAGATATTTGAGGGACGAGTGGTCCGTAAAAACAATAATTTTCGAAAGAGTAATATAAGGGCGAAATTTGTCAAAAGCGAAAACTCAGACGCACATAACCTTGCTCTAGCAACTCTTGCAGTTGCACCTTCAACTCTGCCATTTCTCTTGGGGCTATCTGATAGGGGGAGCGTGACACCGGTTTGGCACCCGGTACCAGCTCTATAGTAAAGTCTATCTCCGCTGAGGAGCGGCTCCTGGGAGATCATCTGGAAACACATCAGGATACTCGGACACAACTGGGATGCTGTCCAAACTAGGCTTAGGCGTCGAAGTCTGCACTAGAGTGACATATAGTTCTGCCCCAGATCGAACTGCCTTGAACATCTGAAGGGATGACATCAGAACCTTCCATGACCCCTTCATGCCCGCAAAAGTAGTCTCTCGATCAGTGTCTAGACCCAACTTGACTTCTTTACGGTTGCAATCAATACATGCACTTTTCCCCGAGAGCCAATCCATACCGAAGATTACGTCGAACTCCACTAATGGTAGAATCAATGCCCGCAAATCGAACTCCCGGTCTCCAATCTGAATCTTCACAACACAAACCCTATCCGCACGCATTGAGCACCCATTAGGCAACAACACATCCAACCTGTTTTCTGCCATCGAGAACGGAACTCCGATGCGCGATATAAACTTTTCAGACAAGAAGGAATGTGATGTTCCCGTATCAAAAAGGGCTCTCGCCGGAAACCCAAAGATTAACACAAAGCCTAGCACTAACAAACGTAAGCTAACAAATACGAAGGTAATAACTATAAAAGTTAAGCCACGGTAATTTAACTCATACCTGTCACCACGTCCGCTTGCTTTATGGCCTCCTGCAGACCAAGGTTGTAGACTCTAGGCTGGGCTGGAGCATGATGGGATGCGGTTGACTCCACCGCCTTCCCTTTCTCCTCATAAGTCACTCCAGGTCTCCTCTCGGACTTTGAACGTCCGCTCCAACACTCCCGAGCAAAATGCCCCGTCTTCCCGCAGTTGTAGCAAGCTCCGGGGACTCGACTTGTAGTTGCCCCCGATGCATCAGCCGAAGGGGCTGAGTTCGAAGTCCTCCGCTTCTTGTTCCATCTGCGGAAACCTGTCTTGTTACTTGGCACCTTGAACTCGGTCTTCCTTTCTCCTGGGTCCTTCTTCTCTTGAACTTTCTTTGCAACCTTTTCCAACGATCGGGCCGAATTGACCAAGGCTAGGAAGCCCTGCGCCTTAGGCCCAGCAAGGAGTAACTGTAAATTGCCGCGAAGACCCTCATAGAATCGGTTGGTCTTCCTTTCTTCTTCTGAAACATAGCACCAGCATAACGACCCAACCATGTGAACTCATGTAGATATTCGTCCACGCTTCTGGATCCCGGAGTCAACCCAAGAAATTGATTCTCCATCTCCAACTTCTGAGCAGAAGGTACAAATCTGGCCAGGAAAAATCTTGAAAATTCCTCCATCGGCAGCTCTGCAAGTTGCCTTCCCACTAGAAGATGAAACTCCATCTCGTCCCACCACAGCCTCGCTTCACCTTCCAAAGGGAAAGTCGCTATGGTGGTCTTCTGGCACTCCTCAGTTATTGTGGCCGTCAAGACCCTCTTTATGGAAGAGAGCCAGTCCTCATCTTGAGTTGGCGTTCCAACCCCATTAAACCTCGGAGGATTAAAGCCCATCACATACTTCAGCTGCCTTTCCGTAGTTCTTCTCGGCTCTACCAACTCCACTACTGCGCGTTCCACCACTCTCGGCTCTGCCACCCTAACCGGTTCTTGCTCATTCGGAGGAGGTGCGCGATGCATTTGCCCTGCAGGTTGGGCATTTATCATTGCGAACACTGCCTCAGCCACCATCCTGATGGTTTCCGCTGAAGGAGGTGTAGCAGGCACGTCCCTTTGTGCACTACTTTCCACTGATTGCGGACGCTCTGACTGACCAGCACCGCTCCTAGCTGCCTAAATTAGCAAAGACACACGATTAGACAACAAACAAATTGCTAAAAGCAATCATTGGAACACTCAGGTTCCAAAAAAAATAAGTGTATTTTCATTCCTAAGTGGACATTCATGGGTTCTTTTTGATGTTATCACGATGACGCACACATGTGCTCACCACCCCTTAAAAGAATTCGCCCACGAATTCATGTAAGCCTGACCGTAACCAGAAGTCTGATACCAAATTGTAACACCCCCATCTGTCGCATGACATATAACAGAAGGTCCAGCTGGGACACAATGCCATATACCACAGACAGTCGGAAGGGATACTAAATGAGTAATCAAACCAACCAATTAAGACTACTCGTCCTAATCACAGAGCATTCTAGCGGAAGATTTTAAAGTTGAAAGAACCCAAAATTAAATCCATCAATATGAATGTCCACAGCTACAACAACAGGAATGAAACCCCAAATACACAGAAACGGGTACATGGCCTTATGGCCTTACAAATGTTCACTTAATAAAGAGTGTTTTACATACATCGGCCCGCAGGCCGGCCACACATGATAAATATAAAAACAGCTATTCTACGACCTTCTAGGGCCAGCACAGCAACATGGGCTCCAGCCCGCTATTTGGTGCTCGGCTCCGCAGCACCTGCAAGCACATACCACCGCACGGTGGCAAATAAAGCAACGATCAGCTAAAAGCCGACCAAATTATAACGACCCCGCCCCTTACTCGGGACGGCGGTGCTCTTTCCCTGCATAACATTAGCCCAACAATATATATAGCGCAATTATATTTCGCCACATGTGTAGGCTCGCACGGCCAAACACCCCGTGCACTCAGGGCACATTCATGGTGAACCCTGACCCATCAGTGCATTCACCACCACCCCCAGGATGGTAACAACATGTGAGCATTTAGCCTTTCTGACCACCGTCTAAGGCTCCGACTATACCAACGGCCAGTCCCCGTCTTCGGGTCTCTCGCACCGAACCACATAGCCTAGGTCCAATTCCACTTGCCCGTTGCTCACGCCGCATGTCCAATTTAAGTCATATGCGCGGGCCAAGCTTCTCTCGGATCCCAAATTTTTCAAAACAATCTCATAACCCAGTTATGATCAAGGCCGGCTCCCATACCGCCAAGTTAGCAGAACACGTTTCCGCTCAGTTTTCCGGGTGCGCCTTGAAGCTAACCTCCAAGGATCCCTGCTGCAATCTACCGCGTAGAAACCCGAAAAACCCAAAGCACGGAGTCTTCTCCGGCAAAACATATCCAATGCAACATCACCGATCCAGACAAAACACGTCCGGGTAGGCTTCACACACAATGCCTATGCCCGTACTTACGATTCTGGGCTCTATATGCAACACAAGGGGGACTAATCATATCAACCCCAAGGAACACCACACACTCGCCGCACACTCGCGGGAGCGGGGTTCCCTATGCAAAAGAAAGCGCTTCAAACGCTCAAGTTGAGAATCGTTACCCTTGTAGTCTGTTTTGGCGCCATGGAAAAACTACGCGGATAGAACTCTTCGCAACGACCTTCCCTCCACGGATCCGCTCTCAGACTTCGAAATGGTGCTTCGATTCTCCTGCCGACGGCCGGAAACCTCCTCCTTCTTCCTCTTCTCTCTCACTTTGGAAGGAGAAAGCTTTGGAGAGAAAATGGGGAATTACCCTCCTATTCCCGGCCTAAATAGAGCAGGGACTCATCTGAGCCGTCGGATTTAAATTAAAGAAAACGAACGGCTCGGATCTGCACAAAATCCTCCAGACCTGGGCCGAACACGGCTTGGCACACGGCCGTGTCCCAGGCCATGTGCCTCGGTCCAGGCATGATCGTCGAACTGAGAGACGCACACGGGCAAAGACACGCCCGTGTCTCACCTGACACACCCGTGTCAGGTTCCTCGACACGCCCGTGTTCGGGGGCGTGTCATGCATAACTGCCACGACAACGGACATGACCCAACTATACACGGGTAGGGACACGAGTGGGCACACGCCCGTGTCGGATGACACGCCTGTGTCATCCGGCCGTGTTCCTGGCCGTGTCCTTCTCGGCTTGGAAACGACCAAAAATCACCAGCCAGACACGGCCTTGGACACGCCCGTGTCCTAGGCCGTGTACCCCTACAGGCACCAAAAACCCTTTTTCCGCGACCGACTCGCACACAATATTCAGGGCGTTACACATGCCGCATTAAATAGCACCTGTCAGGCAAAATGAAGGTCTTCGGGAACCTTAGAAAAGCATTAGTCAAAGAAGGTGGAAAAGTTTCGACATCAACATTCAACATACCTCCAGTGGAAACCGTAAGAGAGAGCGATCCAGGACCCAGCTCACCCCTCAACCCATTAGAAAACATAGTGGAGGAAATAAACAGAGAGGCAGATAATTCAAGTGGTGGAGAAACATAAGGTGTTAAATCCGAAACATTGAAAATGGGGTATATATCCTAATCGGTGGGTATCTCCAAAAGATAAGCATTTTCTCCTAACCTCTTTAAAATTCGGAAAGGACTAGCTCGCCAATTCGCTAACTTTTTTAGGGAGCCCGAAGGCAACCGTTCAGGAATGAGACGCGCCAAGACCAAATCACCAACATTAAAGTGAGATACTCTTCTATGTACATTAGCATTAGATTTATAAAAAACATGTTGGGCAGTAAACGTTTCATGAATGTGCTTATGTAAATTGTGAATTTGGAGCCTGAATTCTTGTGCAAAATCACTTGATTTATACGTTGGACGTAACGAAACTAAATCAGGTGCCATCGGTGCTAAATAGTTTAATTGATTTAATTTATATTGAAAGTTTAGCGGACACAAACCAATGGGCACACCCATCACGAAATCTAAAATGGGGACAATAGACGACCTCATCGTAAGCATAAAATCAGAGAATTGATTATTCATAGGACGTCTGAAGGATACAAAACTATAAAAATTTGTGACAAGACTGAACACGAATTCTATCAACTTACTAATACCTATCTTACGAGACCTGCCCAATGGAGGGGTTACTAACGTAGACAATACCAACTGTCTTGGACTTGATATAATAAATTCGTGTCCTAAAATATGTGCTAGTTGGGTCAATGGAGCGGGAGGGAGGGTCGGTAAAATCACACCCAGGAGAGAATCAAAATCATCATGAACTTCATGCAATGGAGACAACATCAAAGGATGCTCATCCGTGTCTACATCAATAACATCATCCAAAAGGACAACTCCCTCGCTAGGAAATTCTTCCAACACACTAGATACGTCATCCAAATCAAAATCAATAAAGGTCTCAGAAATGGGTAAAATCGAACCCGGCAAAATTTCTAATTCATATTGAGTTTCAGGACAATGATGATAACATCAAAGAAATATCTTTCGGGTTCTCAGCGCTAAAGTCATCCAAAAATAACCTTCCCTCATAAGGTAAATCTTCCAACACTGTAGGTACATCTACTAACTTAGAATCATCAGAATATTCCTCAGCTGCCATAGGTGACGGATTATGAATAACATCGAGGGTAGACTGAGTAATCCCATGGGGTGACACTTCAGAGGGGAGTTCCTCTTCCATGTCACTGGGGTAACCAAACTCCTCGTCATCACTAAGCTCATCAATTAAGTCGGTCTCACCCACAGTGGCGGGCTCAGTCTTAGACACTACCACAGACTCATCAGGAGATTCAACGACTAGATCAGGCAGCTCAGGAGGAGACTCAAAAAGAACTACGGGCGTATTCAGAATAGGACACACAATAGAGCCAAGATCAGATACGCCACTAAACTCACATGTCGTAATCATTTGTCTGCTCCTACAGATAGGACTACTCTCACCATGCGGGCTCATGGAAGTCCTAGCAGTCACTTGTATAGAACTAGGCATAGGGGACCTCACCTTTTCCTTTCCTTCATAGGTGGGTGAATGTATGTTATGGGCAGCTCTACCAACCTGGGGAAAGGGTCTATACTGAGGGACTATGTCACTCCTATCATTAGATATGGGTCAAGTGCCCTGGCGTAACGTAACCACTTCATCAAACATCCATGCAGGAGCATACTGATCGGTGAGGAGGCCCTTCATCATCGGCCAGCCTATAGAAGACCCAATACGTCTTTCGTCGTTGAACCAAAAAGTCTGGGCTCGACCCACTAACTGCTTGCTCGCCACTGGGACCTTGTGGAGGTCCCATAGACAAAGACACTCGAAATAACGTTCCATCCCAACAACCCAATTAAGGAATATCTGAGGACCTCCCAATCCATCGTAGGCGGGTGCAACATTCCTAGATGACCTAAAAACATTAACTTCTCGCTCAGGGCGATAGTTTAGATGATAGTGGGGTTGACTAGGGGGTGGTGGTGCAGCTTGGTTAGCCTTTAGTTGCCTAAACAAGTCCTTAATCTCATCCATTATAGGTGAATGAACATGTTTCCTAACATTCGACATGGATCCAGAAGATTTGAATCGGGAAACGTTAACATCATGGGCCATTTTAGTGGTGACGGGACAAAAAATTTTCTACTCGAATCTGGTGCACATGCGCAATGGAATAATGACTCTGATCCTATATAATTATAATAGATTGAATTGTTCCCGCTAAACCACTAAGGCAATGAATAATTTTTTTGTATTTTCTTGCTCAAAAAATATGAGGTTTTGTTTTTTAATTTGACTGAAAAATAAGAAATTTACACCGCTATTGGCAGACCACAAATATATTTTTTTTTGTTAAATTTTCAAATAAATGAACTAGAAACATACGTTCCGACGTGCAAATAAAAGGGGGAGGGTGTTAATTAAGAAATTGACGTGAACCTCCCTCTGATACCAAATTGATGCAGGCTACATCTCTTGACGAGACGCAACGGACAAAGACACCGAATTGTTCTCACTCATTTCAATTCTACGCTCGCACAATTTAAACGCAGCGCACCCGATTCACAATAATATCAATCTAATGCTAACGCACGGGTTCGCTACACCCTTGTAGATCAAATAGAGGCGATAAACCAATATTCTCTCAAGCGAAATGGATCGACCCGATCCGTTCGAGCGTGTGTTGTACCAAAAGAGATCCACCAAAAGTAAACAATTCGGAAATGGTAGATCTCTCCCAACAAAAAGAAAACGAGCTCCGCCAATCCTCACGAACTTAAAATAGCTCAAAAGAAGATAGCAATATCGTTCGGATCAAAACCACGATGAATTCAAAAGTTCGGAAGCAACGCCAAAGAAAAACACCACAAGATCTATCTAAGAGGGAATCACACAAGAGTAGTAATTTTTGTTACCCCAATCGTAATAGATGATTCCGATGAAAAATTGTTCGCTCTTCCACGGCTCCGTCGGAGTCACGCCGAACGGAGAGAAACTCGTCCACCTTCCTTGCTTCACGTCGGAGAAGGTTCGTCGTCGCCGAAGTTGTTGTCCTTGACCGAAATCACCCAAGCAGGTGGAAAGGATGTTGGCCGAATTCTTCAAGGAGAGGAGTTCTTCGATTTGTTACTCGTAGTGGAGAGGAGAAAGGATTTTGTGGAGAAGACGAGAGGAGGGAGGAGAGGGGAAGAAGATGAGGCCGACAGCCACGAGAGGAGGAGAAACAAGGAGGGGCCAAAATTTGCCTTAGAGGGAAAGAGGAAAGAGGGGAAAAATTCAAAACTTGAATTCCAGATTTTTTTTCTTTTCATTCTTCTCTTAAATCCTTCATAAACATGGTCTTTTATAGCCTACACCACTCAATCTCCTCCATTCAAATAAAATAAACACATGATGGTTATATGCACCCATCATAAGCATGATATAACAAATACAATAACTAAATGCATGAAATAAAAACTCTCAAATTAAAACAATGCAACAAGAAAATTAATAAATATAATATAATAATATAATTATTAGATTATTGTCGCGACGATGGCGTTGTAGCGGCGATGACGTTGTAGCGAAATTATTGTCGCGACGATGGCGTTATAGCAGTGATGGTGTTGTAGCAAAATAATTGTCACGGTGATGGCGTTGTAGCGGTGATGGCGTGCATCAAAATTATTGTTGCGGCATCGTCCATCCGAGTCTTCAAACATACGGTTGCGGCGACAATCAACATAATGCATGGACCCGGCGTCGCCATGGAGCTCGCCAAAGAACTCGTTAGCACCATCTGCAACATCATCACGAACAAATGGCGGGACATCATCACCACCAATCTAACGGTCACGATCATCACGAGCAAATGGCCGGACAACGTTGCCATCACGGCCCCTCCTCCAGCTCGGTATATGGACATATCTTGTCAGGGTTGTGGTATCCCTGACCATCATGCCTATGAGTGCACCACTGGAGAAAGCATTACTGAGCCGTCAGGTATAATGTCTGTTGAAAATGTGAATTTTATAAATAGTCAAAATCACATGTTCCTTTTAATAATCTTTATAACCCCAATGTGAGAAATCATCCCAATTTCTCTTGGAATCAGAATGCTCCCGATCAAAGATGGTTGGGAGGTCAGCATCAATTTGATTCTCAGGCCTCCAGTAGCCAGCCACAATAGCCGCATACGGGCTATAATTCAAACGTGCAAGGTACACGCAAAAGTGTGCTGGAAGAAATGATGGTGAAGTTTGTTAAGATGGCCCAATCAAATATGGCCACTCAAACTGCGTCCATGAGGAACTTGGAGACACAGCTGTGGCAATTGGACCAAGTGTTCTCCGAGCGTACTCGCGGCACCCTCCCAAGTGATACGGAGAAAAATAACCGTGAACAAGGGAAGTGTGTCGGGGACGCGGGAGAGTGCGAGAAAAATGAAGTGGCCGTTAAAAGTGAGATTAATGCGGTATAGATGATAACATAATGCGATTCTGGATCATCCTGCATTCTTGCTTTGCAAGATTTTGAAAAGCTGAATTTAATTATCGAATCGGATGCCCAAAAATCTCTAGTGCTAGCTGATGGATCGGTAGTTAAGACCGATGGTGAGATTAAGGATGTGGAATTAATTATGAATGGGGCTGCTGTAGTCACCAACTTTCAAGTGTTAGGGCCCTTGGGAAATACGTCAAAACCCATCCTAGGGATCCCATTCCTGAAAGCCAGTGAAGCTACCTTGCAATTTAATACGAGTGGTGTCACTTTGGCTCCTAAGGTAAATCTGACTCTACCATCTTCACCTCCCCATATTAGTTCAAATGAACATGGATAATTTTTACAATTAAATGATTCGTTATCTAATGATGTATCTAGTGCTGCTGAGATAGGTCTAATGAAGGAGCAAGAGCAGGTTAAGAAAGTTATAGAACAGCTTATGGTGGCTGAGGGAGAGATAGAGACAGAGTCACTTGACTTGAAACAAGATTCCATTGAGAAGAAACATGAGTTGAGCACGCCCGTTGATAGCGTGCAGAAAACTGAATTGTAATCTTCTATTTGTTCTAACAAAGTTTGTAAAACTATTAAACAGGTAACATGGGCTGATCTTTCACTCACTGGGGGTGAGGAAAGGATGCCCCAGATGCGAAAGATAAACTTGTTGCTGAATTGGTAGGTGTGATCATACTACCCTGATAATCCCCTTCTGTGGATCTGAAATGAAAGGAGTTGCTCCTCCGTAAGGCGTAGAATTTTGCTCGCCGACGTGAGAAGGACAAGGTTAGGAGCAGGGGAGACTCGTCTTCCCTGGGACCTAAAGCCTTCACCTCACCCTCATCTGGTGTGAATGGGGGGGGGGGGGTCTATCACAAGTCTGCGTTCAGTAGAAGAGTGAAGGATCTCCGATGTTTTCCTTTCCTGCTTTTTTCTAGTTTCATTTACTGTGTACTGCTATGTGTATTTGTAGACCTTTATCATTATGTTTTGAACTTATTCCCTGAATGATATTTATATAACTGCTAATACAGGTATGTTGGAACACCCTATTACTAATTTGGGTCAGGATCATTATGTCTCTAGGAACCTTTGTTTGACCTTCTGTATAGCTTAATAGGTCAATTAGAATTGAGTCTAAGGGTTAGAAGTCTAGGATTGGAAGCTGCCCTGAAGACCAAGTTTTTCTGTCTGGAGACTAAGTCTGATCGTCGAGCTCAGCACGACGATTCGTCGAACTCAGATCGACGATCGTCGAGCTCAACTTCGGCAGATCGTCGAGCTCCACTCGACGATCGCTGAGCTCAACTTCATAATATCGTCGAACTCCATTCGACGATCGGTGAGCTCAGTTCGATGATTTTGACTCTGCATTGGATCTTTATCTCTGAGCTCAGTTCGACGATCTTTGAGCTCAGATCGACGATTATTTTGCTGCTTGAGTTTTCCAGTTCGCTGAGCTCAGCTCGACGATAGCAGAGCTCAGTTCGACGATTTCAGTTAACTTCCAGAATTCAAATTCAAATCAGACAGGAGTTATTCTGCAATTAATTCAGAGATTTGCTAGCCGTTTTCATTTATTTCTGGACCAAGTTTCAAGGGATCTTCCAAGGAATAATTCTGTGGACTTTCCTCTAGAAGAGTTTTTGCAATTAAGGATGCAATCAATGCAGACCAACGGCTATCTTTGACAGAGAATGATATTCTATTCTGGAACAGAGAATAAAATACAGAATGTTTTTGAATCAAGATAGATGATATACAGAGATTAACAAGGAGAGAATACACAATACAGATTACAGAGACTCTTTCAAAATCTTCTGTCAAAAAGAATTCTGAAGAACACTAATCAAGAGATCAAGCTTTCAAAAATCTTCTGATCTCTTCATCTTTCAAAGTGTTCAAGGCCAACATCATTTCAAGACTCCAGACACTCAACATTTCAGCCATTGCTGAAATCATCTATTGCTGGAGTTCTACCTTTGAAGGCCTATCACCCTCAAGCAAAGCTTTTCCTCCTGAAGATTTCAAGTATTCAGGGGGAGCTTTGACATCAATCCACATAGTCTTCTCAGTTGTTTGAGAAAGAGAAGACTGCCATCACTCTCTCACCCCCACTCTGTAAAGGGTTTCTCAAACTCCCTTCAAAAGTTTAAATCTGGTTTTTGAGCACCTTGTCAAAAGCTCATTGGTGGCAAGACACCTGATCAAAAAATCTGCTTTGGTTTTTGAGCACCTTATCAAAAGCTCATTGGTGCCCAGGACACCTGATCAACTCATCCTGCAGTGGATTCCTACCTAGGGTGGTAGAAGAGTGGATGTACCCAAGTTTGGGGAACCACTATATTTCCTTGTGTCCTCTGGCTCTGCTTGTTTACTTTTTGTTTCTGGCCTTGATTTGTATGTGCTTAGTTTTTGCATAGTTTAGTTCTGTGATTAGATTTATATTTGCTTCCCTATTCACACTTATTATAACAATTGTTGTAAAAGTTTTTAAAAGTACTAAAACACCATATACTCTATTCACCCCCCTCTAGAGTATATCAGATCTAGTTGCACTTTCAATTGGTATCAGAGCCAGGTTGGTTAAACATACCATATCTGATTGGTTGTATAGGCTAACACCTGAACCCAAAGATCCCAAACTAGATCTGTTTTTCTTTTGTATTGTATTATTAGATTTTGTGTGCACAAATCATGGCCCAAAACAAAGATTATGCTAGCACCAGACCTCCAGTGTGCAATCTTTCCAAGTTTGCACTTTGGAAGGCAAGGATTAGGCTTTACATGAATTCCATTGACGAAGATATTTTCAATTCTGTTTTGACAGTGTGTCCAAGACCCCCAGAAAGCACAAGCACAAATGCTGTTCCACCTCCTTCAGGAACAGATGCTGACATCAAAAAATGGAAAGTAGCTGATGCCAAAGCTATGAACATCCTAGCCCAGACAATGTCAGATGACATATTCCAAAAGGTAGCTGAATGCAACTCAGCCAAGGAGATTTGGGACAAGCTCTCAGACATTGTCTCAGGCTCAGCTGATGAGAGAAATGACAGAAGATCCCATCTCATCTCCCAATATGAGAACTTCAAGAAGGGAGAGACTGAGTCAGTGGGAGACATGTACAACAGACTGAGTCTAATTGTCAGTGAGCTAAGGACATTGGACAAAGAGATTTCTCTGACAGAACTTAATGACAAGATCCTAATGTGCTTCCCCAGCACTTGGGATTCAAGAATCTGGCCAATTAAGGATGCCAGACGTCTAAATGAGATCACCACTGAAGACTTGTTGGGTAAGCTCAAATCTTATGAGCTACTCATCAAGAATAGAGAGGAAGAACAGAAGGCTGCTTCACCAGCCACAAGGAAAGAGAAAATCATAGCCTTCAAGGCAACTGAAGATCTGCCTGAAGAAAAAGCTATAGGCAATGATGAACTTCTCAGCTTGTTGGCCAAAAGATTCTACAAGATGGCCAGAAAGGACTTCAAAAGAAGATCATACAAGGAGCAGGACAAGCCAAGGTATGACAAGTCCATTAGCAACAATAAAGACATTATCTGCTTTGGTTGCAGGAAACCAGGGCACATAGTTCCTGACTGTCCTGAGAACAAGACCAAGGACAGAAGGGACAGAAAAGAAAGAAGAAAGGAGAAGGACCCCAAAAGGAATGGAAATGGCAAACCTTCTTTAAGCAGGAATAAGCATACAAGAAAAGGGTTTGTTGCTGAATCCTGGAGTGAGACAGAAGAGGAATCAGAAGCCTCATCCAGCTCCAGTGATGATGAGGATGATGCAGATGAAAAGGAATTCTGCATGATGGCAATTAATGCCTCACAGCACAATTCAGAGGATGAAGAGTCAGAGTCAGACTCAGAAACTCAACCTGAAGAAGATCAGATAATTAGTTCTTTTGATTTTACTTCAGAAGATTTTAAATCTGAATTTAAAACACTGTGTTTAGACCTACTAAAGTCTGAGAAAGAGATTATCTCTCTCAGAAATCAATTATCTGAACACAATGGTTTAAAGTCAGAAAACCTCAAACTCTCTCAGGAGTTGGAGAACTGTAGGGAACAGATAGCTACACTGAAAAGTGAGCTCTCTGAGGCCAAGAAGCTTGAAGAATCCCTTAATGGGAGAAGCATCAAGCTGATGGACATCACAAGCACAGTGAACTCTAGATTCAACAGTACACTGGGCTTGGGTGCTTCATCCAGCCAACCTATAGTCCTAATAACTCCCATCAAGTTTATTTCTAGCAAGGGAAAGGGAGTTGTAGAGGTTGCTAGGAAAAATTCTGATCTGCCTCAGAAAACCAAGTCCCAGCAAAAATCGTCGAACGGAGATCGACGATCGCCGAATGAAGATCGACGATCGCCGAACACAGCTCGACGAACTCAGGACAAATCGTCGAACGTAGATCGACGATCTCAGCCAAAGTCGTCGAACGCAGGTCGACGATCTCATATACCTGACCTCAGCCATAGTCGACCGTCGAACGGAGCTCGACGATCTGACCCAAGATCGTCGAACTCAGCTCCAAGATCGTCGAACAGAGGTCAGAACTCTGGAAACTTTTTCAAAGGCAAATCAAAATTGAATCCTAAGGGTTCTTCATCCCAAACCTTCAACCCTTATACTGAATGGATTTTACCTCCAAGGAGATATCATCCTGAAGGATATAAGAGTCAGCCAGGGATGTCTTTCATTTCTTAATTTAGAGGTTATCAACCTAGGCCCAAGGTAAACTGGGTCAAAAACAAGTGAATTGTTTCATGTGCAGGTGAAGACCTATCCAACATCTAACCAGCAATGGTATTTGGATAGTGGGTGCTCTAAGCACATGACAGGGAATAAGGACAACCTCACATCCTTCAGAGCCAAGCTTGGACCCAAAGTTATCTTTGGTGATTCCAACTTTGGACAAACTAAGGGATATGGTGCAGTACAGATTGGATCAGTAACCTTCAAGAAGGTAGCATATGTGGAAGGACTGAAGCACAACCTGATCAGCATCAGTCAGCTATGTGATGAAGGCTACCAGGTGACCTTCAACAAAACCTTATGCAAAATCAAGTCAGAGGACAACACAACTGTGTTGACAGGTATAAGGAAAGGTAACATCTACTTAGTAGATTTTCTTTCAACTGATATAGATATTTGCCTGTTTAACTCAGTCTGTAGACCAAATGTGTTATGGCATAAGAGATTAGGACACCTAAACCTTAGAACTATTGCTAGGCTATCCAAGGACAACCTTGTTAGAGGACTACCTTCTGGCCCCTACAAGAAGGAAGGACTCTGCAAGGCTTGTCAATTAGGCAAGCAAACTAAAAACAGTTTTAAGTCACTTAATAAGAGTGATTCACCTAGGATATTGTATCTGTTACACATGGATCTATTTGGACCCATCACAGTACAAAGCCTAGGAGGGAAATCCTACACTTTAGTAGTTGTAGATGACTTCTCTAGATTCACTTGGGTGTTCTTTCTAAGGAAGAAGTCTGATAACTTTAACTGTCTGACAGAGTTTCTCAAATGTATACAGATTGAGTTCAATACTCACATTGCCCTGATCAGAAGTGATCATGGGACAGAGTTTGATTCTCTTCTTATGCAAGAGTTCTGTCAGAGTGAAGGGATCAGGCATACTTTCTCAGCTCCTAGAACTCCTCAACAAAATGGGGTAGCTGAAAGGAAAAATAGAACCCTTATTGAATCTGCCACTACATTGTTGTCGGATGCTCATCTACCTCTATCCTTTTGGGCAGAGGCAGTGAACACCTCCAACTATGTGCTGAACAGAAGTCTGATACATAAACTGAAGGGAAAGACTCCCTATGAATTACTCAAAGGGAAGAAACCTAAAGTTGACTATTTCAGAATTTTTGGTTGCATTTGCTATATTCACAATAATGACAAGAAATACTTAGCAAAATTTCAAGCGAAAGCTGATGAAGGAGTTTTTCTGGGATACTCCATGATCAGCAAGGCCTATAGGGTCTATAATAAATCATCTTTGAAAATTGAGGAATCTGTTCACATTTCTTTTGATGAAACTAACATGTCTTTCAAGGAGAAGATTTCTTCTACCATAGAACCTTTGCAGGAACACTCTCTAGTTGAAGATATGAACAAGCTACAGGTTGCTCAAGAGGATGAAAGCAGTGAAGATGAAAACAATGCTCAACATATTGAACCACCACTTGAAGAGCCAGTTGTTGTACCACAAGAGGAAACAACAACACAGGTTGGTGAACAATCAACACCCCCTGTTGATCTAGTAACATCAAGAGACCATCCAATTACCCAAATAATTGGAGAACTCTCAGCTGGTGTGCAAACCAGAAATCAGGTCAACCAAAACCTGTTGCACACCTGCTTCCTTTCTCAAATTGAACCTCAGTCCATTCAAGATGCAGAGCAAGATCCACACTGGATCATTGCAATGCAAGAGGAGTTGCATCAATTTGAGAGGAACAAAGTATGGGAACTAGTGCCAAAGCCAAAGGATCATTCCATTGTTAGAACAAAATGGGTATTCAGAAATAAACTGGATGATCAAGGAGTAATTATAAGGAACAAGGCAAGGCTAGTTGCTCAGGGATATTCTCAAGAAGAAGGAATTGACTACGACCAGACTTTTGCACCTGTTGCAAGATTAGAAGCCATCAGGATATTTTTAGCTTATGCAGCTCACAAAGGTTTCAAAGTCTATCAGATGGATGTCAAAAGTGCTTTCTTGAATGGAGACATCAAAGAGGAAGTCTATGTCAGACAACCTCCAGGTTTTATCTCTCCAACTTACCCTGATTATGTTTTTAGACTAAATAAAGCATTATATGGTCTCAAGCAAGCTCCTAGAGCATGGTATGAGACCTTAGCATGCTTTCTCTTGGAAAATAGTTTTATAAGGGGTAGAGTAGACCAAACTCTTTTTATTAGAACCCATAAGTCCCATACCCTACTAGTACAAATTTATGTAGACGATATCATTTTTGGTTCTACTGACTCAAAATTGTGCAGAAGGTTTTCTAACCTGATGCATTCTAAATTTGAGATGAGTAGCATGGGTGAGCTATCCTTCGTTCTAGGATTACAAGTCAAGCAACATGCTGAAGGCATCTTTATTTCTCAAACCAAATATGCTAATGAACTGGTTAAGAAATTTGGTATGTCTGAGGCATCTTGTATGAAAACACCCATGCCTACCAATGCTGTACTGGATGCTGATGAACATGGAAACCTATTGATCAGACAACATATAGAGCAATGATTGGCTCTTTACTGTATCTTACAGCTAGTAGACCAGATATAATGTTTGCTACATGCATATGTGCTAGGTTCCAAGTAAGTCCTAGAGAGTCACACCTAACATTAGTAAAGAGGATTCTCAGGTATGTTAAAAGTTGTCCAAATCTAGGTCTCTGGTATCCAAAAGATTCAGCATTTGATTTAACTGGATTCTCTGATGCTGATTATGCTGGATGCAGAATTGACAAGAAAAGCACCAGTGGAACTTGTCAGTTCCTTGGTGACAGACTTGTCTCTTGGTTTTGTAAGAAACAAACATCTGTGTCAACCTCAACTGCTGAAGCTGAATATATGGCTGCAGGCAGTTGTTGTTCACAAATATTGTGGATTCAAAAACAACTCCTAGACTATGGTTACAACTTAGAGAAGTCAAAAATCTTTTGTGACAATACAAGTGCTATTTCCATAGCTCAAAATCCAGTCCTCCATAGTAGGACAAAACACATAGAGATTAGGCATCATTTCTTAAGGGACAATGTTGAAAAGAATAAAATTGAATTGCAATATATCCCAACTGATTTACAAAGGGGAGATATTTTCACCAAGCCTTTGGATGAAAAGAAACACACCTTCTTCCTAAATCAGTTAGGAATGTTAGATGGAGGAAGTCTTAAATAATCTCCAAGATTTTGAAAGCTAAAAATTGACCAAGACTAGGCAAAAATTCTGATTTTTCTTAGTGTCTAGAATTTTTCTGATCTCTGAACTGCGCTCGACGATTTCCACACAGATCGTCGAACGGAGATCGACGATTTCCAGAATCGTCGAACTGAGTTCAGCGCCTCTCAGATAGTATGAACTATCTCTTCCGGTCAACGATCGTCGAACGGCGCTCGACGATTATGTTCACTGAACGATCGTCGAACGGAGCTCGACGCCTTCCAAGATCGTCGAACGGAGATCGACGATGTTGGAGTCTCTTCAGATTCCTTTAGAAGCCTCGATCGTCGAACTGAGTTCAACGATCTTTCCAACTCTGCGTCGAACCCTAATATAAAACTCTTTTTTCGCCGTCGTTCTCTCTTGCGCTTTCAATTTCTCTGCGAGAACTTTCTTCCCTCCAAACAGTTCTACGCTTGGTCGTTTTGTTTGTTGAATCTTTGCAGGTATAATGGCTGTATCAGTTGCAGTTCTAGCCGCCATGAAGTTCGATGCAGGCTTCGACATTGATATGGAATCATTCAGCACTTCTGACCAAGTTTTCCAAGATATTCTGAGCTTATTCAAGGATCAGAATCTGTCTGCCCTCATGACCACTAGAATCAAGCTTGCTTCAGATGAAATCAAGGAATGGGTCTACACTGCTCATAATCTGGACAACAACACAATAGTTGGATCTATTGCTGGAACTCAGGTACCTCTGACCCCCACAGTTTTGACAGAGGTTTTTGGATTGAGAAATGGAGATGATACTGCTGAATTATCTGGAGAGGAGTTTTCTGACATACTTGCCAGGATGGGTCATCCTGAGGGAAACCCTAGCAAGTTATTCAAAAGGAACTTGTCTGTTGAGTACAGGTTCCTAGCAGATGTTGTAGGAAAAGTGCTGTTGACAAAGCACTCTGTACATGACACTATCTCTAGACATCAGCTCTGCCTCATGGGAGCTCTGGTAGATAAGACAAGTTTGAACTGGGGAGAGGTCTTCTTTGACCTAATAAAGAAGAAAATAAACAAAAGCTTTGTTAATTTTGGAAGGATTCTTGGAGTCTTCCTGCAGACAAGGTGTCCTGCTTTACTGGTCTCCTCTGGAGTGCACATTAATGCCTCCAAGAGACTTACCTGTGCCCTCTTTGGCAAGTGGGACAGGCAGATAAGCAAGCCCAGCAGGCCCTCCTCAAATGCTCCTTCAGGCACCAGGACTCACAGAGTCACTCTCCCACAGGTCTCTGCTCCTGCAAAAGACCTGGCTGCTGCTGTTGCTGCTTCTTCTCCTCCTCCAATTCCAACCCTACCTCTTCCATCCACCATTCCTGCTTTATCCCCCATTACCATCTCTAGCCCCTCTCCAACATCAATTCCATCTCCAGCAACCATTTCATCACCTCTAGTAGACCAATTCCACCCATTGTTCTCATATCCACCACCAGATGTCACTTCTTCCCCATCCATACCATCCTTCACCCTTCTGGATGACTCCTACATGGATGATTCCCCCTCATCTCCTCCAGAATTACCCTCCTCCTCAACCTCATTCCAAGATCTCCTCCACCATATCATTGACCAACCAACTTTCACCCCATCCACATCCATCCCCTTGTCCTCCATATCCACCATCCCCACACCTCAGCCATCCATCCCTCCACTCTCCAGCCCTCCACTTCCAGCATCCTCAGCTATCCCTACTCCATCTACCTCTGCTCCTATTCTTGAGCAAGTAGACCTCTCAGCCCTAGCTGACAAGTTGTATGAGCTAATTGCCCCCAGGCTCTCTCTGCTCTTAGAGACCTCTTTGGCTCCTCTACAACTGTCAGTGGCAGCTCTCTCTGCCAGGCTTTCCTCCCTCCTTCCTCAGGAAGCACCTCCAGCAGTGTGCCTTGATACAAATATATCTGCATCTAGGCAGGGGGAGATGCCATATGAAGCAAGCCTTCATGCTGTTGCTGCTGCTGTCTCTGCTCCTGCTGTTGATGATACTGCTGATGCTGCTGAGATTTCTGGTTCTGCTGCTTCTGCTCTTGCTGCTGTGCCTCCTACTCCAGTTCTGGCAATAGACCTACAGTCTTTGCTTCTGCCTTTGACCCTGCCTTCTTCAGCTATCTCCCAGGAGTTAATGCTGTCCAGCCCTCAGAAGACCTATCTAAGGCACTGGTGCCTTTCTCTGGCTGTGACCCCAGCATTATTTCTTCTTTTGCACACTCAGTGATTGCTGCTGCTGCTGTTGAAGAAAAGACTGAATCTGCTTCTGAAACTATTTTTGCTGCTGCTGAAAATGTTCTCACTGCTGCTGAAATCCCAATTGTTCCTGATGAGCCAACATCCAAGGATTTTCTGATGTCAGAGGCCACTGTTTTTGAGCCTGCTGCAGTTTTTGATGTTGCTGAAATTTCTGCTGATAGTGAGACTGTTACAATTACTGCTACTGTCACTACTCCAGCTTCTATTGCTCCTTCTGTTGCTCCATCTGGTGCTCCATCTACTGCTCTATCTGCTGTTGTCCCTGCTGCTGCTACTTCTGCCTCTGCCTCATCTGCTGCTGTTCAGTTGAAGAAAGAATTGATGAAGAAAATAGATGCTATATATGATGACCAGAGTTCTGAGTCTGATGAATTCAAAACAGACTCTAATGATTCAGCTGCTACTATTGCAAGGAAAAGGAAAGCTAGGAGCAAGGCAATGAAAAGGGTGCCTCCTACAAAAGTCAAGGATAATAATGATATACCTTATTATATTCTACATAACTGCCAAATTACTGAACATTGGATGCAGTATTCCAAAAACCAGTTGAAAGCAATGAAGAAGAAGAGAAAGTATGAGAAGGGCTCCTCCCAGTTCCAGCACCCTCATCCTCCTCCACCACCTCCTCCTGATGCAGGTGCAGGTGGCAGCTCTGCAAGTCAAGCCCCAGCTAGAAGCCAGGCTCCCTATCAACCCCATGCCAGATCCTATCAAAGGGAAAGCCAATCTAGGGGTTCTTATTCTAGGAGAGGAGGATACAGGGGTAGTCAAAGAGATATTCAGGTTTATTCTAAAGGGCACTCCAGGCAGCACCCATACTCCAGGGGAGGACATGTTTCATCTGATACTACTTCTGGTCCATTCCCCTACAAGCTAAGAGAGACAGTGTCTGCTAGGCCTCCTCAAGATAATTCTTCCAACAGGTATGAGCCACCTGTACCATTTGAGGACCCTGAGAAGAATCCAGTTGCTTGGACTGCTAGGATGAAGGAGTTGGCTGCATTAGACCAGATAAAGAAAGCCAAAGAACAAGGGCTAGACACTTCCAATATTTCTACAATGTTAGAGCAGAGACAGAAGGAACTAGAGAAATATGCTTCCAGCAAATTCTTTGATGCAGACAAATATATGGAATTGCATCCTGCTGCTGTGGTTCCCAGGACTTCAAAGCAAACTGACTTGGGTGCAGCAGATGACACCAGATCCAACAAGGAAGCCCAAAATCCAAACAGAGAAATCAAGATGGTTAAAGGCAAAGAGAAGAAGTGATTTTGTAAGGTGACAATCTTTGGATTTTCTGACTGCTATCTGGATGCCATATGCATATATATATATATCTCTGTGATGTTTCTGCATGTCTAGCTGCTGTTGTTTTTATGCTTTTCTGATTATATGTTGTTATTTGAATTTCCAAAGTCTGTAAATAGTAATCCTAACCCAAATAGGGGGAGATTATTGGAACACCCTATTACTAATTTGGGTCAGGATCATTATGTCTCTAGGAACCTTTGTTTGACCTTCTGTATAGCTTAATAGGTCAATTAGAATTGAGTCTAAGGGTTAGAAGTCTAGGATTGGAAGCTGCCCTGAAGACCAAGTTTTTCTATCTGGAGACTAAGTCTGATCGTCGAGCTCAGCACGACGATTCGTCGAACTCAGATCGACGATCGTCGAGCTCAACTTCGGCAGATCGTCGAGCTCCACTCGACGATCGCTGAGCTCAACTTCATAATATCGTCGAACTCCATTCGACAATCGGTGAGCTCAGTTCGATGATTTTGACTCTGCATTGGATCTTTATCTCTGAGCTCAGTTCGACGATCTTTGAGCTCAGATCGACGATTATTTTGCTGCTTGAGTTTTCCAGTTCGCTGAGCTCAGCTCGACGATAGCAGAGCTCAGTTCGACGATTTCAGTTAACTTCCAGAATTTAAATTCAAATCAGACAGGAGTTATTCTGCAATTAATTCAGAGATTTGCTAGCCGTTTTCATTTATTTCTGGACCAAGTTTCAAGGGATCTTCCAAGGAATAATTCTGTGGACTTTCCTCTAGAAGAGTTTTTGCAATTAAGGATGCAATCAATGCAGACCAACGGCTATCTTTGACAGAGAATGATATTCTATTCTGGAACAGAGAATAAAAGACAGAATGTTTTTGAATCAAGATAGATGATATACAGAGATTAACAAGGAGAGAATACACAATACAGATTACAGAGACTCTTTCAAAATCTTCTGTCAAAAAGAATTCTGAAGAACACTCATCAAGAGATCAAGCTTTCAAAAATCTTCTGATCTCTTCATCTTTCAAAGTGTTCAAGGCCAACATCATTTCAAGACTCCAGACACTCAACATTTCAGCCATTGCTGAAATCATCTATTGCTGGAGTTCTACCTTTGAAGGCCTATCACCCTCAAGCAAAGCTTTTCTTCCTGAAGATTTCAAGGATTCAGGGGGAGCTTTGACATCAATCCACATAGTCTTCTCAGTTGTTTGAGAAAGAGAAGACTGCCATCACTCTCTCACCCCCACTCTGTAAAGGGTTTCTCAAACTCCCTTCAAAAGTTTGAATCTGGTTTTTGAGCACCTTGTCAAAAGCTCATTGGTGGCAAGACACCTGATCAAAAAATCTGCTTTGGTTTTTGAGCACCTTATCAAAAGCTCATTGGTGCCCAGGACACCTGATCAACTCATCCTGCAGTGGATTCCTACCTAGGGTGGTAGAAGAGTGGATGTACCCAAGTTTGGGGAACCACTATATTTCCTTGTGTCCTCTGGCTCTGCTTGTTTACTTTTTGTTTCTGGCCTTGATTTGTCTGTGCTTAGTTTTTGCATAGTTTAGTTCTGTGATTAGATTTATATTTGCTTCCCTGTTCACACTTATTACAACAATTGTTGTAAAAGTTTTTAAAAGTACTAAAACACCATATACTCTATTCACCCCCCTCTAGAGTATATCAGATCTAGTTGCACTTTCAAGGTATTTGGTCCAACTTAAGGACGGTAAAGAAAAGGGCTTATGGGAGACAACCCAATTTTGCCGCTTTTAATTTGCTCAATTATGCTGTTGTTATTATATACTTATAGTTTGCGTGGTTGGAGATATCCTCTTATGCAGGTGGGGTTCGTTTCGGCCGTGGACTGTCTGCTAAAATTAACGCCAATCTTCTGGTATGCTCATTTGCTGAGCATGGGGTAACTTCTTCCCTCAATGTTTATTTTTCTATTTTTATTGCAATTCATGGATAGATTATTTAGTATAAGTTTGGCGGGGGAAGTTTCGCGAGTTACCTTTGCACATACACTTGCATACCACGAGAGTATTTTCATTTTCAGTTATTATTTTATGATGACAGCATTGTGCACCTACACCACATGAGCGCACACTTAAGTACACGCTCGACCCAAGTTTAATTTATTTCTTTTGTGTTAACTTTAAGATAGTGGAGCTGGCTTAGGATTTTAGGATACAGTAGTGTGAAACTCGTGCAGTGCTCCTAATCGAGTACTCATGGTATGTAGAAATAGTATAAGTTTAATTTTTCTTTATGCTCGTAGATTTATGCATTTCTGCATTTGTAAATAATGTTTGTACTACTCAAAACTGTGGAATCTGGAGCAATCAAACGGTAGTATAGGAATGTGTATAGCCACCACTAGCCTCGTATTGCTCGGGTTGGGATGAAGGTTTGTCTTTCTCGGTGGCTAAGAACTTGCCCCTTGCTACTCTCCAAGCTTGGGTACATGGTCAGTCAAGTGCGCGCGTGATGTAGGTCATCACTTTGTCTAGTTTGAGCCTTGTACCATTCCCGACATCTATCTGTTGTTATCCCCGTTGAGCATGTCCCTTCCTTTGACATCCCTACGCCTCACTACCAAAGCCATATAGCCTTTCCAACTCGTATATTTGAATGTGGTAGCTCGGTTAGCTTGTTTTGTTATAGTTTGTATCTGTTATGTGTTCGAAGTTACGTTCATGTTTGTGCAACTTGTGGTGTTGTCGTTATTTTTCGGCTTGTTTTGGCTTTCTGGATAAAAAAGGGAAGAAAAGGAAAAAAATATATAATAGTAAATGAAATGAAAATTCCCAATGTGGAATAAAAGAGGAAAAAAAGAGAGAAAAAAATATTGTTCTTGAGTTGGAAATTTTATTGCATTGTGTTCGTTTTCGGTGTGCATGCACCGTCAAAAGTTACAAGTTTGGTGGTGTGCCGCACGTGTTTGTTCGTTGAGTTTAGCTGTGAGTGTTTTTGGGGGATCTCATTTTGGCTGTGCGTGTCCGTCTTATTTGCCTTAGTATACCCCGCCTTCGCCTATGCCTATATTATACTCCAAGTCCTACGGATTCGAGCTTGAGTCAAACTAGTGTCGTGCAGAGTGTGAATGCGCGAGCATATGGTTACCAACATTGGTGGATTCCTTTGGAGATTTTCCCGAGCCCCGGTCTTTGGCAATGCTCAACTTAGTGGGCTGCCTACATTCTTCCTACGCATGACTGAACGATTATCCAGAATTCTATTTTTGAGTAGTTACAATACTTATTTACACTTGTCGAAATTTATAAACTTCGTACCATAATTAAGAATTATATCTATTATATTTTTATGCCCTGTTGTTTTTGATTTCTCGCATTACTGTATTTTGAAATTACTAAGCCAGCTAGCTGTTTTCTAGTTCACGGAGAGATGATTTGCCCTGGACGAGCAAATGTTTAATTCTGGTGGTGTGATGAGTCTGATATTCATAGGGTTTTTCGCACTCATCTAGGCTTATTATCTTGCGTGTGCACTACTTTTTCAATTGGAAAAGTTATATTTTTGTTTAGATATTCACTTGACCATTTTGTGCACTGTTTTGGCCCAATGGTGTGCAGTTGCGCATTCTGTTGTTGGGGGTAAGCACATGGTTCTCCCCACGGCTCTTTCCTGTTATTATCTTTGTTGTATTTTTTTTTCTGGCAGTTTGTGCTCCGGTTTTGGTTTTGTTGTGCAGGTGGTGCTTTTTTCCCAATGCAGGAATTCTGTTTCGAGGAAAACGCACGGTCGTGCATTTTATTCACACACGTTTTGAGCCCGATCGTGCATTTTATTCAGCTGGAAGAACGTCGACTTTAGCTCGACGAATTTCATCGAGTTGAGATTGACGATCCTCACGCACGGTTGATGCACAGTTTCATAATAACCATGCGCAAAGGAAACGCACGGTTTTCCTGTAGCTTTCTAGTTTGTTCCATTTTGTGGTTAATCGTGCGATTTGTTCACGCACAGGCGGAAGCGCTCGTGCGCGAGTAAAACACACGGTTCTCCTGTTTGTCCCTGCATTCCAGTTTTTTGTCGCTACCCGTGCGATTTCCTTCACACACGTGCTGAATCGTCCATGCGTGAAGGAAACACAGGGGTCAACGCCTCTCCTTCCGCAGGCATGTTGTTAAAGTTAATATCTCACGGTTTGCGCACGGTCGTGCACCGAACCGTGCGTGCCTTTTTTTCTGACCTGATTCTATTTAACACGCAGATTTCTTCTTCTTCCACAGGATTCCAATCCAGTCTGACCCAACCGCCATTTTCTGCTCTTTTGAGTGGGGAAGCTTTCCCCTAGCCATTATTTTCTCTCTCCTCCTGGGAGAGTTCATTCGGCCGACATTTCTACTCCAAGAGCTAGCAACTTCTTCATCTCCGGCCACCATTGTCATCTCCAAGCTCGAAGCTCCTTGTCAAGCTCAAAGGTTGCTGCATCCATGCAGTTTTCCGGTTAGAACCAGCCAGCAATTATTCACGTAGAAGATAGGATATTCAAAGGAGGTGACAGCCCTTTTTGCTTCCCGGACGTCAACCGTAGACCGAGTTCGGAAAATGCCCGACAACACTTGAATCCGTATGTGAATCTCGGAGAGACTTTGTGCATTTGGTTGTATCTCTTCCCCTTTACTAGTAGTATTTCTTTTTCAGTATATTTGGGTGTTGGATTGATGTGTAAGAATATTGATAGCTTGAATATTTCAGCATATTCAAGTGTTGATATATTTTTGTTCTGGATATTGTTGTGGAACTTCAGATTTTTTCTTGTTCAAGTTGTGATTGTGCCATTTTAGTGATTACTAGAAGCGTGCGTTGCGAAGAGATGATCATGACCCTCGTTAGCTCATCCATCTTCTGTATTACTCTCTTGACTAGTCCACCAAAGAGATGCGGTGATGGCGACCCGCAATAGTTTTCTTATTGTTGTTAACTTAGGAATCAAAACCAAAACCCCCATTGTTTACATAAATGCTTGCAATCACATTTTCAATAGTGAAATCACACTCCCTTGCACTCGTCGAGAGATCGATATCCGGGGATTCAACTCCTCAACTTTATTACTTGACAGCGACCGGTACACTTGTCGTTAATGCATCACCAAGCAATAATGGTCACCGTGTCGCGCTAGTCGTTTCACGAGAAGGATTCGTCGACTTATTGACCTTCCGCATGGCGCTACCTTCTACCTCAAGCGCCAGCTCTATGAAAAGGAAAAAACTTTCATTTTGAAATATATTCTAGATTTGGATGACAGCTGGCACAACAAGCGCGTGAATCTACCGCTGGGCGCTAGACTTACTGCCGACGGTAGACTATTTTCATGAAAACATATAAAAGGACGGCTCAGTTTCTGTGCCTCCATTATCTGTGAAAGAAAAAGATGGGAGTTCGTGCAATCTAGCGTTCGGCCGCTCTTTCTTGCACTCCATTCCAAAATTCTCCGTCGAAGAAGAATAAAATCATCTCCCTACCGTTCATGATCAAAACACTCTAACGATCCAAGATCTACATCGACTACGAGGAGCCGACCGGTTGCTTACATATGAATATCTCAAGAAATGGTCGTGGATCACTCCACGAAGAATTCTTCATGAGGGAGAACTAAACATTTAGATTATTTACATCTTTTATTCTTGTAATCTTTTTTTTATGAATCTTATGGTGAGGAAAATCGACCGGTGAGGGTGGTCGGAACCTGAGGAGGATTCCGTGGAAAATCATCCTAAGGATAGGGATGTTTAGATCGGTGGATCTAGCGGTGCTCTAAGACACTTCCATACATGGAGGTGAAGAGTCAGCTTGCGAACCTTTCTTGGAGGGAAAGGGATAGAGCCAGTCGGTCTATGGAGCGGGTCGTTATAGAAACCATAAGAATTTTTTCTTCTCATCGCCTCCGATCTTCGGCGTCACGGAGATCACACTATTGTAATCATCAAGAACAATTGTTATTCTAATTCATGAAATGGAACTCCTTTTTTTGCTTTGATTTATTCTATGATTGTTCTGGTTTTGTTAAGTGAGTGATCGTGCTGTGGGGCTTGCAAACAAACTTGCAAAAGAGAACGGGTTCATAGACTTACCAGCGCGTGTTAGATACCTAACACCCTGCGTGTAATATCCCGCAGACAACTAGACCCCTAGGAGTTGTTTTGTCATGACTACGTCTTGACAAAACCCTAGGAAGCCCCAAGATGACCAAGTGGACCTAGGATTGTAGGTGAGATCACTATGGTCTACAAATAGTAGGTTTCTAAACACTAGTTTAGGATGATCATGGGGCTTCACCATAACTCCAAGACCCCACCACAACCTCACCAACCTATTGCAAGGTCCATTAGAGCCATAAGTGTCCATTGGAGTAAACCAAGGGTGGCCAAGTTGACCTAGGATCATCCTACTCCTAAATTGGGCAAGGTGCCCTAACTAAGGGAAATGTGCCCCTAATGTTCCCAACCAACACTACCCAGGTCTTCCTAGACCTAAGGTGAAGTCAGTGGGTCACCAAAGACAAATTGGGTTCAACCTTAGAGGCTAAGTTGACCCAAGTCAACCCTAGCCCTAAAGTGGTCAAAGTGCCCTAATTATGGGGCAAGTGACCACCAAGGTGCCATGTCAACCCTACACAACCCTTCCTAGACCTTAGGGGAAGCCAAGAGGTCACCAAGGACCCCTTGGGGTCAACCCAAAATGGTCATGTTGACCAAAGTCAATTCATGGGTCAAAGTGGTCAACTTAGGTTAACATAGCACAATTCAAGTGGGCTATGTCCAAGTGGTGTGGCCCATTAGTCTAAGGAAGTGGAGAGACACATTTTGGGGCCACCAAATTTCGTGAATGAATACTATGAGGGAGAAGGAAGGAGTTACTCCTTAGAGGCAGGGGAGGGGTTTTCAGGAGGTGGCCGACCAATGGGGTGGCTCAACACTTCAAATGGCTGAAACCAAAAATGGCCATTAATGGCTATTCATGGCCATTAGAGTTACAAACTTCCACCATCCCCAATTAGGGATCTTAAAATCATCACCAGGCAGAGGGGAGAAGGTTGCAACCTTTATCTGAAGGATTCAAAGTGCTTGACTGTGCTGTTGCATAAACCCGATCGGCTCCATCACCAACATGGAAAATCGGAGATCGACGCGCCTCCAGCCCTCCCAACAGTCCTCCCTTGCTCCTTCCGTGGGTAGGTCATAGGAATCAATAGGGATAAGCATCGGGCACAATTGAGCCCGATCGGGGGAAGAAATTTCACTGGTTTTTCCGGAAAATTCAAATTGTCGGGATCGCCGAAATCCGCCCCTCCGGCAGCTGTGCCGCCACCTGGCAATAGCCACCACCTTGACGGAGGTGGTGGTGGCGGTAGCCGGCCAGGGAGGTGTCCGGGTGGCCGAGAAATGGGGATGGAACAAGCTCCAGGTCGGGGGAATCCTGGCCGTCGGCTGGAGTTTGAAGATGACTCTATTCCGCCTATTCTGCGCCAAGATTCGTGCGCTTGATTAAATTCCTAGGAATTAAATGATTCCAATTAAATGATTTTCTGTCACATATTATACCGTTAATGTTTCTATTTATTAAAAATACTTAGATGCTTAATTAGAGAAAGTGGTCAACATGAAAATTGTAGCTCGATGGTCTACTTTATTTTAAAACTTATTTCAACCCATTTGGGTAAGTGGTTTGGCCAGAGAAATAATTTTGGTGAGGACTATACCTAACATAGACCAGAGACTATTTTGAGTGCCCCCATTAATCCAGCCATCCAAACGACTTGAAATTTTGGATGAGGGTCACCCTTACCTATACCTAGAATATATCCAAAAATGGGAATTTTTGGAGATACTTTTTCTATAGTTTTTGAAATTATTTAATAGTCCCAGGGTAATTTAATTAGGGGACCTAATGACCTCCAAACCCTACCAAATTTTGGTGAGTGGCCTTGGGATCATTATAAGGCTCTGCATAAATTTTCATCCCATTTGGAGATGATTTAGGTTGGAAATAAGCAAACCCTAAATTTGACCAATAAGGGGTATTTAGGTCAAAGAGTTCCTTGTGTGTTTAAGTAGTCAAATCTCCTCAATACAGGCTAAAATTTGAGACATTGGTTTGTTATGATACTAGACACCCTCACATGGAATTAGGGGTGGATTGGGGTGGATTTTCCCTAGGACCCAAGTTCAAACCGTACGGTTGAAGTTTGGGGATTTGTGAATGGTATGTGGTGATATGCCCTTGTATGAACTTGGTGTTTAGTCCATGTGATCCAAGGGAGGTGAAAAGCCATCGGGAGAGATATGGTGGGATTTGGACACATGCACACCACTTAAACCACTGGGTAAGTATTTGGGTCCATACTATTGGATCTTGCGGCGCCCTTAGAGGGGGGTGAATAAGGGTTCTTTTATTTCTCTTAAAAATTAAGCAAACCTTACTAGATGAAAAATAACAATATAATTGAAGAGTGCAAATGTATACTAGCTAAAAACAATAATGATATATTTCAAAAGAGATAAATTGAATACAAAGTGTCTCTATAGAGCTAGAGACAAAGGCTCATGAAATAATTAATTTGCTAGTGTTTTCGTCGATTATTCTTCCAAGAATCGGCATGCTAAAGGGTATCTCTTCCTAGATCTTGCTACTAGCCTCCCCCTAGATCTAAGCACGATCTATATGCTGCACACAAGGCAACGATTTCTCCCTAAGCCACACAAGGACTTGGACGCCACTCACAAGGCGGCGATTCTCTCCTTAGACACACAAGGACCTAGACGCCACGCACAAGGCGGCGATTTCTCTACCGATTCCAATGAGAAAGTAAAAGAAAGAACAAAAACAAATTGAACACTTTAGACTAGACACACCCTTCAAACAATGCGCTGAAGATGCCGACGAATCCTTGCTAGAGATGCTTCGAATGCTTCGCACGTGTCGTCAATCTTTCACGCTTTTGGCCTTCTTAAAAGTATGGAGTATCTCTGAGTTTTGGAGCTCTCTAAAACCGTCAATGCAGAAAAATACACTCCAGGTAATGAAATTCGTGATTTCCTCAGAAAATGAAAGGATTTTATATTCTGGCGCTATCGCCGGGCAATACTGGGTATCGCCACCTCGGGATATTGGTAACCGTTGCCACGTATCCAACGAACTCCTTATAGTCGCATCGCATAAACGTTGACCGCCGAATCGTGTACTATCGCCGAGCGATATTGGTTATCGCCGTCTGGTGATAGCGAAATAACTGAAGCCATGATTTTGTCGAACGTCGAGCGGAAATGTGTCGAGTGGCACTGTCGCCTGTTGGAGATACCTACTATTGCGTGGAGGCGATAGCGAAATGTGTCGAGTGTCGCGCGGAAATGTGTTGAGTGTCGAGCGGAAATGTGTCGAGTGGCGCTGTCGTCTGTTGGCGATACCCAATATCGCCTGGCGATATCTCCCGTGTTCAATTCTAACCAAATTCAGCACCAAAAAGATATTATCTATAGACCTGTGTTATCTGCACATCAAAAATATCCAAATATTAAATACAAACAAGATTTGTTATTAGCAAACTAGGAAGCATGGAATGCATGCTCCAACAATCTCCCCTTTTGATAATAACAAATCCATTATGAAAGAAGTCATGAATGTTAAAAAGGGCCACCCAAGGTGAGTATCAAGACGAAGCACGTGAATGTGCACAAATTGCTCCTGGATGAAACACTCCCCCTACATGTGATCTCCCCCTAAATGGAAGCATAGGGAAATTCGTGTATTTTTAATTAAAGATGTGAAGAAAAGAAGGTTTCCAAGTGTGCACAAAAAAATAAGGTTTCCAATATATGAACATACTTCGGTGAATGATTTCTTTTGTAAAGTTTCTCCCCCTTTGGTATTGTCAAAAGAGAGGTAAAAGTGCGGCGGAAGCGAAAGAAGGAAAAACAAAAAAGAGAGACTCAGAGAGAACATGTGAGCAATGTAGAATAAAGAAAATGAGTAAACAGTAACGTTGGCAACGTTCAACAAACTATATCACAAACACATACACTAGTGAATAGTTTGGTGAAACAGTTCTCAGTACAATTCTCATAAGAAGAACGTTTAGAGACTATAATGTTGTGTACATGCGAGATTTTGTTGGAAATACGTCTGCATAGGCTTACAAAAAAAAACATGAGCACGAGAATGTTAAAAAAACAACATAACATAGAGGTAGACATGCAGAGCTATACTCGTACCCAAGAGTGCAGAGCACACAGGTAAGAAATTATTCATGTAAAAATTTGCACAAGACACTTTACAATTCTAACCATGGTGCTCAACCTCACAATGCTTATGAAGACTTATCAGGGGGTACGTAGTGTTTGGTGGAGGTACCTTGTCAGGCCTGTATTATTTGAGTGTTTTTTTGTTGTGTGAAACAATCACCAAAGGTTTGCACTTTTGGGATGATACACTTTTGTTACTCATATTTTTTCTTGAGCTGAACAAAGGACTCCGAATTCACCTGTGAGAGCATACAGAATAATTTAATAGTATGGTGCACTGTACAAAACTCGGATAAAGCAGAAGCAGAAAACATGCATCACTAGTGGTTATGGTAAAACATTCACAATTCACAATTTGTAAGATGGATGCATACGAAGATTTTCACAACCGTGAGTGAAGTAACATTATCATAACTAAAAGATTTCTCATACTTAGAGGAATGCAAAAATAATTTCACGAGTTTAAGAACACTAGTACTGAAATATGTAGAACGGATATAAGAGTGGTGAACTAGAGAACCAAGTTAGTATAAAACTAAAAAAACATTACACCTGGCCTAAATCTGAGTCAGCAAGACAGTTTGAAGAATCAGCAAAAAAGTTACTATCGCTGGGCGATACCGTGTATCACCGGTCAGCAATAGTGGTAAAAGTATAAAAAACGGCTCATTCAGTCAAAGGCATCAAACTAAAGCATTTTCCTGAAGACACAGGCGGAGTAGAAGTCGGCGAAACCTAGTAACCCTAACACCTAGGTATGAAAACTTGGATTTTTTGCTTTAATTCTGTTTATTTTTATGGATCTAATTGTTAGGATAGTGTATCATGTTAGCTTAGATGAGAAATTTCTAGGTGTTAAAGTGTTAAAATTTGGTGTGTGGATCTTAAGAAACTAGCATTATTTTAGTGAAATATGTGTACAGTTTCTTGAATTTAAGTTTTTGAAAAAGGATTTGGAGGAAACAAACTTACAGATCTGGTATGTTGGATGAAGGGGGAAACCAGATCTAAAGTCAGAAATGGAGAAAAACCAATTTCCGCTATCGCCCGGCGATAGTGGGTGTCGCCAGATGGCGATATCCAAAAATAAAAATAATTTTTCGTTTCTGAACCAAAACTATTTCATATGCAGAAATGGCTTCCAGTTCCAAAGCACGAAGAAGCACAGGGAGGGACTCATATTCATCATATCAAACATTTCCGGGAATAGAAAACGCTAACATAGGAATCAGATGGGTGATTGAATTCGACCTGCTCCGGCATGCGCATATCCATGATTTGTTAGCAATGGCTAGAATAATGTCGATTATTATTCCATACGCTTTCTCCTCCATACTGATTCGAGAATTTTATAATTATCTCAAAGATCCGAATTTCACGGAATTGAATGGCGGAGTCCGATTGAAAATTCAAGGACAGGCGGTAGAAATAACACACTATGACCTCTGAGATGAATTTGGATTAATCGAGCATGAAAACACTTTAGATGTAGTGGAGAACTATCAGAAGGATAGGGATTGGTGATTATTGAATTTGGTGTTGCATGGAAATTCCATCAAAACACTAATTCAATCTACGCCCACGCTTACGGAGGATGCACGACTAGTGCAGGATATGCTGAGGCATACTATCCTACTGAAATCCGGAGATACACGGAAAATAACGGCTCAACTTAGTTATGTGACATATATAATTTTAGTGCGAGACCCATTTGACATGGCGTATTTTGTCCTTTCGATAGTACGCTATGCATTTAGACTGAAGAGTCCTAATTGGAAGAAATTGAACACACTACCACTTGGAGAAGTTATCCAACGGATTTTATATAAGAAATATACGTGGATCGAACCAATGTTATACCTCAATGATTGTATCCCATCTGTATATTCGACGAGTGAACCCCTTCCATCGGTCGATCAACACGAGGAGGGTCATCAAGGAAGACTGAATCGGTGTCCACTATCTGAAACCCGCCAATTACTATAGGTGGATCGTTGCGAGAAGGGCTAGATGACTTGCGAGATCGTTTCAAAGAACACAAGAGGGATGTGAAGAAAAACTTCTTGGGAATACAAGAATTTTTAAAATTTCTGACCAAAAGTTTGAAGTTGAAGCCCACTCCAGCCGAGGCGGTAGAATGGGAAGATCCGGTCATCGAGCCGCCCCGAACATCTACCCGCCGAGCACGTCGGACACGAAGCAGCGAGCATAGTTCGGCAGATGATCAAGGAGAGACCAGTGGAGGTGACAGCAGAAATTTTTGAAGATTTCGGGATGGCTGGACATTTTGCCACTATCGCCGGGCAACAGTCACTATCCCCAGCGACAGTGAATTTTCTTCAATTTCCTGAAATTTTGATTTCATGCTTTAATATTATCTATGCTGTAATGGTATGTGGGACTTAGATGTGGTATTTCTTCTGTAATAATATAAGACTCGGTATGTAATGTCTAAATTTTGGTGTTTCCACTTATCACTTATGTAATGGTTATTTTGGTTTAATGTTCATGATGTTAACAATGTAATTATGTTAATTTTTTTTGTGTGGCTTGCGATGGTAAGTTATTAACTTGAAAAGTCTAGAATTCGTAGTTCTAATCGTAATAACGAAAAACAGGAATCTGGAAGTGGTTTAGTGAAAATATCCGCAAGCTGTGATTCAGTTCTTATAAAATTGACTTTGATCGTATTTTATTTTATGTGGTCTCTTATGATATGGTGACGTACATCAATGTGTTTGGACCTAAAATGATGAACTGGATTATACGTTAATTCAATTGCACTTTTATTATCACATTTTAATTCATTGGTTTCATGAACTATTCCAAAATCTTCTAAAGTTTGTTTCATTCATAAAGCTTGTGCACAACAACTGCCTAGTGCCAGGTGCCACTGGTGCTTTTACGATCTAATGAACACCCAGCATAATCAGAATCAGAAAAGCCATGTAATATAAATGTATCGTTATGAGGATACCACAAACCTAATTTAGATGTGCCAATAAGATTTCTAAAAATGTGTTTAACTGCATTTAAATGGGACTCTTTGGGATTAGCTTAAAATCTAGCACATAAACATACATCGAACATATGTCAGGCCTAGAGGCAGTCAAATACAATAGAGATCCTATCATTCCTCGATAAAGTGTTTGATCTATTGATATTCCACTTTCATCTTTTCCTAACTTTAATGAGACACTCATGTGGGGCATTTGCTTGTTTTAGATTTTCAAACCCAAATCTTTTTAACATATCATGAATATATTTAGATTGATAAATAAAAATTCCATCATGCTTTTGAGTGATTTGAAAACCAAGAAAATAAGTGAGTTTGCCTACCATGCTCATTTCAAATTCATTTTTCATAATTTCAATAACACTATCACATAATTTTTCATTTGTGGATCCAAAAATAATATCATCAACATATATTTGTAAAACGACAAGATCATCATTGATATGTTTAACAAATAAAGTACAATCAGCACTGCCCATTTTGTAATCATTTTTAGTAAATAAATAGTCAATCTATCATACCATGCTCGGGGTGCATGTTTCAAACCATAAAGGGCTTTCTCTAATTTAAAAACATGATCAGGAAATCTAACATCATCAAAGCCTAGAGGTTGTTATACATAAATCTCCTCTTTAATATACCCGTTAAGAAAAGCAGTTTTACCATCCATTTGAAATAATTTGAACTTCTTAAAACTAGCAAATGCAAGAAATATTCTAACTACTTCTAAACGTGCTACGGGTGCAAAAGTTTCATCAAAATCTATTCCTTCAATTTGTGAATAACCTTTTGCTATGAGTCTAGCTTTGTTCTTAGTGACCATAAATTCACTATCTAGTTTATTTTTAAAAATTCACTTAACCCCTACAACAGGATGATTTGATGGTCTTTCTACTAATTTCCAAAACTTATTACGTTCAAATTGATTAAGCTCGTCATTCATAGCTAAAAACCAAGAATTATCATTTAAAGCAGCTTCAACGCTTTTAGGTTCTATATCAGAAATAAAGCACATATTTGAAAATAACTCATGTACGGATGAACGAGTACTTACCCCACTTGTTGGTTCTCCAATAACCAAATCTTGGGGATGATCTTTTGAAAATTTTAGTTCGCTTGGAGGCACGTATCCTTGCTCTTCTTCTTCTTCTTCTTTTTCGACACCTTTTTCTTCATCTTTGTCTCAAAGGTTTTCATCGTCATCCACCCTTTGTAGAGGGGAGGGCTCTTCATCTTTACCTGTATTGTTAGCGTCTACACAAGGAAAAACTCATCAAACTTAACATGTGTCGATTCTTCAACCATTTTAGTCCTCTTATTGTAAACTCTATAGGCTTTACTTGTTGAATAATAACCAATAAAAATGCCTTCATCACACTTTTCATCAAATTTGCCTAAATTATCCTTAGTGTTCAAAACAAAACATTTATAACCAAAAACTTTAAAATAAGACATATTTGGTTTCTTTTGAAAATATAACTCATAAGGTGTTAATTTTAAGAGGGGTCAAAGCATAACACGATTTATAATATAACAAGAAGTACAAACAACTTCGGCCCAAAAAGATCGAGGTAATTTGTATTCAGATAACATAGTGCGAGCTAGCTCTTTCAAAGTTCTATTTTTCCTTTCCACCACACCATTTTGTTGAGGTGTACGGGAAGCAGAAAATTCATGTTTAATTCCTAACTCATTACAAAAAGAAACAAATTTCTCATTATCAAATTCACCACCATGATCTAAATGAATGCATTTTATTTTTAATTCTATTTCGTTTTGAACATGTAAACATAATTTGGAAAATTCTAAAAACGCATCAGATTTAGACGATAAGAAAATTGTCCAACTAAAGCGAGAAATTCATCAATCAAAACAAAAGTATACTTTCTACCACTTGACTTAGTGTATTAATAGGACCAAACAAATCCATATATATCAATTCTAAAGGACTAGTGGTGGAAACGACATTTTTGTTTTTAAAAGAAGACTTTGTAAATTTTCCTTTTTGACATGGTGAACATAAAGATGATATATTTCCATGCAAAAAAGGTAAACCTTTAACAAGTTTATTTTTAGATAATTTTATGATTAGTTTGGAACTAGAATGTCCAAGACGACTATGCCACAAATCTAAATCCTCATTTTAAGAAATAAAACACTTTAATGAAGAATGTGACAAATCATTAAATCTAATCATGTAAACATTTTGAAATCTAGGAGCAGTAATAACAATATCATTTGTTTTAGAGTTAATAATTTTGCATTGGTTTGAAGATGAGTCAAACAAGACGTTTAAGCCAATATCACATAACTGACTTATTGAAATTAAATTATGCTTCAAACCTTTATCATATAAAACATTTGAGATAGAAAATGATTTGTTACATACTACACCAATGCCGATGATTTTTCCCTTTTCGTTGTCTCCAAAAGTAACTACTCCTTTCTTCATCCCTAGGCTAAGGAACTTTGATTTATTGCCCGTCATGTACTTGGAACACCCTGAGTCCAAGTACCACACGTCTTCTTTATCCTTAGCCTGCCAGCACACCTAGAAAGGGAATGAGAGTAAAGATCCGGCTACCCAAGTGGTTCCTCCCATAGAATAGGTGAAAGCCTTAGGCACCCAGATTTGTTTGACTGAGCAGTATCCCGTATTCTTACAAGTATGTATTGTGGACCAAACTTATAACATTTGGCACACTTGATGAAAGAAGTAGACAGATTCTTTAAAGTAAATTTTGACCCTTTGCTGGAAGCTACAGGGACAGGGGGTTTATTGTTTTTTATCTGAAAATCAGATTTTGACCCTTTCCTGGAATTTTTCCTATCTCCAGCGATAGTGGATGTCGTCGGTCGATAGTGCTCAGGAGAGTATCTAAGTCCGAATTTTTTAGAACCATAGTGAAAGTCCACCTAGTGTCAACTATGTGCACCTATGGGGGGGGGGGGAATAGGTGACGTGTAGCGCTTTTGCGGAATTTACGAATGTACCTGCACAATAAAAATAAAAAGCACAGCACACAGAATACACATGCAATTTATAGTGGTTCCCCGACTTGGGTACATCCACTTTCCCCCTTCGACCTATCTCCCAACAATGGACGACTCGGTCTCTTCTCCAACAGGATTGAAATCCAATCCCTGTACTATCGGAAGGAACCCTTCCACACGTGAGAGTCTACACTCCCACAAAACGGGTTGCACCCAACCCTTACAACACGGAACAAAAGTTCCTTTATAACAAAAGTAAATATAGAATGTACACGAGATACAAACTTCGTTTGGAGACTACGGTGTTCCTCTTCGTTCGACGACGTGTTCGTGAAGTCAACGAAGAGTCTACAACCTTGGTCTCTCTTGGAGAGGATCTCCCCGGAACCGGCGGTGGTAACACGAGCGGCGGCTAGCTTCGGGATCGGCGGCTATGATGATGAGCGGCTGCTGAAAATAGAGATCCAATCTTCGTAGCGAAGCAAGCTAGGTCTACCAACGGTCATACGAGGATCGGTCGTCTCGATCGATTCGGATGGGAAGTTTTTCCCGATAAACAAATCGAGAGACAAGGGATCTCTGGATAGACGCGTGAGACTCAAGCTTTGCTAAGCTTCTGTTGCCGGAGATCGGGAAGAAACACGATCAACAGCGGCGACTGACTAGCGCGAGCGGCGACGGATGCGGCGGAGCGATTTCGCGATTTTAGGGTTTGCTCTGCTCGGCTTCTTTTTTTCTGTTTGTCTACAGTTCAAAATACCTGTATATATACTGTAGATACTACTAATTTGACCGTTGTGGGACCCACAAGAAAAATCCCGAAAACCGCCCCAGAACATTGACAGCGGCAGAATCCGGTTCAGGAAGATCCAGAAAAACGCCCAAGTCAAAATCGGTGAGAATCGAAAGTGATGCTCGCCGATTCGTCGAGAATCAAAGGTGATTCTCGATGATTCTGCGAGAATCAAGATTGATTCTCGTCGAATTTGCCTTGGTTGCACGCACTGCTTTAGGCCAGGTCGAGACGGCGAGAATCAACCAGTGATTCTCGACGATTCGACGAGAATCACTAGTGATTCTCGCCGAATCGGCGAGAATCACTTGGTGATTCTCGTCGATTCTTACTTAGAAGCAGAGGTGCTCGCTTAGAAGTGGCTAGGTCGAGTGCGGCGAGAATCAACTACTGATTCTCGACGAATCGGAGAGAATCCCAAGTGATTCTCGCCGAATCGGCGAGAATCACTTGGTGATTCTCGTCGATTTAAACTTAGACGAATTTTCGTCTTTCCACCTATGAGGTGCTCCTTGACCCATCCTTGCTCCTTGTCTGCTCCTGCATATTTACAGCCCTGTGCTTGAAAGTAAGTGCACTCCAATAGAGAGAGTACACGTAGGACAACACACTGATCTGCTCAACGAGGGATTACGCCGTGCAGATCCGTGTATATTGACCTACTGCACCCTGACATTGGTGTGCACTTAGTGTGGAAAAACTGCAAGCACAACTAGAAAGAGTTTATCAAATACATAGTCTATTGACCTTAGCTTGTCCAGGGGCTTCTTCAAATCAGGTACATTGTGGATACAATACCCAACAATCTCCCCCTATTTGAAGAAGCCTAAACCCTACAAGCTAAGGTGAATAGAGCAAATGGGAATAAAAACCATAAACTTAACATTGAGTTGAGTGAGTTATCCCTTACCAATACCAATTTCTTGGGAGCAAGCTTGGAGCCACCTTAGCCTTGGCCGAGAGGGTAATCTCCCCCTTTTCGGCTTCTGCAAATCGGGGCGGTAGCATTTGACCCCTTGCTCCCCCTCAGTTCTTGCGTCCGTGCTCACACTTGATTTCCTTGCTCCCCCTCAGATCGTGCACGAGCCTGGAGCTTCTGGAGTCTTCATTCCTCATAATTGAGCATCCCTAATTCAGTCTTGAAAAGATTGAACTTGGCCTCATCTAAGGGCTTTGTGAATATATCAGCAATCTGCTTGTCCGTGGGGACATGACAGGGAGAGATGTCCTTGTTTTCCACGTGCTCCCGAATGAAGTGCTAGCGCACTTCAATATGCTTCATTCTGCTGTGCGAGACAGGATTGTTGGCAATGGCAATTGCACTGGAGGAGTCGCAGTACATTGGAACTTCCTTGAACTGAAGGTCGTAGTCGGCTAACTGGTTTCTGATCCATATGAGTTGTGCGCAACAGCTGCCTGCTGAGATGTACTCAGATTCTGCTGTGGAGGTAGCCACACAGTTCTGCTTCTTGCTGTTCCATGAGATAAGCCTTCTTCCGAGGAATTGACACGTCCCGGAAGTGCTTTTCCTGTCATCCCTACTCCCTGCAAAATCAGCATCTGAAAAGCCTATTAGCTCGACATCATTGTTTCTCGGGTACCACAAGCCAAGATTAGGAGTACCTTTAAGGTATCTTAGAATTCGCTTTGCAGCGACATAGTGAGATTCCTTAGTGTTCACCTGATATCGGGCACAGACACATGTGGAGAACATAATATCCGGTCTACTGGCAGTAAGGTAGAGCAGGGATCCAATGATGCTTCTGTATTTGGTTTCATCGAAAGGTTTACCTTTCTCATCCTTATCCAGATACATAGTGGATCTCATTGGAGTCCTCATAGATGTTGCACTCTCCATACCGAATTTCTTAAGGAGTTCATTTGTGAACTTCGTCTGAGAGATGAAGATTCCATCCGCAGACTATTTCACTTGAAGTCCTAAGAAATACTTGAGCTCTCCCATACTGCTCATTTCAAACTTTCCTTGCATAAGTTTAGAAAACGTTTTACAAAGATTGTTGTCTGTTGAGCCGAATATTATGTCATCGACATAGATTTGCACCAGCAAAATCTTGCCTTTGACTTCCCTGAGAAACAATGTTTTATATATTTTACCTCTGGAGAACTTATTCTCAAGAAGAAAACTAGATAAAGTCTCATACCAAGCTCGTGGAGCTTGTTTCAACCCATATAAGGCCTTATTAAGAAAATAAACATGATTGGGATAAGTAGGATCGACAAAACCTGGGGGTTGAGCGACGTATACTTCCTCTTTCAGGTCTCCGTTCAGGAATGCCGATTTCACATCCATTTGATAGACTGTGAATCCTTTGTGTGAAGCATACGCCAGGAACAACCTGATTGCCTCGAGCCGTGCTAATGGTGCGAAGGTCTGGTCGAAGTCAATCCCTTCCTCCTGTCTGTAACCTTGAGCCACCAGCCTGGCCTTGTTCTTTACGATGACACCATGTTCATCCAGCTTGTTTCTGAAGATCCACTTCGTGCCAATCACATTCTGCTTGTATGGTCTGGGAACCAGCGTCCAAACATTGCAACGTTCGAATTGATGTAGTTCCTCTTGCATGGCCAGAATCCATGCCGCATCCTTGTTCGCCTCGTCGAACTTCTTTGGCTCAACCTGTGACAGGAAGCTAAGATGCAATACTTCGTTAATAGTACCTCTTCGAGTTCTGACACCGACACGAGGATCTCCGATGATTTGATCTCTAGGATGATCCCTCACGTGCCGGAGCTCAAGAAGTCTGGCGTCTGGAGCTTCGACTACTTCTTGGGCTTCTCCTTCTTCTAAGATATTTGTTCCATTTTGATCTTCAACATTTTCAGATGACGTGGAGGTGGAAACTTTGACGTACTTAGGAGCGTCATCTTTAGCGGTCTCATCCAGACTTAGTTGTTCAAGTCGAGCACCTGCATCTTCAAGAATACTACTGGAAGAATTGCTGTTAAGCAAACTTCCTTCATCAAATACAACATTTATTGATTCTTCTACCACTAGGGTTTTCTTATTGAATACCCTATATGCCCGACTATGGGAACTATAGCCCATGAATATGCCTTCGAAGCATTTTTCACCGAATTTAGTACGCGGGTACTTCCCATTATTCAGTACATAGCATCTGCAACCAAAAATCCTCAAGTAGGACATGGTTGGTTTCCTGCCTTTCAGTAGCTCGTAGGGCGTCTTACGATGATGCTTGTTGATCAATGCTCGGTTTTGTACATGATAAGTTGTATTGACAGCCTCTGCCCAGAAGTATTCCGGGAGAGAAGCGTCTTTCAACATTGTCGTGCAGGCTTCAATGAGAGTTCTATTTCTCCTCTCCACAACTCCATTTTGCTGAGGAGTGCGCGGGGAGGAAAACTCATGAAAGATACCTTGTTCTTCACAAAATTCTGTCATAGCACCAGATTCGAATTCTGTTCCATGGTCACTTCTGATTTTGACCACGGAGCAGTTAAATTCGTTCTGAACCTGCTTGACAAAATTAGTGAAGATGTCAAACGTATCTGACTTTCGTTTCAAAAAGAACACCCATGTAAACCGAGAATGATCATCAACTATCACTAGCGTATAGGACTTGCCTCCCAAGCTATGAACTTGCATTGGACCAAACAAGTCCATATGTAAAAGGTAAAGACATCGGGAAGAGTCTTTGTCTGCGATGCTCTTAAAGGTAGCCCGAGTCTGTTTGCCCATCTGGCATGCAGGACAGGGGCTATCTTTGATGCACTTGATACTGGGAGCATCCCTTACCAAGTTCTTAGAAAACAGCATACTAATTGTCTTGAAATTAATATGTGCCAATCTCTTGTGCCATTGTTCACAAAGAGATGCACTGCCTGTTGCCACAAGGCATACGGGGGTAGATGAATCTAAACTGAGAAAATCTAAACAGAAGATATTTCTGCTCCTAATGCCTGATAATACCGTTTTAGAAGAGGTACGTGAAATTATCAGACATTTATCCTTGCAGAACTTAACGTCATAACCTTTATCACATAACTGACTTACACTGATCAGGTTATGGTTTAACCCTTCAACATAAGCCACGTCGGTGATAGAGATTATACCGTTGGAAATCATACCGTAACCTCTGGTGACTCCTCGATCTGACCCTCCAAAGATGACTTTGGGTCCATTCTCGACTGGAGTGTAATCACGCAGTAGGCTTCTTGTCCCGGTCATATGCCGGGAGCATCCACTGTCCAAATACCAGATCGGCGTTTTGGTGGCCTTTGGACATTCCTGCAAAACAAAATTAATTTGCCTTAGGAACCCAATCGAACTTGGGTCCTAGATTCCTGGTTAGCACACTCCCCCTCGGTTGGTTAACCCTACGAGTGGTCGGTCTCGCATTGCTAACATAGGGAGTCTCGTAATTCCTTGGATTAAACCAACAATCCACGGCAAAGTGACCGACTTTGCCACAGCACCAACAGTCGAATCTGTTGTACCTCTTCCTAGGCTCCTGCCTTACCCTGGGAACGGTGGGTACTGCTGGGGCCTTGGATCTGGAGGTGGAGGCCTCATGGTGACAACAGTCACATGACTTTGTCACCTTCTGTATAACAGGCTTGGCTTTTGGTGCCTGCTTTCCATTATGGCCGCTAGAGAACGGACCATAATTTCCCATGTGGATTTCCTCATAAGGTGCCTTGAAGGCACTCTCACCGAAGTTCCGGGGAAAGTTCCAACCGTCATACCGGCTCTTTGGCTTTGCAACCGAGGGCCGGAAATGATGCCCAAATGTTGACTCAAAGTCATGTTGGCTGCAAGGAAAGCCAGGCTTTCTGAACGCAACAGGACTAAGAGGAGCCTTACCCTTTTCATCAGCAGAGGCCTTCTTGGCGGCCTTATTCTTCCTCTGATTCTTGTTTCTCCTAGATGAAGAACCAGATACCCCTATATGCCCCAAGCCAACTCCTTTGGCCTGAGCAGAGAAGGTATCAACGACTGGAAGAACTGTTTTTGGCATAGAGAAGCTCTTGACGATCTTCCTTTCTGCCGCAAGTAGTTCTTCCAACTTGTCGACTTCCTCCTGCTTAAGATCAAGGAGCTTCAAAGACTCTGAATGCTTTGAAGTCAGGTCAAGGTGCTCCTGTCGGAGAGAAATCAAGCTAGTGACCTCTTCCGTTAGGGATACACACTCACCCTTTAGGAATTTTACTTCCTTCTTCTCAGCCTTCAGTCTCTTACGGCACTCATCGAAAGTGTTGAGCAGAAGCTCATACTTCTCGAGGAGCTCAGCTTCACGGGCCGAAGGGCCATCCTCAGGTTCATCATCCTGAGACTCAGGATCAGAGTCAGAGTCGGAGAGAGGGGTATGAGCTTTTACCTTCCCAGTAAATGGGGGGCATTCTCCTTCTGAGTCCGAACGACCCACCAGCCCGAAGTAGGCTTCCTCATCATCACTAGAGTCTGAGGAGTCAGACTCACTCAGTGTCTTTGGCCGTTTGGCGATGTAGCTCCGCTCCTTCTTCTTGTCTCTAGAGGATTTGAGCTCCTCTCCTTTCCCTTTTTCTCTTTTGCTTTGATAGCAGTCGGCCACGACGTGTCCTGGCTTATTGCATCCAAAGCAAATAATGTCAGAAGAGCGTTGTTTGTTAGGTTTAGATGCATACCTGTCAGAAGAATAATTTTTCTTCTGATGCCTGGAGGAGGAGCTGTCTTTCTTTCTTTGATTCCTCATCTTGAGGAACTTCTTGAACTCTCGGGTGATGAGGGAGAAATCCTCCTCCGACAGCTCTGAGCCGGAGGAGCATGGTTCAGAGTCCTCCTCCTCTTCTTTATTCCTCGCACGGTATGACATCGCACCCTTGCCTTTTCTGGAGTAACTGGCTTTTAGGGCCACAGTCTTTTCTTTTGCAGCAGCCTTCTCTGCTTCTTCCTCTGCTTTCCTGGTGTTCAGCTGAAGCTCATAGGACATCAGCTTCCCAAACAGGATTTGTGGATCAGTTTCTGCTAGTCTGCCAAATTCTCTGATGGCGCAGATCTTTGTGTCCCATTCCTTAGTAAGGGACCTAATGAATTTGTCATTGAGTTCACCATTAGTGAACACTCTTTCGTAGCCCTTGAGGGCGTTGACAATCTTTAGGAAGTTCTCGTAGGTGACTCCGATCTCTTCCTTAGGCCCTTGCCTGAAGGCCTCATATTTTTGGTTCAGGAGGGATCTCCGATCATCCCTCACTTCATCCGTGCCCTCCATTAGGATGATCAGGCACTGCCAGATCTCCTGTGCTGTCCTGCAGTTGCTGAAGTTTTGCATCATAGAATCATCAACTGCGCTCACCAGAATGTTTCGTGCCTTCTTGTCCAGTCCCACTAGCACCATCTCGTCTTTGTCCATTTCAGACAGTGTCTTCGGCACCTTCTTGGTGGGATCAATGGTGGAGGCCTTAGTGGGGACATAAGGTCCCTCCTCCACGATCATGAAGAGTCGAGGATCGACTGCTTCCATGTAGAACCTGATCCTTTCCTTCCAGATCAGAAAGTTGAGCCTGGTGCACACTGGGATCTTGCCGGAGAACTTGAGCCCGTCCATAGTAGATGTTTGTCTTCTTCTTGACACTAGGGGCAGGATTCAACTCAAGGTGTTAACCTTTTTGATGAGCAACCTCGCTCTGATACCACTTGAAAGTCCACCTAGTGTCAACTATGTGCACCTATGGGGGGGGGGGGGGGGAATAGGTGACGTGTAGCGCTTTTGCGGAATTTACGAATGTACCTGCACAATAAAAATAAAAAGCACAGCACACAGAATACACAGGCAATTTATAGTGGTTCCCCGACTTGGGTACATCCACTTTCCCCCTTCGACCTATCTCCCAACAAGGGACGACTCGGTCTCTTCTCCAACAGGATTGAAATCCAATCCCTGTACTATCGGAAGGAACCCTTCCACACGTGAGAGTCTACACTCCCACAAAACGGGTTGCACCCAACCCTTACAACACGGAACAAAAGTTCCTTTACAACAAAAGTAAATATAGAATGTACACGAGATACAAACTTCGTTTGGAGACTACGGTGTTCCTCTTCGTTCGACGACGTGTTCGTGAAGTCAACGAAGAGTCTACAACCTTGGTCTCTCTTGGAGAGGATCTCCCCGGAACCGGCGGCGGCAACACGAGCGGCGGCTAGCTTCGGGATCGGCGGCTATGATGATGAGCGGCTGCTGAAAATAGAGATCCAATCTTCGTAGCGAAGTAAGCTAGGTCTACCAACGGTCACACGAGGATCAGTCGTCTCGATCGATTCGGATGGGAAGTTTTTCCCGATCAACAAATCGAGAGACAAGGGATCTCTGGATAGACGCGTGAGACTCAAGCTTTGCTAAGCTTCTGTTGCCGGAGATCGGGAAGAAACACGATCAACAGCGGCGGCTGACTAGCGCGAGCGGCGACGGATGCGGCGGAGCGATTTCGCGATTTTAGGGTTTGCTCTGCTCGGCTTCTTTTTCTCTGTTTATCTACAGTTCAAAATACCTGTTTATATACTGTAGATACTACTAATTTGACCGTTGTGGGACCCACAAGAAAAATCCCGAAAACCAGTCCAGAACATTGACAGCGGCAGAATCCGGTTCAGGAAGATCCAGAAAAACGCCCAAGTCAAAATCGGTGAGAATCGAAAGTGATGCTCGCCGATTCGTCCAGAATCAAAGGTGATTCTCGACGATTCGGCGAGAATCAAGATTGATTCTCGTCGAATTTGCCTTGGTTGCACGCACTGCTTTAGGCCAGGTCGAGACGGCGAGAATCAACCAGTGATTCTCGACGATTCGACGAGAATCACTAGTGATTCTCGTCGATTCTTACTTAGAAGCAGAGGTGCTCGCTTAGAAGTGGCTAGGTCGAGTGCGGCGAGAATCAACTACTGATTCTCGACGAATCGGCGAGAATCCCAAGTGATTCTCGCCGAATCGGCGAGAATCACTTGGTGATTCTCGTCGATTTAAACTTAGACGAATTTTCGTCTTTCCACCTATGAGGTGCTCCTTGACCCATCCTTGCTCCTTGTCTGCTCCTGCATATTTACAGCCCTGTGCTTGAAAGTAAGTGCACTCCAATAGAGAGAGTACACGTAGGCCAACACACTGATCTGCTCAACGAGGGATTACGTCGTGCAGACCCGTGTATATTGACCTACTGCACCCTGACATTGGTGTGCACTTAGCGTGGAAAAACTGCAAGCACAACTAGAAAGAGTTTATCAAATACATAGTCTATTGACCTTAGCTTGTCCAGGGGCTTCTTCAAATCAGGTACATTGTGGATACAATACCCAACACATAGTACTGGTTTCCCAAAATCATATTTAGAGATTTTTGGCCCACTCTAAATTTGTTGTGGCCATTTCTAAATTATGGACTTGTCCCCTTAATACATTATTTTCGGCAACTATGGTGTCGTAACGATTAGCGAAGGACTTCCTGCTGCTTTCCACTTGAGATTGAGAAAACTTTAGAGATCTCTCTAAGGCCTCTTTCTCTTTTATAAGGGTCTAAACCCGAGTCTGAGTCTTAGAGAGTTCTTTCTCAAGCTCCACTATTTTTGTCAAGGAGGGACAATCCTCTTGACAAGACGCTTTCTTCTTTCGAAGAACTTTTACTTCAATTTTTAGTTTTTTTATTTTCTTTAACTAATACTTTATTTTCAGATTTAATCAATTTAATTTCATGCGGTTTTTTGTCTAATAACTCGCAAGACCTCAAAACTTCTGATTATAAAACATCATATGTTTCAGGAGTTACCTCAATGTCACTCTGGACACTGCTTCCTTCATCATAAGATGAAGCGCTCTTCCCAATTAAGCACATGTTGGCCTCCTCTTCAGTTTCTGACCCTGAACTGCTTGACTCCTCAGAAGTGGCTTCATCCCATATTTCAGCCTTTAGAACTTTATTCTTGTCTTTCTTTCTATGTCTCTTCTCCTTCAACTCTTTTAGATACTTTAGGCACTTGCTCTTTATGTGGCCGATCTTCCTGTAATGATAGCATTCAGGTGGTGTTCTATCTTCATCATCTTCTCCTTCAGCTTGGGATTTTCCTTTCCTATTCCCAGTTTCTTTCAACTTGAAAAATCTCTTGAAAGAATTTCTTCTTTCAGGCTTTCTCATAAATCTCCTAAATTTCTTCACAAACAAAATCTCTTCGCCTTCATCATCACTTTCATCGGACTCGCTTTCCTTCTCCTTCATGGACTTCAACGCCAAAGCTTTATTTCTTGGCTCCAAGCTATACTCTTGTTGTTGAATCCTCAATTCTACTTCAAGAGTTTTCAAGTTGCCTATGAGATTCTCAATTTGGAGAGACTTTAGATCATGTGACTCCGAGATGGCAGTCACGTTAGGATAAAACATAGGGGGAAGCGATCTAAGTATTTTCCTCACCAAATCACCATTTGAGAAATTCTTCCCTAGAATCCTCGAGTCGTTTACTATCTTGCTAAACCTCGTGTACATGGAGTCTATATCTTCAACAACCTCCATTTTGAATTTCTTAAATTCTGATTCTTGCTGGAAAAGCTTCGAGTCCTTTACCTGCGATGTTCCTTCATGAGTAACTTCAAGAAGATTCCAAATATCATATGCAGTATCACATGTACAAACTCGGTTAAATTCAGTCCTATCTAATGCACAACATAAAGCATTCATTGCCTTAGCGTTATTTTTACATCGAATCTTATCAGCTTCATCCAATTTGTCCTTGGGTTTTTCCATAGAGAAACTTCCTACAACAGTAATAGGGGCGGTGTAGCATGTTTCTTCCATGCCCCAAACATCGATATCAAGTGTTATTAGAAAGCATCGCATGCGAGCTTTCCAATATTTGTAGTTAGTGTCGGTGAATAAGGGAGGTCTACTAATACCTTGCCCCTCAGAAAATGCATGCGTGTTTTGCGCCATTACTCCCGGTGGTGAAACCGTTTTTGGAGTAACCTACGCTCTGATACCAAGTGTCGGATCTTGCGGCGCCCTTAAAGGGGGGGGGGTGAATAAGGGTTCTTTTATTTTTCTTAAAAATTAAGCAAACTTAACTAGATGAAAAACAACAATATAATTGAAGAGTGCAAATGTATACTAGCAAAAAATAATAATGATATATTTCAAAAGTGATAAATTGAATACAAAGTGTCTCTATAGAGCTAGAGACAAAGGCTCATGAAATAATTAATTTGCTAGTGTTTTCGCTGGTTCTACTACCAAGAACCGGCAGGCTAAAGCGTATCTCTTCCTAGATCTTGCTACTAACCTTCCCCTAGATCTAACCACGATCTAGACGTTGCACATAAGGCAATGATTTCTCCCTAAGCCACACAAGGACTTGAACGCCACTCACAAGGCCGCGATTCTCCTAAGCCACACAAGTACTTAGATGCCACACACACGGCTGCGATTTCTCTACAGATTACAATGAGAAAGTAAAAGAAAGAACAAAAACAAATTGAACACTTTAGACTAGACACTCCCTTAAAACAATGCGCGGAAGATGCCAACGAATCCTTGCTAGAGATGCTTCGAATGCTTCGCACGTGCCGTCAAACTTTCGCGCTTTTGGCCTTCTTGAAAGTATGGAGTATCTATGAGTTCTGGAGCTCTCTGAAACCGTCAATGCAGGAAAATACACTCCAGGTAATGAAATTCGTGATTTCCTTAGAAAAAGAAAGACTTTTATATTCTGGCGCTATCGCCGGGCGATACTAGGTATCGCCATCTGGCGATATTGGTAACCGCTGCCACGTGTCCCACGAACTACTCATTATAGCATCGCATAAACATTGAGCGCTGAATCGTGCACTATCGCCGAGCGATACCAGTTATCGCTGTCTAGCGATAGCGAAATAACTGAAGCCACAATTTCGTCGAGCGTCGAGCGAAAATGTGTCGAGTGGCGCTGCCGCGAGTTGGCGATACCCACTATCGCCTGGTGGCGATAGCGAAATGTGTTGAGTGTCGAGAGAAAATGTGTCGAGGGTCGAGCGAAAATGTGTCGAGTGGCTCTTTCGCTTGTTGGTGATACCCATTATCGCCTAGCGATATCTCCCGTGTTCAATTATGTCCTGATTCAGCACCAAAAAGATATTAGCAATAGACCAGTGTTATCTGCACATCAAAAACATCCAAATATCAAATACAAACAAGATTTGTTATTAGCAAACTAGGAAGCGTGGAATGCACGCTCCAACACATACACGTTAGGGAATGTCTAGTGGCTCATATGACTTTGGAACTGCATGATATTTTGGTAGAGGTCATTTTCTTAATCATATTAACCACTGAAATATACTACATAATGGTTGGATGAGTTTACAATTGGGTTCCTTTGAAAAGTGCACTATCATGAGTTGTTTTGAAGAATTTTATTTTGTGACTTCCTTACCTTGGGTTTGAATGATATTTAGTCAAGCTATGTTTTTAAGACTATAACAAGTCTGGAAATTTTTAATATGAATTTTTGAACATTATATGGGGTACTTCATTCACAACCCATCAAGTTGCACCTTGTTCTTAGAAATTTCTTATGAACAAACCACTAAATGGAAATTTATGAAATTTGGTAAGAAAAGGTTTATTGACATTTAAAAGCTCTGTGATTTTTTATGAATTTTTTGGAAGTCTATCTGTAGGGGTTTGTTCATAAGGTGTTGTTTTCTAAGTAAAAGTAATTGAATTTATTTTGATAATTATTAAGCTTGATATAATGTTATTTTGGGTCACAGACCCATTCTGGTCATCCTTGCGTTTCAGTAATTTTTCTACAATTTTTTGATGATTAGTTTTAGTACTTACTTCTTTATCCATACATAATGGCTTATTATTGGATTAATTAATTAGAGGCCAAACCGTTTATGGAAAATCATGAAATTTGTTATTTACTGTTATTCCTCTATTATCTAGTGTTCATAATTTTTGGCTGGCCATTATAAGAGAAAATATTGTACTTCATGTTCAAATTACCCATGGCCTAACTTTGGGGAAAATTAATTAAATATCAAATTAATTAGGAAAATATAAGTTTCTGGAGATAGGCTAATCATGTCATGATAAACCCATATTAAATATCTTAAGGATTGCGGGTGAAAATTTGGAGTACCTCCTGTCATGTACAACATGTAGTATAAGTTGGTCTGCATATAGCAAAATTGCAGAAAATATGATAGCATTTGAGTTGGGCATATGGGTTGGGGTTAATAGTTAGCTGGTTTTGGTAAAATGAGATTGAGTTCATCATTGGAAGTTATGATGAGGAAAATGTGGGGTAGACTTGGATTGGGGGAGGGGGTGCTCGGGATCGACGAAAGATCGTCTTTCCTGTGGAGAGAGAGATAGAGGGTCAAAACACACTAGGGTTGGATCCAAAGTAATATTAAAGAGGATCAGGAATCAGGTATTAACAAATAATAGTAAGTGACTTGCGAAAGGGATCTTTGGGCTTCAGTCCATCGTAGTTTATAGTGCCCTGTGAGAGCCCTTCATCGGGAATAACTTTGGCATTCCTAGGCTAGCCTAAACAGTAAGAAAAATTAATGTTTAAGAGAAACTAGTATAACTAGGGGTCCACTTTCACACACCCCGCTATCTCGGGCAGTTAGGTTGGCTCACACGGGCGGTATGCTCGATGGTTTTGGTGATGGGCAGGTTATCCCGGCAAGCCATTGGCTCTACAGATCATTGTGATGGACAGGATAGTCCGGGGATCCTTTGCTCGGTTGTTGGTTGTGACGGACGTGTTAGTCCGGGGATCTGTGGCTCGGAGGTTGATACATCAAGATTACGTGTGCATAAATTCTAAGGTGGTGGGTCTTTGGCGTTGGAGGGTCGATGCACTGATGCCAATACGTTGACTCGGCAAGCGTGGTCTAGCACTTCGCCAATTTAAGTCGGGTGGACTAGCCGGCAAAGAGTATACTGGAGCTCCGCTTAGTGCACCATCGTTGAGGAATACGATAGGTCTGACTGGTAGTGTAAAAACCGGTTTAGAGGTCGGCGAGGCCCAACCCACCGCTTCTGCTTGCCACTACGGAGGTATCCTGAGAGGTTAGGCTCCAGAAATGGAAAACTAAAGTTTGTGTGCACAGAGTCGGGTGGGTGTGTTGCACTTGCATGATTCCTGGAATAACATAGTATATCATAAATCATTGCATTTAAACCTGACACCCATCGTATAAATTGGTATGGGACATTTTATATGATGGACCCTACAAAATGACCCCTTAGTTTATAAGCTTGCGTGAGCGTGCTTATAAGATAAGGTTATTATTTTAGGGATATATATATTGCTTGCTTGAAAACTGGCACACCAACATATAAATCGGTATGAGACTTTTTATATGATGGGAGCCTTGTAAAACATCCATTAACTTATAAGTTTTTATGGCATTCATATAAGTTAAGGTTACTTGTTCTTAGTTTACCTTTCATATACTTACTGCTCTGCTTTACGTTCTACCTTACTGCTAGCTTGCACCTTCCTTCTTTAGCTGTAAATACAATATAAGTAACTACTAGAATAGTTCCACCATCACCTCCCTTGTTTACTCTCCACCTTCATTACCTTTCCTTTCCTTCTCCATGCTCGATGTCTAGGAGCCATGGGGTGAGTGGTAGGGGATGATAGAATTTAGTCTTTTAGACTAACGGTTTTCAGACCAAATCATTTTAGGTGATCGTGGAGCCTAGTTTGGAGGTGCAGCTCCGGAGATCAGCACGCTTGGGGATGGGACAGTGTAGCACCGGAGTTCAGACAGCTGGGATAGTGAGTCCCATTCACTAGTAATTATTATAGATTTTCTTTCGCGATGAGTGACTTGTAGTGAGGACTTTGATGTATCGGGCATGAGACCTATTTCCAGTACTTTTATTATTATTGATGTGGACTCCCCCTTCGTGGAGGATTATTACTATATATGTGATCATTGTGGACATATGTTAGAGTTCTAATTTCATGTACTCTCATACTTTTGCTACTATTCTGTGATCGATATGGCTGGCAGGATCGGCGTTTCTGAGTGACTACCTTCCCGGGTGTGATGGTGTCACCACAAAGCGGCGGTTATGGGGCTAAGACCCCGTGGTTTAAAAAGAAAAAAAATGGAGTCTTATAAGTGGTATAAGAGCGAAACCTCGATTGAAATACAAGAGGTCCACTAACCCTATGTCATCCCCCCGCGAGTTTAGTTTGCGGACAAACTAAGTAGCGGAAGCAGTGGTGTGCCCAATATGGAGGATAACGTGTAAATTGTCCACTTTTAGCTAGGTTTGGGTCAATTGCTTACAAATGTTCTTTGTTACGCAGCCTTCGGCACAGCCTACACCACAGGGCAGAGTCCAGCAAACTCCGAATGTTGCACCACCTCTCACAGACCCCACTCCGTTTCAACAGTCGGAGGTGGGGTATAATTTGACAGCCATTCTTGAGGCTATCATGGCCCAGCAGGTTCCGGCTCCGCAACCAGACCCGGGGGACAATTGGATGAGCATATTTTAAGGACTTTCTCCTCCATCTTACTTGGGGACAGAGTCGGCTATGCGGACAGAGGAGTGGCTTGACATCATGTACGAGATGTTGACCGGGATACAATGCCCATGGGAGGAGAGGGTGCCTTTTGTGGTCTCTTGCTTGGTGTCTCATGACAAGAGATGGTGGAAGACACTGCTGGACACGACATTCACAGATAAGGAGGTTGCTTACATTACTTGGGAGGAGTTCAAGGCCGCTTTATTGGAGCACTTCATTCCACAGTCGGCAAGAGATGAATTGAAAGACAGGTTCCTGCAGTTGAGGCAGGGAAACAAGCTTGTGGTGGAGTACCACATGGAGTTCAATCATATAGCCCGACTTGTGGACTCCTATCAGCTGGATGAGGCACAATATATCACGAGGTTTTATAAGGGTCTTCGATAGGAATTGAGAGAGGCTCTTTTGTTCGTATCAGACGGGACTATACCTCGGATGTTGGAGATGACAAAGAGGATTGAGGAAGATTGGCACACGACTCGAGGCAGGAAGAGGCCAACTGAGGATCAGGACCGGGGAGCTAGAAATGATCAGGGAAGGGACCGCATTGTTGACTGAAGAGATGGGAGAATGACAGAGTACCCACCTCATCAAGAGGTGAGACAACAGTCGAGGGAGCCGGCAGTAATGGCTCCTCAACCTCTCTAGATGTGGGAGATACAGAGACCCAGGGGTATGGCATTTTCCCCGCCCGAGTGCTACAATTGTCATTGGGTTGGGCATATCCGGAGAAAATGCCCCATGAGGGGAGAACCCCTACAAGCACCACAGGCTGCCCCGCCTGCTCAGCAGTTTGGAGGTCGAGGACGCAGCCGAGGATGTGGATTCTAGGGTGGAGACCGCAGACAGGATAGAGGGCAAGTGTTTTCCTTGGATCTGGCTCAACCTCGGAAGCCGGAGCAAGTGATAACAGGTATGCTAGTAATTTTAAGTTCTTTTCTTTCATAAAAACATAGACTCTTGGATATAGATTTGATAGAACTGGGAAGGAAAACCATAACTAGATTTCTAAGAAATTTAACTTCCCCAGGCATAGTCTTCATCGGCGACAAGCCCGCTTATATGTTGTTCGATATGGGTGATTCGCACTCATTCGTGTCGGAAGCCTTCATGGAAGGCCTATAATGCGTGGACCAATTCACAAGCTTGACCGTGACGGTGCATGTACCTGACGGATTAGAGCTATTCACCTCTGTGCACTACAACATGGAGGTGGAGATTGACAAAAAGGAATTCGAAGCACCAACGATGATCCTAAGGATGCCAGTCTTCGATCTGATCCTGGGCATGATATGGATGCATTGGAACCATGCCCAGATCGACTGCCTATCAAAGAGGATCACCTTGAGGCATGGAGATTCCTATGTCGTCGTCAAAAGTATCAAATCTACCACCCCTCTCTTGTTATCATCCTTATAGGCCGTCAAGTGTTGTTTGTGATGGCCGAGGCCAAAGATTCCATCCATAGTATCCTGGTGGTACAGGATTTTGCTGACGTGTTTCCAGAGAAGTTGTCATGGATACCCCCACATCGGGAGAAGGACTTCCAAATATAGCTCGTTTCAAGGGCTAAGCCGACATCTATAGCTCCCTATCGGATGGCCTCGAAGGAGTTGGTGGAGTTTCAAATCCAGCTGCAGGAGCTAGTGGAAGCCAAATTTGTCCGGCCAAGCTCTTCAGCATGGGGAGCTGCTACACTGTTCGTCAAGAAGAAGGATGGGATGCTTTGATTATGCATCGACTACATGGCTCTAAATATGCTGACGGTCCGGAACACGTATCCTCTGCCGAGGATTGACGAGTTGTTTGACCAGTTGGAGGGACCCATTGGTTCTCAAAGTTGGATTTGAGGTTAGGTTACTTCCAGCTGCACATTCAGGAGGAGGATATCCCGAAGACAACCTTCAGCAGTAGATACGGGCTGTATGAGTTTACTGTGATGCCCTTCGGGCGCACGAATGCGCCATCGGCTTTCATGAGCTTGATGAACTGGGTGTTCGAGTTGTACCTCGACCAGTTTGTCATAGTATTCATAAATGACATCCTCATCTATTCAAGGACGAAGGAGGATCATACACAGCATCTAGCCTTGACTCTGGAGAATCTCAGGGAGCATCAATTATATGCCAAGTTCAGCAAGTGCCATTTTTGGCTGACAGAGGTGTCCTTTTTAGGCCATATTATCAGTGGAGCGGGACTGCCAGTGGACCCCTCAAAGATTCAGGCAGTGCGAGAATGGCCTTAGTTGAAGACGACCATAGATGTCCGAAGTTTCCTGGGATTGGCCGGATACTACCGGAAGTTTGTGCAAGGATTTTCTCAGATAGCCGTCCCACTCACTTCTTTGATGAAGAAGGACACTCCGTTCATTTGGACGCCGCGGTATGAGGCAGCATTCCAGGAGTTGAAGAGCCGGCTTACGTCGGCCCCTATCCTCTCCATTCCATCTGGGCAGGAGGGCTTCCAGGTGTATGCTGATGAGTCTTTTCAGGGGATGGGTGATGTACTGATGCAGCATGGCCACGGGATAGCATATGCCTCACGGTAGTTGAAGAAGCCCGAGCAAAACTACCCTGTTCACGACTTGGAGGTGTTTGCAGTAGTGTTTGCTCTGAAGATTTGGTGGCATTACCTCTATGGTGTGCACTGCAAAAAAATTTTCGGATCAGAAGAATCTAAAATATGTTGATACGCAGAAGGAGTTGAATGTTCGCCAGAGATGATGGGTGGAGTTCCAATCTGATTATGAGTACACGATACACTATCACCGATGGAAGGCAAACGTGTTGACGGACGCACTGAGCCGGAAGGTTACTACATCAGGAGCAGTACCTCAGTTGATGGACATGGTGTTCGTGCAGATGTTAGAGAAGATGTTGATATATCTGGTGTCCGAGGGTCACCCAGAGCTATACCGGGAGTACCTGTCATCGATGGTTGCCACCGATGACATTAGGGATCGTATCAGAGCTGAGCATAGAAGGGATGACAAGTTGTAGCCAGTATTCAGGACCTTGGGGGCGGGCATGGCTGGGGAATATACAGAGAGAGATGGGCTGCTATGCTTCAGAGGCAGAGTATACATACTGGCTGGGGGCAGAATTCTGGAGGACATCATGACTAAGGCTCATTGCAGCAGGTACTCGGTGCACCCAGGCATCACCAAGATGATGGTCGACCTGAAGAGGACAATGTACTGGCCGGGCATGAAGAGGGATATCACCTACTTCGTGACCCACTGCGAGGCTTGTCAGTTGGTGAAGGCGGGGTGTAGAAACCCGGCTGAATTATTGCAGCCACTTCTGGTGCCGGAGTGGAAGTTTGACGACATCGCCATGGACTTCATACATGGTCTTCCTCGGTCACATGCGGGGAATGACTCGATATGGGTGATTGTAGACCGATTGATGAAGGTGGCCAGTTTTCTACCGATCAGGAAGGACACTCTGGTGGGTGACTTGGTATGGAAGTTTGTGGAGCAGTTCGTACGATATCATGGAGTGCCGAGGATGATAGTTTCCGATCGTGATGGATGATTCATGTCTAAGGAATGGAGGGAGGTTCAGGCTTATTTTGGGTCATGGTTGACTTTTAGTACCGCCTTCCACCTTCAGACGGATGGACAGATAGAGCGCACCAATCGGACCCTGGAGGATTTACTACATCTTTGTATAATGGACCGCAGAGAGCCATGGGAGAGGCAGTTGCCCTTGATCGAGTTCTACCACAACAACAGCCACCAGTCCAGCATCGATATGGCCCCTTATGTGGCTTTATATGGGTGGAGATGCATCACTCCTTTGTTTTGGATCCAGAATGATGATCTGAAGGCACTGGGCTCAGAGTTTGTCGAGGATATAGATGCTCAGGTGAGATTAATACGAAACAGGATGTTGGAGGCCCAGTGTAACACCCCATATCCATCACATAGCATATAGCAGTAGGTCCGGCCGGGGCCCGACGCCATATACCACAGACAGACCTGGTGGTTACTCAATGGAAACCGTCCAACTAATAATAACGTCCTACATAGAGCAATCTAGCGGAAGCAATTAAAATTGTTGCATTAATAAAGAACCCAACAGTAGCATGAATGTCCACTAATACGCCAAAAGGAATGAAGTACAAAATACACCAGTACTGGCCTTATGGCCTTACAATTATTTTTCTCAAATTACATGTCTTCAGACCTCGGCACGCAGGCCGGCCATACATAAATAAAAGAAAACACTCAAAAAGATTAGTCCTTCGAGGGCCGGCTCAGCAACTTGGGCTTTAGCCCGCTATTTACCGTTCGGCTCCGCAGCACCTGCAAGCACATTCCACCGCAACGGTGGCAAACCAAAGCAATGGTCAGCAATGCTGACCAAATTATAACGATCCTGCTCCCAATTCGGGGCAGCGATGTTCCTTCCCTGCAGTTTATTAGCATAACCAAGCAGTATATATATATACATTGCATCACAGGCATTGGCACGCATGGCCACCCGCCTCGTGCACTCAGGGCACATTCTCGGTGAACCGGTCAATATCACGTCAATTTAAGCCATAGACACCCCGGTCTCACCACCGCCACTTTGACGGACAAACTATGAGCATATTGTCTTCCCGCATGGGTCACGTCAATTTAAGCCATACACCGCCGAAGACCCTCATCTATGCCAACAGCTCAAACCGAACGACATAGAGTGGGTACGGTTCCGTCTAACCCGTGCTCACATCGCAACAACAATTTAAGCTATATGCGCGGGTCAAACTTCTCCCGAGTCCCGTTTCCGTTACACACTTCACATAACCCAGTTATGTTCAAGTTGGCTCCCAGGCCACCAAGTTGGCAGAACCACACATCTGCCCAGTTTTCCGGTTGCACCTTGCGGTTAATCCCCAAGGCTCCCTGTTGCAATTTATCACATAAAAAATCGAAAAACACACACTCGCACGGAGTCTTCTCCGACCATTTATGCAACGCAACATCACCGATCCAGACCAACTTGTCCGGGTAGGCTTCACACATCATGCCTATATCCGTTCTCGATTACAGACTCTACATGTACACAAATGGGACTATTCAGGTCTACCCAAAGGAACGCTTCAAACTCACCGCAAACTCGCAAGAGCGGACTTCCCTATGCAAAAGAAGTAGAGCTTCACATGCTCAAGTAGAGAATCGTTACCCTAGCATTCTTCCTTGGAGCCATGGAAATGTAAGTGGATGAAAAGCACCGCACTCTCCTTGCCTCCGTAGATCCGAAGTCGGTTCGAGATTTGGATCTTTGAAGCTCCGCCGGTGACCGAATCTATGCCTCTTCTTCCTCCTTTGCTCTCCCTCTCTCTAGACTTAGAAAGTGAAGCACTCAAGTGAAATGAGGGTTTGAAAGTCCCAATCCCGGTTATATCCCAGTAGGAACAACCACCAATTGTCGGATCCCAAAATAAGGAAAAGAATGGCTACGATTCATAGTTGAAAAGTAAAACCTGGGCCGAACACGGCCTGCGACACGCCCGTGTCCAGGGCCGTGTCCCTCATTTGCCGTCAAAATCAACGCGTTATGAAAATTACACGGGTCCCGACATGCCCGTGTTTAACCTGACACGCATGTGTTCCAACTGACACAGTCGTGTGGTTGGCCGTGTGCCCCCATCGACACAGCCCCGAAAACAACCCGAGACTCACATGGGTCTTGGACATGCCCGTGTCCTATTTGACACGCCCGTGTGAAACCCGAACAAGCCTGGGCTCCATGTTGTGTTCACTGTCTCGACACTTCGTCGAGCGAAGTTCGTCGACCACCCGACACGCCCTTGGACACGCCCGTGTCCTAGGCCGTGTTCCGTGTCTCGACATTTCATCGAGTGGAAATCATCGACTTCCCTGGGAGATTGTCGACATGAGCTCGACACGCCCTGAGACACACCCCATGTCTCAGGCCATGTTTGCTGCTCGACGATCGTCGACTCCAAAAATTTGTCGACCTCACGACCAAATCGTCGACTCTAGCCTGACACGCCCAGGGACATGCCCGTGTCCCAGGCCGTGTGCCCCCTACCAAATTCCAGATTTGGCCCAAAACGCCTCCCGTCGCTTTTTTGAGTTTCGGGGCGTTACAACTGTACCCCTCTTAAAAGAATTTCGCCCGTGAAATTACATAAAGGAAAGAAACATAAAACTTAAACGGTACCTGAGTGAAACAACTCCGGGTACTCCTTAAGCATAGTCTCCTCTCGCTCCCAAGAGAGCTCCTCTCGACCACAATTGTCCCAACGGACCTTGACCATCCTGATCTCTATATTGCATAGCCGCCTGACTTCCGAGTCCTCAATACGTACGGGCTTGACCTTCGTCCTCAACCCACTATCCACCGGCACTTGATCGACCGCGATCACTTTTGCAGGCTCTTGCACAGCCTTCCGTAGCACCAAAATATGGAATACATCATGTAGACCACTAAGCTCCACTGACAGCTTCAACCGGTACGCTGCTTCACTAATCCTCTCCAGAACCTCAAATGGTCCAAAGTACCTCGGGCTTAGCTTCTTCAAGCGCCGCACCCGCGAGACACCCTTGAACGACCTGATCTTCAAGTACACCCAATCACAAAAATCACGGCCGCTAACTCCAAGTCATGGACCGGATAGTTCCTCTCGTGCACCTTCAGCTGTCTCGAGCGAAATGCTATAACGTTTCCATGTTGTAACAACACACAACCCAAACCACTACACGAAGCATCGCTATAAATCTCATAACCTTCGGTCCCACTCGACGAACTCAACATAGGCGCCGTGGTCAACCGACATTTCAACTCCTCAAAATCTCGCGCGCACTCCGACATCCAAACGAACTTCTGCTCCTTCCTCGTCAAAGTAGTGAGAGGTAATGCAATCCGCGAGAAGTTCTCTACGAAGCGCCTATAATAGCCGGCAAGCCCCAAAAAGCTCCGGACTTCCGCTGCTGTAGAAAGCTCAGGCCACTCTCATATCACAATAATCTTCGTCGGATCCTCTACAATACCTTCCCCACTCACTATATGACCGAGGAACGCCACTGAGCACAATGGAAACTCGCACTTCGAGAACTTGGCATATAATTGATTCCTCCTTAGGGTCTCCAAAACCAAATGAAGATGCCTGAAGTGATCTTCCTCACTCTGCGAGTACACCAAAATATCATCGATGAAGACGATCACAAAATGGTCCAAGTACTCCCTGAAAGTCCTGTTCATCAAATCCATGAACACTGACGGCGTATTCATCAGCCCAAATGGCATGACCGTAAACTCGTAATGCCTATATCTTGTACTGAACGCTGTATTAGGGATATCACTCTCCTTACCCTCAGCTGATAGTAACCAGACTTGAGAGCCAACTTAGAGTACACCGTTGACCCGATCAACTGATCAAAAAGATCATCGATCCTTGGGATTGTGTGCTTGTTCTTTTCCGTTAGATTGTTTAACTCCCGATAATCAATACAAAGTCTCAAGCTCTCGTCCTAATTCTTTACAAAGTGGACCGGTGCGCTCCAAAGCGACAAACTTGGACGCACAAACCCTTGCTCCAACAACTCTTGAAGTTGCACCTTCAGCACCGCCATTTCCTTAGGCGCTAGCCGATACAGAGATCGTGACAAAGGCTTTGCACCTGGCACTAGCTCAATAGTGAAATCTATCTCCCATTGAGGCGGGGCTCCAGGAAGATCTGCGGGGAACACATCAGGGTACTCAGCTACCACTGAAATACTATCCAACGTAGGCTTCGACTTTGCAACCTCCACTAGTGTAAAGAACAGCTCTACACCAGCACGAACCGCCTTCACCACCTAAAGAGCAGACATCAACGTCTTGCTCGATCCTTTCAAGCTCGTAAAAGTCATCTCACGACTTGCTCCCAACTTGACTTCCTTGAGACCGCAATCAATATAGGCTTGCTGCTCCGAGATCCAGTCCATGCCAAATATAACGTTGAAATCCACCAACGGTAGTAACGACGCTTGAAGATCTAACTCTGTATTCCTAATGCGAATCTTAACACCGCAGGTTTTATCTACGTGCATTGAACACCCATTCGGTAACAACACATCCAACTTGTCCTTTTCCATCGAAGAAGGTACTCCGATGCGCGATATGAATCCTTCGGACAAGAAGGAGTGTGAAGCTCCCGTATCAAAGAGTGCTCTCACCAGAAACTCACAAATCAAAACAAATCCTAAACAAGCAGTGGTAAGGTAACATACGCATAACAAGTATTTAAAGAAACTTAACTTGCTACAAATTAAGTCGTACCTGTCACCACATCCGCTTGTTTGATGGACTCCTGTTGGCCAAGATTATAAACCCTTGGTTGAGCCGGACCATAATGGGATGCGGTTGACTCCACCGCCTTGCCCTTCTCTTCATAAGTTGCTCCTGGCTTTCTCTCGGACTTGGGATGTCCGCTCCAACAATCACGGGCAAAGTGCCCCGGCTTCCCACAAGTAAAACATGCACCGTCCGACCCGTAGTCGCCAAAGAAGCACCGGAAGAAGGAGCTGGAACCGAAGTCCTAGCCTTCTTAATGAATTTATGGTACCCATACTTTGAGGTAGTCGGCATCTTGAACTCAGATTTCTTATCACCCAACCTTTTCTTCGCTTGAACATTATTCATGTCCTTCTCTAAGGACCGGGCCGTGTTGACCAAGGTCAAGAAACCCTGCGTCATCGGCCCCGAGAGTAGTAGCCTCAAGTCATCTCTTAGACCTTCATATAAACGGTTGGTCTTACGCTCCTCATCCGCGATGTTGGAGCTAGCATACCGACCCAACCGAGTAAACTCTTGGAGATACTCATCCACGCTACTCTCTCCTTGTACCAACATCTGGAACTCATTCTCCAAAGCTATCCTCTGAGTCGAAGGGAGGTACCTAGCCAAGAATAGTCTCGAGAACTCCTCCATCGAGACGTCTGTAAGTTGCCTTCCTCTCAATAGATGCAGCTCCAAACCCTCCCACCACAGCCTAACGTCTCCATCCAACAGGAACGTAGCTATAGTGGTCATCTGCCACTCCTCTGTATCCGTCACTGTCAAGACTCTCTTCACACGGGAGAGCCAGTCTTCAGCTTGAGATGGGGTTCCCAACCCCGAAAATACCGGAGGATTAAAGCTCATGATATGTTTGAGCTGTCTCTCGGTTGCCCTCCTTGGCAACAACGACTCCACTACTACCTGCTCCACTCTTCTCGGCTCAACCTCTGGAAGAGGTACCTGCTCCATCGCAGGAGCGGCTACTGCATTTGCCTTGCAGGCTGCGCATTGATCATGGCAAACACTGCTTCGGCCACCAATCGTATTGTCTCAGCCGATGGAGGTGTTCATTTGGTGCACTACTAGCCTCAGAAACTCGGCGTTCCGATGGCCCAGCACCGCTTCTGGTCACCTATAGTGGTACAAAACACCGTTAAGCGACCAAACAATATTGCAAAAGGCAATTATAGGAACACGCAGCTTCCTCAAACACATGTATTTTTCATTCCTAAGTGGACATTCATGGGTTCTTTTACTGTTATAACGATGACACGCACACATGTGCTCACCACACCTTAAAAGAATTCGTCCACAAATTCATTTTAAGCCTGACCGAAACCAGTAGTCTGATACCAAATTGTAACACCCCCTATCCGTCGCATAGCATATAGCAGTAGGTCCGGCCGGGGCCTGACGCCATATACCACATACAGACCGGGTGGTTACTCAATGGAAACCATCCATCCAATAACAACGTCCTACACAGAGCAATCTATCGGAAGCAATTAAAATTGTTGCATTAATAAAGAACCCAACACTAGCATGAATGTCCACTAATACGCCAAAAGGAATGAAGTATAAAATACACCAGTATTGGCCTTATGGCCTTAGAATTGTTTTTATCAAATTACATGTCTTCAGACCACGACACACAGGCCAGCCATACATGTATAAAAGAAAACACTAAAAAAGATTAGGCCTTCGAGGGCCGGCTCAGCAATTTGGGCTTTAGCCCGCTATTTACCGCTCGGCTCCGCAGCACCTGCAAGCATAATCCACTGCAACGGTGGCAAACCAAAGCAACGGTAAGCAATGCAGACCAAATAATAACTATCCCGCCCCCAATTCGGGCCGGCGATGCTCATTCCCTACAGTTTATTAGCATAACCAAGCAGTATATATATATATATATATTACATCACAGGCATTGTCATGCACGACCACACGCCCCGTGCACTCAGGGCACATTCTCGGTGAACCGTTTAATGTCACGTCAATTTAAGCCATAGACACCCCATTCTCACCACCTCCACTTTGACGGGAAAACTATGAGCATTTTGTCTTCCCGACATGGTTCACGTCAATTTAAGCCATAGACTGCCAAAGACTCTCATCTATGGCAACGACTCACACCGAACGACATAGAGTGGGTACGGTTCCGTCTAACCCGTGATCACATCACAACGACAATTTAAGCCATATGAGCGGTTCAAACTTCTCCCGAGTCCCGTTTTGTTACACACTTCACATAACCCGGTTATGTTCAAGTTGGCTCTCAGGCCACCAAGTTCGCAGAATCACGCATCTGCCCAGGTTTCTGGGTGCACCTTGGGGTTAATCCCCAAGGCTCCTGTGTTGCAATCTACCACGTAGAAAACCCGAAGAACACACATTCGCATCAAGTCTTCTCCGGCCATTTATGCAATGCAACATCACCGATCCAGACCAACGTGTCCGGATAGGCTTCACACATCATGCCTATATCCGTTCTCGATTACGGACTCTACATGTACACAACGGGGACTATTCATGTCTACCCGAAGGAACGCCTCAAACTCACCGCAAACTCGCAAGAGCGGGCTTCCCTATGCAAAAGAAGTAGTGCTTCACATGCTCAAGTAGAGAATCGTTACCCTAACATTCCTCCTTTGCACCATGGAAATGTAAGCGGATGAAAAGCACCGCACTCTCCTTGCCTCCGTAGATCCGAAGTCGGTCGCGATTTGGAGATCCGAAGCTCCGCCGGTGACCAGATCTAGGCTTCTTCTTCCTCCTTTGCTCTCCCCTCTCTCTAGACTTAGAAAGAGAACCGCTCAAGTGAAATGAGGGTTTCAAAGGCCCAATCCCGGGTATATCCTAGTAGGAACAACCCCCAACCGTCGGATCACAAAATAAGGAAACGAATGGCTACGATTCGTAGCTGAAAAGTAAAACCAGGGACAAACACGGCCTGCGACACGCCCGTGTCCAGGGCCGTGTCACTCATTCACCGTCAAAATCAACACTTTAAGAAAATTACACGGGTCCCGACACGCCCGGGTTTAACCTGACACGCCCGTGTTCCAACTGACACGACCATGTGGTTGGCTGTGTGCCCCCATCGACACAACCCCGAAAACAACCCGAGACTCACATGGGTCTTGGACACGCCCGTGTCCTATTTGACACGCCCATGTCAAACCCGAACACGCCTGGGCTCCAGGCCGTGTTCACTGTCTCGACACTTTGTCGAGCGAAGTTCGTCGACCACCCGACACGTCCTTGGACACGCCTGTGTCCTAGGCCGTGTTCCGTGTCTCGACATTTCGTCGAGCAGAAATCGTCAACTTCCCTGGCAGATCGTTAACACGAGCTCGACACGCCCTGAGACACGCCCGTGTCTCAGGCCGTGTTCGCTGCTCGACGATCGTCGACTCCAAAAATTTATCGACCTCACGGCCAAATCGTCGACTCGAGCCTGACACGCACTGGGACATGACCGTGTCCCAGGCCGTGTGCCCCCTGCCAAATTCCAGATTTTGCCCAAAACACCTCCTCGTCGCTCTTTTGAGTTTCAGGGTGTTACACCCAGAGCAGGCAGGCTAAGTATTATGACGCTCGGCATCATTAGGTATAGTTTTAGGTAGGAGACCGGGTATTTTTGAATATCCGACCAATGCATGGAGTCTCACGGGTACGTGGTCGGAAGAAGCTCAGCCCGAGATACATGGGGCCTTACAGGATCCTGGAATGGATCGACGCCTTAGCTTATAGACTAGAGCTACCGCCAACCTAGCAGGTTTGCACGACATCTTTCACGTCTCCTCCCTGAGGAGAGCTCTACTTCGGTCGGAGTAGCAGATTACGACTATAGATGGGCATATAGATTCTGATCGATCGGTGCACCTGGAGCCGATACAGATAGACGATATTGGGATGCGGGCCCTGCGATGTAAGAAGGTCCCGTTGGTCAAGGTCTTGTGGAGGAATCATGGGCAGGAGGAGCACATATGGGAGCCACATGATTTGATGCAACAAAGGTACCCTGAGCTTTTCAGTCAGGTATTCCTTACAACCTCTCGGGATGTTACCTTTTATTTCTCATACTTGAAACCCCGTAGGCCTAGCTTGAATTTCGAGGATGAATTTTTTTTTATGTATTGGAATTTGTAACATCCCTCAAACAATTAGACCCTAGGAGTCTTTTTGTCATTACTAGGCATGACAAAACCCTAGGAAGCCCCAAGAAGACCAAGTGGACCTAGGAATGTAGGTGAGATCACTATGGTCTACAAATAGTAGGTTTCTAAACACTAGTTTAGGATGATCATGGGGATTTACCGTGACTCCAAGACCCCACCACAATCTCATCAACCTATTTCAAGGTCCATTAGAGCCCTAAGGGTCCATTGGAGTCAACCCAAGGTGAATAAGTTGACCTAGGATCATCCTAGTCCTATATTAGGCAAGGTGTCATAACTAAGTGCAATGTGCACCTAATGTGCCCAACCAACCCTACGCAGGTCTTACTAGACCTAAGGTGAAGTCAATGGGTCACCAAAGACCCATTAGGATCAACCTTAGAGGCTAAGCTAACCCAAGTCAACCCTAGCCCTAAAGTGGTCAAAGTGCCCTAATTAATGGGCAAGTGACCACCAAAGTGCCAATACAACCCTACATAACCCTTCCTAGACCTTAGGAGAAGCCAAGAGGTCACCAAGGACCCCTTGGGGTCAACCCAAATGGTCATGTTGACCAAAGTCAATTCATGGTTGAAAGTGGTCAACTTAGGTTAACCTAGCCCAATTCAAGTGGGCTAAGCCCAAGTGGTGTGGCCCATTAGTCTAAGGAAGTGGGGAGACACATTTTGGAGCCACCAAATTCATAGAATGATGACTAGGAAAGAGAAGGAAGGAGTTACTCAATTTTTGAGGCGAGAGGAAATGGAGCTTAATGGCCATTATGGCCAAGGAGGTTTCAAAAACCCCACCTTGATGGGATTTTACTCCTTGGAGGCAGGGGAGGTGTTTTCAGGGGGTGGCCGGCCAATGGGATGGCTCATCCCTTCAAATGGCTGAAACATAAAATGGCCATTGATTGCCTTTGGATTTACACCCTTCCCCATCCCCAATTAGGGATTTTAAAAGCATCACCAGGCAGAGGGGAGAAGGTTACAACCTTTACCTGAAGGATTCGAAGCACTTGACTGTGCTATTGTAGAAACCCGATCGGTGCCTCCACCATCATGGCAAATCGGAGATGAACGCGCCTCTATCCCTCCCAGCAGGTCCTCCATTTCTCCTTCTTCCGTGGGTAGATCATAGGAAACAATAGGGATAAGCATTGGGCTCAATTGAGCCCGATCGGGGGAAGACATTTCCCAGGTTTTTCCAGAAAATTCAACCTGTTGGGATCACCGGAATCCGCCCCACCGGAGGATATGCCGCCGCCTGCGATAGCCACCACCTCGACAGAGGTGGTGGTGGGGTGGCCAGCCAGGGAGGTGGCTGTGTGGCCAGGAAATGGGGATGGAACAAGCTCTATGTCCGGGGAATCCTAGCCGTCAGCTGGAGCTTGAAGATGACTGGATGCCGCCTATTCTGCCCAAAGATTCGTGTGCTTGATTAAATTCCTAGGAATTAAATGATTTCAAATAAATGATTTTCTGTCACATATTATACAGTTAATGTTTCTATTTATTAAAAATACTTAGAGGCTTAATCAGATAAAATGGTCAACATGAAAATTGTAGCTCTATGGGTCTACGCTACTTTTTAATTGTTTCAACCCATTTGAGTGAGCAGTTTGACCAAAGCACGCATTTTGGTGGGGACTATTCATAGCATAGACCAGAGATTATTTTGAGTGCCCCCCATCAATCCAGCCATCCAAAGGACTTGAAATTTTGGATGGGAGTCACACTTACCTATATCTAGAACATATCCAAAAAAAGGGAATTTTTTGAGATAGTTTTTCTATAGTTTTTGAAATGATTTAATAGTCCTAGGGTAATTAAATTAGGGGACCTAATGACCTACAAACCCTCCCAAATTTTGGTGAGTAGTCCTTGGGGTGATTATAAGGCTCTCTATAAAGTTTCATCCCATTTGGAGATGATTTAGGTTCGAAATAAGCAAACCCTAAGTTGGGCCAATAAGGGGTATTTAGGTCAAAGAGTTCCTTGCGGGTTTAAGTAGTCAAATCACCTCAATAGAGGCTGAAATTTGGGCCACTGGTTTGTTATGATACTAGACACCCTCACATGGAATTAGGGGTGGATTGGGGTTGATTTGTCCTAGGACCCAAATTCAAACCCTAAGGTTGAACTTTGGGGTTTGTGAAGGGTATGGGGTAATTTGCCCTTGTATGGACTTGGTGTTTACTCCATGTGATCCTAGGGTGGTGAAAATGACTAGGGATTGATATGGTGGAATTTGGACACATGCACACCACTTAAACCACTAGGTAAGTTATTGGGTCCATACACCTTAGGGAATGTCTAGTGGCTCATATGACTTTGGAACTGCATGATATTTTGGTAGAGGTAATTTTCTTAATCATATTAACAACTGAAATAAACTTCATAATGTTTGGATGAGTTTACAAGTGGGTTCCTTTGAAAAGTGCACTATCATAAGTTGTCTTGAATAATTTTATTATGTGACTTCCTAACCTTGGGTTTGGATGATATTTAGTCAAGCTATGTTTTAGGACTATAACAAGCCCTAGAAATTTTAATATGAATTTTTTAACATTATATGGGGTACTTCATTCACAACCCATCAAGTTGCACCTTCTGCTTAGAAATTTCTTATGAACAAACCACTCAATGAAAACTTATGAAATTTGGAAAGAAGACCTTTGCTGAAATTTAAAAGCTCTGTGAATTTTTATGAAATTTTTGGAAGTCTATCTTTAGGGGTTAGTTCACAAGGTGCTGTTTTCTAAGTAAAAGTGATGAAATTTATTTTGATAATTATTAAGCTTGATAAAATGTGATTTTTGGTCAGAGGCACTTTCTGTCATCCTTGAGATTCTTTAATGTTTTTAAAATTTTCTGATTATTATTTTTAGTACTTACTTCTTTATCCATACTTAATGGTTTATTATTGGATTAATTAATTAGAGGACAAAATTTTATGAAAAATCATGAAATTTGGTATTTACTTTTATTCCTCTGTTATCTAGTTTTCATAAGTTTTGGGTTGCCATTATAAGAGAAAATATTATACTTCATGTTCAAAATACCCATGGCTAACTTTGGGAAAAATTAATTAAATATCAAATTAATTAGGAAAATTATAAGTTTTTGGAGATAGGCTAATCATGTCATGATAGACCCCTATTAAATATCTTAAGGCTTGCGGGTTAAAATTCGAAGTACCTCCTGTCATCTACAGCATGTAGTATAGGTCAGTCTGCATATAGAAAAACTGCAGAAAATATGATAATGTTTGAGTTGGGCATATGGGTTAGGGTTAATAGTTAGCTGGTTTGGGTAAAATGAGATTGAGTTCATCATTGGATGTTATGGTGAGGAAAATGTGGGATAGACTAGTATTGGGTGTGCTCGGGATCGACGAAAGATCGTCATTCCTGTGGAGAGAGAGAGAGGGTCAAAACACAATATGGTTGGATCCAGAGTAATATTACAAAGGATCGGGAATCGGGTATTAACCAAAAACAGTAAGTGCCTTGTGAAAGGGTGCTTTAGACTTCGGCCCATCATAGTTCCTAGTGCCTCGTGAGAGCCGTTCACCGGGAATACCTTGGGCAGTACTGGGCTAACCTAAACTGTAAGAATAATTAATGTTTAAGAGCAACTAGTATAACTAGGGTTGCACTTTCACGCACCACGGTGTCTTAGAAAGTTTGGTTGGCTCACACGGGCGGTAGGCTTGGTGGTTTTGGTGATGGGCAGGTTTGCCTGGCGAGTCGTTGGCTCGACAGATCATTGTGACGGACGGGATAGTCCGGGGAGCTTTTGTTCGGTTGTTGGTTGTGAAGTACGTATTAGTCCGGGGAGCCTTGGCTCGGAGGTTGATACATTAAGATTGCATGTGCATAAATTCTAAGGTGGTGGGTCTTCGGTGTTGGAGGGTCGATGCACCGATGCCAATACGTTGACTGGGCAAGTGTGGTGTAGAAATTCACCAATTTAAGTCCGGAGGAATAGCCGACAAAGAGTACGCAAGAGCTTCGCTTAGTGCACCAGCATTTAGGCGTTTAATAGGTCTGACTGGTAATGCAATTAATGGTTTAAAGGTGGGCGAGGCCCAACCCTCCGCTTCCATTTGCCACTACGGAGGTAACTTGGGAGGTTATGCTCAAGAAAGGGGAAACTAAAGTACTGTGTGCACAGAGTTGGGTTTGTGTGTTGCACTTGCATTATTCATGGCATAACATAGCATAACATAAATCATTACATTTAAACCTGACACCCATCGTATAAATTGTCGTGGGACATTTTATATGATGGGCCCTGCAAAATGACCCCTTAGTTTATAAGCTTGCGTGAGCGTGCATATAAGCTAAGGATATTATTCTATGGATATATATATTGCTTGCTTGAAAACTGACACCCCAACGTATAAATCAGTATGGGACTTTTTATATGATGGGAGTCTTGTAAAAGATCCCTTGACTTATAAGTTTCTATGGGCATTCATATAAGTTAAGGTTACTTGTTCTTAGTTTACCTTTCATATACTTACTGCTCTGCTTTTCTTTCTACCTTACTGCAAGCTTGCACCTTCCTTCATTAGCTGTAAATACAATATAAATAACAGCTAGAATAATTCCACCGTCACCTGCCTTGTTTATTCTCCACCTTCATTACCTTTCCTTTCCTTCTCACTGCTCGGTGCCTAGGAGCCATGGGGGGAGGGGTAGGGGATGAGAGGACTTGGTCTTTTAGACTAATGGTTTTCGGACCAAATCATTTTAGGGGATCGTGGAGCCCAGGTTAGAGGTGCAGCCTCGGAGGTCGGCATGCTTGGAGACGGGACAGTCTAGCATCGGAGTTCAGAAAACTGGGACAGTGAGTCCCGTTCGCTAGTAGTTGTTATATATTTGCTTCCGCGATGAGTGACTTGCAGTGAGGACTTTGATGTATCGGGCATGAGCCCTATTTCCAGTACTTTTATTGTTATTATTGTGGACTCTCCCTTCGTGGAGGATTATTACTATATATGTGATCAATGTGGACATGTGTTAGAGTTCTAATTTCATATACTCTCATACTTTTGCTATTATTCTGTGATCGATATGGCCGGCAGGATCGGCGTTTTGTCATGATGACCTTCCCGGGTGTGATGGTGTCACCACAAAACGGCGGTTCTGTGCCAAAGACCCCGTTGTTTAAAAAGAAAAATAAAATGGGGTCTTACACCGCGGTAGTTTCGACAACTCGATTTTTTGAGCAAAATAATTTTAGTCTTAGTTCAAGGTAAAAAACATTATTCACCCCCCTATCTAAGGTTGGCCATGAGATCCAACAAGTGGTATCAGATGGAGGTTACTTCAAAAAGGTTTAAAAACCTGAAGTAAGAAGGCCAACTCTGTTCATGCATTCAATGAGGGACAAGATGTGAGTAGACCTCCACTATTTATGGGGAGTAACTATAGTCTCTGAAACACTTGGATGAAACTCTTTCTGATGACTCACATCATGAATGTATAGGCCATGATAGAGAGAAAGTACAATGCACCCACTATCACGATTGGAGATACCGTCGTAGAAAAACCACGTGATAAGTGGGATGACGCAGACAAGCCTAGATGTACGAATAATGCCAAGGCTATGAACTTTTTATTCTGCGCCTTGGACAAAACTGAATTCAATAGAATATATAACTGCAAGACCGCCTATGATATATGACATCTTCTTGATCTCACTCATGAAGGTATCTCACATGTGAAGGTGTCAAAGATGTTCCGACTCGAATCTCAATATGAACTGTTCCGGAAGAAGATCGACGTGGAAGTGGAGAGTATGTACACGCGTTTTACCAAGATCATCAACGCCTCAACATCTCTCGGAAAGAGCTTTCCAAATGGTGATCTGGTGAGGAAGATCCTGCGATCTTTGACTCCTCTCTTCAACTCGAAGGGGACAGCTATTGCTGAGTCTCATGAAATCATCACCCTTGAGATAGAAAGCCTCATCGACAATCTGAAGACAGATGAACTTGAATTGAAGATTCTAGCGGATGAATATCCCAGGGAAATAAAGAATACGGGACTGGCGCTGAAGGATATAGGAGAGAGAAATGCTGGTGAAGATTCTGAGGAGTATGAGGAAGAAAGATTCTATATTCGGGAGTTCAAAAAATTAGTGAAGAATCCCAAGAAGCAGGGACAATTCAAGAAATTCCTGAAGAGAGGAGTTGGAGAAGGCAGAAGGTGGAACAAGTCATCAAAAGAGATGGAAAGTGATGATGAGAAGTCCCAAACGGAGTGCTATCACTGCCATAAGCCTGGGCACCTAAAGAGAGAATGCCCAATACTGAAGAAGGAGGAAAAAGAAAAGCAAAGCCGACTCAAAGGGAAGAAAAAGGTGCTGAAGGCGCTCAGCTATGATGAGGATGGATCGGACGAATCAAGCACCTCCGACTCTTGCAGTGAAGTCGAGGCAAATCTATGTGTCATGGGAAAGAATCTAGAAGAATATAACGATGAGTCCAGTATCCATAGCGACACTGAGGTAACCCCACCTACTTATACTGGACTTCTTGAAATTTATGAACACTTAGCTGATAATTTAGAAAGTGTTATTTCTGAGAAAAAGTCCATGAGAATCGAGAATAAGAAAATCAAAAAGGACTTAGAAAAATTGAAATTTGACCTGATAAGAAGTGGCAAAGAAAAGATCGAATGTCTAGAGTGTCCTCACTCGATGACAATGATCGAAAAAATACAAGCATGTCCCTCAAGTCATCGGTGAGAACGAATAGTCTCATAAATGAAAAGAATGTCTTACGGAAAAGACTTCAAATATCTCTTGCCAAGATAGAGGAAGACAACAAACACTTTACCAATCGTTGTATGATGCTAGTTACTGAGAACACTGCCTTAAAGGAGAGGATCCATGATCTTAACTGTGCTGTCCAAAAATTCGGAATAGGCCAAAAATCATTGGATATGCTGTTGGGTGCATAGTGTCATGGATCTGGGAAATTTGAACTAGGATACGTGAGTCCAACATCACCTCCTAGAGGAAATCACTATCATGCCAAGCCTAAGTCCAACTTTAATAAAACTAAAGTTAAGGTTAAGAGTTTTGGATAGAAATCCTCATCATCAAGAAAGAGTTCGAGTAACTCAATAAAGGTAGCATCCTATGCTTACACTTTGTGTGCAAACTGTCATAAGTTTCGTCACACATCTGGCTCGTGTTTGAGGAAAGGTGCCAAGAAACATTTGCAAGTCTGGCTACCAAAGTCTTCTGCCTATCGTGTGGGTGGGATAACTTGGGTAACCAGATCTTTACCCTCATCTCCTTTTTAGGTTTGTTGGAGGGCTAAGGATATGAGGAATGCGTGGTACTTGGACTCTGGTTGATCAAAGCACATGACGGGAGATAAAGACAAGTTCCTTAGTCTGGAGAAGAAGAAGGGTGGCATGGTGACCTTTGGTGACAACAACAAAGGACAGATACTGGGAATCGACACCATAGGTAACAAGGCATTTTCTATTTCAAATGTTCTATTTGTAGATGGCCTTAAGAACAATCTTATTTCAATTAGCCAACTGTTTAATAAAGTTCTAAATGTGATATTTGAATCTTCTACAAACACATGCAAAAATATATATGCCAAAACTTCTAGTGTTTTACTTGTTGCTCATAGAACTCATAATGTGTACACTGCTACTATTGATTATATATCTGCATCTAATTTGAAATGTCTAGTTACTAAAAATGAGGAATTAGATCATTGGCATAGGAGACTAGGACATTCTGGAAGTATGCTTATTGTAAAACTATCAAAAAATAACCTAGTTCGGCGACTTCACAACTTAAGCGGTAGTTTAAATGTCTTTTGCGCTACTTGTCAAAAAGGCAAATTTGTTAAAACCTCTTTTTAGAGAAAAACTAATGTTTCCACATCTAGACCACTCGAACTCAATCACATGGATTTTTTGGACCCCTTAGTACGTCTAGTCTAAGTGGAAAATGATACACCTTTGTTATCATAGATGATTATTCATGCTAATGCTGGACGATCTTTCTTGCGAATAAATCTGACAACGTTAGCGAATTCTCAAATCATTGCATGTGACTTCAAAATGAGAAGGAGATAAAAATAAAATGTATTAGATCAGATCCTGGAGGAGAGTTTGAGAATGAGGACTTCTCAACCCTGTGTGACACCTTAGGAATTAAGCACGAATTCTCTGCCTCTCACACTCCACAACGGAACGGCGTTGTAGAAAGAAAGATATGTACTCTTCAAGAATGAGCCCGCAAAATGCTCGGCGAGTTCGTCTTACCACGATCTTTCTGGGCTGAAGCGCTTAACACGACAAGCTACATGATGAACCAAGACATGCTTCGCCCACTTTTAAAGCGAACTCCATACGAGTTGTACTTCAAAAAGAAACTCTCTGTATCATACTTTAGGTTCTTTGGTTGCCCGTGCTACATTCTAAACACTAAGGATCACCTAGGAAAATTTGATGAAAAATATGATCTAGGTACCTTCTTGATACTCGAGCAAGAGTCATGCCAAAAGGATCTATAATAAGAGGACCTTTGTGGTTGAAGAATCGACTCATGTGCATTTCGATGAAAATTCCACAACTAACGAGCCCAAGATGAATGAAGAGGAGGTTGATGTGAGTGTACAGATAAGGGATATGGGTGAGGAGAGAGTTGTGGCGAGTGAAATGCCAACTCTTGTACAAGTATATAGGCCTCCGAGTAACTTAAATTTTTCGAAGCAACATCCACGCGAACTAGTCATAGGAGAGCCATCTCAGGGAGTTATAACTCGGTCTGCACTTCATGAGTCATTTTCAAACTTTTTTTCCTATCTGATATTGAACCCAAGAACATCTCAGAAGCCTCAAAATATGAATCATGGTTCATGGCTATGAATGAGGAGCTAAGCCAATTCGAGCGAAGTAAGGTATGGGTTTTAGTGAAGCGTCTAGATAATCATCTAGTCGTAGGCTTAAAATTGGTTTTCAAAAATAAACTTGACAGTTAGTCTAGGATAACAAGAAATAAATCTAGGTTGGTGGCTCAAGGGTATTCTCAGATAGAGGGTGTGGATTTTGAGGAGTCATTTAACCCAGTTGCTCATCTTGAGTACATCCGTATGTTTTTGGCATTTGTAAGTTATAAGAAAATTAGATTGTACCCAATCGACGTTAAGAGTGATTTCTTAAAAGGATATATTAAGGAAGAGGTATAAGTCGAGCAACCACCTGATTTCATGAATGCCGCATACCCAAACCACATATACAAGTTGGTGACGGCTTTGTACGGACAGAAGCAGGCACCCCGTGCTTGGAATGATAGGCTCACCACCTTTCTCTTAGATCATGGATTTTGGACGGGTATTGCGGACACCACTTTATTCATAAAGAACGAGCATTCAGATCTAATTATACTATAAATCTATGTGGATGATATCATTTTTGGGGCCACGAATGAAAAGTTGTGTGAAGAAATTGTCACCTTAATGAAATCCAAATTTGAAATGAGCCTAGTAGGAGAACTTACCTATTTGTTAGGATTTTAGATTTCACAACGCCAATATGGTATTTTTATAATTCAATCAAAATATATCAAAGATATTCTTGTGCATTTTGGTTATGTGAATCTGAAAAAAGTCAAAACACCTACGAGTGCGTCCCTCAAATTAGGGAAGGATGAGACTGGAATTTCGGTTGATCAAACCATGTTTATAGGTATGATAGGGTCGTTGCTATATTTGAGTGCATCTAGGACCGATATCACATTCGCGGTGTGTCTTTACGCTAGATATCAAGCCAACCCTAAGGACTCACACTTGAAAGCCATAAAGCACATTTTTAGGTATCTGATTGGCACGCAAAACCTTGGCCTCTGGTACCTACACACCACTGATTTCACACTTCACGGGTACTCAGACTCAGACTATGCTGGATTCTAACTTGATCGCAAGAGCACAAGTGGTACGTGTCACTTCCTAGGCCCTGCATTAGTTTCCTGGTCAAGTGGGAAACAGAACTTTTTTGCACTTTCTACCGTTGAAGCCGAAAATATTGCCTTAGGAAGTTGTTGCGCACAAGCACTGTGGATGTCGCAAACATTGGAGGACTTCGACATAGTCTTTAGGAATGTGAATCTTCGATGCAACAACAAGAGAGCTATAAACTTGACGAACAATCCAGTGCATCATTCAAGGTCAAAACATATTGACGTATGCCACCATTTCATTCGATACAATATTAAAAAGGAAAATGTGCGAGTGAGCTTCATTGGAATAGACGACCAATTAGCTGACATTTTCACAAAACCACTCCCAGATGCACGTTTCTCATTATTACGACTCAAGCTGGGTGTTTTGGATCTTTCATCATAGTTATTGTTTTGTTTTGCTTATGTACTGTTACTTCATTTCCTTTGTGTTTGTTTGTTCTTTTAAAAAAAACCAAAAACATGCATTTGTTTTCTGTGTAACATTTTTATATTTATGTGATGCTTAACAAAAAATATTCAAAAAAATAAAAAAAAAGTATATAGAAAACCCGAAAAAAAATCGCCGTTGACTTATAATGTGATTGGGCTCACATGACTTTGACTTAGACCATAATGCGTACGTACAATGTTTGAGATTGGACTTTAAATCTATGTAAACATTGTCCTCCGGTCATAGTGTGTATCTATAGGTGCTTAGCTATTGAGTGCGAAAAAACGAGTTAGTGCTTGTTGATTATGCCTCTAAGTATTTGTGAGGATTTAGATAGGTTAATGACTTCACATGTTCCACACATCCCTAGACGAAGCACTCAAGAGAAATGCTAGATTTACATGCTATAACTCGTGACATTTTACCTTAACATGTTATAAATACTTTGAATAATCAATGTCACATTACATATGTGCTTATATAAAGATTAAAACTGTGGGCCAAATCTCTAGTGCTACGGTCTTATGTAAACAAGTTAAAGTGTATCTATCTAGGTGGATAGATTTTGATTGACTTGGGGCTCCTTGAACTCATAAAAATATATATAAAAGTGATAGATCAAAGCAACCTAAATATAAAACTATGCAAACAATCAAATATCATGTCAATGACCCCCCAAGCACTTTTCATTCCTACTAATAAGTCTTTATGTGTATTGTGAGGATGAGCACCTTGGATCAAAGTGTCCTTTCGATCTTGTGCATAGACCAAAACTTAAACTTAGTGCCCCTAGTTCAAATCTCGGTATGACATAGATAGATATGTGACATGTTCATTCACTCTATTTCTCTTGTGTTTGCATTTTAATAGATCGAGATAAAACATGTAACATATGCTATTTCTACTTGATGTTTTCTCTCTGTTGATGCTACACTTAGACGTCATTGCCTTATTTAACGCTTCCATGCATAAGCATTGGACTGAAACTACACTTTCTATTTTTAGCTCAATACATACTAGTACATGATTTACACTCATGATGTTTATAACATTGTCAATTTGATTAGATTTATAACTCTCATAGCATTGTATTATGACTCGTTGTGGGCTTAGTTTGGTCTATGCTGTCCACTTCACATTAAATCTGATAAATGTTTTATCTATGTATGTGTACTCTGCTACGTTTTATGACCCATATGCTTCATATTCTCTGATTTGCGTTTTATTTTGGGTCACCCCTATGTTAATCTAGTCTAACTGTATTTTATATGTGCACTATCTGCTATTTGTCTAACGCTCATCATATCTACTTTTTCATCCCGCATGTCTAGTTGGCCTTGCACTCCCCTGGTTGATATTATCAAAGTGGCAGAATAGATTGTTCATGAGTATGAGTGACGGGTTAGGAACGGTTAGGAAGGGTCACATGTAGGGGGAGCATGTTAACAATGCATGCACATAGATAGGGGAGATTGTAGAACACGTAGCTAGGGGGTACACATGTGCAACCTGTGACCTGATGTTAGCTTCTAACTCTAATTCTTTATATGCAATCTATCTCATTGTTATGTCTCATGAACAGGATTTGATATTATCAAAAGGGTGAGTTTGTTGGAACTGATGTTTCGCATTCCTTGTGTTTGAGAATATCAACTCCCAGGTTGTATTTGATCACATCTTGGGTTGATAGAGTGTGCAGGTTGACAGGTTCAAGCAAAGAAAAGAAGTCTCCTATGGATTCTAACACTGAGCGACAATAGTTATTGCCGGGCAGTAGCCGTGAATTAATTGGACATGGTGCTCGGGAAACTACCAGGCCGCGCTAGCCCTCACGCCTGCGTTAACGCAAGGAATTATTTTGGCCAGCATCTCGGGAAACTACCGCGAAGTAGTAGTGCTTACCACAACGCGCTAGTCTCTCGATGAGTGGCGAGAAGGATTCATCGAGTAACCGACCTACCTCCAGGTGACAGTGGTTACCGCACCACGCTGGACATTTCACAAGAAGGATTCGTCTACTTAATGACCTACCGCGTGGCGATACCTTCTACTGCGGGTGCTAGCTCTATGAAAAGGAAAAAACATTCGTTTTGAAATATTATTCCAGATTTGGATGACAGCTGGCACAACAAATGTGCGAACATACCGTCGAGCGCTAGTCTTATCGCCGGTGGTAGCCTATTTTCATGAAGACGTATAAATTACAACCTCAGTTTATGTGCCTCCATTATCTGTGAAAGGAAAAGATGGGAGTTCTTGCATTCTAGGGTTAGACCGCTCTTTCTTGCACTTCGTTCGAAAAGTCTCCGTCAAAGAAGAACAAAGTCATCTCCCTCCCATTCATGATCGAAAGACTCCATCGATCCAAGATCTACATCGACTACGAAGAGCCGACCGGTTGCTAGCATACGAAGATCTCAAGCAATGACCGCGGATCACTCCACAGAGAAATCTTCAAGAGGGAGAACTAAACTTTTAGATTTTTTACATCTTTTATTCTTGTATTCTTTTTTTTCTGAATCTTGTGGTGAGGAAAATTGACCGGTGAGGGTCGTTAGAACCTGAGGAGGATTCCGTGGAAAATCATCCCGAGGATAGGGACGTCTAGATTTGTGAATGTAGCTGCGCTCCAAGACCCTTCCTTGCGTGGAGGTGAAGAGTTGGCTTGAGGACCTTTCATGGAGGGAAAGTGATAAAGCCAACCAGTCCGTGGAGTGGGTCGGTATAAGGACCACAAGTGTTTTTACATATCATCGCCTCCGATCTCCGGTGTCATGGAGATCACACTTTTGTAATCATCTAGAACAATTGTTATTCTAATTCACGCATTGGAACTCCTGTTTCTACTTTGATTAATTCGTTGATTGTTCTAGTTTTGTTAAGTGAGTGCTTGTGCTGTGGGGCTTGCAAATGAACTTTCTTAGGAAAATGAGTTCATAGACTTACTACCGCGCGTTAGATACCTAACGCCCCGCGGTAGCTTCCAGAACTCGATTTTTTGAGGAAAATAATTTTAATCTCAGTTCAAGGCGAAAAACCTTATTCCCCCCTCTAAGGTTGGCCACAAGATCCAACAGGATGTACTTGGTAATATTATCCTGCAAGCACACAACTAGAAAACAAAATCAAATACAAACTCAATTCATCTTAGTTCAAGGGACACTTCTTCAAATCAGAGTTATTGTGGATACAATACCCAACACACAAACTTCTATTTATACTAACCTCTTATTTGAGTATGTGGAGAGGCATGTACCTGACGAGATAATCATGTGGAAATCATCGGCTGAGATTAATCTCGGCAGATAGCTGCAAATAGAAGTCCTTGGGAGTATGCGTTGAGTGGACTTGACGCACTCGAAGAACTCGACACCTGGAGTAGTCTCAACGATCTCGATGCCTGAACATTTAGACTCAGCGCACTCGATGCATGATGTTATCTCAGCACACTCGACGCCAGATGTTGTCATAGCACACTCGACGCTTGGACACGTTGTCCATATTTTCTTTGTTATCCTACAGGGATTAATACTACCTGCAACTAAAATGCATTAAGAGATACTGAATCAATCGTAAGTTCGTCATACCCTATTCAAATTTGAAAGTTTTGAACTTTGCTTCATCTAGTGGCTTGGTGAAGATATTAGCCACCTATTTGACTGTAGAGACAGACTCAATACTGATGTCCTCACATTCCACGTGCTCTCTAATTAAAAATACATATTCTCTATTTGCTTAGTCTTGCTATGATATACAAGATTCCTTGCAATAGAGATCGTGTTGGAACACCCTATTACTAATTTGGGTCAGGATCACTATGTCTTTAGGAATCTTTGCTTGACCTCCTGTATAGCTCAATAGGTCAATTAGAATTGAGTGTAAGGGTTAGATGTCTAGGTTTGGAAGCTGCCCTGAAGACCAAGATTTTGTATTTGGAGACTAAGTCATAACGTCGAGCTCAGCACGACGATTCGTCGATCTCCATTTGACGATCGTCTAGCTCAACTTCGACAGATCGTCGAACTCCATTCGACGATCGCTGAGCTCAACTTCATTATATCGTCGAACTCCATTCGACGATCGGTGAGCTCAGGTCGACGATTTTGACTCTGCTTTGGATCTTTATCTCTGAGCTCAGTTCGACGATCTTTGAGCTCAGATCAACGATATTTTGCTGCTGTATATTTCCAGATCGCTGAGCTCAGCTCGACGATAGCAGAGCTCAGTTCGACAATTTCAGATAACTTCCAGGATGTTTCTAAATTCAAATTCAAATCAGTTAGGAGTTATTCTGCAATTAATTCAGAGATTTCCTAACCGTTTTCATTCATTTCTGGACCAAGTTTCAAGGGATTTTTCAAGGAATGTTTCTGTGGACTTTCCTCCAGAAGAGATTATGCAATTAAGGATGCAATCAATGCAAGCTAACGGCTATCCTTGACAGAGAATGTTATTCTATTCTGTACCAGAGAAATAAAAGACAGAATTTTTGAATCTCTCAAGAACACACACAATACAGAGAGAGAATACAAATTACAGAGACACATTCAAAAATCTTCTGTCAAAAAGAATTCTGAAGAACACACATCCAAGGAGATCAAGCTTTCTCAAATCTTCAGATCTCTGTAGTTTTCAAAGTGTTCAAGGCCAACATATTTCCAGAATCCAGACATTCAACATTTCAGCTATTTGCTGAAATCATCTATTGCTGGAGTTCAATCTTTGAAGGCCTATCACCATCAGCAAAGCTTTTCTTCCTGAAGATCTCAAGGATTCAGGGGGAGCTTTGACACCATCAATCCACATAGTCTTCTCAGTTGTTTGAGAAAGAGAAGACTTCCATCACTCTCTCACCCCCACTCTGTAAAGGGTTTCTCAAACTCCCTTCAAAAGTTTGAGCTTGGTTTTTGAGCACCTTGTCAAAAGCTCATTGGTGGCAAGACACCTGATCAAAAAATCTGCTTTGGTTTTTGAGCACCTTATCAAAAGCTCATTGGTGCCCAGGACACCTGATCAACTCATCCTGCAGTGGATTCCTACCTAGGGTGGTAGAAGAGTGGATGTACCCAAGTTTAGGGGAACCACTATATTTCCTTGTGTCTTCTGGTTTTGCTTGCTTTCATTTTTGTTTCTGGCCTTGATTTTTTTGTGCTTAGTTTTTGTTTAACTTAGTGTGTGATTAAATTTATTATTGCTTCCCTGCTCACTCTCATTACAACAATTGTTGTAAAAAGTTTCAAAGCACCATATACTCTATTCACCCCCCTCTAGAGTATATCAGATCTAACTGCACTTTCAATTGGTATCAGAGGGAGGTTGGTTAAACATACCATACCTGATTGTTTTTACAGGCTAACACCTGAACCCAAAGATCCCAAACTAGATCTGCCTTTCTTTGGTATTTTATTATCAGATTTTGTTTTCACAAATCATGGCCCAAAACAAAGATTATGCTAGCAACAGACCTCCAGTGTGCAATCTATCCAAGTTTGCACTCTGGAAAGCAAGGATCAGACTTTACATGAATTCTATTGACGAAGATATCTTTAATTCTGTTTTGACAGTGTGTGCAAGACCCCCAGAGAACACAAGTACAAATGCTGTTTCCACCTCCATCAGGAACAGATGCTGATATCAAGAGATGGAAAGTAGCTGATGCTAAGGCTATGAACATCCTAGCCCAGACAATGTCTGATGACATATTTCAAAAGGTAGCTGAATGTAATTCAGCCAAGGAAATTTGGGACAAGCTCTCAGAAATAGTCTCAGGCTCAGCTGATGAGAGAAAGGATAGAAGATCCCACCTTATCTCTCAATATGAGAATTTCAAGAAGGGAGAGACTGAGTCAGTGGGAGATATGTACAACAGACTAAGTCTAATTGTCAGTGAACTCAGGACATTGGACAAAGAGATCTCTCTAACAGAACTTAATGACAAGATCCTAATGTGCTTCCCCAGCACTTGGGATTCAAGAATCTGGCCAATTAAGGATGCCAGAAGTCTGAATGAGATCAGCACTGAAACTCTATTGGGTAAGCTCAAATCCTATGAGCTACTCATCAAAAATAGAGAGGAAGAACAGAAGGCTGCCTCACCAGCCACAAGAAAAGAGAAGACCATAGCATTCAAGGCAACTGAGGATCTGCCTGAAGATAAAGCTACAGGCAATGATGAACTACTCAGTCTGCTGGGCAAAAGATTTTACAAAATGGCCAGAAAGGACTTCATAAGAAGATCATATAAGGAGCAGGATAAGCCAAGGTATGACAAGTCCATTAGTAATAATAAAGACATTATTTGCTTTGGTTGCAGGAAACCAGGGCACATAGTTCCTGACTGTCCAGAGAACAAGAACAAGGACAGAAGGGACAGGAAAGAAAGAAGAAAGGAGAAAGACTCCAAAAGGAATGGCAATGGCAAACCTTCTTCAAGCAAAAACAAGCATACAAGAAAAGAGTTTGTTGCTGAATCCTGGAGTGAGACAAAAGAAGAGTCAGAAGCCTCATCCAGCTCCAGTGATGATGAGGATGATGCAGAAGAAAAGGAGTTATGCATGATGGCAATCAATGCCTCACAGCACAATTCAGAGGAAGAGGAGTCAGAGTCAGACTCAGAGACTCAACCTGAAGAAGATCATGTAATTGGTTCTTTTGATTTTAGTTCAGAAGATTTTAAATCTGAATTTAAAGCACTGTGTTTAGACCTGCTAAAGTCTGAGAAAGAGATTATCTCTCTCAGAAATCAATTATCTGAACACAGTACTCTAAAGTCAGAAAACCTCAAACTCTCTCAGGAGTTGGAGTGCTGTAGGGAACAGATAGCCTCACTGAAAAGTGAGCTCTCTGAGGCCAAGAAGCTTGAAGAATCCCCCAATGGGAGAAGCATCAAGCTGATGGACATCACAAGCACAGTGAACTCCAGATTCAACAGTACACTGGGCTTGTGTGCTTCATCCAGCCAACCTATAGTCCTAACAACCCCAATCAAATTCATTTCTGACAAAGGAAAGGGAGTTGTAGAGGTTGCTAGGAAAAATTCTGATCTGGCTCAGAAAACTAAGTCCCAGCAGAAATCGTCGAACGGAGATCGACGATCGCCGAATGAAGATCGACGATCGCCGTACGCAGCTCGACGATCTCAGCCAAAGTCGTCGAACGCAGGTCGACGATCTCAAATACCTGACCTCAGCCATAGTCGACTGTCGAACGGAGCTCGACGATCTGACCTAAGATCATCGAACGCAGCTCGAAGATCGTCGAACAGAGGTCAGAGCTCTGTAAAATTTTTCAAAGGCAAATCAAAAATGAATCCTATGGGTCCTTCATCCCAAATCTTTAACCCTTATACTGAATGGATTATACCTCTAAGGAGATTATATCCTGAAGGATATAAGAGTCAACCTGGGATGTCTTTCATTTCAGAATTTAAAGGTTATCAACCTAGGCCCAAGGTAAACTGGGTCAAAAACAAATGAATTATCTTATGTGCAGGTGAAGACCTATCCAACATCTAACCAGCAATGGTATTTGGATAGTGGGTGCTCTAAGCACATGACAGGGAACAAGGACAACCTCACATCCTTCAGAGCCAAGCTTGGACCCAAAGTTATCTTTGGTGATTCAAACTTTGGACAACCTAAAGGATATGGTGCAGTCCAGATTGGATCAGTAACTTTCAAGAAGGTAGCTTATGTGGAAGGACTAAAGCACAACCTAATTAGCATTAGTCAGCTGTGTGATGAAGGCTACCAGGTGACCTTCAGCAAAGCCTTATGCAAAATCAAGTCAGAGGACAACACAACTGTGTTGACAGGTAAAAGGAAAGGTAACATCTATCTAGTAGATTTTCTTTCAACTGATGTAGATATCTGCTTGTTTAATTCTGTCAGTAGACCAAATATTTTATGACATAAGAGATTACGACACCTAAACCTTAGAACTATTGCTAGGCTGTCCACGGACAACCTTGTTAGAGGACTACCTTCTGGCCCCTACAAGAAGGAAGGACTCTGCAGGGCTTGTCAATTAGGCAAGCAAACTAAAAACAGCTTTAGGTCACTTAATAAGAGTGATTCACCTAGGATATTGTATCTGTTACACATGGATCTCTTTGGACCGATCACAGTACAAAGCCTAGGAGGGAAATCCTACACTTTAGTAGTTGTAGATGACTTCTCTAGATTCACTTGGGTGTTCTTTCTAAGGAAGAAGTCTGATAACTTTAAGTGTCTGACAGAGTTTCTCAAATGTATACAGATTGAGTTCAATACTCAGATTGCCCTGATCAGAAGTGATGATGGGACAGAGTTTGATTCTCTTCTTATGCAAGAGTTCTGTCAGAGTGAAGGGATCAGGCATACTTTCTCAGCTCCTAGAACTCCTCAACAAAATGGGGTAGCTGAAAGGAAAAATCGAACCCTTATTGAATCTGCCACTACATTGTTGTCAGATGCTCATCTACCTCTATCCTTTTGGGCAGAGGCAGTGAACACCTCCAACTATGTGCTGAACAGAAGTCTGATACATAAACTAAAGGGAAAGACTCCCTATGAATTACTCAAAGGGAAGAAACCTAAAGTTGAATATTTTAGAGTCTTTGGTTGTATTTGCTACATTCACAATAATGACAAGAAATATTTAGCAAAATTTCAAGCCAAAGCTGATGAAGGAGTGTTTCTGGGATACTCCATGATCAGCAAGGCCTATAGGATCTATAATAAATCATCTTTGAAAATTGAGGAATCTGTTCACATTTCTTTTGATGAATCTAACATGTCTTTCAAGGAGAAGAATTCTTCTACCATAGAACCTTTGCAGGAACATTCTCTAGTTGAACACTTGAACAAGTTACAGGTTACTCAAGAGGATGAAAGCAGTGAAGATGAAGGGAATGCTCAATATAATGAAGAATAACTTGAAGAGCCAGTTGTTGTACCACAAGAGGAAACAACAACACAGGTTGGTGAACAATCAACACCCCCTGTTGATTTAGTAACATCAAGAGAACATCCAATTTCCCAAATAATTGGAGAAATCTCAGCTGGTGTGCAAACCAGAAATCAGGTCAACCAAAACCTGTTGCACACCTGCTTCCTATCTCAAATTGAACCTCAGTCCATTCAAGATGCAGTGTAAGATCCATACTGGATCATTGCAATGCAAGAGGAGTTGCATCAATTTGAGAGAAACAAAGTATGGGAACTAGTGCCAAAGCCTAAGGATCATTCCATTGTTGGAACAAAATGAGTATTCAGAAACAAACTGGATGATCAAGGAGTAATTATAAGGAACAAGGCAAGGCTAGTTGCTCAGGGATACTCTCAAGAGGAAGGAATCGACTACGACCAGACCTTTGCACCAGTTGCAAGATTAGAAGCCATCAGAATATTTCTAGCCTATGCAGCTCACAAAGGCTTCAAAGTATATCAGATGGACGTCAAAAGTGCTTTCCTGAATGGAGACATCAAAGAGGAAGTTTATGTCAGACAACCTCCAGGTTTTATCTCTCCAACTTTTCCTGATTATGTTTTTAGACTGAACAAAGCATTATATGGTCTCAAGCATGCTCCTAGAGCATGGTATGAGACCCTAGCATGCTTTCTCTTGGAAAATGGTTTTATAAGGGGTAGAGTAGACCAAACTCTTTTCATTAGAACCCATAAGTCCCATATCCTACTAGTACAAATTTATGTAGACGACATTATTTTTGGTTCTACTGACTCCAAACTGTGCAGAAGGTTTTCTAACCTGATGCATTCTAAATTTGAGATGAGTAGCATGGGTGAGCTATCCTTCTTCCTAGGATTGCAAGTCAAGCAACCTGCTGAAGGCATCTTTATTTCTCAAACCAAATATGCAAATGAACTGGTAAAGAAATTTGGTATGTCTGAGGCATCTTGTATGAAAACACCCATGCCTAATAATGCTGTATTGGATGCTGATGAACATGGGAAACCTGTTGATCAGACAACATATAGAGCAATGATTGGCTCTTTACTGTATCTTACAGCTAGTAGACCAGATATAATGTTTGCTACATGTATATGTGCTAGGTTCCAAGTAAGCCCTAGAGAGTCACACCTAACTTTAGTAAAGAGGATTCTCAGGTATGTTAAAAGTTGTCCAAATCTAGGTCTCTGGTATCCAAAAGATTCAGCATTTGATTTAACTGGATTCTCAGATGTTGATTATGCTGGATGCAGAATTGATAGGAAAAGCACCAGTGGAACCTGTCAGTTCCTTGGTGACAGACTTGTCTCTTGGTTTTGTAAGAAACAAACATCTGTGTCAACTTCAACAGCTGAAGCTGAATATATGGCTGCAGGCAGTTGTTGTTCACAAATCTTGTGGATTCAAAACCAACTCCTAGACTATGGCTACAACTTAGAGAAGTCTAAAATCTTTTGTGACAATACTAGTGCTATTTCTATAGCTCAAAATCCAGTCCTCCATAGTAGGACAAAACACATAGAGATTAGACATCATTTCTTAAGGGATAATGTTGAAAAGAATAAAATTGAATTACAATATATCCCAACTGATTTACAAAGGGGAGATATTTTCACCAAGCCATTGGATGAAAAGAAACACACCTTCTTCCTAAATTAGTTAGGAATGTTAGATAGAGGAAGCCTTAAATAATATCCAAGATTTTGAAAGTTTAAAAATTGACCAAGACTAGGCAAACATTCTGATTTTTCTTAGTGTCTAGAATTTTTCTGATCTCTGAACTGCGCTCAACGATTTGCCCCAAGATCGTCGAACGGAGATCGACGATTTCCAAAAACGTTGAACTGAGTTCAGCGTCTATCAGATAGTATGAACTATCTCTTCCGGTCAACGATTGTCGAACGGCGCTCGACGATTATGTTCTCTGAACGATCATCGAACGGAGCTCGACGCTCTCCAATATCGTCGAACGGAGATCGACGATGTTGAAGACTCTTCAGATTCCTTTAGAAGCCTCGATCGTCGAACTGAGTTCAACGATCTTTCCAATTCTGCGTCGAACCCTAATATAAAACTCATTTTTCGCCGTCGTTCTCTTTTGCGCTTTCGATTTCTCTGCAAGAATTTTCTTTCCCTCCAAACAGTTCTACACTTGGTCGTTTTGTTTGTTGAATTTTTACAGGTACATATGGCTGTGTCAGTTGCTGTTCTTGCTGCTATGAAGTTTGATGCCGGTTTTGACATCGACCTGGAATCATTCAGCACAACTGACCAGGTTTTTCAAGACATATTGGGATTATTCAAAGACCAGAACTTGACTGCTATAATGACCACCAGGATCAAGCTGGCATCTGATGAAATCAAGGAGTGGGTTTATACTGCCCATAATCAAGATAACTCTACCATTGTTGGGTCTATTTCTGGAAATCAGGTACCCTTGACCCCAACCATTCTATCAGAAGTTTTTGAATTGAGAAATGGAGAAGATTCTGCTGAGTTATCTGGAGAAGAATATTCTGAACTGCTTGCCAGGATGGGTCATCCACAGGGAAACCCTAGCAAGCTCTTCAAAAGGAACCTGTCTGTAGAATATAGGTTCATGGCAGATGTGGTTGGGAAAGTGCTACTGGCAAAGCACTCTGCGCATGATACAATATCAAGATATCAGCTCTACCTCATGGGAGCTCTTGTGGACAAGAAGAATCTAAAGTGGGGAGAGGTTTTCTTTGACCTCATCAAAAAGAAAATTAATAAAAGTTTTGTTAACTTTGGGAGAATTATTGGAGTATTTCTGCAGCACAGGTGCCCTGCCTTGCTGGTCTCCTCTGGAGTTCATATCAATGCCTCCAAGAGATTGTCTTGTGCCCTCTTTGGAAAGTGGGACAGACAAATAAGCAAGCCTAGCAGGCCCTCCTCCAGTGCCCCTTCAGGCACAAGGACTCTAAGAGTCACTCCTCCACAGGTCTCTGCCCTTGTAGATGACCTGCCTGCTGTAGTTGCCTCTGCTCCTCCTCCTCCAATTCCATCCACCATTCCAGCTCCATCCACCATCATCATATCCAGCCCATCTCCAACATCCACACCTTCTCCAGAACCTATTCTACCTCCACCAGAAGAACAATTCCACCCACTATTCTCCTATCCTCCACCAGATGTCACCTCATCACCCTCTCATCCATCCTTCACCCTACTTGATGATTCCTTTATGGATGATTCCCCATCATCTCCTCCTGAGCTACCTTCCTCCTCCACTTCATTTCAAGACCTCCTACACCAAATCATAGACCAACCAACATTCACCCCATCCATCTCCATTCCCCTATCCTCCATATCCACCTTGCCAACTCCTCAGCCATTCCTTCCACAATTCTCCAGCTCTCCACTTCCAGAACCTTCAGCTGCTTCCATACCTTCTACCTCTGCTCCAGCTCTTGAGAAAGTAGATCTCTCAGCCCTTGCTGATAGGCTGTATGAGCTGCTTGCCCCCAGGCTCTCTCTATTGTTGGAGACCTCCTTGGCTCCTCTACACCTGTCAGTGGCAGCCCTTTCTGCCAGGCTCTCTTCTCTCTTCCCTCAGGCATCACCTACAGCAGTGTGCCTTGATCCAGACATGTCTGCATCCAGGCAGGGGGAGATGCCATATGAAGTGAATCTTCATGCTGCTGCTGCTGCTGTTTTTGCAAGCTGTCTGTCTGCTGCTGCTGTTAGTACTGCTTCTTCTGCAGCTCCTCCTCTTCTTGCTGTTGTTGTGCCTCCAGAAAGTCAAATTTCAACTGCAGTTCTTGCAATAGACCTCAGGTCTTTGCTATCAGTTTTTGATTCTGCTTACTTCAGCTGTCTGCCAGAGGTCAATGCTGTCCAGCCTCCAGAAGACTTATCTAAGGCACTTGTGCCATTTTCTTGCTGTGACCCTAGCATTATCACCTGTTTTGTAAATTCAGTAATTGCTGCTGCTGCTTCTTCTGAAGAAAGGATTGTTGTTGCTTCTGAGAATATTGTTACTGCTGCTGAAGTTCCTACTGTTTCTGATGAACTATCTTCCAAGGACATTCTGATGTCAGAGGCCACTGAATTTGAGCCTTCTGCAGTCCTTGATGATATTCCCTATGCTTCTATTGCTGATAGTGAATCTGCTATTTCTACTGTTGTTAGTGAAGTTGCTGCTGCTGTCACCTCTCTAGAACCTACTGTTGCTGCTGTTGTTGTTTCTGCTTCACCTTCAATATCTGCTGTTGTTCCTGCTGTTACTGTTTCAACACCTGCTGCTGTTGTTGTTTCTACTTCTGTCTCATCTGCTTCTGTTCAGCTCAAAAAGGACTTGATGAAGAAAATAGATGCTCTCTATGATGACTAGAGTTCTGAGAGTGATGAATTTAAAACAGGCTCTGATGATTCTTCTACTACCATTGCCAGGAAAAGGAAGGCAAGGAGCAAAGCAATGAAGAGGATACCTCCTGCTAAAGTTAAAGATAACAATGATATCCCATATTACAATTCTACATAACTGCCCAATTACTGAACACTGGATGCAATACTCTAAAAATCAGCTGAAAGCAATGAAGAAAAAGAGAAAATATGAGAAGGGTTCATCCCAATTCCAGCACTCTCATCCTCCTCCACCACCTCCTCCTGATGTAGGTGTAGGTGGAAGCTCTGCAAGTTAACCCCCAGCCAGAAGTCAGGCTCCCTATCAACCTCATGCCAGATCTTACCACAGGGAAAGCCAATCCAGGGGTTCACATTCTAGGAGAGGAGGATATAGAGGAAGTCAAAGAGATATTCAAGTCTATTCCAAAGGGTACTCCAGGCAACACCCATATTCTAGGGGAGGACAAAGTTCTACTGATACAACATCAGGTCCTTTCCCTTACAAGATGAAAGAGACTGTGTCTGTCAGGCCTCCTCAAGACAATCCCTCCAACAGGTATGAGCCACCTGTACCTTTTGAGGATCCTGAAAATAATCCAGCTGCTTGGACTGTAAGGTTAAAGGAATTAGCTGCACTGGATCAGATTAAAAAGGCCAGAGAACAAGGATTAGATTCTTTCAACATTTCTAATATGTCTGAACAGAGACAGAAAGAACTAGAGAGATATGCTTCAAGTAAATTCTTTGATGCTGACAGATACATGGAATTACATCCTGAAGCTGTAGTTCCCAGGCCTAAAAAACAAACATATTTGGGTGCAGCAGATGACACCAGATCCAACAAGGAAGCCCTCAATCCTAACAGAGAAATTAAACTTATTAAAGGCAAAGAGAAGAAATGATATTGTAAGGTGATAATTTCTGTGATTTCTGACTGCTATCTGGATGATATATATTTCTGTGATTATGCTATATCTAGCTGTTGTTTTTTTGTTTTACTGATTGTATGTTGTTATTTAAATTTTTCCAAAGTCTGTAAATAGTAATCCTAACCCAAATAGGGGGAGATTGTTGGAACACCCTATTACTAATTTGGGTCAGGATCACTATGTCTCTAGGAATCTTTGCTTGACCTCCTGTATAGCTCAATAGGTCAATTAGAATTGAGTCTAAGGGTTAGATGTCTAGGTTTGGAAGCTGCCCTGAAGACCAAGATTTTGTATATGGAGACTAAGTCATATCGTCGAGCTCAGCACGTCGATTCGTCGATCTCCATTCGACGATCGTCTAGCTCAACTTCGACAGATCGTCGAACTCCATTCGACGATCGCTGAGCTCAACTTCATTATATCGTCGAACTCCATTCGACGATCGGTGAGCTCAGGTCGACGATTTTGACTCTGCTTTGGATCTTTATCTCTGAGCTCAGTTCGACGATCTTTGAGCTCAGATCGACGATATTTTGCTGCTGTATATTTCCAGATCGCTGAGCTCAGCTCGACGATAGCAGAGCTCAGTTCGACGATTTCAGATAACTTCCAGGATGTTTCTAAATTCAAATTCAAATCAGTTAGGAGTTATTCTGCAATTAATTCAGAGATTTCCTAGCCGTTTTCATTCATTTCTGGACAAAGTTTCAAGGGATTTTTTAAGGAATGTTTCTGTGGACTTTCCTCCAGAAGAGATTATGCAATTAAGGATGCAATCAATGCAGGCTAACGGCTATCCTTGACAGAGAATGTTATTCTATTCTGTACCAGAGAAATAAAAGACAGAATTTTTGAATCTCTCAAGAACACACACAATACAGAGAGAGAATACAGATTACAGAGACACATTCAAAAATATTTTGTCCAAAAGAATTCTGAAGAACACACATCCAAGGAGATCAAGCTTTCTCAAATCTTCAGATCTCTGTAGTTTTCAAAGTGTTCAAGGCCAACATATTTCCAGACTCCAGACATTCAACATTTCAGCTATTTGTTGAAATCATCTATTGCTGGAGTTCAATCTTTGAAGGCCTATCACCCTCAGCAAAGCTTTTCTTCCTGAAGATCTCAAGGATTCAGGGGGAGCTTTGACACCATCAATCCATATAGTCTTCTCAGTTGTTTGAGAAAGAGAAGACTTCCATCACTCTCTCACCCACACTCTGTAAAGGGTTTCTCAAACTCCCTTCAAAAGTTTGAGCTTGGTTTTTGAGCACCTTGTCAAAAGCTCATTGGTGGCAAGACACCTGATCAAAAAATCTGCTTTGGTTTTTGAGCACCTTATCAAAAGCTCATTGGTGCCCAGGACACCTGATCAACTCATCCTGCAGTGGATTCCTACCTAGGGTGGTAGAAGAGTAGATGTACCCAAGTTTAGGGGAACCACTATATTTCCTTGTGTCTTCTGGTTTTGCTTGCTTTCATTTTTGTTTCTGGCCTTGATTTTTCTGTGCTTAGTTTTTGTTTAACTTCGTGCTGTGATTAAATTTATTATTGCTTCCCTGCTCACTCTCATTACAATAATTGTTGTAAAAAGTTTCAAAGCACCATATACTCTATTCACCCCCTCTAGAGTATATCAGATCTAGCTGCACTTTCAGATCGCACTACTAAAATCACAGAACATAGGAGTTCTACTTAGCTTGAAATTATAGTCCTGGAGTTGATGTTGGATCCATATTAGTTGTGCATAACAACTACCAACTGATATGTACTCTGATTCAGCTATTGAGATGACAACAATTATTTGCTTCTTGTTACTCCAAGAGACCAATCTTCTTCCTAGAAATTGACAGGTTCCAAAGGAGCTTTTCCAGTCTTCTCATCAACCCTGCCTCGAGGGCTTGCTACAATCCAAATAATACCTTAAGAGGGCTCCTTCTTCTAGTCATATAGCTGGAACATCCACTATTAAAGTACCAAATTTGCATTGTATTGGTACTTGGATAACCCTGCAAACATAGATTAGTTTACCTTAGGAACTCAAAAGGGATTAGGTCCTAGGTCCTTGTTAGCTTAAAAATGCACATGTCTACCTGCACCACTCCTGTCAAGAAGACTCACCCTTGCCCTTGGCACACTAGGGTTATGCCAACAATCTATAGCAAAGTGACCCACTTTACCACATCACCAACACTCATGAATGTTGTATCTCCTCTTCTGGACTGCCTTGGAAGAAGTTGCCTTTTTAGAGGGGAGAGTAGCCGTCTTCTTCTTGTTTCTTTTAGCTAGTATCTGACTGAAAGTTAGTTTGCCAATGGATGTACATGGTTTATTCTGAGTGGCACCAACAGAAGTATTCTTTGCAGCTGACATAGAGTTTATGGCTTCAGAAACTGCCAGGTATGTCTTACTGGCTGACTTACCCTTAGTCAAGGTGTTTGCTGGAGGAACCTGTGAGTACACCACTGCCTTATCCTTGAGTGTGAGGGCTGGAGCACCAAACAAAAATGGTCTAGGACGGGCCATTTTGATTTCCTCATGGGGACCCTTCAATGCACTCACACCCATGACCTTTCTCCTTCTATTGTAAGATACCTTTATATTCTTACAAGAAGAATTCCCAGTTTTTTTAGTGAACACATGAAAGTATCTAGCATATATACCTAAATCACCTAGAGGGGGTGAAGAGGTGATGTTTGTGCCTTTTGACGGATAAAAAATTTCTCAAAAATAAACAAGCACACAAACACAGAGATCAATATTGGTACCCCGTATTGGGACGTCCACTATCTCACCTCGCCTATCTACCATGAAGGGTAAGATTTGGCTACTACACCATTCTCAGATTATCAACAATCTTACAACTCTGAGAAATGCTCCTACAACTCAGAGAACAACTCTCCTACAACTCGATCCAAATACGAATCTACAAACTCGATCCACAAACCGATCTACAAACTCGGAGAAATAATCTCCTATAAAAATAAATGATTATTACAGTACAACAATAATGATCACAAGTCTTCGCTCTGACGTTCTTTGAAATAGTATATCTTGAGATTTAAAGAACTCAAAAAGTGGAAGGTGATGCAGGCCTAAGGGTCGACACCGGGAGTTCTACGGATTAACACGTTTGTCTCTCTACGATTCGAATTTTCACTCGCACAAATTTTCTCACCACGCATACTCCAAGAAATATTATCACTTTGATGCTAACGTACGGGTAGCCAAACGATTTAGGATCAAATAGAGGCGATAAGCCAATATCCTTTCTGGCTAAAAGGACCCACCCGGTCCGAACGAGCGAATGTTGTACCAAAAGGGATCTACCAAAGTACGTTTCAAGAAAAGGTAGATATCTCCCAACAAAAAGTTACGGGGTTCTCCAAACCTTTCGAAAATTAATTCAATCAAGATAAGCACAAATACAATAGAAGAAAACTACGATTATTCAACGATTCTAATGCAACGCCAAGAAATTCCACCATTAAAATATATAGGGAAGGAATCACACAAAGGTAGAAATTTTCGTTACCCAAATCGGAATAGATGATTCCGATTATCTAACTTGAATCGCTCTTCAACGGTTCCGTCAGAGTTATGCCGGATCGAGAGGAAACTCATCCTCCTTCATCGCGTCATGCCTTGGCCGAGATCCACAAGAGATTGTTACAAGCACCTTGATCCAACCACCAAGAAAGAGGGGTGGCCGGATTCTTCCTTGAAAGGGGGCAGGTCGATTTGTGTTTGAGGGAGGGTGGTCGGCTATGGATGAGGGAGGGAGGAGGCTAGGAGGTGGTGGCTTGGAAGGAGGTGATTTGGATTGGCAAAGAGAAGGAGGGAGGCAGTGGTGGTTGGCGGCTAAGGAGAGGGAGGAGGCTAGGGTCAAGTGTGGCTGAAATTTAGAGAGGAGGCGGAGGAGGAGGAGAAAATTCTTAGGAGGATTTTATGGTTTTAATTCTCATTCAACTTCCCTCAAATGAAAACAATACATGCCTGTATATAGGCTTACATCATTCTTTGGCTACATGCAGCCCAACATAAAAACAATTCTAATGTTTTCAAACCCAAAATGAAATGATAAAATGCTCAACACAAATAACATAATAAATTCAAATAATAATAATCTTATTCAACTAGATAATATTAGGTGGCCTTGCGCCATGGGCGGAGGTTGTAGCGACGCTCCACACGATCACCATGGCGACGCAAGTCCTTTGTTGGAGACAGAGAAGGATCCTCCGCGACAAGCCTTCATCATCTTCCATATGCTGAAGGTCGTCGTCTTCACCAATCCTCCCCCGCTCGAAAGTACTCATCACCGATGAGTTGTCCCGAAGGTACCACCGTAGAAGAGCATCATCTAAAAGAGCCACCTCCGATTCCGGAAGCCAAGATTCATTGGAGGCCAGACGATCACACCAACGAATCAAGTAGCGGCAAACATCACCACCTGGACAGGAAAGCACTTCATCCTTGATGATACCGTCTCGCAAAAAGTTTGTCCTGGGAAACATGGGAAAAGCATTAGGCAATAAAGGAGGAAACTTTTCTTCATCAACTACCAACGTACCTCCATTGGAGACCAATGGAGAGAGCGATCCAATTACAAGCTCACCCCACAACCCATTAGAAAATGTAGTGGAGCTAAACAGACAGTTAGATAATTCCACTAGTGGAGAAACATATCGCGTTAAATCAGAAACATTAAAAATAGGGGAAATACCCCAATAAGTGGGCAACTCCAAAAGATATGTGTTTTCTCATAATTTCTTTAAGATCTGAAAAGGCCCAGCTCGCCGATTCGCTAATTTTTTTATAGTGCCCGAAGGCATCCGTTTAGGGACGAGACGCACCAAGACTAAATCACCAACCTTAAAGTGAGTTGCTCTTTTATGTACGTTAGCATGAACTTAATAAGATGCATATTGTGTGGTTAGTGTTTCATTTATGTGCTTATGCAAAATTATGAATATGAGAGACAAAATCCTGTGCAAATTAACTTGATTTATAGGATGATGGTAACAAAATCAAGTCAAATGGCACTAGTGCTTTATAACCATGCACGATCTCATTCGGTGACAAGCTAGTGGACCTATTTTTTGAATTATTATACGCTAACTGAGCATGAGGAAGGATAAGGTCCCATGTACCCTTGTGGTCTCCAACAAGGCATCGTCGCAAAATACCTAAACATGTGTTTACCACTTCCGTTTGTCCATCCGTCTGTGGATGGTAGGCCGAAGAAAACAAATGTTTGGTGCCCAATAGCCTCCACAAGGTCTTCCAAAAATAACTTGTAAATTTCACATTTCTATCAGTCACTATCGATTTTGGAATGCCCCGATGTCCAACTACTTCCTTAAAATATAACTTTGCAACATGTGACGCATCGTTGGTTTTATTACACGCAATAAAATAAGCCATTTTGGAAAACTGATCTACTAATACCAGAATAGAATCATGACGTCTAAACGTGACAGGCAGGCCTAGAATAAAATCCATTCTAACGCATTCCCAGGGAATGGAAGGAATCGGAAGAGGAGTTTAAAGTCTCGCATTAGTTTTGTTGCCCATGGCTAATTGGCAAGCTCGACAACTTCCCATGAGTTTATTAACCGTTGACTTAAGACCGGACCAATAAAACTTGTCTTCTACTAGAGCGATGGTCCTGTCATAGCCAAAGTGTCCACCCAACCCACCGCTATGCAATTCACACATGCACGTTGAAGTGACGTAGGGACCAACGGGGAATACATAACTATGAGTGATTGAATAGATAACCGTCACGAATATAATAGGATGAAATGGTCGTGGGCGAGTTGTATTCAGTGGATAAATAGATTTCCTTGAAATCTGGACAATGGACATATTCATCCTTAATTCTATCGAACCAAATCACCTTTACTTCTAGCGTAGATAATAACCAAGATACACGGCTAAGAGCGTCGGTTACGCGGTTGAGAGTTCCCTTAAGGTGTTTTATGATAAATGTGTACTCCTGAAGATAGGAGACCCATTTGGCATGTCTTGGGCTCACTTTAGTTTGGGAGTTAATGAATCTCAAAGCTTCATGATCAAATAAAATAACAAATTCTTTAGGATGTAAATAATGCCGCCAATGTTGGAGACATCTAATAACCGCATAAAACTCTCGATCATAATTACAATAATTCAGTTTTGGTCCCGCGAGCATCTCACTGAAGTATCCAATAGGGTGACCGTCCTGACTCAATACACCACCAATACCAACTCCAGACTCGTCACAAGATAACTCAAAAACCTTAGTAAAATATTGTAATCTCAAAAGGGAAGCTTCCGACATGCATGATTTAATTTTTTGAAATGTGTTAGCTCCCGATTTCGTCCAAGTAAAATCACCCTTTTTCATGCACTCAGTAATGGGGGCCAAGATACTATTAAAGTCTCTAATAAAGCAACGATAAAATGTAGCTAGACCGTGAAAACTCCAAACATCCCGAATATTAGCGGGATCTGGCCATTACTTAATGGCCTGGACCTTCTTAGGGTCCACATGTATGCCCTCCGAGCTAACGATATAACCAAGGAACTCTACAGACGACACATGAAAAGTACACTTTTTAATATTCACAAATAATTTTTCCGACCTCAACGTGGTAAGGATAATCTGCAAATGTGACTCATGATCGCTCATAGAAGTACTAAAAATAAGAATATCATCAAAGTACACTACTATGAATTTCACCATATAAGGTTGGAAGACGTGGGCCATCGTCCTAGAAAACGCGCTTGGGGCATTGGAAAGCCCAAATGGCATAACTAACCAGTCGTAGAGCCCTTCCTTAGATTTAAAAGCAGTCTTCCACTCATCACCTTCCCTAATTTGGATCTGATGGTAGCCACTTCTAAGATCCAATTTCGAGAAAATCGTGGCACCCGCTAACATGTCCAATAAATCATCCAAGCGAGGGATGGGGAAACGATATTTAAAAGTAATTTTATTAATGGCTCTTCTATCCACACACATCCTCCAAGAGCCGTCTTTCTTGGGAGCAAGTAAGGCAGGTACGACACATGGACTCTTGCTATGACGAATGAACCCCTTTTGCAATAAATCAGAAATTTGGGTTTGTAATTTTAAGTGTGCGGTGGGATTTAACCTATAGTTAGGTAGGTTGGGCAAAGAGAAACCCGGCATGAAATCTATCGAATGTCGGATGTCCCGCATGGGAGGTAACTCAGACGGTATCTCGTTGGGATACACATCCTTAAACTCATCTAAGAGCTTCCTCAACACCGGTGGTAAACTCTCAAATGACGTCGCATCTTCGTTAGCCTGCAAAAAAACTAAAGCATATATGACACCATCCATAAAGGTGTTACGAACAAATTCCTTCTTGCCTATTAAACATAACACTTTCTTTTCGACCGGGTCAATCGTATACTTAGAGGGGACCGAAGGATCCTTAGGCGGAGTGTGTTTTAAAATTATGGTCTTGCCATTAATTTTAAATTCAGAAGTGTTAGCACGACCAAAGTGGGTAACATCATGATCATAAAACCATGGATGACCTAATAAAACGTGACAAGCATCTATAGGGATGACGTCGCACCAAATCTTTTTAGAATATGCTTTGATGGTAAGGGGTACCAAACAACGCTTTAACATTGGGAGGGATGACTTATCTACCCATGCCACCTTATAATGGTGAGAGTGCGGCTCAGTAACTAAAGACATTTGGGTCACCGCAGCTTCAGAAATGACGTTCATACAACTTCGATTATCTATGATAAACCTACACCATTTACTCCACTCTTAAAATGCAAGGAAAAAATATTTGTCCTATTCCAGTCATCTAAAGCCCATGGAGTCGCCAGAATACACTGCATGACAATTATATGAGACTCCCCCTCCATGTCACTGGGCACTCCTTCCAACTCGCTATCGTCTCCAGCCTCATAGATAAGGTCATCTGACGCACATGTGGAATCTAACAAGGCTAAGGGCTTGGGTTTAGTCGGGCATTCACTAGTATAGTGACCCTGAATCCCGCACGTGAAGCAAGTAGCATTTGTTTTGTTTACTCTTCCTACAGGCACTCTCTCACATGTTGGGTTTCTAATATTCCTGGCAGTCACTACTAAGGTGTTCGAGTCTGTGGTCCGGAACTTGCCCTTATCCTTATCGGTGGAGGTAGGAGGCGGTCCCAAGATGGACTTTCCCTTCGGATACGAACAAGACTTATTCTTAAAAACGTTGTGTTTTTAGATATCCAGTGCAACATTGAAAGTGATGTTTAGGTTGGTGTGACCATAAGGCAACAACTTGCCCTTGATGTCATGGTTCAACCCCTTGCAAAACCTAGAAAGGGATATTTCAGGAATCTCTCTTACATCGCACCTAACCATCATGTCCTTAAGAAGACTCATGTATTCCGAGACCGACCGACTCCTTTGCTTTAGGGTGGCCAAATCATCGAACATCTGCGTTCGATGGTACGATGGGACGTACTGTTCCGTCAACATGGCCTTCATGCCTGCCCAACCAATAAGTAGGTCACCATGTCAGCCCTCAGACGACGTTCCTCATTTAACCAAAAATTTTGGCCCTACCTAGTAATTTCATTCGCGCCACTCGCACCTTATCCGCGTTCGTCAAATTTTGACACTCAAAGTAGCATTCGATTTCCATCACCCAGTCCAGGAAGACTTGGGGTTCGCCCATTACATCATAAGATGGGTGTTTGACCCAGACGGCTCTAGTAAAGTCAAACTCATAAGGTGCACGTGGGGCTCGCTCATTGTTATAGTTGTTGTTTTGATTATTATTCCCTTCATCAAGCGGATTGGTGGCTTGATATTGGGGAGCTGCTCGATTCACTCTTAATTCATTAAGCATTTCCATGATCTGCATCAACTAATCATTGAACTCCTGATAGAGTTCCTCAATCGTTGTGGGACCGTGACCTGCTTCCCGCTCGCCGGCCATTTGGGAGGAGGATGGGGAATATTCAGTGCCCAATCTAGTGCGCATACAAAAAGGAAATAAACTGACTCAAAGAAACACCACAAATGGAATTGTTCCCACTTAATGGCTAGGGAAAATTTTTTTTCTATTTTTCTTACTGGAAATAAAAAGAAGATTACTAAAAAATTTTTTTGAATTTTGTTGAAAAATATGAAATTTAGTCCGCTATTGGCAGACCAGCAAATTTTTTTTTGTTAATTTTTAAAACCAGGCGTGCATACAAGTGCCTGACAATGATAAGTTTTTTTTTCTAGGATAGTAGTAATTAAGAAATTAGCACAACCTGGCTCTGATACCAAATTGATGCAGGACTAAGGGTCGACACTGGGAGATCTACGGATTAACATGTTTGTCTCTCTACGATTCGAATTTTCACTCGCACAAATTTCCTCATCACGCACACTCCAAGCAATATTATCACTTTGATGCTAACGTATGGGTAGCCAAACCGTTTAGGATTGAATAGAGGCGATAAGCCAATATCCTATCTTGCTAAAAGGACCCACCCGGTCCAAACGAGCGAATGTTGTACCAAAAGAGATCTACCAAAAGTACGATTTGAGAAAAGCTAGATCTCTCCCAACAAAAAGTTACGAGGTTTGCCAAACCTTTCGAAAATTAATTCAATCAAGATAAGCACAAATACAATCGAAGAAAACCACGATTATGCAATGATTCTAATGCAATGCCAGGAAATTCCACCATAAAAATATCCAGGGAAGGAATCACACATAGGTAGAAATTTTCGTTACCCAAACAGGAATAGATTATTCTGATTATCTAACTTGAATCGCTCTTCCACGGTTCCGATGGAGTTACGCCGGATGGAGAGGAATCTCATCCTCCTTTGTCGCATCACGCCTTGGCCGAGATCCACGAGAGCTTGTTACAAGCACATTGATCCAACCAACAAGAAAGAGGGGTGGCCGGATTTTTCCTTGAAAGGGGGCTGGTCGGTTTGTGTTTGAGGGAGGGTGGTCGGCTATGGATGATGGAGGGAGGAGGCTAGGAGGTGGCAGCTTGGAAGGAGCGGATTTGGATTGGCCGAGAGAAGGAGGGAGGGAGTGGTGGTTGGCGTCGAAGGAGAGGGAGGAGGCTAGGGTTAGGTGTGGCCAAAATTTGGAGAGGAGGAGGAGGAGAAAATTCTTAGGAGGATTTTAGGGTTTTAATTCTCATCAACTTCCCTCAAATGAAAAGAATAAATGCCTATGTATAGTCGTACATCATTCTTTGGCAACATGCAGCCCAACATAAAAAAATAAAATCTAATGTTTTCAAACCCAAAATGAAATGATAAAATGCTCAACACAAATAACATAATAAATTCAAATAATAATATACTTATTCAACTAGATAATATTATGTGGCCTTGCGTCGTGGGCGGAGGTTGTAGCGACGCTCCACACGATCACCATGGAGACGCAAGTCCTTTGTTGGAGACGGATATGGATCCTCCGCGAGCAAGCCTTCACCATCTTCCACATGATGGGGGCCGACGTCTCCATCAGAAGGCTTTGAAGACTTTGAATCTTGAGCCTTCAATCTTCGAACGAATAGACCTAGATGATTACAGATGTTGAGAGAAGAAGCAATACAGTCATGAAAGTTGAAGACGATGAATCTTGCACTTCACTGGCAGCCGAACGATAAGAAAAGCCAAATCCGAAATTTCAGTAATCGGTTACGCTTTTTGGAATGCCGTGTGATTTCGAAATAACAATTCCCAAGATTAGAAAGATCCTTCTTTTCAAAAATCATCCTAAAATATATATAGAGGGAATTGAAGCAACGACTATAAAGTATTTCCAAAAATGGAACCCTAAAGTTACTGTGCATGGCCGACTGTACCCGTGAACTGGTTTTCGAAAATTTCGGAAAAATAACCTATGTTAAATTCGTCGAGTATCGTCAAGTATCATATTGATACTCGCCGAATGCATCTTGACATACGATGAATATGACTTAGCAAAATCATCCAAGGCCGGCTTGTCACTCAACGCCAAGGCGAGGAGTTATACTCGACGAATTCGTCGAGTATCACCAAGCATACTTGTCGAATTCGTGGAGTATCGGTCAACAGACTTGACGCACTCAATTCCTTTATTGATCACTCAATGCTTAGAGAGGCATTCATCGAATATCGTCGATATGTCGCAATGCTCTCGACGCCATGATATTCGACGAATTGAACTTAGAAATATCAAGACAAGTAGTGTCGACTGGACTCGATGAATTCAGCATGTATTACTTAGCATATTCGACGAATTCGGTGAGTATCATTAGATACATGCGACGAATTCGGCGAGTATGCACAACGATACTCGGCGAATTTTACTTGGTGGATTTTTCACTACTCCAATGAATTTACCCGAAGTATATACGACATATTCGACGGGTATTGGTAAGTATACTCTATTAATTCGTTGTGTATCAATGACAATACTTGACAAATTCGATGTGTATGCTCAACCATACTCTCCGAATTTTACTTTGGAAAAATTCTTGTTTTTCCTGGGTCTAACTCTTAACAATCCTTGAGCTTTCTCTTGTACTTGGGATAAATATACATGCCAATAGAGAGATTACACGTGAGTCAGCACCTTGGCCAACACAGTGAAGAATTACATTGTATAGTCTTGTGTTTACTGACTCACTGTAACATGACATTAGTGTGTACTTAGCATTGTAGACCTGTAAGTACATAACTAAAAGGCAACATCAAATACAGTCACAATTCATCTTAGCTTAACTGGGCCCTTCTTCAAATTCGGGTTATTCTGGATACAATACCCACAAATCTTCACCTATTTTAAGAAGTTAGAAGCCTATAAGCTAAGTTGAATTGCACATAATAAATAATAAAATATGAAAACTTGAAAAGATAAATGATATATATAAAACATGAATTCCAAGACAATTGTGTTAATTATATATATATATATATATATATATATATATATATATATATATATATATATATATATATCAAATTATCCATAATATTTAAAAGGGGGGAACCCACAACTCAACACAAAATATCACTACATCTCCTGCCTGCCATGATTCTTCTGCTTTTGTCTATCTAAATAATCCTTCTGCTTTGGATAGTACTTTGGAGGAGGTGCAGGCATCAGATCAGCATTTCTATAATTTCTGAAATGTATTCTCCTTTTAGTGCAGGACACCATGTATTTGTTCCATTGCTCTTTGTCATACTGATGTTGCTGCTTTTCTGCTCCAAGATCGACCAAGGAGAATGTGTCCAATATAAACCTTTGGAGATGGGACTCCACACTACTTCCATTTCTCTATTTGGTTATGTCCTGATACAGATGGTCCTTCACCATACTTCCTCTTCTTGTGGACTGGAGCAGAAGGGTTCTCGTCAACACCAACAACAGCAGCAGTATCAGCATCATAAAAATCATGTGTGTCTGACCATAGTTGAGAGTAATCCTGGGGAGGATGAATCTCATCATGAGCTGGTACATGCATAACAAGTAATTGAGGTCCAGTCAACTTATTATGCAGCAACATGCACTTGTTATAATTGTAGTCAATAGACTTTTAGAAGTTTTCTATCATGACAGCCTCAACATCATTTTGCTTAGATTTCATAACTTCCTCCCCCTTTGTGACTTCTATAGCCAGAGCATTTAAATATGCCTGCAAGCAGTTGTCATAAAGATCCATTGACGTATTATGCGCTACAATCATATTCTTCGCATTTGTATCAACATTATTGTCACAACCCGCTTTTTCTCAACATTTAAGTTATATTATAGTAAGAGAAAATATATGTCGTGATGCCACGTCGTGCAGGGGATTACTACAGGTGCTCAAGAAAAACTCCAAACTCTACAGTTTATATGAAATCCATAATTTATTAAGTAAAAACCAGTTTAAATTGGATGGTCGTATCCCTCGGCACAAAGGATCAACAAGTCCACGAGTAAATATATAGTTATACGCTGCAGAAAATACTTTGGTTATGTTGATTAACACCTTACATGAGTATAAACATCCCCAAAGGACAACTCATGCATGCAAGACTCTAATTTTATTATAAGTATGGAAATTGTCTTTACGTTAGCTAGAAAAAGTATTTAAGTTTTAGAAATATGAGAAGTGTGAAATACTAGTAGTAATGCTTTCATTAGTAAAAATACCTAACATTCAACCTAACATAAAATATTACCAGAGAGCAAGTAAAAACAACCACAAAATGCAAAGCTAGCAGCTTAGCAATGTATTCAGTAATTCAAAAGAAAACCACATGTGGGCGTCAACAAACTGACACAAACCCACTAGTCTTTATATGTGTCTATACTAACAAGAAAACAATAAAGATCTACCTCTCAAGGTAGAGGAAACCTCAGAAACACTGCAGTCTACTAACCAAAACCAAAACCTAGCCGCTCAACCTGCTACTGCTCTCAACCTGAAGCATTCAAAGAAAGAAGACCTCTGCAAGAAAAAATTCAAATGGCAAACAAAACTGTCAGTAAACATGGGAGTAGCAAGATTACTAATCCAAACATGAATAGTTGTCAAAACACAAGAAACTAATTAGAGACTAAGATCGAAAGGTTTTAACTTATAAAATTAAAAGGTAATGAACTTTGCACCAAGTGCGAATGGAGTTATACTCCGAGAACATCTGCTAGAATAGGCAGAAATAACATAAGTTTAATCCATAGGTATAGCGCCCCAGTTTTCAGATCTTGAGTCGCTGGAAGCTATCGTTCGACGGTAAATTAACATTGAGTAGGCAGGCGTTGAAAGCGTTGAGTGGCCAGACATTGGGAGCGTTGAATGCAAGCGCGTGGCGTTGGCTGGGTGCCGCTTGGCGATAACCCTATTTTGTCGAGTGTCGAACGAGAGATCCATTCGTCGAGTGCTGGGCGATTACTTCCCTGTGATAGTAGCTATCACCTTGTGATAGCCCTGTTTTGTCGAACATCGAACGTAGGGCCCAGTTCATTGAAAACTGAGCTTTCGAGAAAATGTCGAGTTCTTGAGAAAATACTACCGCACGGCGTTAGCCTTATCGCCAGAGTTAGCGCAACATTTTTTTCTGTCTTCGGCTCAGGTAGCTATCGCCCGGCGTTAGCATTAATGCCCGATGATAGAGGATGGGAGCAGATCCGTTGTTTGGCTTGTTAGTCATCTGATTTCATTTAGGTTTTGATCCTAAGGCCCAAGACTCTCCAACCGGGGGGATTTTATGGGGTTGAACGGTTGTTTCTCCCCATTTTTTCTCTTTTGGGAAGTGAGAGTTCTTATTGTGTAGAGAACGGTGGGAGGAGGAAGAAGAGAGCTTTCTTCCGCCATTGATGGAGCTTTATGACTCTGATCGTCATTCCGAGGCCAGATCCATGAAGAGGGCTTGGAGGCGCACATTTTCTTTCGTGTAAGACAAGGGTTTCATGGCTAAGAAGAGGAGTCATAAGGTAATGAAACTTCTCCTCTCAGTTCTAGGATGCATAAATGGAATCTAATCGTTCTTGTTATCTTTCAAGCATTCTAGGCACCGAATCTCTAAAATGAGAGTGATTTGTGTTGCCATGGTTCCAGAGGATCCACTGAGTCAATTGTGTCCGTCCCCGACAATATATTGCAATAGAAATCGGCTCCGTTAGTGGATTAGGTATTGCGGGTGAAGCCATAGTCGCTACCGTTAGTCCGACTAGGTGATGTTGCATAGCGAGCCTTAAGGATTTTGTAGAAATCCGTTAGCAGCAAGACGCCATTTATGATGATGTTTTCCCCCTCTTCTGAGCGAGTATGGGTAATCGGAACCAGACAAGGTTAGCTTTGTTGTGACGGTAAATGGTTTTCTTGGGGGCACGGGAATGTTACAGTATAAACTGTGGATTTGGGCAGGAAAGGATTGGGATTGTGATGTGCTAAGGTGTGATTTGTCACTGTGGTCGACTAGCTAGCTCGTGACGTTGCAAAGTAAAGTTTGGAGAATCCTGGCGAGACAAGTCCCCTTCTGTGGAACTGACAAGAACACCGAGCTTTGGGCAAGTTCGGATGATTCCAGTTGGGTCCTGCTGTCTCTCCTTCGGTGGATTTGATCACGATATTAGAGTCGGGCCTGCGTCATTGCGAACGGGTGGGGTCTAGTATGGGTTCTTTGTATCAGTTTGTTTGTGTGGTGGAATTTGATGTGAGAAGTCAGAGCTTGCAGGCAAGCCCGAATAATTCCAGCTTGGTCCCGTTGGTCTTCTTCGGTGGACTTGGTCCTGATATTGGAGTAGGGTCTGGGTCGTCGCGAACTGGCGGGGCCTAGACAAGAGTTTTGTGTGGCGGCTTATATACCGTTTGTGGGAAATTAGAGTAGCCTTATGTTTGCGGCTTTAACACCGATGGGTAAATTTGAAGTACCTGATGTGATGATGTGTTGGAAGCTTATGCTTTTTGGTGCCTTGGGTGAAACCCAGGATTGAATTCATGCTGTATTGTATGCCCCTTTTATTATATGCTCAACATAGAAACGTGTTTGATGTATGAGACGTCCAAACCTGTTTTATAGCTTTACATGTTATTGTATTTTGCATACGAAGTGCTAACCTGCAGGGTGATGGAGTGCCCCGTGGCCCACTAGGGATGGCCGGGAGGAGATGTGTTGGTTACACAGTTGAAGTCAGCCTTTGCTGACGAACATTACAACAAATTTTTTACAGGACAAGGATCGCAAGCGAGAGCAAGCTCGCCGGCCAAAAAGGCGTAAGCTTCATGAAGTGTTACAAGATATGTTATAGCTCTGTTTTGTGGAATGTGATGCTTTATGTTCTATGTTTCTGGCTTGCATGCCGAGGTTGCCTAGGAGTGCTTATGCATATTACTATTGTTTAAGTTTGTTTAAATCTTCGGGAAGATTGGATATTGTAAGGCCTTAAGGACATTTGGGATACTCCTGTAGTGCTGGATAACTTCTAGTTTTGGTTGTATGTTTCCGCTGTTGTCTGAGTTTTGAATTTGGGTAATTTATATCATCTTTTAATTTTAAAGCTGTGGCGTCAGTATTTTGTGGGGCCCCGAACGAACCCATATTATACAGTCATTGTAGTGGAGGTGTTACTATTTGCTATCAGAGGGAGGTTAGTGTCCAAGGTAAAGATTCGTGGTCGAATGTCGTAATTGGATCGCATAATGAAGTTATCCACCTAGGAGAATCGCAGGACTATGATTGTCCTTATGTCTAGTTGTGCGACTAGAAGCATATTCTTGTCCTACTTTACTTTTGTGTACGGTGCAAGCGATAATGTGGGGACGTAGAGGCCACGAGAAGTGCCTTCGGCTAGCAGTGCTACTGCTCAGGGTCCTTTAGGCATAGGGGTAACCCCGGCCAATTTCTGTCACATGCTAGCAGAAGCAATGGTGGCTGCCCAAGATGCCGCAGCAGCGCAAGATATGACCCATGTTGCATAGGTAGCAACTCCTGCTACCCCGAAAGTGGCAATAGTCATGATAGGTGAAGGAGCCAGAAAAGCAGAGCCGTTAGCTGAAAGAGTGGTTGTCGGGCAAGGAGCCTGGCGAATGAAATATTTTCTGAACTCCCATCCTCCAACGTTCAAGAGTGTCTGAACATCGACTGATACAGAGGATTGGTGGGGAAGGATTCAAGAAATGCTCTGGGCAGTAGAGACACCAATAGAGAAGCTGTCCGAGTTCGCAAGTTTTGTGTTGGAAGGTGACGCTAAGATGTGGTTGGTAAGTCTTAGCGGTCGCCAGATTCCTGGATGCACCCCATCCATATAAAAGTTCGGGAATGCTTTCTTGAAGAAGTGTATTCCCGCATGGACAAGGCTAGCCCTTTCAGAGGCAATTTCTGCACTTGGTGCAGCAGGACAAGACAGTGGATGAGTACGTCCAGGAGTTCACTCGTTTGGGTCGATATGCTGGAACGACCATGGCAGATGATGTGGAGAGGGACAACATATTCTACCATTGGCTAAAGGAGAATCTGAGACAACTCCTCATAGATATGAAGAATGCGGGCTTCAACTAGTCGGTCGACGCTTCTAGGACATTTGAGAGAGATTTGGAGCGAACACAATGTCGAAAGGGTTTTGCTACCAAGCAGGGAGATTGAAATTCTTCTCAATCTCAAGGAAGGACTGATGGGAGTAAGTGGAGAAAGAAGTCCAATCCCTACAAGAATTGGGTGAAGGATAGTACGACGTTGGGAAGTTCTCGCTTCAAGGGACCACGATCATGCTATAAGTGCGGCAAACTGGGACACATAGCTCGTTTCTGTACTAAGGGTGGCGCTGAGCAGGAGCCGAGACAAGAATAGTCGGTGCGCTTCGGGCCCAGCGCAGCGGTGAAAAGAAATATGGCGGAGTCTAGTGCTTCTCATTTCGAACCAGTGCTGCCAAGGGAGTATAACCTTGGGAAGCAGGAAGCGAGCTGCTAACCAAATATTTTGACCGTATTTATGTTAGTTTCTAGGTACCCCGCTAGGGTATTGTTTGATACGGGAGCATCACACTCCTTTCTCGCAGAAATCTTTATCCGAAGGATTGGATTTGAACCATTTTTGGTAATCCATGACTACCGGGGCGAAGGGCCACATTTGCTGGAGTCTGGAAGCAGTTGACTTCATGTTGGTAGCGGCAGTTCTACCGTTAGTTGAGTTTGATTTAATATTGGTATGGACTGGCTTGTAGAGCAGCTTCCAGTATTGACTGCTTATCTAAGGTGGTGACCCTGGGAAGTGAAGGGCAGGCATAAGTCACATTTGATGGCCTTAGTGGAGTGGTCGGTTCCCTGATTTCGGCCATGCAGTTGGTGTGGGCGGTAAACCAGGGAGGAGAAGCTGTTATAGTATTGTTGGAGGTTCGCCTTTCTAGGTTGTCACTTGGAGACGTGCCGGTAGTGGCAGAGTTAGAGGATGTGTTTCCCGAGGAGCTTCCTGGAGCACCGCCTCGACGGGAGATTGATTTCTCGATTGAATTTATTCTAGAGGCTTGGACGGTGTCACATCCTCCATTTAGGATGGCACCAAAAGAGTTGGCCGAACTCAAAGTACAGCTGCAAGAACTGTCGGAGAAGGGGTATATTAGACCCAGTTCTTTACCATGGAGCACGTCTGTGTTGTTTGTGAAGAAGAAAGACTATAGTATGCGATTGTGCCTAGACTACCAAGAGGTGAATAAACTGAATGTCAAGAATAAGTATCTGATTCCTCGGATAGATAACCTGTTCGACCAGTTGGTGGGGTCAGTGGGGTATTCTAAGTGGAGTTGAATTCAGGATACTATCAGTTGCAAATTTAGGACGAGGACATACCCAAGACAACTTTGGAACGAGGCATGGTCACTTCGAATTCTCGATGATGTCGTTCGGACTGACGAACGCATCGTCCGTATTCATGGATTTCATGAATCGAGTAAATCATGAATACCTGGACTCTTTTGTTGTCGTCTTTATCGATGGTATTTTTGTATACTCCAAATCGGTGGCAGAGCATGAGACTCATTTGAGAATAGTTTTATAAGTATTGAGAGAGAACCAGCTTTATGCGAAGTTCTCAAAGTGCGAGTTGTGGTTAGAGAAGGGGGCATTTCTGGGCCATGTGAGTAGTGGTGATGGGGTGGCTGTGGAACTTGCAGAAGTTGAGGCCATTAGAGATTGGCCAGTTGTGAGCATAATGGCGGAAGTCAGGAGTTTTCTTGGAGTAGCCGGGTATTACAGAAGAATTGTGGAAGACTTTTCTCGGATAGCTTTACCCCTCACTTCATTAACTCGCAAGGACAAGAAGTTCATGTGGACTAAGGAGTGTAGTCAAGCATTTGACACCTTGAAGGAAAGGCTGATGACAGCACCAATCCTAAGTCTGCCTAAAGGGACTGAAGGATTTCAGATTTTCAGCGACACATCAGGATACAGTTTGGTTTGCGTGTTAATGCAACATCTCAGTGTGATAGCCTTTGGATCTAGGAAGTTAGAGACTCAGTAAAGGAATTACCCCATCCATGATTTGGAATTGGCGGCGGTAATTTTTGCGTTGAAATTGTGGCGACACTATGTGTATGGTGCGAAGGTGGAGATCTTCAAGGACAACAAAAGCCTGAAGTGCCTTCTAGACCAAAAGGACTTGAATATGTGGCAGCGCAGATGGGTCGAGTTCTTTGGAGACTACGAAGTGGTGAATCAGTATACGCCATGCAAAGCCAACGTGGTGGCGGATGCCTTGAGTAGGAAATACTCTGGTCAAGGGAGTTGGATCGAAGCTCATGATAAGCGGTTGATGTAGGATTGTGAGACCCTTGGCATTGAGTGCGTAGCAAGAGGCGAGTCAAGCATGGCTTGATTGAACTGGATCGAGTTACAAAATGACTTATTCGATCATATTCAGGAAGCGACAAGTTTGGATGAAGAGTATCAGCCATTCATGGTCGAAGCTGAAACAGGCGAGGGTAGCGCCTGGGAGATGATTAATGGGGTCTTGAGGAAGGATGGAAGGATATGTATACCGCAGTTTAGCAAGCTCTATGAGGAGTTGATGTTTGAGGCTCATTTTACTCAGTACTCCATTTACCCGGGCAGTACAAAGATATACTTGGATATGAAGAAATCCTTTTAGTGGCTTGGTTTGAAGCGTGATATAGCATTGTACGTGAGTCGGTGCCAAACTTGTGCCTTAGTGAAGGCTAAGTGTCATAAGTCGGGCGTGTTCCTGAAGCCTCTTCTTATTCCCGAGTGGAAATTTGATGACATCTCCATGGACTTTTTGCATATCTTACCTCGGTCACAGCAGGGAAATGATGTGATTTGTGTGATCACGGATCGCTTGCCAAAGTGGCTCATTTCATCCCAAATCAAAAAGAGGGCTGCGTGGAGAAGCTGGTAGAGATGTATGTTCGCAACATTGTGCGACTACATGGGATTCATAGGAGTATATTTAGTGATCGCAATCGACGTTTCACGTCCAAAGACTGGAGGTTGGTTCAGAAAAGTCTGGGCACGAAGCTTATGTTAAGTACGTCATCCCATCCTCAAACTGGTGGACAAATAGAAAGAACGAATCGTAAAATGGAGAATATGCTGAGAATGTGTACTCTTGACTTTGGGAAGAAGTGAGGAGATCACCTATTTATGGTAGAGTTCAACTATAATAACAGTTACCATGTAAGTATAAAGATGGCGCCATACGAAGCTTTGTATGGAAGTCAATGTCAAACGCCAATGTCTTGGATAGAGGTGGGAGACACAAACTTTTGGGAAAAGACGTGGTGGCTAATGCATGTGAGTTGGTGCGAACTATTTTGGAGTGCATGATGGTTGCCCAGGACCAGCAAGCAAAGTATTTTAACGCTCTCCACAGGAATGTGGATTTCACGGTAGGCGACTGGGTCTATCTAAAGATTAAGCCGTTCAAAGACTTCTCGCAGATTCGTCGACTCAAGAAGTTTAGTCCGAGGTTTTTGGGACCGTTCGAAGTTTTGGAACGCATCGGAGAAGCTGCTTATCGGTTGATGTTGTCCACAGAATTGAGTGGATTATACGATGTCTTCCATGTCTCCGTCTTGAGTAAATCCTTGGTGGAGGCAAGTGTTATTGTCTACTCGACGCCAGTGCTGATAGAAGCGGACTTGGGGACAAAAGTCTGCCCAGTTGGCGTAGAGGATTCAGAGATTTGGCAGTTGAGGAACAAAGAGGTTAAGCTCATTAAGGTGCAATCGGACAACTGCGGGCATGTCGAGTTCTCTTGGGAGCGTAAGCAAGCAATGCGGGAGGACTTCCCGGAACTCTTTACTTCAGGTATGCTTTTGTTTAAGTGCATGCTTAATTTCGAGGATGAAAGTCTTTTAAGGGGGGAGGAGTTGTAACGCCCCAGTTTTCAGATCTTGAGTCACTGGAAGCTATTTCCCGACGATAGAAGATACCGCCCGATGGTAGCTTAGCGTTGAGTGGGCGGGCGCAGAGAGCATTGCGTGGCCATGCATTGGGAGCGTTGAATGCTAGCGCATGCAGTTAGCTACGTACCGCTCGACGATAGCCTTATTTTGTCTAGCGTCAAACGAGAGATCTGTTCGTCGAGTGCTGGAGGATTACCGCTCGGCCATAGTAGCTATCACCTAGCGATAGCCCTATTTCGTCGAACGTCGAACGAAGGGTCCAGTTCGTCAAATGCTGGCATTCGAGAAAACGTCGAGTTCTCGAGAGAAATGCTACCGCGCAACGTTAGCCTTATCGCCGGCGTTAGCACGACATTATTTTTTCTGCCTTCGTCTCGGGAAGCTATCGCTCGGCGATAGCGGATGGGTGCATATCCATCGTTTGGCTTCTTAGCCGTCTTATTTCATTTAGGTTTTGATCTTAAGGCCCAAGACTCTCCCTCCAGAGTGCTTTCATAGGGCTGAACGATTATTTCTCTTTATTTTTTCTCATTTAGGAAGTGAGAGTTAGGGTTTTGAAGAGAAAGGTGGGAGGATGAAGAAGAGTGCTTTCTTCCGCCATTGATGGTGTTTAGACCTTCGATCATCATTCCGAGGCCAGATCCATGGAGAGGACATGGAGGCGCTTGTTTTCATCCGTGTATGACAAGGGTTTCATGGCTAAGAAGAGGAATCGTCAGGTAACAACACTTCTCCTCTCGGTTTTATGATGCGTGCATGGCATTTAATCTTTCTTGTTTTCTTTCAAGAATTCTAGGCACCAGACCTCTCAAATGAGTGTGATCTGGGTTGCCATGGTTCAAGAGGAGACACCGGTTCGATTGTGTCCAGCTTCGTAATGACATTGAATTAGAAATCCGCTTCGTTAGTGGATTAGGCGTTGTGGGTGAAGCCGTAGTCGCGATCGTTAGTCCGACTTGATGATGTTGCATAGCGAGCATTAAGTATTTTGTAGAGATCCGTTAGCTCCAAGACGCCATTTGTGATGATATTTTAACCCTCTTCTGCGTGAGTACGAGTAATCGAAACTGGATAAGGTTTGCTCTGTTGTGACGGTAGATGGTTTCCTTGGTGCACGGGAACGTTATTATATGAACGGTTTATTTGGGCGGGAAAGGCTTGGGATTGTGATGTGCTAAGGCGTGATTTGTCTCTGCCATCGACTGGCTAGCCCGTAACATTGCAAAGTAATGTGTGGAGAGTGTCCCGGCGAGACAATTCCCCTTCTATGGAACTGACGAGAATGCCTAGCTTTGGGAAAGCCCAGACTATTCTTGTTGGGTCCTGCTGGGTCTCCTTCGGTGGACTTAATCCCGATATTGGAGCCGGGCCTGGGTCGTCGTGAATAGGTGGGGTCTAGAAAGGGTTTTTAGTATCGGTTTGTTTGTGTCGCAAAATCTGACGTGAGAAGTCAGAGTTTGCAGGCAATCTTGGATGATTCCAGCAAGGTCCCGCTGGGTCTCCTTCAGTAGACTTGGTCCCTATATTGGAGCCGAGCCTGGGTCATCGCGAACGGTATGGGCCGAGCCAATCGTTCCTTGTGGCGGCTTGTATGTCATTTGGGGGAAATTAGAGTACCCTTGTGTTTTTGGCTTGAACGCCGATGGGGAAATTGGAAGTACCGTTATGTTAATGTGTTATAAGCATACGCTTTAGGGTGCCTTATGCGAATCCCAGGATTGCATTCATGCTGCATTGTAGGCCCCTTTTATTATATGCTCAACATAGAAACGTGTTTATTGTATGAGACATCCAAACCTATATTACAGCTTTACATGTTATTGTATTTTGCATACGAAGTGCTGACTTGTAGGGTGATGGAGTGCCCCGGGGTCCGCTAGTGATGGCCGGGAGGAGATGTGTTGGTTACATAGTTGAGATAAGCTTTTGCTGACCTACGTTACAACCAAATTTTTATAGGACAAGGATCTCAAGCGGGAGCAAGCTCGCTGACCAAAAAAGCCTAAGCTTCTGAAGTGTTACAAGATGTGTTATAACTCTGTTTTGTGGAATATAATGTTTTATGTTTTATGTTTCTGACATGCATGCCGAGGTAGCCTAGGAGTGCTTATGCACGTTGTAATTATTTAATGTTGTTTCGGTCTTCTGGATGATTGCATTTTGTAAGGCTTTAAGGCCATTTGGGATACTCCTATAGTGGTGGATAACTTCTAGTTTTGGTTGTATGTTTCCACAGTTGTCTGAGTTTTGAAATTAGGTAGATTATATCATCCTTTAATGCTTAAGATGTGGTGTATGTATGTCGTGGGGCCCCGGCCGAACACATATTATATAGTCATTACAGGGGAGGTGTTACAATACAAAACAAAACGAGACAAAGGCTCAATAAACACAAGAATCATTAACATTGTAACGCAATTGTATCTGAGTCGGGACCAACCGGTCAAACCTGAACTAACAGATCCAAAAGTCTCAAAAATGGGTGTGTTGTGGTGGCCATCTGGTCCAACACAACTTAACAGCCCAAAACAAAACCCAAACATGCCCGGGTGTAATGATTCATGAATGTAAGCCAACCAATCCAAACCCCATATCCCAAATACCCATAAAACCCATAAAACCCATAAAACCCAAACTCGACAAATTCAGCAGAAAACCGACGATTGTAACCTGACAAAACTAAGCCTTTAGAGATAAACTTCAAATCAGTGAAAGGACACAAATGTAAGGAAAAAGCGTCGAGCACACTCCACGTCACGTCGAGTGCAGTCAATGCACTCGACGCCATAACTCAGCATACTAAACCCTTAAACACAGCAGCAAGAACATGCGATGGCGTCGAGTGAGTTCAGCTCCCTCAACGCTATAACACTTAGCTGCCAAAAACAGATGACGGCGTTTAGTGAGTTCAGCTCACTCAACGCTATCAATGCTTTAACACTTAGATTGCCGAATTAAAGCGACGACGTTGAGTGAGTTCAGCTCACTCAACACTGTCGATACCTTCTATAAAAGTGACAGTATTGAGTGAGTTCAACTCACTCAACGTTGTCAATGCTTTCTACTTGGATTAAACAGACATAAGAGACAGTATTGAGTGAGCTGACTCAATGTTGTCGACTCTTTTACATATATATTTACAGATTTAGGAGACGACGTTGAGTGAGTTCAGCCCACTCAACACTGTCGACGCCAACATTCATAACTTGCCGATTAAAGTGAGCTTCGAGTGAGTTAATCTCACACGACGTCGTCGATGCTGTCGACGCTTTTTTAACTTAGCTTCACAGACACCTCAGCAAGGCATTGAGTGCTTTCAACACAATCAATGCTTTTATACTTATGCTAAAAACAGAACTTCTACACTAAGATTACACTCAAAGTTTTCAGACAGAAACCTGCCAGAGGGTTATCATCCCAACAGTCTTATACTAACCACTTCTAATTATATTTAACATAAAAAGGATAATATTATAGCCATGCTAAGAGTGATTTGGCCAAACAGAAAAGGAAACTGAAGGGGAAAAGGCTTGGTAAGTGTGTAAACACCACCTGCCTCAAGTTCTATAGAAAAACTGAAGGGGAAAAAGGCTCGGCAAGTGTGTAAACACCACCTGCCTCAAGATCTACAAAAAAACGAAGGGTAAAAAGGATCGGCATGGGTGTAAACACCGCCTGCCTCAAGATCTATAGAAAAAAACATTGTCATGGAGGGAATCCTACCCTTATCCGATCCTACTATACCGGGAGGATAACAAGAAAACAAAAGAGAAAAAGAAGAACAAGAAGGGGGAAATCACCACTTGCCCAAAATCACCAGAAATCCGGCCAAGCAACGCCCAAAATAAAAGATCTGGCCACAAGAATGCTTAAGCAACAAAACTTGAAACTTTTGAGGACGAAAGAGGGTCAAAACTGCATACCTAGACCTCTAAAATTCCACGAAACTGGAAAAGCATACCGTCAAAACATAGATCTAGGCGAGATCTACCCGCATCCACTCTCCAAAGATGAAATCGAGCAATAAAGATCCAGAAATCGACGGCCGATGGCTTAGGAATGTCTACAGCTCTCGTTCTACCACAACAAGCCGAAGGTTTCACGAGGGAGACATTGAATATGGTTTTGATGCGATTGGTTTCTATTTAAACTACTTTATCCGATTATTTTAATATAGGATATCATAATTAATTAAATAAAACGTCAAAACGCCCCGAAAAACAAACTCAGTAGGAGTTCTTTGAAAATCGTACCTTAGCTATATACTGATGCTAAGAACCCAACGGCGTAGTCGAAATTAAGATTCGATGAACCAAACTCGGGTAAACACCTCCCGAGCCAAAACACAAGCATTCTTAAAGAAACTCCACCGAGTCAACAAAACAGGCCAAGCTCGCTATGAAATCTTGCAACCAGGCTAAACCCAGCCACACAGATAACCAAAGAGCTAAAACCCATGCTATAACAACGACACAATCCAATCATGCGTTAACGTAATCCCCGGACGTCATAAATATGTCAAATAAAAGAATTAACTGAACATCGAAAAAATATCAGGGGCGTTACATCCACTCCCCCTAAAAAGAAGATTCGTCCGAAAACTTTATGCACTAAAAGATTCCATAAAAAGAATATAATAAAAGATTATAGAAGGGGAAATACATACCCTAAGAACCTAGGATAATAGATGAGGATGAGCCTCCCTCATTGCTGACTCCAACTCCCAAGTGGCGCTTTCCACGTCATGGTTTCGCCACAAAACTTTAACCATTGGTATGGTTTTCCTTCGCAACACGCGATCTTGAATACCCAGAATACGGACAAGCATCTCAACATAGGAAATATTAGGATCCAATGGGGGCACATCATCAAAAATCTGTCGGTCGCTGAGCACACATTTCCGCAACTGGCTCACATGAAACACTTCGTGCACACTAGGAAAATTTGCGGGCAAATCCAACCTATAAGCTGATACACCAATATGCTCAACAATCTTAAAAGGTCCCACATACCTCGGGTCCAGCTTATGATTCTTATAAAACCTTTTAACTCCAGACATTGGGGAAACTTTAAAAAACACCAAGTCCCCTACAGCAAACTCTAAATCAGACCTACGCTGATTTGCGTTCTTCTCATATCGTTCTTGCGCTATCCGAAGCTTTTCCCAAATAAGTTTCACAGAAATATCCATTTCTTCTAACGCTTCAGGACCCAGCAATAGTTTCTCTCCAACCTCGCCCCAAGACAAGGGAGTGCTGCACCGCCTCCCATACAAGGCCTCAAACAGGGCCATATGCAAACTTTCTTGACGACTATTATTGGATGCAAACTCCATCAATCTGAGTCGCTCATCCCACGCTCCTCCATGGTCCAAAATATAACATCTGATCATATCCTCCATGATCTGATTCACTCTTTCCGTTTGACCATTTGTCTGCGGATGATAAGCTGTGTAATACCTCAAATCGGTCCCCTAACCTTCTTGTAAACTCTTCTAAAAGCGAGACGTAAACCTGGAGTCTCGATCTGATACAATACTAACTGGCACTCCATGTAATCTGATGACTTCATTTAAATATAGCTTAGTTATCCTCTTCATGGGTAATCAATCTTAAAAGGCACAAAGTGAGCACACTTCGTCAGTCTATCAACAATAACCCAGACTGAATCATGTACTCTGGGAGATCTCGGTAAACAAGTAATGGAATCCATTTAGATAATCTCCCACTTCCAACTTAGAATTTCTAAGGGCGTTAGCTTGCCAACAGGTCTTCCATGATCGGCCTTTACTAGCTTGTATGTAAAACATTCTGAAATGAACTTTGCTATATCACCTTTCATTCTGAACCACCAGGTGATCTTCTTTAAATCTTGGTACATCTTATGTGAACAAGGGTGGTAGGCAACACTAGAACCATTAGCCTCACTGCTCAACTTAACTCGAATACCTTCTACATCGGGGATACAAAATTTGTCGCAGTACTTCCAGGTACCCGCGTCATCAATCAAAAAATCTGGCAACTCACCTTTCTCAGTTCTCTTGTAAATGTGCAACAAATCAGGATCTTCTATCTAATGCAATCTTGTGAGTGCAATGCATGAAGGCTCAGGTACCTCCAAACTACTTGATGAGTTACAACTCCCAATAGAAATGACCATCAAGAAAAATTATTCAACAAGAGAGTCCACATAGAGGCTAAAAATCTTAGTTGTATTCCTACTCAAGGCATCGACTACAATATTGGCTTTGCCAGGATAGTACTTGATCTCAACATCATAATCAGCAACATACTCTAACCATCTTTGCTGGCGCAGATTCAACTCCCTTTGAGTGAAAATGTATTTTAAACTTTTACGATCGGTGTAAATCTTACATAATGCGTCGTATAGAAAGTGCCTCCACAACTTTAGCGCATAAATCACTGCTGCGAACTTCATATCACGCATATGGTAATTCCTTTCATCTTCCTTTAACTGTCTCGACCCATACACAATTACCTTGCCTTCTTGCATCAACACACATCCAAGTCCAACATTGGATGCATCAACATATACGACATATTATATTCCTTCCGTAGGTAGGGTAAACACCGGAGTAGTGCACAATCTCCTCTTTAATTCCTATAAAGCCTCCTCACACTTATCGCTCCAAACAAAAGATGCGTTCTACTGAGTCAATTTAGTCAGTGGTGCAGACAACATAGAGAAACCCGCTACAAACCTTCTATAGTAGCCAGCCAACCCTAGGAAGCTCCTAATCTCCTTGGGTGTGGTGGGCCTATTCCAATCCATAACAGCTACTATCTTCTCAGGGTCAACTGAAATTCCATCTTTATTTACCACATGACCCAAGAATAAAACATGAGGGAACCTAAACTCACACTTGCTCAGCTTAGCAAACAGCTTATGGCCCCTCAAGGCAGAAAAAACTAAATGCAAGTGTTGGGCATGCTCATCAGCACTACGAGAATACACCAAAACGTCATCTATAAACACAACCACGAAATGGTCCAGAAAATCCTTGAACACGCGGTTCATCATATCCATAAAGGCAGAGGGAACATTGGTCAAACCAAAGAACTTTACAAAAAACTCAAAATATCCATGGTTGGAACAGAAAGCAGTCCGTGGGATATCCGTCTCGTGAATCCTTAATTGGTGGTAGCCCGAACGAATCTCAATCTTTGAAAATACTGTGCTACCATGTAATTGATCAAACAAATCCTCTATTCTTAATCGCGTAACAGAATCAGATAACTCTGAATACCTTCTTCTGATATCACAGAATTACCAGAAGGAACCTTGACACAAAACATGTCACAAACCTGATCGAGAGCCAAACGATAACGCTCTATGAAAGCCTTAGCCACAAACGAGTGGGTAGCACCGGAATCGAAAAGGACACACGTCCAGCGGTTCTTTACCTTAAATTTCCCAATAAAAAAGCTTGCATAAATAATCGAATAACATAGAAACTACAGCTATGAGCTAAAACGAAATAAACTAGGTTAGGAACTAACCTGAAATCACTTGGGTAGAAGTCTGGGCTTCCTCCAGAGACAACACGTTCAGCTTTCACTTCTCCTTGTCTACAGGCTGCGGCGGTGGCAAGGCCGAAGCGGAACTGGCTGCAGCGCAGGCTGAGATTGCGGGCACTTTGACTTGACGTGACCTTTCTGTTCGCACTGAAAGCAGACTCTAGCCTTATCCCAACAGTGGGGAACATCATGCCCCTTCCATTTGCACGAAGTACAAACCAAATCTCCTTTAGGAGCACACTGGATTGCATGGACCTGCTCCTGTCTCTAAGCTCCTATCCTCTTGAAACATTTCTCAAATGAGTGGCCTGGCCGGCCACAGAAACTGCATATTTCTTTGCTCATCTTCCTTGAAGCAGCAGCGAATTCCTAGGAACTCTTCCTTTTACTAGTCTTCCACTTATCCTTTCTCATTTATTGTCCATGATTCTTGGCGTTGTCGATTACCTCAAACTGAAGAGCTACTTCGACTGCTTCAACATAACTCTCTGATCTATAAGCACTAGCCAACTGCTGGATGTCACTCTTCAGACTATCTAGAAAACACTTGACTCTGTTGTCTTCAGAACCTACTAAATTCGGGGCGAACCGGCTCAACTTTCTAAACTCCACCTCATACTCACTGACTGTGAGCTTCCTCTACTTTAAGTGCAGGAAATCATTTAACAAACAGTCTCGCTCGACCAATGGCAGAAACTTCTTTAGCAAAAGCTCCTTAAAGGCTACCCAAGAACAACCATCGTTCAAATTTTCCTTCTCCTTTAGCCACCAACTATTCGCCAAACCTTTGAGCTGGTAGGCAGCGACCATTACTCTCTGGTCCGCTGAAACTCCGGAGTAAGAGAACATCTCCTCGATGGCTTTGATCCAGTCATCCAAAGCCATGAAGTCTGCCCTACCATCATAGGTTGGGGGTCCTAATTGCTGGAAATGCGAGATGAAGTTCATTTCTGGTCGCAGAATAGTTGGGGGGAACCATAGGAGCAGGAGGAACTGGAACACCTTGACCCACGGCCAGGTCCTGAACTCTAAGTGGCTGTCTGGCAACGATAGTGAACAAGGCTTGGATCTGCGACTACATCTCCAACATTTACCTCGACAAAGCTTCATTGATCTGTCGCAATCCTTCTATTACAGACTCATTCTGATCACCAGACGACTCTCCCTCTGACTAGGGAGTTGACCTCGTTGTAGGACGCCTCTACAGTCTAATAATTATAGCAAGTAAGTAGTCAAAACCTAGCTTAACCGCTAGAATCAAAGAACCTAGTACAGACAAAACATACAAAAATACTTGCACTTGCTGCTAACTTGCTCTGGGAATTTTATAAATGATGAAATGCTTAAACCTATTAACTCTTGTGCATGGCTGATGAATGCATCAATTTGTATCCTTTTGACTTAAAACAATGTGTGTACATATGTAATAATATAAATCTTTAGCTTTGCACGTGTGCAAATGCTATGTTATGCTATGCATGTTGTGCTATGCATTCTACAAAGGCCTTAATGCATGTTATGAGCAGCATACACATGAAAAATTATGCATCCCATACTACATAATATCGCATGTAACGGAAAAGTAAAAACATACTAACGGGCATCCATGTGATGATGGTTATGCATCTTATACTACATAACCATCACATTTTGCCACCTATGGTGGATCCATATACAAACACATGTTATGCATCCCGTACTACATAACATGCCTAGTATACTTCTTATCATGCTTATGCGTGTAGTGTTCATGCTTCAGCCAAAACATACTGATGACACATCGGTGTGTGTATGAAATGACACTAAAAAACTAACACTAACTAGAGATGGTTGCCCAACCAATTATCAAACAACCCATCCCTCTGATACAAACTGTCACAACTCATATTTTCTGAACATTTAAGTTATATCAGAGTAAGATAAAATACACGATGTGATGTCATGCCGTGCATGGGATAACTGCAGGCGCTCAGTCAAAACTCCAAACTTTACAGTTTATATAAAATCCATAATTTATTAAGAAAAACCAGTTTAAATTGGATGGTCGTATCCCTCTGCACAGTGGATCAACTAGTCCACGAGTAAAAGCATAGTTATATGCTGCAGAAAATACTTTGGTTATGTCGATTAACACCCTACATGAGTATAAACATCCCCAAAGGACAACTAATGGTATGTAAGACTCTAGAATTATTATAAGTACTGAAATAATCTTTACAATAACTAGAAAATAATATTTAAGTTTTAGAAATATGAGATGTATGAAGTACTAGTAGTATTGCTTTTATAAGTGAATACCTAACATGCAACCTAACATAAAACACTCTCAGAGAGCATGTAAAAACAATCATAAAAGGCAAAGCTAGCAACTTAGCAAAGTATTCAGCAATTTAAAAGAAAACCACTAGTGGGCGTCAACAAACAGACACGAACCCATTGGTCAGTATGTGTGTCTGTACTAACCAGAAAACAACAAAGAACTACCTCTCAAGGTAGAGGAAACCTCAGCAACACTGCAGTCCACTAGCAAAACCAAAACCTAACAGCTCAACCGGCTACTGCTCTGAACCTGAGGCATTCAAAGAAAGAAAAACTCTGCAAGAAAAATATTAAAGTGGCAAAGAAAATTGTCAGTAAATGAGTAGCAAGATTACTAATCCAAACCTAAATAGCTGTCAAAACAAAGAAAACTAACTAGAGAAAGATCGAAAGAGTTAACTTATAAAGTTAAAGGTAATGAAATTTGCGCCATGTGTGAATGGAGTTATACTCCAAGAACATCTGCGAGAATATGCAGAAATAGCATAAGTTTAATCCATAGGAAACAAAAACGAGACAAAGGCTCAATAAAGATGTGAATCATTAACACCGTAACGCAACCAGATCTGCGTTGGGACCAACCTGTCAAACCCGAACTAATAGACCCAAACGTCTAAAAAATAGGTCTGTGGGGGTGGCCATCTGGTCCAACACAACTCAACAACCCAAAAAGAAGACCCAAACATGCCTGAGAGTAATGATTCATGAAACTAAGCCAACCAAACCAAGCCCTATATCCCTAATACCTATAAAACCCAAACTCGACAAATTCAAAAGAAAATCGATGATTCGATCCTGGCAAAAGTAAGCCTTTAGTGATACACGTCAAATAAATGAAAGGACACAAATCTATGGAAAAAGCGTCGAGTACACTAGACGCCGTGTTAAGTGCAGTCAACGCACTCGTCTCCATAACAAAGCTCACTCAACGCTTAAACACAACAACAAGAACATGCCATGGTGTTGAGTGAGTTCAGCTCACTCAACACTTCAACACTTAGCTGCGAAAAATAGATGACAACGTTGAGTGAGTTCAGCCCACTCAATGTTGTCAATGCTTTAACACTTAGATTGCAGAGTTAAAGTGACGGCGTTGAGTGAGTTCAGCTCACTCAACGATGTCGACGCCTTCTATAAAAGCGACGGCATTGAGTGAGTTCAACTCACTCAACGATGTCAGTGCTTTCTACTTGGATTAAACAGACATATGAGACGGCATTGAGTGAGCTCAGCTCACTCATCCCTGTCGACGCTTTTACACTTATATTTACAGATTTAGGAGATTGTGTTGAGTTAGTTCAGCTCACTTAATGCTGTCGATGCCAACATACTTAGCTTGCCGATTAATGTGACAGCGTCGAGTGAGTTAAGCTCACTCAATGCTGTCGATGCTATCGATGCTTTTTAACTTAGCTTCACAAACCCCTCAGCAAGGCGTTGAGTGCATTTAACACACTCAATGCTTTTATACATAGGCTAAAAAATGAACTTCTACACAAAGATTACACTCAAAGTTTTTTTAGATAGAAACCTGCTAGAGTGTTATCATCCCAACATTCTTATACTAACCACTTCTAATTATATTTAACCTAAACAAAGGATGATTTTACAGCCATGTTAAGAGTCATCTGGCCTACCAAAACAGGAAACTGAAGGGGAAAAGACTCGGCAAGGGTGTAAACACCACCTCCCTCAAGATCTACAGAAAAATATAAGGTGAAAAAGGCTCGGCAAGGGTGTTAACACCACCTGCCTCAAGATCTACACAAAAAAACATTTTTTTGTTATGGAGGGTATCCTACCATAATCTGATCCTGCTATACCGGGAGGATAACAAGAAAACAAAAGAGAAAAGAAGGAACAAGCAAGGGGGAAATTCACCACTTGCCTCAAATTACGAGAAATCTGGCCAAGCAACGCCCCAAATCACAGATCTGGCCGCAAGAACACTTAAGCAATAAAACCCGAAACTTTTGATGACGAAAGTGGGTCAAAACCGTATACCTAGACCTCTAAAAATACAAGAAACTGGAAAAACTTACCGTACAAACGTAGATCTAGGTGAGATCTACCTGGATCCACTCTCCAAAGATGATATCGAGCACCAAAGCTCCAAAAATCGGCGGATGAAGGCTTATGAATGTCCGTCGCTCTCATTCTTCCGCAACAAGCTGACGGTTTCATGAGGGAGACAATGAATAGGGCTTTTATGCGATGGGTTTTTATTTATACTACTTTCTCCGATTATTTTAATGTAGGATATCATAACTAATTAAATAAAACATCAAAAAGACACGAAAACCAAACTTACTCAGAATTCTACGAAAATTGCACCGTAGCTAAATACTGATGCTACGAACCCAATAGTGCTGTCAGAATTAAGATTTGATGAACCAAACTCGGCTAAAAAGCTCCCGAAGCCAAAACACAAGCATTCCCAATGAAGCTCAACCGAGGCACCAAAACAGACCCGACATGCTAGGAAATCTGGCAACACAGAGAAAACCAAAGAGCTAAAATGCACGCTCTAATAATGACACACGACAATCATGTGTTAACGTAAAGGCCTGATGTCGTAAATATGCCAAATAAAAGAATTAACTAAACATCGAAAAAAAATCTGGGGCGTTACAATTATCCACTGTTTCCTTGGTATACTGGAGGCCATCCATATTATTTTCCACCCTCAACAAATAATAATTCAATCTATGTATCAAGTTCTTCAATTTGATTTTTGACTTCAGCAAGTCCTTTGTTGACATCTTGCTCTATTTCTTTTACCTTTTTCGGGACTTTCTTCACTGTTGCTTCAAATTATGCTTGCTATCTTGGCAACATGACCTATATTGTCCTGAGAATTGAAATGTTAGCACTGGAGGTGGCAACTATCTCAGAGACAATAGGTTGGAGAGAGGCTAGATCTTCATTGAGAGACTCATCGATCGGGGATAATCGAGCTTTAGAATTGAGCAGAGGCACTTCAGCAGCTAGGACAGGAGGATGCTCCTATGCATCTCCATCCTCATCACAAATCTCAACGATCTCCTCAGGAATAATTGGAGATATACCCATTGCCTTCGCAACCCTTTTCTTAAGGTTGCTGATAAACCTGTTAACCTCAGTACCAATTGATATAGAAGTCCTAGTCACCTCCCCCTCAGAAGATGTAGGAGGAACAATCTCTTAGAGAGGGACCACTAGGTTTTCTACTACCATGAGTGCATCAGCAGCACTAACCTCGGTAGCATCATCATCAATCTCATCTAAATTCTCTTCCTCAGCAGAAGTTTCCTCAACTGTAGCATCCTCTGCCTCCTCAGGCTCCAACTCGTCAACAATAGTTTGTCCAATCTGAGCTACCTGTGTTAGTAGATTTTCTGTCTCTGCAACTGGAGTAACTGGCTGCCCCTCTAATCCTACCCTCAAACTCTCAGTAATGTCACTGGCGTGTGGAGAGCTAATTCTGACATCAGAGACTTGATCTTCCTCTTCTATGGCCAAATTTGGGGCTCCCCCTTACAGGATGATCCTCCTATCCAACCTTGTGAAGATGGTAGAGTCTATCATTGGGTGTGCGGTGTAACGCCCCGAAACTCAAAGGAGCGAAGGGGGACGTTTTGGGCCAGTTTGGGTTCTGGCTGCAGGCACACGGCCTGGGACACGGGCGTGTCCCAGGGCGTGTCAAGCCTGTGTCGACACTAAGACGGGAAGTCGACACTTGTTCTCGACATTGTGCCGAGACTGGGCACACGGCCTGCGACACGGGCGTGTCGCAGGGCGTGCCGACCCGTGTCGACACTTAGCCGCGAAGTCGACACTCTGCGTTCGACGAAGTGTCGAGACATGGCACACGGCCTACGATACGGGCGTGTCGCAGGGCGTGTCAACCCGTGTCGACACTCGTCCCGGGAAGTCGACACTTTGGTGTCGACATTGTGTCGAGACAAGGCACACGGCCTAGGACACGGGCGTGTCCAAGGCCGTGTCGGTAGGTCAACGATCTTCGCTCGATGAAGTGTCGAGTGTCGAGACCGTGTACACGGCCTGGGTTTCAGGCGAGTTGAGGTGACACGGGTAAGGACACGGGCGTGTCCTAGAACCCGTGCAGTGCTCGGGTTGTTTTCGGGGAAAAATGATGGGGGTACACGGTCGGCCACACGGCCGTGTCAGGTGGAATACGGGCGTGTCAGCTCGTACACGGGCATGTTCAATACCGTGTGTTGTTCCAGGTGATTCGATTTTGACTGCGAATGAGGCACACGGCCCTGGACACGGGCGTGTGCCAGGCCGTGTTCGGTCCAGATTGGGCATTTCAGCCCTGAATCAAAGCCGTTCGTTTCCTTATTTTGAGATCCAACGGCTGGAGATTTTTCCTGAATGGATATACCCGGGATTGGACTTAGAAACCCTCACTTTTCTTAAGTGTTATCTTTCTAAAACCTTAGAGAGAAAGGAGAGCCAAGGGAGGAAGAAGGAGCTAGATCCCGCCATTGGAGGAGCTTCGAAGCTCCAAATCGCGAGCCGACTCCGGATCCTCGGAGGCAAAGATATTGCGGTGCTTTTAATCCGCTTACTTTTCAATGGCGCCAAAGAGGAACGCTAGGGTAACGATCCTCATCTTGAGCATGAGTAGCTCTCTTTCTTTGCATAGGAAGCCCGCTCTCGCGAGTTTGCGTAGAGTTGGAGGCATTCCTTCGGGTAGATATGTGAAGTCGCCGTTGTTTAGAGTCCGTAAGAGAGAACGGACATAGGCATGATGTGTGAAGCCTACCCGGACATGTTGGTCTGGATCGGTGATGTTGCATTGCATAATGCCGGAGAAGACTCCGTGCAATTGGTTGCTTTTCGGGTTTTCTACGCGATAGATTGCAGTAGGGAGCCTTGGGGACTAACCCAAAGGTGCACCCGGAAAACTGGGCGGATACGAGATCTTGCCAACTTGGTAGCCTGAGAGCCAACTTGAACATAACCGGGTTATGTGACTTGTGATGGATATGAGACTCGGTGGAAGTTTGACCCGCGCAAATGGCTTAAATTGTCGTTGCGAAGTGAGCATGGTTTAGATGGAACCGTACCCATTCTATGTCGTTCGGTTTAAGAGACCTAAAGGCACGTGGCACTTACCGTTGGCATAGATTAGGGTCTTTGGCGGTCAATGGCTTTAATTGTCGTGACCCAGGCCAGGAAGACAAATTGCTCATAGGTTTGGCCGTCCAAGTGGCGGTGGTGAGTCCGGAATGTCTATGGCTTTAATTGACGTGACATCGATCGGTTCACCGAGAATATGCCCTGAGAGCACGGGGCGTGTGGCCCTGCGAGCCAACGCCTGTGATGAAATGGCAAAATATATATATTGCTCGCTTATGCTAATGAAATGCAGGGAAGGAGCATCGCCGCCCCAAGTTCGGGGCGGGATCGTTATAATTTGGTCAGCATTGCTGACCGTTGCCTTGTTTTGACACCGTGCGGTGGTATGTTGCTTGCAGGTGCTGCTGGACCGAGCGGTCAATAGCGGGCTAAAGCCCTTTTTGCGAAGCCGGCCCTCGAAGGCCCAAATGGAAGTGTTTACTGTTTTATTCATGTATGACCGGCCTGCGTGCCGTGGTTTGTAAATCATGTAAAATTCAAGTGAAACATTTTGTAAGGCCTTAAGGCTTATGTTGGTATTCTGTATACATTCCTATTTTGGTTAGTGGACATTCATACTTTAATGCTGGGTTCTTTATTAGAACTTTTATAAACTGCTTCCGCTAGAATGCTCTGTGTAGGACGTTGAGCTTGGTTGGATGGTTTCCATAAGTAACCACCCGGTCTGTCTGTGGCATACGGCGTCGGGCCCCGGCCGGACCTACTGTTATATGCTATGTGACGGATAGGGGGTGTTACAATTTGGTATCAAACTACTGGTTTTGGTCGGGCTTAAAGTGAATCCGTGGGTGAATTCTTTTAAGGGGTGGTGAGCACGTTGTGTGCGTCATCGTTATAACAGTAAAAGAACCCATGAATGTCCACTTAGGAATGAATATACATGTGTTTGAGGAACCTGCGTGTTCCTATTATTGGTGTTTGCAATTTTTTTGGTCGCTTGACGGTGTTTTGTACCACTATAGGTGACCAGAAGTGGTGTTGGGCCGTCAGAACTCCGAGTTTCTGAGGCTAGTAGTGCACCGGATGTTGCTCCTGCAACACCTCTAACGGCTGAGAACATACGATTGGTGGCTGAAGCGGTGTTGGCCGTGATAAATGCGCAGCCTGCAAGGCAAACGCAGCAGCCCGCTCCTGTGATGGAGCAAGAACCTCTTCAAGAGGCTGAGCCGAGGAGAGTGGAGCAAGTGGTTGTGGAATCGGTGTTGCCAAGGAGGGCAACTGAGAGGCAGCTTAAGCATGTAATGAGCTTTAACCCTCCGTTATTCTCGGGGTTGGGAACCCCATCTCAGGCTGAAGACTGGCTCTCCAGGGTGAAGAGAGTCATGACAGCGACGGAGACGGAGGAGTGTCAAATGACCACCATCGCTACGTTCCTTCTGGATGGCGAAGCGAGAATGTGGTGGGAAGGATTGGAGCTGCACTTATTGAGAGGTAGGCAACTTGGTGATGTCTCGATGGAAGAGTTCTCGAGATTGTTCTTGGATAGATACCTCCCTTCGATGCAGAAAATAGCGTTGGAGAATGAGTTTCTGAAGTTGGTTCAGGGTGAGAAGAGCGTGGATGAATATCTCCATGAGTTCACTCGTTTAAGTCGATATGCTAGCTCCACCATCATGGATGAGGAGCGCAAGACTAATCGCTTCTACGAAGGCTTGAGAGATGAGTTGAGATTACTACTCTCGGGGCCGATGACGCAGGGTTTCTTAACCTTGGTCAATACTGCCCGGTCCTTGGAGAAGGACATGAGGAATGTGCAAGCAAAGAAAAGCTTGGGTGATAGGAAATCTGAGTTTAAAGTGCCGACTACTTCAAAGTCCGGCTATCAGAGGTCTTTCAAGAAGCATAGGACTTCGGGTCCAGCTCCTTCTGGTGCTTCTGGGGCGACTACGAGTCGGACCCCGGGCGCGTGTTTTACTTTTGGGAAGACGGGGCACTTTGCCCGTGACTGTTGAAGCGGACGTCCTAAGTCCGAGAGGAAGCCGGGAGCTACTTATGAAGAGAAGGTAAAGGCGGTGGAGTCGACCGCATCCCATTATGCTCCGGCCCAACCAAGGGTCTACAATCTTGCCCAACAAGAGGCCATAAAACAGGCTGATGTGGTGACAGGTACGGTTTAATTTATAGCAAGTCAATTTCTTTAAATACTTGTTATGCACATGTTACCTTACCACTGCTTGTTTAGGATTTGTATTGATTTGTGAAAATCCGGCACGAGCACTCTTCGATACGGGAGCTTCACACTCCTTCTTGTCCGAAGGATTTATATCACGCATCGGAGTCCCTTCTTCAATGACGAAGGATAAGTTGGATGTGTTGTTGCCCAATGGGTGTTCGATGCGAGCGGATCGGATCTGCGATGTTAAGATTCGTATAGGGGAGCAGGAGTTCGACCTACGGGCGTCTTTACTTCCGTTGGTGGAGTTCGACGTCATATTTGGCATGGATTGGCTCTCGGAGCAGCAGGCCCATATAGATTGCGGTAGCAAGGAAGTCAAGCTGGGAGCAAGTCGTGAAACGAATTTTACGGGCTTAAAGGGGTCGAGCAAGACGTTGATGTCTGCTCTTCAGGTGGTGAAGGCGGTTCGTGCCGGAGCAGAACTGTTCTTTACACTAGTGGAGGTTGCAAAGCCGAAGCCCGCGTTGGATAGTATTTCAGTGGTATCGGAATACCCTGATGTGTTCCCCGCAGATCTTCCTGTATCCCCGCCTCAGCGGGACATAGATTTTACGATTGAGATAGTGCCAGGTGCAAAGCCCGTGTCACGATCTCCTTATCGGCTAGCGCCTAAGGAAATGGCGGAGCTGAAAGTTCAACTGCAAGAGTTGTTGGAGCAAGGGTATGTGCGCCCGAGTTCTTCGCCTTGGAGCGCACCGGTCCTCTTTGTTAAGAAGAAGGACGGAAGCTTGAGGCTATGTATTGATTATCGGGAGCTCAACAAGCTGACTGAGAAGAACAAGTACCCAATCCCCCGGATTGATGATCTTTTTGATCAGTTAGTCAGGTCGACGGTGTACTCGAAGTTAGATCTCAAAGCTGGGTACTATCAGCTGCGAATAAGGGAGAGTGATATCCCGAAGACAGCGTTTAGTACGAGATACGGGCATTATGAGTTTACGGTCATGCCGTTTGGGCTGACTAATGCGCCGTCAGTGTTCATGGATTTGATGAACAGGACGTTCAGGGAGTACTTGGACCATTTCGTGATCGTCTTCATCGACGATATTTTGGTGTACTCGCAAAGTGAGGAAGATCACTTCAAGCATCTTCATTTGGTGTTGGAGACGCTAAGGAGAAATCAGTTGTATGCCAAGTTCTCGAAGTGCGAGTTTTGGTTTTCCTCAGTGGCGTTCCTCGGTCATATAGTAAGTGGAGAGGGTATTGCTGTGGATCTGGAGAAGATTGTTGCGATACGGGAGTGGCCTGATCTTACTACTGTAGCGGAAGTCCGGAGTTTTCTAGGGCTTGCCGGCTATTATAGGCGCTTCATAGAGAACTTCTCGCGGATAGCGTTACCTCTGACTACTTTGACGAGTAAGGAGCATAAGTTCGTTTGGACGCCGGAGTGCGCGCGAGCTTTTGAGGAGTTGAAGTGTCGGTTGACCACGGCGCCTGTGCTGAGTTCGCCATGTGGGACCGAAGGCTATGAGATTTATAGCGATGCTTCGGGCAGCGGTTTGGGTTGCGTGCTACTACAACACAGAAGTGTAATAGCTTATGGCTCGAGACATCTAAAAGTGCACGAGAGGAACTATCAGGTCCATGACTTGGAGTTAGCGGCCGTGATTTTTGACTTGAAGCTGTGGAGACACTATTTGTACGGTGTGAAGATTGATATCTATACCGATCACAAGAGCCTGAAGTATCTTATAGATCAGAAGGATCTGAATATGCGGCAGCGTAGATGGATGGAGTTCCTGGGGGACTATACATTCAAGATCCATTACATGCCCGGTAAAGGGAATGTGGTTGCGAACGCGCTGAGTCGCCGAGCCCCAGCTCAAGCCAATTGGCTATCAGTGCATGATGAACGGTTGGTATGAGAATTGGAGGCGTTGGAGATTGTTTGTGTGGACAAGCAATCAAGTGTTGAAGCGGTTCTGAATTGGACTGAAGTCCAATATGACCTGGCTGATCGTATTCGACAGGCTTTCGATATGGATGCTCATATGAAGCAGTTCATGGTAGAGGCTCTAGATGGGTCAAATCCCCAATTCGTCATGGAGGACGGATTACTTTGGAAAGACGGTCGTTTGTGCGTCCCAAGTGTGGGCAATTTGCGGGTGTTGTTGTTGTACGAGGCACACCATACCAAGTACTTGATTCACCCGGGGAGCACGAAGATGTACCGTGATGTGAAGAAACTGTTTTGGTGGCCGGGTTTGAAGAAGGATGTGGCGCTATACGTAGTGAAGTGCCAAACTTGCGCCTTGGTAAAGGCGGAGTGCCAAAAGCCGAGAGGATTTCTTAAGTCCTTGCCTATTCCGGAGTGGAAATTTGATGACATCTCTATGGACTTTGTGCACGGTTTGCCAAGGTCGCAGAAGGGGAACGATGCCATTTGGGTGGTTGTTGATCGATTAACGAAGGTGTCGCATTTTATTCCGCATAGGAAGGATGATCCGGTGGAGAAATTGGCAAAGCTTTATGTGGATAACATAGTACGGCTTCATGGTGTGCCCCGCGACATCGTGAGTGACCGAGATGGGCGGTTCACGTCCAATGATTGGAGGCTGGTGCAGCAAATGTTGGGAACAAAGCTGAAATTCAGCGCAGCCTTCCATCCGCAAACGTATGGGCAGACCGAGAGGGTCAATAGAACTATGGAAGACATGCTCCGCATGTGTGTCTTGGATTTTGGAAAGCAATGGGAAGACCACCTTTATTTGGTGGAGTTCGCATACAACAATAGCTACCAAGCGAGTATTCAGATGGCACCCTTCGAGGCCCTATATGGTAGAAAATGATGCACGTCGTTGTCTTGGTTAGAAACGGGTGAGTCAAAGTTGTATAAGCGATCAGAAGTGGAGGATGCTACTTATTTGGTGAGAACATTCGGGAGAGGTTGCTGATCGCTCAGGACCGGCAAGCAAAGTACTATAATGCCAAGCACAGGAACGTGGAGTTCGCTGTTGGCGATTATGTATATTTGAAGATCAAGCCGTTCAAGGGTGTCTCGCGGGTGCGGCGATTGAAAAAGCTAAGCCCGAGGTACCTTCGACCGTTTGAGGTTCTGGAGCGAGTTGGTGAAGCGGCCTATCGGTTGAAGCTCTCAGTGGAGCTTAGTGGTTTACATGATGTATTCCATATTTCAGTGCTTCGGAAGGCGGTGCAAGAGCCTACGCAAGTGATCGCGGTTGATCAAGTACCGGTGGATAGTGGGCTGACGACAAAGGTCAAGCCCGTGCGGATTGAGGACTCGGAGGTCAAGCGGCTACGCAATAAAGAGATCAGGATGGTCAAGGTCTGGTGGGAAAATTGCGATCGTGAGGAGCTCTCTTGGGAGCGAGAGCAGACTATGCTTGATGAGTATCCGGAGTTGTTCCGCTCAGGTACAAATTTTGGTTTTGTACATGTCTTTCCTTTATATAATTTCGTGGACGAAATTCTTTTAAGAGGGAGAGAGTTGTAACGCCCCGAAACTCAAAGGTGCGAAGGGGGACGTTTTGGGCCAGTTTGGGTTCTGGCTGCAGGCACACGGCCTGGGACACGGGCTTGTCCCAGGGCGTGTCAAGCCTGTGTCGACACTAAGACGGGAAGTCGACACTTGGTCTTGACATTGTGCCGAGACTGGGCACACGGCCTACGACACGGGCGTGTCGCAGGGCGTGTCGACCCGTGTCGACACTTAGCCGCGAAGTCGACACTCTACGTTCGATGTAGTATCGAGACATAGCACACGGCCTGTGACACGGGCGTGTCAACCCGTGTCGACACTTGTCCCGGGAAGTCGACACTTTGGTGTCGACATTGTGTCGAGACAAGGCACACGGCATAGGACATGGGCGTGTCCAAGGCCGTGTCGGTAGGTCGACGATCTTCGCTTGACGAAGTGTCGAGTGTCGAGACCGTGTACACGACCTAGGGTCCAGGCGTGTTGAGGTGACACGGGTAAGGACATGGGCATGTCCTAGAACCCGTGCAGTGCTCGGGTTGTTTTCGGGGAAAAATGATGGGGGTACACGGCCGGCCACACGGCCGTGTAAGGTGGAACACAGGCGTGTCAGCTCGAACACGGGCGTGTTCAATACCCGTGTGTTGTTCCAGGTGATTCGATTTTGACAGTGAATGAGGCACACGGCCCTGGATACGGACGTGTGCCAGGCCGTGTTCGGTCCAGATTGGGCATTTCAGTCCCGAATCAAAGCCGTTCGTTTCCTTATTTTGAGATCCAACGGCTGGGGATTGTTCCTGAATGGATATACCCGGGATTGGACTTAGAAACCCTCACTTTTCTTAAGTGTTATCTTTCTAAAACCTTAGAGAGAGAGGAGAGCCAAGGGAGGAAGAAGGAGCTAGATCCCGCCATTGGAGGAGCTTCGAAGCTCCAAATCGCGAGCCGACTCTGGATCCTCGGAGGCAAAGCTAGTGCGGTGCTTTTCATCCGCTTACTTTTCAATGGCGCCAAAGAGGAACGCTAGGGTAACGATCCTCATCTTGAGCATGAGTAGCTCTCTTTCTTTGCATAGGAAGCCCGCTCTCACGAGTTTGCGGAGAGTTGGAGGCGTTCCTTCGGGTAGATATGTGAAGTCCCCATTGTTTAGAGTTCGTATGCGAGAACGGACATAGGCATGATGTGTGAAGCCTACCCGGACATGTTGGTCTGGATCGGTGATGTTGCATTGCATAATGCCGGAGAAGACTCCGTGCAATTGGTTGTTTTTCGGGTTTTCTACGCGGTAGATTGCAGCAGGGAGCCTTGGGGACTAACCCAAAGGTGCACCCGGAAAACTTGGCGGATACGAGATCTTGCCAACTTGGCGGCCTGAGAGCCAACTTGAACATAACCGAGTTATGTGACTTGTGATGGATATGGGACTCGGTGGAAGTTTGACCCGCGCAAATGGCTTAAATTGTCGTTGCGATGTGAGCACGGGTTAGATGGAAACGTACCCGTTCTATGTCGTTCGGTTTAAGAGACCTAAAGGCACGTGACACTTACCGTTGGCATAGATTAGGGTCTTCGGCGGTCAATGGCTTAAATTGTCATGACCCAGGCCAGGAAGACAAATTGCTCATAGGTTTGGCCGTCCAAGTGGCGGTGGTGAGTCCGGAATGTCTATGGCTTTAATTGACGTGACATCGACCGGTTCACCGAGAATGTGCCCTGAGAGCACGGGGCGTGTGGCCGTGCGAGCCAACGCCTGTGATGAAATGGAAAAATATATATATTGCTCGCTTATGCTAATGAAATGCAGGGAAGGAGCATCGCCGCCCCAAGTTGGGGGCGGGATCGTTATAATTTGGTCAGCATTGCGGACCGTTGCCTTGTTTTGCCACCGTGCGGTGGTATGTTGCTTGCAGGTGCTGCTGGACCAAGCGGTCAATAGCGGGCTAAAGCCCTTTTTGCGAAGCCGGCCCTCGAAGGCCCAAATGAAAGTGTTTACTGTTTTATTCATGTATGACCGGCCTGCGTGCGGTGGTTTGTAAATCATGTAAAATTCAAGTGAAACATTTTGTAAGGCCTTAAGGCTTATGTTGGTATTCTGTATACATTCCTATTTTGGTTAGTGGACATTCATGCTTTAATGCTGGGTTCTTTGTTACAACTTTTATAAACTGCTTCCGCTAGAATGCTCTGTGTAGGACGTTGAGCTTGGTTGGATGGTTTCCATAAGTAACCACCCGGTCTGTCTGTGGCATACGGCGTCGGGCCCCGGCCGGACCTACTGCTATATGCTATGTGACGGATAGGGGGTGTTACATGCGGAGACTACCTTTTATTTTTTGAAAAAGCATCACACCCCAGTCCAACATCTTTTTGCAGAAAATAGCAACTAGCACCTTGAACATTTCTGTAGAAAGGTAGTCTTTTGAAACAGTTTTGCATAGCTGATGCGTCGGAAAGTGCACCGGTCGTTGTCAGGTAATAATTTGGGAATAGCTTCCCCGAATGTCGATCTCGAGAGAATGCTGGTTGGGTACATGATAGCGTCGCAGAAAAATCGTTACTAAGAGTTGAATGAAACAATAAAGGGGGTGGTTTTTGATTCCTAATGCTAACAAAACAAAAAAAAAGAACTAATGCGGGTCGTAAGCACCGCTTCACTTGGTGGATGGAACTAGTGCAGGCCACTATGTCGTGCTTCATGAGGCGGATGGATGGAGAGCAAGCGAATGGAATGAACACAGGTATGGAGAGTGAGGGTTGCAATCACCTCTTCAACCACCAACACTAGCCTTTGCTAGAGTGGTTCTAGTGCGCGAGTGAAGTGGATGTGAATGGAGGCGATTGCATTACAGCTAACAAAAGAGGATGTAATTAACCTAAGCAAACTCCATTCACAGACAAATAAAAGCAAGTTAAGGTTCATTACAAGATTTAGAGTACAATCTACTATGGAGATGTGGTAGAATAAACCGAAAGGGGGAAAGCCTAGCCGTGGTTCTTGGCCAGCGTTGTGGGTTGTCAGTCCACTTCATGACTCTGACTGTGGTTGCTTACAGAGGCAAATGGGTTGTCATTCCACTTGTCTTCCTCTGTCTTCCTCCCTTTCCTTCAATCCCTTCTCCCTTTTGCCCAAATGAGTTGTACCGGAAGATCTCTATTGCACACTGCTGGTGGCCGAAAACTCTCCGATTGGTTGAAGATGGCTTCGAATCATCGGAGAAAGCTTCCCGTAGGGTGGATATGAGTGGAGGACCTGCGGGGATGAGAAACGGCGCTTCGCGCGCTGTAGCGGGGCAGAAAATGAAAGTGATGATACCTTAATTCACGGAGCACGGTTTTAAATACTGTAGTAGAAAAACAGAGCGCACGATCAGTGGAGCACGACCAGAGGTCGTGCGCACTGGATCCACTGATCATGTGATTAGCAGTGGCAGAACTCGAGAAAAATAGAATAAGCGCGCACGAGCAGTGCCGCACGACCATAGGTCGTGCGCACTATTTCTAATGTTCATGCAATTGCCCCAGACAGAACTTGGAAAAATGTAGAATAGTGCACACGATCAGTGGCTCACAACCAGTGGTCATGCGCTATAGATCCAATGATCGTGGGCAGTATTCCTGTACCATTTTGGGTTTGATGAACAGACTGCGCATGACCAGCGGTCGTTCGGTAAGGAGTCCACTGACCGTGCGCGTTTAAAAACGCACGATCAGTGGCCCTTAGGCGGAAAACATTCCCAAACGATCCTAGAACACACATACGGCCCTGGTACCTACAGCAAAAATAGAAGTGCCACCAAAATGAGCATTCCACATTCTTCAGACAGAGAAAAACACTAAGTAGGGCAAAAGTATAAAAAATACGCAATCACACTGAAAACGGGCCAAAAGTGCACTAAACATGGAATGGACATAATAACAAATATGAATAATTATGGATATAAAGTGTAGTGCATCAACGAGAAAAGTAGCCCAGATGAGTCCAAAAATATGTTTATTACTTGGACTCATTACACCCCCAGACTTAAACATTTGCTTGTCCCGAGCAAATCATCACTCCGTGGACTAGAAATTAGTTAGATGGCTTGGTAATTTCCAAATACAGTAATGAGAGAAATCAAATATATCATGGGCATAGAAAATAGAATAGATAAACTTTTTAATTATACTACAGAATATATACTTTTTGACAGGTGTAAATAAATATTGTATCTACTCAAAATTGGAATTTTGGAGAATCGTTTGGTCATATGTAGGAAGAAAGTAAGCAGGCCACTCAGGTGAGCTTTGCCAAAGAACTGGGCTTAGGATCACCTCCAAAGAAATCCATCAATGTCGGGGACCATATGCATGCCGATTCACACTCTCTCCACGGTACTAGCTCGTCTCAAGCGTGAATCTGTAGTACTTTAGGATAATCATGGGGCTTAGGCTAAGGTTTGGTCGTCAAAGATAAACATGGAGGATACAGCCCAAGCGAGCAAACAACAAGCTAAACTAATACAACCCCTTAGAATTGCACGTGTGACACACCACCAGACTTAGCTTGAAAACGGGGTGTGTACATGGCCTAACCCGACCAATATCAAGATAAACTAGATGGGGATTCCATTTCTCATTGTAATTCTTTTTTTAGATTTTCTCTTTCAATTCTCTCCTTTTTGTTTTATTTTTCATTTTGCAATCCCCAAATTTTAACAAGTAACATTCTTGTATTCATCTACCACATCACTAAAATTCCACACATCACACCTCATCAAAATATTAATTTCACTGGAGCTCATGTATTTGGTTGCACTAGGAGGATTGGCCTTAGGCTTTGGTGAATGAAGGTGGAGCTGAATCAAAGGAGGGGTAGGCACAAACTTGGCTTACAACAGTTAGCAGCTAGGACAAGGTAAACAAGGCTCAAACTAGCCAAATTGATGGCCTACGCCACGCTCACGCTTGACTAGCCATGCACCAATGCTTCGAGAGCAGCTTGGGGTAAGTTCTTAGCCACCGAGAAAGATGATCCTTCCTCCCGACTCGAGCAAAACGAGTCTAGTGACGGCTACACACATCCTTACACTACCGTTCAATTTAACCAGATTCAACATTTTTAGTAGTATAAACAATATTTACATGTGCATCAAAAAGTATAAATCTGCAAGTATAAAGAAAAATTAAATCTATACTTTTTCTACACAGACCATGAGTACTCGATTAGGAGCACTGCATGAGTTGGCACTACTCCATCCTAAAATCCTAAGCCAGCACCGCTATTTTATAGTTTACACAAAGGAAATGCATTTGACTCGAGGCGCACGAGTGGAGAAGATCGTGCTCAAGTGTGTGATTTAGTGTGTGCTACAGTGATTTTGAAATAAATAAATAACAACTGGTATACTATAAAATATGTGCTCATGTAGTGAGCACAGGCATGCTCTCCCCACAGACTTGAATGTGACACTAATAAAACTAAACAATTCAAATAATATAAAGAGTTAGGGGTAAGAAGTACCTATGCTCAAAATTAAGCAGAACAGTCGTGCTGCGTGGTTGTGTGATAGTGGCAGGTCTGCTGCTCTTCAAATATTTCCACCTCCTGCAAATTAGAAATGCTACGCAAAACTAGAAAATAGAAATGCACATATAAAAAGGAATACATCACATAAAGCAGGACCAAGTGGTCCATTTAAAAAAAAGAATACTGATCTAGATAATTGATGGGTTTATTGTCTCCCAACAGGACTTATTCAAGGACCATGCACTCTTTTAACTGATGGGCATATGAAATTTGAAGTACTCGGGCAGTTGTTCAAGTTCACGCATTGGTAGTGGGTACCGAAACGGCGACATAACAAATACTGACATACCTGTGTAGATATATCTGTCTTGAACATCAGGCATGGGTAGAATAAATGTTGTGAAGCTCGATGAATCTGACTCCACTTGCACCAGATCTCCATAAATCCTAGGCTGTATTACAGGCCCTTTGATGCGTGTAAATCGGCAAGCGCACCGGTCGCACAAGTAATAAAGTTTTGGGAATAAATCCCCTAGTGTCGGTCTCTTGAGGAATGCAATTAGCGTAGAACGGCAACAGAACAGAGAATATCGTTATGAGAGTTATAAATAGAACAAGAAAAGAAATAGATGACTTAGGAGATTGTGGATGTTTGATCTACTGAACTAGTAAAAGCTATGCGGGTCGAAGGCACCGCTTCGCAAGGTGGAGTGGGTTTGTCGGCCGCGATGCCGAACTTTAGTTGGGCGAGTGGAAGGGAAGCTAATGGATTGAAGTGTTCTTGTGTGGAGTGCAATCGGATAAGACACGGGAATGGAGTGGATGTGGGGTGAGCGAGACACATTCACAGACAATACTCACAAGCAGAAGAAAATACTAACATTCCATTAGCTATAAAATAAACTTGATGTTCATGGATGGAAATGTTCATTACATTGCTCAAAACATTCGTACTACAGAGAAATGGGAAGAGGAGTTAACCAAAAGAGAGTGAAGATCCATCACGGGTCGTGGCCGGAGTCGCGAGTTGTCAATCCGCTTCCGGCTCAGTCCAAGGAGGCTTCTGTTACCAATAAGCTGTCACCTCAAAGGCCTTTAAGTCTGTTCTCTAGGTTGTCTACTTCACCAACTCCGGAGGAAAGCTTGGAGTTGAAGTCATCAATGGCTGAGGGCTTCGCCGGAGAGTTGAAAAGCTTCGGAATAGTTGGCAATTGCCTCCCGACGAAGGTGGAGGTGATGGAGCAGCTGTAGAAGTGAAATGGCGATTCCCGCACACTCTCCGATCGCAGCAAATGACAGGCGTTGACCTAAATCGTGGAGCAGGGCTTTAAATATGGAGGCAACAGAAGCAGTGCGCACGATCAGTGGCGCACGACCAGTGGTCGTGCGCACTGTCGGTCGATGATCGTGCGACTTTTCCAAATAGACCTGCAACCTGGACAAGAAGCATCAGCATATATGCGCACTAGCAGTGGCGCACGACCAGTGGTCGTGCGCACTACGGTCAGTGCTCGTGCGATTACCTAGACAGGATTATGAAAAAGGGAGTGTAATGCTCACGATCAGTGGCGCACGACCAGTGGCCGTGCGCAATAAGTCCAGTCATCGTGTGCAGTATTCCTGCATCGTCGGAGTCTCCCGAGCGGTTCCGGAGCACGCACACGACCCCTGCACCAGCATTCTGAGGCAGATAGGCCACCAAAACGTGCACACCACATCCCTGAGATAGGGCTAAAGAATAATAAAAATATAGAGACACAGAAAACACACAGAAACGGGCCTACAGTGCACTTTAATTGTGAAATAGGTACATAAGCACATATAAGCAATAAAGGCTCTCAAGTGTAGTGCTAAGACGATAAAACTAGCCCAGATGAGCCCAAAACTCAGAATAAAATGTGGACTCATCACACCCCCAGACTTAACCATTTGCACGTCCCGAGCAAATCATCACTCTGTGGACTAGAAAATAGCTAACTGGCTCAGAAATTTCAAAAAGAAGTAAGACGAGAAATCAAATACATCATGGGTATAGAAGATATAATATAAAAACTTTTTAATTATACAACGTAGTTTAAACTATTCGACAGACGTAAATAAATATTGTAATTGCTCAAAATTAGAATTCTGGAGGATCTTGCGATCATGTGTAGGAAGAAAGTAGGCAGGCCACTAAGGTGAGCATTGCCAAAGTTCGGGACTCAGGATCACCTCCAAAGGAATCCACCAATGTCGGGGACCATACGCTTGCACGTTCACACTCTCTCCACGGCACGGGTTAAACTCAAGCGTGAATCAGTAGGACTTGTAGGAGAAAATGAGGCTTAGGCGACGGCTTGGTAGTCAATGAAAACATGAAGGCTACCCGCAACCAAAGCGAGAAAATAAAAACCTAAACCAATACAGCCACGTAGAAATGAATGGGGAACACACCCCCAGACTTAGCTTGAAAACCGGGCGTGAACTCGGTCGAACCCGACCACAATTTATAAAGAGGATGGGGAAAGAATTCTCAAAGCAATTCGTTCAGATTTTTCTCTCTTTTGTGCTTATCTGCTTTATTTTTTTATTTTATTTTTTTCTTTTCTGCGCTTGCAATCCCCAAACGTAGCAATCAAAATGTGAATGAATTCAACACCACCTTAAACGATGTCCACAAATCACAACCGTGGCAAAATAGTAAATACAAACAAGCTCAAGCATTTGATTGCGATGGTGGGTTTAGCTTCAGGCCTTGGTGAATGTCAGTGGAGCTGGATCAAAGGAAGGGTAGGCACAAATTTGGCATGCAACGGTTAACAGGTAGGAAAGGCTAAACAAGGCTCAAACTAGCCAAAATGAAGGCCTACGTCATGCTCACGCTTGACGAACCGTGCACCAATGCTTCGAGAGTAGCTTAGGGCAAGTTCTTAGCCATCGAGAAAGATGATCCTTCCTCCCGACTCGAGCAATACGAGTCTAGTGGCGGCTACACACATTCCTACATTATCGTTCGATTACCCCAGATTCAGATTTTGAGCAGTACAAACAATAGTTACGGTTGCAGAAAAAGATAAATCTACGAGAATAAAGAAAAATTAATTCTATCCTATATCTACACAAACCATGAGTATTCGATTAGGAGCACTGCATGAGTTTCGAACTACTCAATTCTGAAATCCTAAGCCAGCACCACTATTTTAAAGTGTACACAAAAACAATACATTTCACTCGGGTTGTGCGCGTGGATAAGAGCGCACTCGTGTGGGTGAGTCAGTGTGTGCAATAGATATCAAGAAATAACTAAACAAGAAACTGGTATGCAACAGAAAGTGTGGTGTAGTGACCACAGGCATGATCTTCCCCCCCCCCCCCAGACTTAAAGTCGACAAATAGTAAAAATAAGCATTCCAAATAGGATAAATAACTAGGGTAGGAAGTACCTATGCTCAAAATTGAGCATACCAGTTGTGCAATGAGATATCCAAGTGCGGTCAAGTTGCCGCGCCTCAAATATTCTTGCACCTGCGATTGAAGGATGCCAGCAAAACAAAATCTGGAAACAGGAATATATGAAGATATAAAAAGAAATCAAAACACAGCATAGGACCAAACGGTCCAACTTGGGTTGTCTCCCGAAAGCCATTTTGTTTACCGTCCTTAAGGTGGACCAAATACCTGTATTAGCAGTTCAAATAATATATAAAAAAAACATTCGGATCCCAGATGGGCGCCCACAAAAATATAGTAGTCTCCTTGCTCAGAAAATAACAAAAATTTAAACAAAAGAAACACTATCATAGATAACTGTTGGGTTTATTGTCTCCCAACAGGGCTTATTCAAAATCTGAACATTTCCTAACTGATGGGCAAATGAAACTTAAAATGCTCAGGCAGAGGTTCATGGTCCTGAATTTCCTGGCTACTGTACTTCTGAGGGCATCTGTCGCTAGCATGAGAGATGTCTCCACAATGACAGCAATTGATATTGAAATTGGCCCACATTGCGGAGATTTCAAATATAAAGGATACAACTTGGCATAGATTCTGCGAATAAAACTAACAATTCCATCTGACGTTATAACAACACAAGAGAAAAGGGATCAAAAACAACAAAACAAAACAGTACAACTCGTATAATGAAATTCTCAGTCATCCGGAGTCGCTCTACAGTTGCACTCCCTGACAACAGCGCCAAAAACTTGATGCGTGTAAATCGGCAAGCGCACCGGTCGCACAAGTAATAAAGTTTTGGGAATAAATCCCCGAGTGTCGGTCTCTTGAGGAATGCAATTAGCGTAGATTGGCAACAGAACAGAGAATATCGTTATGAAAGTTATAAAAAGAACAAGAAAAGAAATATAGGACTTGGGAGATTGTGGATATTTGATCTACTGAACTAGTAAAAGCTATGTGGGTTGAAGGCACTGCTTCGCAAGGTGGAGTGTGTTTGTCGGCCGCGATGCCGAACTTCAGTTGGGCGAGTGGAAGGGAAGCTAATTGATTGAAGTGTTCTTGTGTGGAGTGCAATCGGATAAGACACAGGAATGGAGTTGATGTGGGGTGAGCGAGGCACATTCACAGACAATACTCACAAGCAGAAGAAAATACTAACATTTCATTAGCTATAAAATAAACTTGATGTTCATGGATGTAAATGTTCTTTACACTGCTCAAAACATTCGTACTATAGAGAAAGGGGAAGAGGAGTTAACTAAAAGAGAGTGAAGATCCACCACAGGTCGTGGCCGGAGTAGCGAGTTGTCAATCCGCTTCCGGGCTCAGTCCAAGGAGGCTTCCGGTACCAACGAGCTGTCACCTCGAAGGCCTTTAAGTCCATTCTCTAGGTTGTCTACTTCACCAAATCCGGAGGAAAGCTTGGAGTTGAATCATCAATGGCCGAGGGCTTTGCCGGAGAGTTGAAAAGCATCGGAATAGTTGGCAATGGCCTCCCGACGAAGGTGGAGGTGATGGAGCAGCTGGAGAAGTGAAATGGTGATTCCCGTGCACTCTCCGATCGCAGTAAATGGCAGGCGTTGACCTAAATCGCGGAGCAGGGCTTTAAATACGGAGGCAGCAGAAGCAGTGCACACGATCAGTGGCGCACTACTAGTGGTCGTGCGCACTATCGGTCGATGATCGTGCGACTTTTCCAAATAGACCTGCAACCTAGACAAGAAGCATCAGCATATATACGCACGAGCAGTGGAGCACGACCAGTGGTCCTGCGCACTACGGCCAGTGCTCGTGCGATTACCTAGACAGGATTATGAAAAAGGGAGTGTAATGCGCACGATCAGTGGCGCACGACCAGTGGTCATGCGCAATAAGTCCAGTGGTCGTGCGCAGTATTCCTGCATCGTCGGAGTCTCCCGAGAGGTTCCAGGACACGCACACGACCCCTGTACCAGCATTCTGAGGCAGATAGGCCACCAAAACGTGCACACCACATCCCCGAGATAGGGCTAAAGAATAACAAAAATATAGAAACACAGAAAGCACACAGAAACGGGCCTACAGTGCACTTTAATTGTGAAATAGGTACATAAGCACATATAAGCAATAAAGGCTCTCAAGTGTAGTGCTAAGACGATAAAACTAGCCCAGATGAGTCCAAAAATCAGAATAAAATGTGGACTCATCACCCTTGCACTAAATCGACCGGTTCCACGATGTGGTACTGCAGAGAAGTAGGCACGAAAGAGGGGTTAGGAAATAAATTAGAAGAATGACAAAAAGTAACCTCAATCTTGGGGATGAATCCGGCGTCATCACCCATCGGCGAAATTGTGGGTGGACCTATACAACTGTCTAGGCTGGTGCAAGTATGTACTAGAGCTACATCTACGTCATCCGCACATTGGACTTCTTTACATGGGACTAAGGCAGCAACCTCGGCCAAGAAGATGTCCTCCTCGACTGGATCTGGCATAATGCTACAAACAGCAGCTTCTCCTAGCGAATCAACCTCCACAACAGTGTTTGAAACAGAAAGAATACTATGCAAGGTAGAGGATAGAGGAGTAGTACTAGCAAAAAAAATCAAGCACAGGCTCCTCATAACTAACAGACACCATGCAATATGATATATGTACATCAGGAATAAAAACATCCGTGTCAGGGTTTAGATCAACACTCGTATATGTGCAAATACTAGTATTTCTCCCTTCAAAATCTGAAGGTGGTACTAGTACGTACCTAGATACAGAAGCAGTGCTGCAAGTTGTCACAGTGGAGACAATCCAAACACCCAGTTCATCATCCTCCTCTAACTGTGCCAAGTAAGCAGCACACTCCTTCAAAGAGTGATACCAAATCTGACAAAATAAACACTGCTTATCCGGCTTTGTCTGTACAACGGGTACTGATGCCGAATAAAAGTAGTGCGATAATGGAAGCGCGAAACAATAGCTAATAGTCTTATGTCTAGCATATTGAGTACCAGATGAGGTTGGTGCTCCATATGTAGATCCTTGAGTGTATTGGCTACCATACTCCTTAGGACATCTATCACTTGCATGAGAGATATCTCCACACCAGCGGCAACGGATATTAAAACTTGCCCACATCACAGAGATCACAAATTTCCAGAATTAAGCTACCTTGCATTGATTATCAATAAAAATCTAACAATTCTAACCGATATAAAAAGCAAAAATAGACTGGGATAAAAAATTTTCGAAAAAAAGCAAATATGTCATTACTCTCATAACACAACACAAATCAACAATACACCTGCATTCCCCGGCAACGACACCAAAAACTTGATGCGTCGACAAGTGCACCGGTCGCCGTCAAGTAATAATTTGGGAATAGCTTCCCCGAATGTCGATCTCGAGGAAATGCAAGTTGGGTACGTGATAGCGTCGTAGAACGATCATTACTAAGAGTTGAATGAAATAACAAATGGGGTTGGTTTTTTATTCCTAATGCTAACAAAACAAAAAAAAAGAACTAATGCGGGTCGTAAGCACTGCTTTGCTAGGTGGATGGAACTAGTGCATGCCAATATGCTGTGCTTCGTGAGGCGGATGGACGGAGAGCAAGTGATTGATATTTTTGTATCAAGTCCCCGGCAACGTCGCCAAAAACTTGATTGATATTTTTTCATCAAGTCCCCGACAACGGCGCCAAAATCCTGATTGATATTTTTGCATCAAGTCCCCGACAACGGTGCCAAAAATTTGATGCGGGTTAAAACTCCAAAAATTGGTGAGTATTCTCGCGGAGCCCCGGGCGGTTTATTTAAGGAAAAAGGCGGATTTGGTTTTATTTAGAAAACGGGTCACGTGGATTTATTAGTTTGGAAATAAAATGGTTTAGATCGAGTTTTAACGAAAGGAGGCAAGTGAACCTATCATGTGTAGTACAGGATATTCCGGTGTGGAATATCGAGGTCGTATTATTCTCGGGGTCGGGTCGGTTATTTTTACTCTTCCCTGGAGGGGACTATTATTTTACCGATATTTTAACTTGTCGGGTTATATGCTATATATAATAAAAATGACAGAAAATGAAAGCATAAAAGGTGGAGCCGATGAAAAGCTTAGCGCGATAACACCGAATAAAATTTGAACTAAAATAAACTTTTAGTAAAAGGAGATCCTAATTTTCAAATCAATTAAGGCGAAGACTTGGCCGTGGAGGTTCCACTAAAATGAGCTCACTTATCTCTAGGACTATCGCTCACCTGAACATTAAGACTAATCGACCGGGCTCTCATCCGACGAATGATTTCTCTTAATGCATTCATTATGATAAGAACCCCGCTATTGGGTGGGGAACCCAATCCGATAGAGTTTGCGCGCCTCCTCTCTCGAGGGTTAGTGTTGAACTCTCTTTACCAAGGGGCGATCGATCCATACACACGGCCTCTCGGCTAGCTAGCGTATGGACTATGGAAATAGGGCCCACACATCGATATGTGAACTACGCGTCGTAAACCCTAGGCAAACCTTAAGTAATTTTAATTAATAAGAAAAATAGGACCTTTAATTATTTAAAGCTATTTTATTTGTCCCAATGCTCCTCGATACTGAGGGCTAAGAACGGTTGGCCACTCATTGAAATTGGGACGGCAGGCGGTGAAAGCAATAGAATAAAGCAGTAAATGAAAGCGATAAAATGAAAGCAGGAAAATAAAGCAGGAAATAAAGCAGTAAATTGCAAGTCCTACTCAAACGAGTAGGACTGAAATGAAAGCAGAAAATGCGAGTCCTGGATCAAATGAGTGGGTGGGAGAAATGAAAGCGAGTCCTACTCAAACGAGTAGGAGGATATAAATGCAACGCACACACACACTCGATAGAAATTAAAACTCACGCACACACTTGACATGAAATGAAACACTCGCACACAATAGAATATAAAAAATCACACACTCTACTGCAAAGGAAATCTCACACACTCTACTGGAAAGGAAATAAAACACTGCGCCATTTATCTCTTAACGTGTAGGCAGAAATAAATGCGCACACATAAAAGAATTGTAAAAAACTAAGTTACCGAAAAATTAAAATAACTACATTTCTACCGCTAGAATGCGGTAGAAATGCATAAAAAGCTAAAATAAAAATTAAACGAGCAATTGTGTTTGCAAATAAACGCAAAAATTCAAGTGCTCGAAAAATTAAAAGGAATACATTTCTACCGCTAGAATGCGGTTAGAAATGCGTAAAAAAAAGACGAAAAATTTAAAAGAGCAAAAGTTTTAAAACAAAAATTAAAATGCTCGAAAAATTATAACAACTATATTATCATTCCAATAACTACATAAAAGTTGTTAACAAGTGAAAATAAAATGAAAAGAACTAAAAAGTTTTACCACATAAACAGAAAAGTCTAAGGTAAAAAAAATGAAAACAATTTGAAATCGCTTTTACGGATCTATAGGAATGAAAAAGAAAGCTATCAAAACCTAAGTATAACCAAAACTAAGTAAAAATAACTAAACATAAAAACATGAAAATTAATCTCATACACACACACACACATAAAAAGAGCGAAAACAAAAGTTAAAACAAAAGAAAAAAATAAGATTACATAAGAGTGCCCACATTGATAAAATCCAAACCCATAGAAAGAGTGAAAATCGACAAATTTTATTAATCAAAGTAGGAGATTACAAAGCTAAGAAAATAAAGGAGAGGGGGAGAAATTCCCTTACATAGCATTTAGAATTCATCTCAGCAGCATAACCCTATACAAAATGGAACCAAAAAGTGGAACAGGATTACACGCAGCAGCTCTGAATTTATAGACAAAAAATTTCATGGGACACGCCCTCTGACACGGGCTTGTCAGGGAGCATGTCAGCACTATTCATCGATTCGATCCGGCGAGGTGATGACTTAGTTGACTTCGGGCTGGACACGTGTCGGTCACGTGGCGGTCACGCCCAGGTCACGGGCGTGACTGTGGGCGTGTCGAGGAGCTGGATCTGGGCGCGGGTTGAGTCGAAAAGTCGCCGGTGCGGTCTTGTCAGCCAGGTGGAGGAGTACATGCCTGTGTGGCATCTTGACACGGGCGTGTTGTGTCGGGTCGACGAATGTTGAATGCGGTTTCGTCGAGCTGGAAGCTTTGATCGTAGATCCGGAATGACACGGGCGTGTCAAATCATTAGACATGGGCGTGTTGGATCGGTCGACAATCGTCGAGCGCAAAACATCGAGCGCGGTTTTGTCGAGCTTGAGTGTCACGACCATGGTCACGGGGCGTGTCAAATGACACGGGCGTGACCCCGGGCATGTCAAGCTTTTTTCATCAAAAATAACTGATTTCACGTGATTTGAACTGTCACGCCCTGGTCACGAGCGTGACCAACAGTACACGGGCGTGACCCATACAAAATTTGACAATATCCTGGAAAATTCAGGAAACAAAAATAAAGCTAATTAGAATAAATTTTACAAAAAAGAAACATTTTATTGGACAAAATTAAGTTAAAATAACAAAAATAAATGAAAATGACTTAATTAATGTACATAAAATGCGTATATTTACAATTCATCAAATATTCTCATACTTATGCTTTTGCTTTTCTAGAGCAAAAGTTGGAGATAAACTTATAAGAAATTAAAGAAATCCTAAGTTTAGCTACCGCCTGAATTAATTAAAAGTAAGATCAAAATAAACATTCGGGGTACTAGATTTAAATCATAAACTATGCAAATGTTATAAATAGAGGAAGGGTTTTAAAAAAAAGACTTCGAGATAAAATAAAATAGAGTGCAAAAATTTATTTTTGTTAATTTAAGAAAGATGGATTGAAATTATATTAAAAAACTTTAGCTTAAAATATGTTAAAGGAAATAATGCAATTTAAAATTATGCTCTCAAAAATAATTAAAATTAATTCTAGAATGATTGAAATAGGATAAATGGTTTGGTGGTTTATGAACTGGGCTTTGTAATTTTAGAGGCGAGGGTATATTTTTTCTCGAACCTATATATTTTTTTTTCTTTTGAATAATTAGGAAAATGAAATCTTATTTTCCTAACATATAACATTTTTTTTTCTTTCTTCATAAATAATAAATAACCCAATGTATATGTATAGGAGTAATGAATTTAATCTCTTACTCCGTAACATATAATCTTTTTAAATATTGAGTGCCTATGTTTTCGGAACGAAATCTTATTTCCCTTGACATAGGATCGTTTTAGGGATGAAATAGGGGTAAGCATATCAAGTAAGACATGAAAAAAGGAGGTGGGTTTATTTTTTCAAAAAGAAAACTAGATTTTAAAAAAAATGTTTTGAGAACAACCTTTTTAAAATGAACGTTCCGATATTTCTAAAAGCATGAAGTAGAAATAATTGAAATCAATGGTTGTTATTTTTTAACATAAAAGACGAGCTTCTATTTATAAAAATTAGAAGTGCTGGTGATAAACAAGTTTCTTATTATAAGGAAAAGACATAAAAAAATTCTTTAAAATTTAACCCCAGACACTTAAATCTATCGAACTTTAATTACTAAACGAATAGTAAACAAAGAATAAGTAAATTTCGCATATAAATTAACTCAAAACTAGATTTTTGAAAAGCAAAAAGGGTTAAGATATGGTATATTCGATTTTATTTTGTTACATAATTTAACAAAATATATTTTGGAATTTTTAGAGATTTTATCTTTTTTGATTTTTTGATTATTATCTTTTTTGTGAATTTTTAAAGGTGTTTATATCTTTTTTTTTGTATTTTGAATTTTCTAAAAATTTTTTGATATTTGTTTTTTTGTAGTTTTAAGTTTTGATTTTTTTTTAAGTTTTTAATTTTTTAACTTGAAGGCCCGCGAACAGAATCTTATTTAGGTGGTTGGTTCAATTAGTCGAACATCTCGGGCTTGCTAAAAAGCGAGTTGTTAACGAGTTATTTACAAGAATGAGAAAAGAAGGAAGTGTTTATTTACGAAAAAGAGGGGGGAAAGAGAGAGATTTTTACAAAGAAAAGAAGGGGGGAAGAGACTTTTTTTACAAAAAATGTTCAAAGTAAAAAACAACAATTTGTTGGAATTTTTTGTGTTTTTATGAACTTTTTTTTTGAGTTTTTGATTTTTTTTGTAATGTTTTTGTATTTTTGATGATTTTTTTGTTATGACAGAATATAAAAGTGCAGAAATGAAAAAAAATAAGAAAACACCCACATACTTAAACACAACATTGTCCCCAATATTGCAATCTAATTATGTGGAACGAATAATATACAAAATATAGTATATACAAAATGAAAAATGGAGGGTAGAAGCTTCCCTTAGACGAGTTTGGGGAGGCTCGAGTTGAAGCCCTGCATTATTTTAGAAGAAGTAGCAACAATATAACAGAGAAAAAATAAAACGAAAATATAAACTCGGCTTAAAGATTGTGGGTGCTAGGGGCAAGTGTAGGTGACTCGTAGTAGCTAACGTCTTAGCTACATAAGCGTGTACAGGAAGGCGATCCCTTAGCGAGCACAATAGCACGAAGCGCGCCGAAGCAAAATAAAATAAGTTAAAATAAAATATATACACTTTTAATAACAAATTATTTTTTTGTGTTTTTAAGTTGGTTTTTTTTTATTTTTTTGTTGGTTTTTAGGTAGTTTTTTTAGTTGGTTTTTTTTTGTTTTTGTGGTTTTGTAATAATTGTTTTTAGGTTTGTAGTTAGTTTTTTTTAGTTTTTTTTGGTATATAGTTTTTTTTTCCATAAAACAAAATGAAATTTATTTCGTTGAGTTTTTTTTTTAGATTTTGTTTTTGTGTTTTTAGAGGGTTTTCGATTTCTTTTATGGGTTTTTTCAAATTTTTTAGTTTTATAATTTTATAGTTTTTAATTTTTAATTAATTAATTGTTTTTTTAACATTTTTTTTCTTGGTTTTATAATAAATATATATGAAATACTAAGTATAAAATAAACTCCTTTTTTGTAAGTTTTTTAAAGTAGGTTTAGTATTAATATTATTAATATTATTCGTAGAAGTAAAATTTTTTTGTTGTTGGTTAACCATTTATATATATATAAGTAAAATTAATAGATTTCCAGGGTTCAAAATAACGACTCGAAAAATCCCCGACAACGACGCCAAAAACTTGATTGATATTTTTGCATCAAGTACCCGGCAACGGCGCCGAAAAACTTGATTGATATTTTTTTGAATCAAGTCCCCGACAACGGCGCCAAAAACTTGATTGATATTTCTGCATCAAATCCCCGGCTATAGCCCTGAGCGGTTTGTTTAAGAAAAAAGGCGAATTTGGTTTTATTTAGAAAATGGGGCGCGTTGATTTATTAGTTTGGATATAAAATGAATTAGATCAAGTTTTAACGAAAGGAGGAAAGTGCACCTATCATGTGTAGTACAGGATATTACGGTGTGGAATATCGAGGTCGTATTGTTCTCAGGGTCGGGTCAATTATTTCTACTCTTTCCTGAAGGGGACTATTATTTTACCGATATTTTAACTTGTCGGGTTATATGTTATATATAATAAAAATGACAGAAAATGAAAGCATAAAAGGTGGAGCCGATGAAAAGCTTAGCGCGACAGCACCGAATAAAATTTGAACTAAAACAAACTTTAAATGAAAAGAGATCCTAATTTTCAAATCAATTAAGGCGGAGACTTGGCCGTGGAGGTTACACTAAAATGATCTCATTTATCTCTAGGACTATCGCTCACCTGAACATTAAGACTATTCGACCGGGCTCTCGTCCGACGAAGGATTTCTCTTAATGCACGCATTATGCTAAGAACCCCGCTATTGTGTGGGGAACCCAATTAGGTAGAGTTTGCATGCCTCCTCTCTCGAGGGTTAGTGCAGAACTCTATTTACCAAGTGGCGATCGGTCCATACGCACGGCCTCTCGGCTAGCTAGCATATGGACTACAGAAATAGGGCCCACACATCTATATGTGGTCCTACGCGTCGTAAACCCTAGAAAAACCTTAAGTAATTTTAATTAATAAGAAAAACAGTATTTTTAATTATTTAAAGCTATTTTGTTTGTCCCTATGCTCTTCGATACTGAGGGCTAAGAACAGTTAGCCACTCATCGGAATGGGGACGACAGGCGGTGAAAGCAATAAAATAAAGCAGTAAATGAAAGCGATAAAATGAAAGTAGGAAAATAAAGCAGGAAATAAAGTAGTAAATTGCAAGTCCTACTCAATCGAGTATGACTGAAATGAAAGAAGAAAATGCGAGTCCCGGCTCAAATGAGTGGGCGGGAGAAATGAAAGCTTGTCCTACTCAAACAAGTAGGAGGAAATAAATGCAACACACGCACACACTCGATAGAAATTAAAACTCACGCACACACTTGACATGAAATGAAACACACGCACACAACAGAATATAAAAACTCACACACTCTACTGGAAAGGAAATCTCACACACTCTACTGGAAAGGAAATAAAACACTGCGCCATTTAACTTTTAACGAGTAGGCGGAAATAAATGCGGACACATAAAAAAATTGCAAAAAACTAAGTTACCAAAAAAATTAAAATAACAACATTTGTACCGCTAGAATGCGGTAGAAATGCATAAAAAACTAAAATAAAAATTAAACGAGCAATTGGGTTTGCAAATAAACGTAAAAACACGAGTGCTCGAAAAATTAAAAGGAATACATTTCTACCGCTAGAATGCGGTAGAAATGCGTAAAAAGAAGACGAAAAATTTAAAAGAGCAAAAGTTTTAAAACAAAAATTGAAATGCTCGAAAAATTAAAACAACTATATTATCATTCCTATAACTCCGTAAAAGTTATTAAAAAGTGAAAATAAAATGAAAAGAACAAAACAGTTTTACCACATAAAAAGAAAAATCTAAGGTAAAAAAAATGAAAACACTTTGAAATCGTTTTTACGGATCTATAGGAATGAAATAGAAAGCTATCAAAACCTATGTCTAACCAAAACTAAGTAAAAATAACTAAACATAAAAACATGAAAATTAATCTCATACACACACACACACACATAAAAACACCGAAAACAAAAGTTAAAACAAAAGAAAAAAATAAGATTGCATAAGAGTGCCCACATAGATGAAATCCAAACCCATAGAAAGAGTGAAAATCGACAAATTTTATTAATCAAAGTAGGAGATTACAAAGCTTAGAAAATAAAGGAGAGGGGGAGAAATTCCCTAACATAACATTTGGAATTCATCTCAGCAGCATAACCCTATACAAAATGAACCAAAAAGTGGAACAGGATTACAAGCAGCAGCTCTGAATTTATAGACAAAAAATTTCATGGGACACGCCCTCTAACACGTGCGTGTCAGGGGGCGTGTCAACACTATTCATCGATTTGATCCGGCGAGGTGACGACTTAGTTGACTTCGGGCTGGACACGTGTCGGTCATGTGGCGGTCATGCCCCAGGTCACAGGCGTGACTGTGGGCGTGTCAGGGAGGTGGATCTGGGCGCGGGTCACGTCAAAAAGTCACCGGCGCGGTCTTATCGGCCAGGTAGAGGAGTACATGCCCGTGTGGCATCTTGACACGGTCGTGTCGGGTCGGGTCGACGAACGTTGAATGCGGTTTCGTCGAGCTGGAAGCTTGATTGTCGATCGGGAATGACACGGGCGTGTCAGATCATTGGACACGGGCGTGTTGGATCGGTCGACAATCGTCGAGCACAAAACTTCGAGCGTAATTTTGTCGAGCTTGAGTGTCACGGCCATGGTCACGGGGCGTGTCAAATGACAGAGGCGTGACCCCGGGCGTGTCAAGCTTTTTTCATCAAAAATTGCTAATTTCATGGGATTTGAACTGTCACGGCCTAGTCACGGGCGTGACCAACAGTACACGGGCGTGACCCATGCAAAATTTAACAATTTCCTGAAAAATTTAGGAAACAAAAATAAAGCTAAGTTAGAATAAATTTTACAAAAAAGAAACATTTTATTGGACAAAATTAAGTAAAAATAACAAAAATAAATGAAAATGACTTAATTAATGTATATAAAATGCATATATTTACAATTCATCAACAAGCGAATGGAATGAACACACGTGTGGAGAGTGAGGGTCGCAATCACCTCCTAACCACCAACACTAGCCTTTACTAGAGTGGTTTTAGTGTGTAAGTGGAGTGGATGTGAATGGAGGCGAGTGCATCATAGCTAACAAAAGAGGATGTAATTAACCCAAGCAAACTTCATTCATACACAAATAAAAGCAAGTTAAGGTTCATTACAAGATTTAGAGTACAATCTATTATGGAGAAGAGGTAGAATAAACTGAAAGCAGGAAACCCTAGCCGTGGTTCTTGGCCGGAGTGGTTGGTTGTCAGTCCACTTCATGACTCTGACCATGGTTGCTTCCGGAGGCAAATGGGTTGTCAATCCACTTGTCTTCCTCCATCTTCTTCCCTTTCCTTCAATTCTTTCTCCCTTTTACCCAAATGAGTTGTATCGGAAGATCTCTGTTGCACACTGCTGGTGTCCGAAAACTCTCTGATCGGTTGAATATGGCTTTGGATCGCCGAGAAAGCTTCCCGGAGGGTGGAGACGAGTGGAGGACCTGCGAGGATGAGATACTACACTTCACACGCAGCAGTAGGATGGGAAATGAAAGTGATGATACCCTAATTCTCAGTGCACGAGTTTAAATACTGCAGCAAAAAAATACAGCGTACGATCAGTGGCGCACAAACAGAGGTCGTGCGCACTAGATCCACTAATCGTGCGATTAACAGTGGCAGAACTCGAGAAAAATAGAATAAATGCGAACGAGTAGTGGAGCATGACCAGAGGTCATGGGCACTATGTCCAATGTTCGTGCGATTGCCCAGATCCTGCGTGGTATTCCTGTATCGTTTGGGTCGTGCGCTATAGATCCAATGATCGTGCGTAGTATTCTTGTACCATTTGGGGTTCGATGAACAGACAGCGCACGACCAGCGGTCTTGCGCTAAGGAGTCCATTGACCGTGTGCATGTAAAAACACACGATCAGTGGCCCTTAGGCGGAAAACATTCCCAAAAGATCCCAGAACAATCACACAGCCCTTGTACCTACATCAAAAACAAAAGGGCCACCGAAATGGACATTCCACATTCTCTCGACACAGAACAACACCAAGTAGGGAAAAAGTATAAAAAATACTCAATCACACTGAAAATGGGCCAAAAGTGCACATAACATGGGATTGACATAATAATAAATAGGAACAATTATGGATCTAAAGTGTAGTGCATCAACGATAAAACTAGCCCAGATGAGTCCAAAAATATGTATATAACTTGGACTCATCAATAGCAAAACTTTGCCAACGGTGTTTAACAGCAGTATCCCTTCCTCATTCATGTATTTCCTCTTAACGGCCATGGTCCCTCTGGGTAGTCTACAAAACAATAGAGCTCTAGAGAAATCATATTCGTCTAGGTAATCAGTGTCTACACAGACTTGAAGACACAAATACCTGGACGATAGAAAGGCTTTCACCTCTACCATGTATTTCTGTATCATGCTCTTAATAACTGAATCTTTATATCTGATCTTGGCATGCTGGAAAAACTCAAGAACTTCCTTGTCCATAACTTTGTAGGGATGTTCTAGAACAAAGGACAGTCCTGCAGTCTCCAACATAAGAATTACGTTCCTGAATTCATCTAAAGCATGAGCAAACCCTTTCCTGACCAATTCACTTCACCCTAGCAAGCCATTAGGGGTTCTAGGAACCATAAAGAAGATAAAATCTGGACTTTTGAAGAAAATTTCTTTGTAGCTCTGAAAACATGACTTTGTCGGAATCGACGGCTTTTGATTTCCGGGAATTCATCGCAGTTTGAAATCGTCGAGACAAATTTGTATCACTATCTCCTAGGGCTTGAAAAGATTTGAAAACCCTAGCCGAGGGAGAAGAAGCACGCGCTCTGTAAAAATTTTCGACAGGAATGACAACTTTCGCGCGGGAGCCAAAAGGTCAATTTTCTAATATCGGCGAATATCGACGAAATGAACTTTGCCGCTACCCCTGTTTATATATATATATAGGTATATATATAGGTATGTATATATATATATATATATATGATTTTCAAATTAACTTAGAAGCCATGTACCTTATTTGTCATCGGTTCTTCGAATCCAAAATAGTAATAAAGAAATTTCCTTGCAAGTTAAGTTCGGCGAGAGTCCATAGATATCCAACAAATTGATGACACTCCTATCAGAAATATGTCGAATTTTCCTTAGAAAATTCTTCTGCCATCCTAAGTTAATTCCCGAGTGAATTCCTGCTTGCTTAGCCTTATTCACGACTCCATCTTTAGCAAGCCTAGTTCCATTTTGAAGAACGAAAACATGGCCTTGTCTAGAGGCTTCGTGAATATATCTGCAACATGTTTGTCCGTCGAGACATAGCTGAGGGCTATGTCCTTGTTCTTCACATGCTCGCGGATGATTTGATAGCACACCTCGATGTGCTTTCTCTGGCTCTGAGTGACTGGATTGTTTCTGATTGTAGTTGTGCTGGAGGAGTCACAATACATTGGAATTTCTCTGAACTTTAAATTTTAATCTTCTAGATGATTCCTTATCCATAGAAGCTGTGATCAACAACTACCCGCAGAGATATACTATGACTCAGAGGTAGAAGTTGCCACACAATTCTGCTTCTTACTACATGAGATAAGCCGTCTTCCGAGAAATTGACAAGTCCCGGAAGTGCTTTTCCTTTCATCCCTGCTCCCTACAAAGTTGGCTTCTGAAAACCCATAAGCTCGACATTATTATTTCTTGGGTACCATATGCCAAGATTTAGTATACCCTTAAGGTATCTTAATATCCGCTTTACAGCGACGTTATGAGATCTCTTAGTGTTCACAAGAAATCTAGTGCATACACATGTTGAGAATATTATATCTGGTCGACTGACAGTCAGGTAGAGCAATAATCCAATTATGCTTCTGTACTTTATTTCTTCAAAAGGTTTCCCTATGTCATCCTTATCCAGAAATGCAGTTGAACCCATTGGAGTCCTCATAGAGGTTATATTCTCTATTCCGAATTTCTTAAGAAGTTCCTTGGTGAACTTCGTTTAAGAGATGAAAGTTTCTTCTTCAGATTGCTTCACCTGAAGTCCTAAGAAATACTTTAGCTCTCCCATACTGCTCAATTCAAACTTCTCTTGCATAAGTTTAGAAAACTTTTTGAAAAGGTTGTCTTCCGTAGAGCCAAAAATAATATCATCGACATAGATTTGTACTAGCAGAATATTGTCTTTCACTTCCCTAAAAAATAATATCTTGTCTATCTTTCCCCTTGTGAACTTGTTCTCAAGAAGAACGATCGACAACGTCTCATACCATGCTCGGGGAGCTTGCTTTAAATCGTATATATATTTATTTAAAAAGTAAACAAGATCGGGGAATTGAGCATTTACAAAACTTGGGGGTTACGCTACGTAAACTTCCTCTTTCAGATTCCCGTTGAGGAATGCGGACTTCACATCCATTTGGTAGACAGTGAAACCTTTGAGGGTAGCATATGAAAGAAACAACATGATTGCCTCGAGTCGAGCCATCGGAACAAAGGTTTGGTCGAAGTTGATTTCCTCTTCTTGTATGTATCCTTGTTCTACAAGTCTGTCCTTGTTCTTGATGATCACTCCATGTTCGTATAGCATGTTTCTGAATATCCACTTGGTGTCGATTACATTCTATCCCTTTGGCCTTGGTACCATCTCCCAGACTTTGCAACAATCAAATTAATTGAGCACCTCTTACATTTCTAGCATCCAAGAAGCTTCCTTGTTTGCCTCTTCGAACCTCTTCAGCTCAACCTGAGATAGAAAACTTAGATGCAAAATATCATTAGCAGTACCTCATATGTTTATGACGCCGTAGCCTGGATCTCCTATTATTTGATCACATGGATGATCTCTTAGGTGTCTGAACCCTAAATTCCTTGCTCACCCTCTAGCAGGCTCTGCAATATCCGGTGCATCCTCTATAGGTTGTAGCAATTCTTCCTCTAGTGGTTCTTCATCCACCAAGCCTGGATAGATGACCTTGACTGAGCTTGGAGCTTCTTCCTTGAAAGTTTCATCCAAGCTTAGCTGCTTTAACCTGGAACATGCATCTGCATAATAACACTAGACGAGTTGCTATGGAGCATGCTAGTCTCATCAAGTACAACATTTATGGACTCTTTTACCACAAGAGTTTTCTTATTAAAAATCATATATGCCTTACTATGGCTACTATATTCTACAAAAATACCTTCAAAACACTTTTCACTAAACTTTGTGAGGTAATACTTCTCATTATTAAGTACGAAGCATTTACTTCCAAAGATTCTATAATAGGACACAGTCAGTTTTCTGCCCTTCAATAGCTCATATTTGGTTTTATGATACGTTTTGTTGATAAGTGCTCTGTTTTGCACATGACATACTATGTTGACTGCTTCAGCCCAGAACTACTCCAGAAGTGAATCGTCGTTCAACATAGTTGTACATGTTTCAATTAGGGTTTTATTCCTTCTCTCAGCAACTCCATTTTGCTATGGAGTGCGCAAGGAGGAAAACGCATGAAAGATACCTTGACTTTCACAAAATTTTGTCGTGTCACCAAACTCAAACTCTGTTTTATGATCACTTTTGATTTTGACCACTGAACATTCCAATTCATTCTGAATTTGCCGAACAAAATAGGTCAAAGACTCGATGGTGCCTCACATGTGTTTCAGAAAGAACACACAAGTAAAACACGTGTAGTCATCAACAATTACTAATGTGTAGACATTACCTCCAAAGCTGTGAATATGCATATAATCGAATAAGTCCATATGAAGTAAGTATAAACTTCGCGAAGAATCTTTTTCAGTAATACCCTTGAAGGTATCTCGTGTCTTCTTACCCATTTGACAACAATGAAATGGACTCTCTTTAAGGCACTTAATGCCGGGGGCATCACATTGTAAGTTGTGAGAAAATATCATATTAATAGTTTTGAAATTAATATGTGCTTATCACTTGTGTCAATGGTCGCATAGAAATGCACTACTTTTAGCTAGAAAACACCCAAGTGCCTGTTAAGACCGTCTCCAAATTTTCAGATGATTTTATCAAGCACTTGTCCTTACAGAATTCAATTATATAGCCTTTATCACATAGCTGACTTATGCTTATATGATTATGGTGTAATCCTCCAACATAAGCTACGTTTGTGAAAGAGACTATGTCGTTGGAAATCATACCATAACCTTTGGTTGTTCCCCTGTCTAACCTTCCAAAGATTACTTTTGGTCCATTTTTGGCTGGGGTATGCTCAAGTAAAAGTCTTCTTGTCCTGGTCATGCGCCGAAAGCATCCACTGTCCAAATACTAGATCAGATTTTTGGTGGCCTTTGGACATACCTACAAAAACAATTCACTTTACCTTAGGAACCCAAACGTATTTGGGTCCTTGGTTCCTGGTCAGCTTAACACCACTAGGAACATTAACCTTATGAGTTGTTGGTCGTGCATTGCTAACTCGTGGGGTTACATAATTAGCAGGATTGAACCAATAATCCGCGCCAAAATGACCAATTTTTCCGAAGCACCAATAGCCAAACTTGTTGTTCCTCATTTTGAACTCATGCTTTACCTTTTGGAAATGAGGTCTATCAGGGGTAGCATTCTTTGTGGTGGAGGCTTCCATATTGTAGCATAAACAGGAGCTCCCCATCTCTTTAGCCTTAGGCACAACGGATTTAGATTTTGGTGCCTTCTTATTGTTTTGGCCAGGTACATATGGACCATAACTCTTCATCTCAATTTCTTCATAAGTTGCTTTGAACAAGCTGGCACCAAAGTCATGGGGATGGGTCCATCCCAGGCATATTTTCATGGGATCTACATAAGTAGGCCTAGCATGATGACCATAAGACAACTCAAGGTCAAACATATTCGTCTGGAAGATTACCTTCCTAAATGAGGGTTGACCCATGGGTGCCTTCCATTTTTCCTTGGCGCTACCCTTCCTAGTAGCCTTAACCTTTCAAGTTACGTGGCGAAGACCACTACCCTTCTTTTGAGCTGAAGACTCGTTAATGAGAGGGAGAATAGTCTTCGGCTTGGAGAAACTCTCAACGAGTGTTCTCTCCACCGCGAGCCATTCTTCCAGCACATCAAGATATTTTTCCTTCAGACTTAGTATCTCAGTGGACCCCTTGAGTTCCTCTTTCAAGGTGTGGACTTCATATCTGATAGGAAGTATTTTTGCAATTTCTTCCTTCCGATAAGTTTCAACAGTGAAAGATATGGTACCTAAACACCTAGAGGGGGGTGAATAGGTGACCTAAACCTTTTTGAAACTTTGTTGGCAGGAAAACAGTTATCACACAGATTTCTACAGCTAACAGCAATAACACAATATAAACTGCTAATCCACAGCACAACACAGCACATCAGACACACAAATTTATAGTGGTTCCCCAATCTTTGGGTACATCCACTTTCCCCCTTCGCCTATCTAGCAGTGTACTAGATTCGGCCAAACTTCTCCACTATCTCAGAACCCAACTAGGTTCCTACACCTCAGGCCCAAAGCCTTACACTCAGCCACCAAGGCCTACACTCAGCCACCCAGGCCTACACTCAGCCAATTAAGGCCTACACTCAGAGTTCTTCAACTCCTACACTCAGGCAACCAAGCCCTACCCTCAGCCTTTATAATATAGGCTTACAATTCACTCAGATCCAATGGATCCTACAAGTTAAAATTGAATTACAATAACTAACTCTACAACTCAGAAAATAAGAGAGGAGTTGAGAGTTTCTTGAAGAGTTCTTGGAATAACTCAGCTAGATCCAAACTGACTTAGCTTCCTTCAAAGCTTCTTGAGTAGAACTGAATTAGTCTGAATCCTCTGCAGTTGATCCTTGACCTCTGCTTCTTAAGATCCAGATGATTCTGAATCCTTCTTCTCAGCCTTAGTTCCAAAGACTGAATTCTTGATTGGAGCTCTCTCTCTCCAACTTCTTAGATCTGCAGTTGGACTGCCAGATCTTCTTGTGTTGATTCTCTGTGTACCACTTTTCTGATTACTTGAATAATCAGATCAATTACTTCAAATAGCTTCAACAACTTATTAACACCTTATCAACAACAACCACACTTTCTGTAAACAGTCTGTGCCTATTTATAGGCCTTCTTCATGGTAACCGGCTGGTCCGGTTCATAACTGACTTTTGAGATCTCTGACAAGTGCTGTAGACCGGCTGGAACGGCAGCTGTCATGTCATCCAGTCAATTCTTGAAATTCTCTAACTGTCAGATAGTGTCGAGACTTTCTGTTCTTAAGTGTCGACACTTATAGACCAAGTGTCGACACATGTTGTGTAAGTGTCGACACAAGTCTACAAGGTGTCGACACAACTCTTGTATGTCTCGACACAGATTCTTCTTCAAGTGTCGACACTGAAATTAAGTGTCGACACAAGTACTTGATCTTCTGTAACTTGTTGAATTCTTCTAAGTGTCGACACAGCTCCTTTGTGTCGACACATCTTCATGTGTTGAAACTGTCAAGTGTCGACATTGCTTCTTGGTGTCGACACAAGTCTTCAAGTTTGTTTCTTCAGCTGAGTGTCGACACATTCCCTTAGTGTCGACACTTGTACTTAGAATATTTTGTAAACTTTTCTGTTCTTTGCTAAGTGTCGACACAGCTCCTTGTGTCGACACTTTCTTCAAGTGTAGAGTCTTCAACTAAGTGTCGACACATTGTGCTGGGTGTCGACACTTTCTTCAAGTGTTGACTCTTCTGGTTGTGTGTCGACACATTGTGCTGAGTGTCGACACATACTTCAAGTGTTGACTCCTTTGAGTGTGTGTCGACACATTGTGCTGAGTGTCGACACATTCTTCATATGTTGACTCTGCTGATTGAGTGTCGACACATTGTGTTGAGTGTCGACACTTGTCCTTAGTCTCCGCAGAATTTTGCTGAGTGTCGACACAACTCCAAGTGTCGACACTTTCTGATGTAGACTCAGCTCTTCTAGGTGTCGACACTTCTGCTAAGTGTTGACACAGCTTTTCTGCATTCTTCTTCACTGAGTGTCGACACAGCTCCAAGTGTCGACACTTTCTGTCTGGTGTCGACTCTTCTTCTCAGGTGTCGACACAATTACTCCAAGTGTCGACACTGCTTGTCTGGGTGTCGACACAAGCTTTCTCAAGTGTCGACACTTTCCCTCTGGGTGTCGACACATGAACTTAGAAACTTTTAGCTTCAGTCCAATGAATACCTAACCTGCACAAGTAACTCAAACAAACATCAAATACATTATGATGTATATCATTGAGTTAGGTGAGGCTTCTTCAAATCAGGTACATTTGACCAATGTACCCAACAATCTCCCCCTATTTGGAGAAGTCATAACCCTTAGTCAATGATATACACCACTCATAATTAAAAATTAGAGAATGATGTAAAGCAGGTATATGTCAACAGGGTAAACTTAAACATGTAATAAAGCACACATGTATACTCATTAAACATTGCAGAACAAACAAGAAATAGACACATGCTTCTGAACAATCATGAGATATATTTATCAAAAATTGTTCTAACATTGTTTTAATACATTTCCATTGTTTTACAAAAATATTTCATATGTAAAAGATTACAACAATGTTGCTTAGTCTAATCTTAGTCTAGTTCTGATCAGGTTCTTTTATAACTATTCCTTTCCCAGCTTGTACTTTGGCCTTTACAGCAGCAGCAGCAGCATGCTCAGTATCAGCAGTCTTCTTTCCTTTGAGATCTAGCTTATCAGCCTTGATCTTTTGCCTCTCAAAGTAATGATAGGGCTTAGGAAAGTACTTGCTAGGCTCCACAGCTGTAGGAGGTAGCTTTCCTAACTTAGCCTTCCTTCTATACTGGACAATGGCTTCCTGCCTAATCTCATGCTTCCTCCATTCTGCTTCTGAGAACCATTTGTTCCTTTCATGAGCATTGTCCTTGGCTGCTTTCCAGGCTGTGAGAATGATGTTCCTAGAAGTAGGGCTCCACTGTTCAAAATCTGGTTTTTGCTCAGCTAGTTCCCTAAACTTCTTCTTGACAGCCTTGTCTCTTCTTCTTTGTCCAAAGCCTCTTGCATAGCTGCTGTTATAGGTTGAACAACCTTTTCCAGAACAACATTAGACTTTCCAGCAGTTGGACTATACATTGTGCTGACTTATGCATGAACCATGTCAAAATCTGGAGGTGGATAGATCACCTGAGCTACTTCCTGTTGCTCACCTCCAAGATATGCACTTTGAATTCCTGATTCAGCAACATTATCATCATCACACAGGGGAGGATAGCCCAGTGTAGCTCTGATGGAGTTAGATATCCATTTGGCATGGTCAGAGCTAGCTTTGACTAACACCCTCTCCCCCTTTATGACTTCTTGTGCAACATGGTCTCTCACATCATCCTTTTGGAATCTGATCTGACTGTCCAAGTACCTGATGCCATCCTTAAAGTAAGGTCTAAGCTTGGTAAGTTGTTCAGAAATGACCTTCTGTGAATCCTTGATTGCAGTCTTGACAGCAGCAATTTCATCTTGAAAAGCTTTATCAAATTCAGCCTTTGCAGCAGCAGATGATGTTGAAGGTTCAGCAGTCTTATTCTTTAGTTCAGTGACTATAGCATTGTGAGAAGCTGTCAGATTGTCATTCATCCTTAGTTGATTTTCCAGCACATAGCCCTGCTTCAATGCTATATCATCTATTTTTTCCTTTATCTTCTCTTGATGTGTTGCCAGAAACACCACTGCATTTCCACCCTTGTGGAAGCATTCATTCATCTCCTTTTTATTAAGATTCATTTCAAACCTTATTGACTTGATGTCCTGTGCCAGATCAAATTGTAGGGTCTTGTGCCCTTCATCAACATAAGTCTCTATAGCCTTCCTTTGCTCATCCAGCTTGATTTGCAGGGCTACCATTAAGGCACTGTAATCAGGAGATGGAGCTTGTGTGACTAAGGATTGTTTAGCAACAGTTTGTAGAGCCTTCTTGTAGCTCTGACTTCTTCTCTTGAATACAAAGAGTTTCTTCTTTTTAGCTTGTTCAGTCTCATCTTCCTTAGACTCTGAAGTACTGGCTATATTCACCCTGTCCTTAGGGCTTGATGGTTGGTCAGCTTGCACATCAAGTGCTTTCTCACTTTCTTGCCTTATAGGCTCTTCCTGAACTTGTAGTGTCTCCCCCTCAGCAGCAGCACCCTTCTCTTCAGCAGCAGCAACCTTGTCCATGTCAAAATCCTCTTGATCTAAATTCAGAAAGAGGTCTTCCATTGTATATTCAGGAGGTGACTGTGCAGGAGAAGTACTTGGTTCTTCAACTACTTGAGTAGTATCTGGAACATTTTGCACAACAGCAGATGTGTCTTCAAGACCAACATCTGGAGCTTGGCAAGGTAGCTGAGTTTGCTGAGGAACATCAGACAAATCAGCATCTTCAATAAGATATTTTAAAGTGTTTAAGTCAGTGAGTACCTCTTGGATAATGAGGGTGGCTTGCTCACTGTCCAGTGTAGATGGTTCTTCTACACCTGGAAGCTCCCCCTGGCTTGGATCCCTAGGGAGGGGGCTAGTGTGAGGCAGCTCCCCCTGAATCTCAGCCACATCTTGAGCAGCAGGGGTTTTGACTACTGTCTCCTCTTCTTGCTCATCAGGTGTGAACACCACCTGTTCTTCACTTTCAGAACTGCTTGAGGACTCTTGTGCCACAACTGCAGTTTTTCTCTTCTTCCTGGGAGGAGAATCTTTCTTAGAAACTTGCTTCTCTGGGGTAGGTATTTCCTTAGATAGTACTCTTTCCCACCTGGAAAATATCCTCATATCCATCCTTCTCATATGGTTGATCTTGCTACCAGCAGCATTGCTCATTACCTGTGGTATTGTACCAGCCAGGTAGAGACTAAGTATTCTGCCCAGATTGGGCTTCTTCAGACTTTCTTTAATTTTCTCATACACAACCATTGACCAATCTGTTTTTAGATTGAAGATAATTCTAGTCATAACACTGAACATGGAGGCTGACACCCTGTCATGCCCTCCAGTCTTGCTGAGTATAACTTTCCCCACAATTTCAGACAGGAATTTTCCTTGGTTATTCATTCCTTTCCTGTTGAATACAGATCCTATCTTCATCTTAGGATCTAGACCACACCAGGTAAGTGCTTCCCTGGTCTTAGATGTAGTCACTTCCTCTTCTGCTTGAATTTTAGGTAGCTGAAGTACCTTTCTCAGAGTTTTGGGTGAAATCTTGACCTTGGTTCCATGCACTCTTGATTTGATTCTGTAACCTGAGTCATCTACAGAAGCTCCAGTAAGGAATTCAAGAATTTCCTTCTTCCATATTTTGGTTGGTTCGGAAACCAAGTACTCCAATCCAGAATCGGTGACTAGGGTTACCACCGATTTGATTTCTTGATCGCCATCGTCGAACGCGCCACGAACCAGCTCATAGCCTTCATTGACGTTCTCCTCGAGCTTGGGAGCCATTAGGGTTTGTAGAATTAGTCTTTAGAAAAGAGAAATGTCGACACAGTAGTTTGGTCTCGAAACTCTGAAAGCGTGTCGACATACAAAGACAGAATCCTATTTATACCTTTCTGGTTTGAAGACGAACAGGCGGGATGGATTACTAAAGATGTGTCGATACTGGCAATAAGTGTCGACACTGACTTATAATGTCTCGACACTCATGTGTCGACACAAGTTTAGTCAACAGATTTTATGTGTCGACACTTGGTTATATGTCGACACTTGGTTATGTGTCGACACCATACTACTCGACATGTAGTCGAGATGTTACTTAGAAAATTCTGAGTAAAACTTAAGTGTCGACACCTCATTGGATGTGTCGACACCAACTCGACATGTGTCGACACTAACATTCTGAAGTGTCGACACCAACTTCCTAGATGTGTCGACACCATTTTCCTGAAGTGTCGACACTTACTATTCTGTGTCGACATAGACTTGTCTATGTGTCGACACCTATTTACTTAGCCAATTTTTAGTTCTGTAAACTTAGTCTAAGTTTATCATACCTAGTTCAATTTTGAACCTATTGAACTTAGCTTCTTCTAAGGGCTTAGTAAACATATCAGCTATCTGATTATCAGTTTTAACATATTCAAGTGCAATATCATTTCTTTCTACATGCTCCCTAAGAAAGTGATATTTAATCTCAATATGTTTAGTTCTACTATGTGATACAGGATTATTAGCTATTGAAATAGCACTTGTAGAATCACAGAAAAGTGGAGTTCTACTAACCTGAAATCCATAGTCTTCTAGCTGATGTTGAATCCACAGAAGTTGAGCACAGCAACTTCCTGCAGCTACATATTCTGACTCAGCTGTGGAGATAGCCACACTAGTTTGCTTCTTACTACTCCATGAAATGAGTCTTCCACCTAGGAATTGACAGGATCCAGTAGTGCTCTTTCTATCTTCTTTGCATCCTGCAAAGTCTGCATCTGAATAGCCTGTTAGATCAAAATCTCCATTCCTAGGGTACCAGAGACCTAGATAAGGTGTGCCCTTTAGATATCTCAAAATTCTCTTGACTGTAGTCAAGTGAGACTCTTTAGGGCAGGCTTGATACCTGGCACAAACACATGTAGCATACATAATGTCAGGCCTACTTGCAGTCAAGTATAGTAAGGAGCCAACTATCCCTCTATATAAGGTTTCATCTACAGGTTTCCCTGCATCATCCTTGCTAAGAGACATACTTGACCCCATAGGAGTCTTCATGGTACTGGATGAATCCATACCATATTTCCTTATGAGTTCTAGGGTGAACTTGGACTGACATATGGATAGACCACTTACAGTCTGTTTAACTTGGAGACCCAAGAAAAACTTCAGTTCTCCCATACTACTCATCTCAAATTGACTTTGCATAAGCTTTGCAAACTTTTTGCAAAGACTACTTTCAGTAGACCCAAATATAATGTCATCTACATATATTTGGACAAGTATTACTTTGCCTCTAGATTCCCTAAGGAATAGAGTCTTATCTATTTTCCCCCTTGAGAACTTGTTCTCAATGAGGAAACTAGATAGGGTTCTCATACCAAGCTCTAGGAGCTTGTTTTAACCCATATAATGCTTTCCTAAGTCTATAGACATAATGAGGTTGAGTTGGATCAACAAAACCTGATGGCTGCTCCACATAGACTTCTTCCTTAAGATTACCATTTAAGAATGCTGACTTGACATCCATCTGGTAAACCTTGAATCCTTGATAGGTTGCATAGGCCAAGAACATCCTTATGGCCTCCAGTCTGGCTACTGGGGCAAAGGTTTGATCAAAATCAATACCTTCTTCTTGCCTATATCCTTTTGCAACCAGTCTTGCTTTATTCTTAATGATGACCCCTTGTTCATCTAACTTATTTCTGTAGATCCACTTAGTTCCTATAACATTGTGGTCTTTAGGTTTAGGAACCAGTTCCCAAACCTTGCACCTTTTGAACTGATTAAGTTCTTCTTGCATAGCTTCAGTCCACTGTGGATCTTGTATAGCTTCTTCAAATTTCTTTGGTTCTATTTGAGACAGAAAACTTGAATATACTACAGCATTCTGATTTCTGCTCCTTGTCTGGACACCTTGTCTTGGATCTCCAATAATCAGCTCTACTGGATGATCTCTTAGATGCCTGTTGGCTGGAGGCATTCTTACTTCTGGTTGTACTTCTACAGCATCTTCATCATGCTGAGTTCCTTGTATTTCTTCAGCTCCTGGTACATGTAGTTCTCCCCCTGGACATAAGCCATCTTCTTCTACTTGCTGTCTTGCAGCATGTACATCTTCTATGGTTAGCTTGTCCATCTTCTTAGTAAGACCTGTGGGGCTGCACACACTACTAGACAACTCATTGTTAATAAGTTTTGTCTCATCAAAAACTACATGCACAGACTCCTCTACAACTTGTGTAGTCAAGTTGTAGACTCTATAAGCCTTACTATTATTGCTGTACCCAACAAACACTCCCTCTTGGGACTTGGCAGCAAACTTAGTTAAGTAAGACTTTCCATTGTTAAGTATGAAGCATTTGCAACCAAAAATCCTGAAATAGGATAGGTTTGGTTTCCTGCCTTTCACAACTTCATAGGGGGTCTTATTTAACCTTTTAGTGATGGTAGCCCTATTTATCACATGGCATGCAGTGTTAACTGCTTCAGCCCAGAAATACTCAGGCAGTGATGTATCACTAAGTAGGGTTCTACCAGCCTCTATCAAGGTTCTATTCTTCCTCTCAGCAATGCCATTTTGCTGAGGTGTTCTAGGTGAAGAGAATTCTTGAAATATCCCAAAGTCTTCACATAGTTTTGTCATGCTTTCAGATTGAAACTCAGTACCATGGTCACTTCTAATTTTGACCACAGTACTATTTAGTTCATTCTGAATTTGCTTGACAAAGCTGTAGAAGACACTAGGTGTTTCAGATTTCTGCCTTAAGAAGAACACCCAGGAAAACCTTGAGTAGTCATCAACAACTACAAAGGTATAGACCTTCCTACCTAAGCTGTGAACTGGCATTGGACCAAAGAGATCCATATGCAAGAGGTATAAGCACCTCACAGCATCTTTGTTCTCAATGCTTTTAAAGGTGGATTTGGTCTGCTTGCCCTTTTGACAAGCTGAGCAAATGCCATCTTTAACACACTTAACTTGAGGACCATTCCTCACTAACTCTTTGCTAAAGAGTTTGCTAATAGTCTTGTAGTTAAGATGAGCTAGCCTCTTGTGCCACTTGACACAATGAGAGACTGTCTCATCAGCTACAAGACAAACAGGAGAACCATTGTTCTCAATCATGATGTCTAGACAGTAGACATTCCTCTTTCTATATCCTGTCAAAATGATCTCTTGATCACTTGACCTCTTGATATGACAACCATTTTTAACAAATGAGATGTCATACCCTACATCACTTAACTGACTTATACTTATAAGGTTGTGTTTCAACCCTTTAACATAAGCCACTTGAGTAATGGTAACAAGGTTTGAAGAAATGTTACCAAACCCTTTGATGATTCCTTTTTCAGAACCACCAAAGGTCACTTTAGGACCATTTTTGATTGGAATGTAGTCCTTCAGTAGTCCCCTTGTTCCAGTCATATGTCTGGAACATCCACTATCCAAGTACCATGTTGGGGTATGGCCACTTGGATTCACCTGCAAAACAAATTAATGAACCTTAGAACCCAAAGTAAACTTGGGTCCTTGGTGATTGTTAGTTTGCAACATGACATAGCTACCTACTGGCTTTCCACCAGGTAGCTTGCTACTCCCATTGGCACTTGCATTGTGCCAACAGTCCAAGGCAAAGTGGCCAACTTTGCCACAGCACCAGCATTCAAACTTGTTGTACCTTTGCTTAGGTACAGACTTGGCTGTCTTGACTACAACAGGCTTATTGAATGTTGGGGCTTTGCCCTTGGACTTGGACTGATCCTGAACAGTCCTAGCTGGTTTAATAAAACCCAATCCAGCCTTTCCTTTATGATGAACAAATTCATCAATCAAGGGTAGCACTGATTTAGGTTTTGAAAACCTAGCAACTAGCTCTCTTTCCTTCTGAAGATTGATCTCCAGTCTCTTAATTTGATCATTTTTATAGGTGATAGTTCCCATCTGAATCACAGTAATGTGTTTCAGCCTGGCTACCTCATTGAGCTTTTGATCAAATTTCTTCTCAAAATCTGTTGCAGCTGCCTTGAGATCAGCAATCTCCTTTGCCTGACTTTTGGCTAGGGTCTTGCTTTTCTTATAGGCTTGCAACAGTACTTTATATTCATCTAAGAGCTGATGAATATCTCCCTCAGATTCAGAAACACTTCCATCACTTGATGAAGATGAATCTGACTCTGAACTAGAACTGGAATCTGAACTTTGAGTTGGACTTTGTACCTGACTAGGTCCTGGCTGCTCCAGGATTTTGGTACTTTCAGTCAATGCCATCAGTCCTTGGCACTGACACTCTTCTTGTTCATAGATTGATTCCATGATCTGCATAAACTCTTCTTCTTCTTCAGCAAATAGCCCTATGTAGGCTTCAGCATCTGTCTCAGTGTCTGAAGAAGAAATGTCTGAAAGAGTCTTCTCATTCTTTGCAACAAAGGACTTCTCCTTCTTTCCTTTGAAGTGAGTCTTCTTTTTGTCACTGGATTCTTTTCTTCTCTCAGGACAATCTGCAATAACATGACCCTGTCTATTGCAGCAGTAACACACTATCTTAGACCCAGTTGCCTTGCTAGTCTTTGTCTTTTTCTTGTCCTTCTTTGAAGGCTTCTTCTCCTGATACTGGACTTCTTTCCCTTTGGAAAATGAAGGTCTGGACCTCCACTGTTTCTTCTTCAGGAATTTCTGAAAATGTCTGGTGAATGCAGCAAAGTCTTCATCACTTTCACTGCTTGTAGACTTTGTGCTAACAGACTCATCAGATTCTGATTCAACTACCTCTGGAGGAGGAGTTGATGACTTAGTCCTGCCCTTTCTAGGTACTTCTGACTTGAAGGCAACAGTCCTTTCCCTGTGCTCAGTCCTTGTTGATTTTTCCTCCTCTTTTCTCACTGACAGCTGCATCTCATAAGACAACAACTTCCCAAACAGTGTGGGAGGAGGAATTTCTCCCAACTTTGCCATTTCTCTGATGGCACAGATCTTGGTGTCCCAATCTTTGGTTAGGGACCTTAAGAACTTATCATTCAATTCATAGTTAGTGAACTCTCTTCCATAGGACATGAGTTCATTAACAATTCTATAGAACTTCTTGTAGCATTCAGTGATGCTATCTCCTCTTCCTTGCCTAAAGCTCTCATACTCTTGATTAAGCAAGGACTTCCTATCTTGCCTAACTTCTTCAGAACCTTCCATATAGACAATGAGAGTATCCCACATCTCTTTTGCTGTTTTACAGTGAATTAAGTTCTGAAAAGTGGCATCATCAATGGCACTTACTACAATGTTTTGTGCCCTCTTGTCCATAGTGGCTAGGACAATTTCATCCTTAGTCATCTCAGAGAAATCCTTTGGAGTTCTCTGTGTAGCATCCAAAACTGAAACCTTCATGGGCACATATGGCCCCTCTTTGACTGTGATGTAGATTCTAGGGTCAGAGGCCTCCATGAATAGCCTAACCCTTTCTTTCCAGATCCCAAAGATCTCTTTTCTGCATATGGGCAGTTTCATTGAACCCAATTCCTTGTGATTCTCTGAATAACCCATGTTTCTTGATTTTCTTGAAACTGTGTTCTGACTTACACTGAATCTGCCAAACTGGATCTCCTCAGACAGTTAGTCCTTTTTGAGGAACCTCCCTCTGATACCACTTGAAAGATATGGTACCTAAACACCTAGAGGGGGGGGGTGAATAGGTGACCTAAACCTTTTTGAAACTTTGTTGGCAGCAAAACAGTTATCACACAGATTTCTACAGCTAACAGCAATAACACAATATAAACTGCTAATCCACAGCACAACACAGCACAGCAGACACACAAATTTATAGTGGTTCCCCAATCTTTGGGTACATCCACTTTCCCCCTTCGCCTATCTAGCAGTGTACTAGATTCGGCCAAACTTCTCCACTATCTCAGAACCCAACTAGGTTCCTACACCTCAGGCCCAAAGCCTTACACTCAGCCACCAAGGCCTACACTCAGCCACCCAGGCCTACACTCAGCCAATTAAGGCCTACACTCAGAGTTCTTCAACTCCTACACTCAGGCAACCAAGCCCTACCCTCAGCCTTTATAATATAGGCTTACAATTCACTCAGATCCAATGGATCCTACAAGTTAAAATTGAATTACAATAACTAACTCTACAACTCAGAAAATAAGAGAGGAGTTGAGAGTTTCTTGAAGAGTTCTTGGAAGAACTCAGCTAGATCCAAACTGACTTAGCTTCCTTCAAAGCTTCTTGAGTAGAACTGAATTAGTCTGAATCCTCTGCAGTTGATCCTTGACCTCTGCTTCTTAAGATCCAGATGATTCTGAATCCTTCTTCTCAGCCTTAGTTCCAAAGACTGAATTCTTGATTGGAGCTCTCTCTCTCCAACTTCTTAGATCTGCAGTTGGACTGCCAGATCTTCTTGTGTTGATTCTCTGTGTACCACTTTTCTGATTACTTGAATAATCAGATCAATTACTTCAAATAGCTTCAACAACTTATTAACACCTTATCAACAACAACCACACTTTCTGTAAACAGTCTGTGCCTATTTATAGGCCTTCTTCATGGTAACCGGCTGGTCCGGTTCATAACTGACTTTTGAGATCTCTGACAGTGCTGTAGACCGGCTGGAACGACAGCTGTCATGTCATCCAGTCAATTCTTGAAATTCTCTAACTGTCAGATAGTGTCGAGACTTTCTGTTCTTAAGTGTCGACACTTATAGACCAAGTGTCGACACATGTTGTGTAAGTGTCGACACAAGTCTACAAGGTGTCGACACAACTCCTTGTATGTCTCGACACAGATTCTTCTTCAAGTGTCGACACTGAAATTAAGTGTCGACACAAGTACTTGATCTTCTGTAACTTGTTGAATTCTTCTAAGTGTCGACACAGCTCCTTTGTGTCGACACATCTTCATGTGTTGAAACTGTCAAGTGTCGACATTGCTTCTTGGTGTCGACACAAGTCTTCAAGTTTGTTTCTTCAGCTGAGTGTCGACACATTCCCTTAGTGTCGACACTTGTACTTAGAATATTTTGTAAACTTTTCTGTTCTTTGCTAAGTGTCGACACAGCTCCTTGTGTCGACACTTTCTTCAAGTGTAGAGTCTTCAACTAAGTGTCGACACATTGTGCTGGGTGTCGACACTTTCTTCAAGTGTTGACTCTTCTGGTTGTGTGTCGACACATTGTGCTGAGTGTCGACACATACTTCAAGTGTTGACTCCTTTGAGTGTGTATCGACACATTGTGCTGAGTGTCGACACATTCTTCATATGTTGACTCTGCTGATTGAGTGTCGACACATTGTGTTGAGTGTCGACACTTGTCCTTAGTCTCTGCAGAATTTTGCTGAGTGTTGACACAACTCCAAGTGTCGACACTTTCTGATGTAGACTCAGCTCTTCTAGGTGTCGACACTTCTGCTAAGTGTTGACACAGCTTTTCTACATTCTTCTTCACTGAGTGTCGACACAGCTCCAAGTGTCGACACTTTCTGTCTGGTGTCGACTCTTCTTCTCAGGTGTCGACACAATTACTCCAAGTGTCGACACTGCTTGTCTGGGTGTCGACACAAGCTTTCTCAAGTGTCGACACTTTCCCTCTGGGTGTCGACACATGGACTTAGAAACTTTTAGCTTCAGTCCAATGAATACCTAACCTGCACAAGTAACTCAAACAAACATCAAATACATTATGATGTATATCATTGAGTTAGGTGAGGCTTCTTCAAATCAGGTACATTTGACCAATGTACCCAACAATCAGCCTTGAGGGAGGCAATCTCTTTTACCTGCTTTCAGACTACCTTACGACATTTGTCGAAACCTTTAAGAGGTGCCCGTGCTGAGCCATCAATTTTTATTTGTCCTCATAAGAAGAATAGTCTTCATGACCATTAGTGAATGTTTCAGACTCAGAGAGTATGGTGTGCGAATTTACCTTCCCGCGGTACTCGAAATTGCCTACTTCCTTGTCTGATTGTGCCATAAGCCCGAAGTAGGCTTCCTTATTTTCTGATCTCGACTCACTCGAGTCACTGTCACTAAGAGTCTTTGACTTCTTGACAACGAAGCTCTTTTCTTATTTTCTTTTTCCCTTGAAGGATCTCTTTTCTTCCTTCTTAGAACCATCCTTCCTCTTATAGGGGCAATCCGCAATCACATGCCCAATCTTATTACAACAGTAGCAAATAAAGTCAGAGAAAAAATGTTTATTCAGTTTCGATATATACTTGTCCTCTTTATTATAGCTTTTCGTCATTCGATCACCATCATGACGTGATCTCCTGTAATGTGAAGAGGATGACCAATTTTTTATTTATCTCTTCTTACTCAGCAGTTTCTTGAACTTCTTGGAGATGAGATAATTCTCCATCCAATAACTCGAAACCTGATGTGCTTGGCTCAGAGTCTTCTTGAGTGTCAGGAGATCGTGTCCTTACGAGTGACATAACTTTGGACCTTTTTGAACATTCATCTTTCAGGGCCACAGACTTTTCTCTGCTGGAAGTTCTGTTGCTTTGCTCCTCCTTTTTCCTGGTGTTCATTTGGATTTTGTAGGAGAGAAATTTGCTAAATAGGTTCTGGGGTCGATTTCCGGCATCTTCCCAAATTCCCTAATGGCAACAACTTTGGTGTCCCAGTCCTTAGTCAGGGACTGAAGAAATATGTCATTGAGCTCGCCATTAGTGAATGTGCGACCATAGTTCCTGAGGCCGTTGACAATGTTGAAAAAAATTTCGAAGCTGTCAGTAATAATGTCACTTGGCCCTTGCTTAAATGCTTCGTACTCTTGATTCAGTAACGATCTTTGATCATCTCTAACTTCTTTAGACCCTTCCATCAGAACAACTAAGCAATCTTGCATCTCCTTGGTAGACTTGCAGGGGAATAAGTTTTGGAGCATAGAGTCCTCCACTGCGCTTGCGATGATGTTCTTCGCTTTCTTTTCCAAGGAGATGAATCCAATTTCATCCTTCATTAAATCCATCATATCCTTGGGAATCTGAATGGCTGGGTTTAGAGGTGATGGTTTTGTAGGAATATGTGGTCCTTCTTCCACTATCTGGAAAATTCATGGAACAGTAGCTTACATGAAGAACCTAACTCCTTCTTTCCACAAGAGAAAATTCTCTTTAGTTCATATATGAAGCTTCATGAATTACATGTACTTGCTTCTGTCAATGGTAAAATGCTATATCAGGGATCATGTTGAAGGTGTTAGCCTTATCCAACCAAACGCCCCTCTGATACCAATTAAAAGTATCTACCGACTAGCTAAATCACCTAGAGGGGGTGAATAGGTGATGTTTGTGTCTTTTCATGGATTAGAAAATTACTCAAAAATAACAAGCACATAAACACAGAGATCTATAGTGGTTCCCTGTGTTGGGTACGTACAATGTCCCGTCTCGCCTATACACCACGAAGGGATGATTCGGCTACTTCACCTTTCTCAGATTATCAACAATCTTACAACAAGGAGCAATGATCCTACACATCGGAGAACAAACTCTCCTACAACTCGATCCACACAAGGATCTACAAACTCGATCCACAACCGGATATACAAACTTGATCCACAAACGGATCAACAAACTCGATTCACAAATGGATCTACAAACTCGGAGAAAAAATCTCCTACAATAATAAATGATTATTACAATACAACAATAACGATCACAATTCTTCGCTCTGACGTTCTTTGAAATAGTAGATCTTGAGATTTGAAGAACTCGGAATGTGGAAGGCTTTGAAGACTTTTAATCTTGCACCTTCAATATTCGAACGACTGGATCTAGATGAGTATATATCTTGAGAGAAGAAGCAATCCAGTCATGAATGTCGAAGAACATGAATCTTGCACTTCGGAGGAGGCCAAATGAGAAGAAACACGAAATCCTAAATATCGAGCCGTCGGCTATGATTTTTGGAAAGCCATGCGATTTCGAAATAACAATTCCCAAGATTAGTAAGATCCTTCTTTTTAAAAATCATCCGAACATATATATAAGGAGAATTGAAGCAACGACTAGACAGGATTTCCAAAAAAGGAATCCTAAAAGTTATTGTGCATGGCCGACTGAACCAGTGAACTAGTTTTTAAAATTTCGAAAATATGACTAAGTAAAATTCGTTGAGTATCGTTCAGTATCATATTGATACTCGCCGAATGCATCTTTATATATGGCGAATATGACTTAGCCAAATCTTCCCAGGCCGGCTGGACATTCAATGCCATGATGAGGAGTTATACTCGACGAATTAGTCAATTATCACCAGACATACTCGACGAATTCGTCCTGTATCTGTCAACATACTCGATGCACTCAATCCCTTTCTTAATCACTCAACGCTTAGAACGGAATTCGTCGAATATCACCAAGATGACTCAACGCTCTCAATGCCATGATATTCGACGAATTGAACTTAGAAAACTCTAGACAATTAGTGTCGATTGGGCTCGAAAAATTCAGCGTGAATTACTTATTATATTCGACGAATTCGTCAAGTATCGTTATATACATACGATGAATTCGGCGAGTATGCATAACAATAATTGGCGAATTTTACTTGGTATATTTTTCACTACTCTAATGAATTTACCCTAAGTATATATGACAAATTCAACGTTTATTGGTAAGTATACTGGACGAATTCGTCGTGTATCTATATCGATACTCGACGAATTCGATGTGTATGCTAAACCATAATCGCCGAATTTTACTTTGGTAAAATTCCTGTTTTTCTTGTGTCTAACTCTTGGCCATCCTTGATTTTTCTATTGTACTTGGAATAGAAGTACACCAGAATATAGAGAATACATATGAGTCAACACCTTGGCCTACACAATGAGGAATTACATTGTATAGTCTTGTGTTTACTGACCCATTTTAACATGACATTATTGTGTACTTGGCATTGTATAAGTGCAAGTACATAACTCAAATGCAACATCAAATACAATCTCAATTCATCTTAGCTTAGCTAGTCCCTTCTTCAAATCCGGGTTATTGTGAATACAATACCCAACACCATACATGTTTTCCTGGTCATACCTATTAGAAGGAAGGATTACCTTATGAAAGGTTATCTGAGGTTCTACAGGATCTTTGCATTTCCCTTTGGAATGGGTAGCTCTTGAATTATACTTGAACCCCATGTTGTAAATTTGATATAGCGGAAGACGGGAATCCCGGCACAAGAACACTGAACCTATCCGAGCGTAATTAAACCAGATGCAAAACAGAAGAGCAACAATCTTGTACTATAATCAACTTCTTTACACCGCAAGACATACATAACGAGTCATGATTTGCCGATGTATCCAACGAAGCTAATAAAATACAAGGCAAATATCAGTCCGTGTGTACTCAAGTAGTAACCGCCGGAACTACTGCAACACTACGAAGTATGCTCAGTCTGCCATTCGCCAGAGTGCAACCAGGCCACGGGGACTGCCCGTTATTCCAATTGAAGCTCTACTCGCCGATCTACAGGCCGCCTAACCTCGTGGTCGCATAGCCGCCAGACCGCACGATCTGCTGCTACCGAACTGAACAGGCCCCCAGATGTGGACAGCTAATTGAACTCGTAAACTAGTTGTAGAAGAGAGAACACCTAGCCTCTAACCGTGACCTGTTGTTAATCACTGGTTGCTATCCACAGAGTCTACACTGTCCCTGACCGAAATTAGAAACAAGTCCCTGGCTTTCCAGCGGTCTCCGCACAACTTGCACAACACAATCCGGTAAACCTCTTCAAACAGCCCGGATACAAAAATCTATTCCGCAACAACTATCAGCGAGTTCACTTATTGTTCATTTATCTCTAATGTTGACATGATAGGGGGTCCTTTTATAAGGACAATGAGGAGTGTGGTAACCGCCCTAGCCGATAGGATAACCGCCCCATCTCATGGCAAGAACCAAGTGTATCCGCAATCCGCGGATACACATCCAGTCTGTCGCGACCAGTGCGAGATAGCCAAACCTCCAACACCACCACCAAGGCCGGACTACAATCCAATCCGCCTTGTTGTCAATGGCCAAGCCAGGGACAAGCCGCCACCAGCAAACCCTATAGCATCAGCACTTGTCGGCATGCCAGCGAACACCGCTCTAGTCCATATGCCCTGTGGACACAACTCCAGTCAGCGTATTGGGTGGGGAACTCAATCCGATAGAATTCCGTGCTTCCTCTCTCGAGGGTTAGTTCGAAACTCCCTTTAACCAAGGGTGATCGGTCCATATGCACGGCCTCTCGGCTAGCTAGCATATGGATAACGGAAATAGAGCCCACACATCGATATGTGATTCTACGCATTGTATCCCCGGGGTAAACCTTAAGTATTTTTAATTAAAGAGAAAAAGAGGACCTTTAATTATTTAAAGTGATTTTATCTATCCCAATGCATAATTGAAAATACAAGTCCATCTCAAACGAGTAGGCGGGAAATGAAAGCAATAAAAAAAGTAGTAAAGAAAGCAGTAAAACTTCAAGTCCTACTCGAACGAGTAGGCGGGAAATGAACGCTGTAAAGAAAGCAGTAAAGTACAAGTCCTACTCAAACAAGTAGACGGGAAATGAAAGCTGAATATTGCGAGTCCAACTTAAACTAGTAGGTTGTAAATGAAAGCAGTAAAATGACAAGTCCTACACAAACGAGTAGGCGAGAAATGACAAGTCCTACTCAAACGAGTAGGCGAGAAATTAAAGCTGAAAATGTTATCTCATACACACATGCATTCTACATGAATAAAGAAAGCAAACCCAAAAGCTGCAAAATTAATCTCATACAGTCACACACACTTCATAAAAAAGAGAAAAATAAAGTTATTTAAAAATTAAAATGATTATATTTCTACTCCTAGAACTTGATCAAAATGCATAAAAAGGAAAAATAAAAGTCAACCAAGGAAAAAAGTTTTAAATACAAGCAAAACCCAAAGTGTTTGAAAAATTAAAATAATGATTTTTTCTTTCTTATAGCTTTATAAAAGTGCATAAAATGTGGAAATAAAATAAAAAAACATAAAGTTTTACAAACTAAAAAGGAAAATCTAAGTTAACCGAAAATAAAAACACTTTAAAAACTCTTTTATAAACCTATAAGAATGAATACAAAGCGATTAAAAAAGCATAAAAGCTAAAAAGGCTAAGTAAAATAAAGAAGAAAAACATAAAATTAGCAAATTATCCTCATACACGCCCACACCCATAGAAAAAAAGAAAATAAAAAAAACAAAAAGATCACTTAAGGAGGGGCACTCAGATGCATTCCAATACGATATAAGGAGAGAAAATCTACAAATTTTATTAAGTTAAAAAGGAGTTACAAAAAAAAGCTAAAACAAACACTAAAGAGAGGTGGAGAAATTCTCCTTACAATGCATGAAAAAACATCTAAGCAGCCCCTACCCTAAGCAAAATGGTTCAAAAAAGAGAACATTGGTCCTAATAGTAAAGATCTATTTATAGACAAAACTTTTGAGATTACACTCCCAGGTAACGGATGTGTTGGTGGGCGTGTCAGTACTGGCGCTAAGGGGAAGCCAAAAATTTATTGGTGGTTGACTTCAGGGCTTTCCATGTGGAGGTCACAGGCGTGACCCAGCGGTCACTAACGTATAGCATGGGCATGATGTGCAGAGCATCGAATCCTTGCCTCGCTACCGACGTCTTGTCTGGAATAGCTGGTGTGGACACGGGCGTTCGCCGAATGACACGGGCGTGTAGGGGAGGTGTATCTAACAAAGGCGTCTAGTCGTTGCCATGCTGCCGACATCTTGTTTGAAACATCAGGGGTGGTCACGTGCGTGACCAAATCGATACGGGCGTGACATGGACAATTTGTCAAACGTCGAACATCGAGCATCGAACATCATGATACGGGCGTGTCAGACTGGACAAGGGCGTGTCTTGGGCATTGAGTGTCAAGTTGTAGGAGGCGTTGAGTGTAAAGACAGCATTGAGTGTCGAGACGACATTGACTGTCGACAGGCATGCCACGGGTGTGTCCGATGGGACACAGGCGTGACTTGATTTTTCCATTACAGGCGGCAATTTTACACTAGAATCAAAGTTACACTACCCAGTCACGGGTGTGACATGGAGGTCACGACCGTGTACTTTGGCTCTTTCAACTATTTCTATAAAATTTTAGAAAACAAAAATAAGACATATTTAGAGGAGTATATACATAAAAGGAACATTTTATTGAACAAAACTAACTAAAAATAACGAAAATCAGCTAAAACGACCAAAATAAATTATGTAAAAATACGATAATATATAACTCATCACCGCCAAACTCCGCGTCTCCCACCTGCCGCGCCACTAGAGCAAGACCAAGGCATCTACGATGACGGTCTGCCGAGCTCTGGTCCAGTCTGCGCCTTACTGAACTCTACAGATACAGAAGTAATCTACCCGATTACCTTCTGGGAACAAACTGTCTGCCGAGCATATGCCGGCCTTGCTGGCTGACAACTCTGTCCGTACAGACCGCACGAACAGATCGCCCAGGCTGCCATGGAACAAACCGACTGTAACAGCTCCACCGACATGGCTAACTGTCAGTCTTGTCCACATAGACCACGCAGACAGGTCGCCCAATCACCCACATTCACTTCACCATATTCAATACTCCACCTTGAAGTGAGAAGTGGTGAACCAACCCAACACGTAACCTTGCACATTGTCCCTCTGATAGCGCCATCGAGAAGATGTCTGAGACACAGTCCTCGCACCACATATCTTATACCATAAGGTTCCCTCCAGCATCTCCAAAAAGGAGCCATGCTTCCCTCTGCCTTCTTCTTTAGCTTCGACCTCCACTTGTACGTCATAGGAGTATCACCTACGACCTTGCACTCAAGATCCCAAGCCTTATCTTGTCTGAGGGTAGTGGCCTCCTTAACCTTGGCATCATCCACCTCCTTGACTCCAGTGGACTCATCACAGCTAGAAGGTACTCGCTCGACCTCAGGGCCTGCAAGGAAACATGAGACGAAGCTCTCTAAGTAACCTCCATAATATTGAGCTGGTGGATTGATGATCCTCTTCGACCTCCAAAGAGCCTAATTACGGCTAACCACCTCCACTGCTCCTTCTGAAGCAGATCTATTCCCGTGCAAACTCGGAACAATGCTCCCCTTGCTTCCTGAACAAGAAGCCATCGCACTCGAACCAGAAGCACCTGAAGCATCGCTCCCCCTGCTTCCCGAGCTAGAAGCCTACGCTCTTGAAGTAGAATAGCCTGGAACATCGCTCCCCTTGCATCCTAAAGTAGAAGACTCCATACTGGAACTAGTAGCACCTGAAGAAACGCTCCCCCTGCTTCTTGAACCAGACCCGTTTACCGCGGAGCTTGAATAACCTAGAGCTCCTGATGACACAAGCAACTCCATCTCAACCTTAGTAGCAGCCTCCTCTATCCCACCATCTGACCTTCTCTCCTCTAGCTCTATTGTTAGGTATTGCATCCACAATAGCCCAGATTTTTATAAAGTCACCCTTGAAATAAGATGAATTAAATTTGTATTTGATGCTATTTTTGTTAAGTGTTTATAGGGCTTAATTGCTAAGTGTAGACCAATGTCAGTCTATAATGAGTCTGCAAACATAGGACCATACAATGTCATCCCTCATTGTGTGATCCATGGTTTTGACTCATTGTAGCCTCTCTATTGGGACACACTTCTTTTTGAAGCACTAAGTGCAAGAGAAAAGAAGGATGCTGATTTTTATGAAGAATGATGATTTTAAGTTTTTTAGAAAAAGTCTAAGTCTTTTTCTCGGGTACTATATTTGTACTCGAGAAGGACTTATGAAATTTCTCAAGATAGACTTGTCTGAATTTCAAGTGGCATAAGTTGTTCTCGAGAAAGCTTCTTGCTGTTCTCGAGAAGGGCTTTTGTTCTCGAGTAATACATGACAATTCTTCCCGGGTTATTTCTTTTCCAGATATTATTTTTCTAAGTCCTTTTCTCGAGAAGAATGAAATTATTCTCGAGAAGACAATCTATTGTTCTCAAGATGCAGAAGTTACTTCTCGAGACCCAGAGTACTTTTCTCGAGAGCCAGACTTTTGTTCTCGGGATGATTATTTGTTCTCGAGTAACAGAATGTTTCTTCTCAAGAACAGCACGTCATTTTTCTCGAGAACTTCTGTCATTCTCGAGAATGCATATTTCTACCTCCACATATTTTTCTAAGTATTTTTCTCTAGACATCCATTTGTTCTCGAGTACAAAACGTTGTATCCCTAGTTTGATTTGGGCTAGATTCACTAAGTTAGGATCATATGACCCATCATGTATAGCCAGGGTCATGGTTGTGTCCAAGAGTCTAAGCCAAGTCCTTACAGTCAACATCACATGGAACAGCCTTCAACAGACTGTCAGAGACTCAAGCAATTGTGTTGACACTTAGGAAAGGCTGTGTCGACACCAACAGCAAGATTGTGTCGACACCCAGGCCTAGTGTCGACACACAGAATATCTGTCGACATCAACTGTGTTGACACCAGAAGCAAGATTATGTCGACACATAGAGGAATTATGTCGACACACAGGATATCTGTCGACACCAACTGTGTCGACACCAGAAGCCAAATTGTGTCAACACCCAGGACTTGTATCGACACCTAGAACATATGTCGAGACAAGAAGCAAATGTGTCGACACACTCCAGATTTCTGTCAACACAATAACTATGTCGAGACAAGAAGAAATTGTGTCAACACACAGGACTTATGTCGATACATTCCGACGAAGTCAAATTCTCAGCTCGACGAACTTGATGTATGGAAAAGGCAAGGTTCTAGAGAATGCAGTTTTCTATTCTCAGCTCGACGATTTTCTAACTCAGCTCGATGAACAGAAGCCATCTGGTCGACGAACACAACTCCTCAACTCGACGAACTGTGGACTCAGCTCGACGATTTCTGCTCTCTGTTTGACGAATCCAGACTTGGTCATTTCCATCTTTCTGTCCCTTTCTTACTGTAATAATTCCTAAGTAATTAATACTATAATATTCTCTGAATATTAACGTTAGACGGAGCATTAATTATGGTCGTCTCCAAGATTATTTCTTGCAATTTTTCCATGGGACAGTTGGGGAAACCATTCAATGCAAAATATTCTCCAGGCCGCCAGTAATGAATGCAGAAGAGATTTCACATTTCAAAAGGAAGATAATCTGGAAAATATAAAAGGGATTTTTCTTCCTCCTCTAGACAGCGACTGAGACAGACACACATACGGTCAGTCAGTTTTTGTGAATCAGGAATCAAAGAATCTTCTGCTGCTCTCTCTCTCTCGACAACACTTTGAGACAAAGAGATAGAAAGCTGATACAAAAATATAAGATCTAGACCAGAAGAATATTAGCAATCTAAAGAAGAAGAACATCAAATCAAAATCAAGAGTCTTCTTCCTTCTACACTCCAGGACACTTCAAAGGACAACAAATCCTCTATCTGTCAAGAAGTTCCTGTACTTTGTCTGGTCAAAGCTGAAAGACTGAAGGCCTATGACCCTGAAGCAAAGCTCCATCTCCCTGAACCATTCAACATCTCAGGGGGAGACTTTTGGTAACATCAAATCCACACAAGTCTTCTCAGTTGTAACTTGAGAAAGAGAAGACAAAATTAATCTCTCACCCCCACTGTATAAAGGGTTCTTAACTCCCTTCAAAAGTTAATCCTGGTTGCAAGTCACCTGACCAAAAGACTTGAGGTTTGGTTTTTGAGAACCTGATCAAAAGCTCATTGGTGTCCGTCACCTGATCAAAAATATGAGTGGATTCCTACCAGGGTGGTAGAAGAGTGGATGTACCCAAGTATAGGGGAACCACTATAAATTTCTTGTGTTGTCTGGTTGCTCATTTCTTTTGTTTCTTGTTGTGGCTGTGGTAGTTAGGATAATTGTGTTTGTGCTTTAATTTAATTCCTGCAGCATTAGGACAAGATTAAAGAAGTTGAAAATTTTATAAAACCCTAAATACTCTATTCACCCTCCTCTAGTGTATTCCAGATCTAACCCCTCACTTTCAATTGGTATCAGAGAAAGGTTCCTTTGGTTGTACAAGCTAACCCTTGAACCAAAGATCCTGAGTTAGATCTAATATTACATACAACATGCACAGAACAAAGACAATGCAAGCACCAGACCTCCAGTTTGCAACCTAAATAGGTTTGCCATCTGGAAGGCAAGAATCAAGTTATACGTGAATTCTATTGATGAGGATATTTTTAATTCCATTATGACAGGTCCTCCTGAACCATCTTCCTCAACCTCTACAGCAACATCCAGCAATAATGCAGTTCCACCACCTGAGTGGACTGAGGCCCAAAAGAAGGCTAAAATTGCTGATGCCAAGGCATGAATATTCTCTCCCAGACAATATCAGATGACATCTTTCAAAAGATGGCTGAATGCACATCAGCCAAAGCCATCTGGGATTCCATTAATCAAATGGTGGCTGGGTCTGCTGTTGAAAGAAAAGGTAGAAGGTCCAATCTCATATCACAATATGAGAACTTCAAGAAAGAAGAAGCTGAATCAGTTGCAGAGATGTACAATAGGTTGAGCTCAATTATCAATGAGCTGAAAACCTTGGATAAGGACATCACCCTCACAGAGGTGAATGATAAAATCCTAATGTGCTTCCCAATCTCATGGGATTCAAGGATCTGTCCCATCAAGGAGACCATGTGCGTAAATGAGATTTCCACTGAATCGCTTTTGGGAAAGCTAAAGTACTAAGAACAGCTTATCAAATCCAGAGAGGCAGCTGAACAAAGAACACCTCCACTAGCAAGGAAGGAGCACAGCATTGCATTCAAGGCTGCTGAGGAGACAGAAGCACCAACAATAAATGAAGAGCTGATGGGTCTACTTGCCAAAAGCTTTTACAAGCTGGCAAGGAAAGACTTTAGAAGAAAGTCATCCAGGATGGATGACAAGCCAAGGTATGATAAACCCCCACTAAAGAAGTGGTGTGCTTTGGTTGCAGGAAACCTGAACACTTCATCCCAGAGTGTCCAGAAAATCAAAAGAATGATAATAGAAGAGAGAAGGATACTAGAAGGCAACACAGCTCAAGACCTTCCTCTAGTAGATGAAAGATAAGGAGAAAGGATTTATAGTTGAATCCTGGAGTGAAACTGAAGATGAATCAACATCTTCTAGCTCCAGTGAAGAAGAAGAAGAAGCAAGTGCCAAGGAAGTTTGCCTTATGGCCATTGATGCTTCCAGGAGCCAATCAGATGAAGAAGAGTCTGATAATGAAGAAGCTTCAGAATCTGAGGCTGACCAGGTACTTTCTTCCTTTGATTATAATTCTGAATCCTTTAGAACTGAATTTAAAACTATGTGCATAGACCTAATAAATTCAGAAAAGAAATTAAAACACTTAGGGAGGAACTAGCTAGTCAAGAGATACTGACATCTGAAAACACTAAGTTAAAGGAAGAATTAAATCTAGCAAACGAACATATTAACTCTTTAAAAACTGAACTATGTGAGGCTAAACAACTTTAAGAATCTCTCAATGGGAGAAGCCTCAAGCTGTTGGACATCACAAGCACTGTAAATGCCAGACTGAATGGCAAGCTGGGGTTGGGTGCTTCATCAAGTTTGCCCCACATTCTCAAGAAAAATATTTTGTCAACCACAATCAAGTTTGTTTCTGCTAAAGGAAAAGAAATAATAAACTACAAACAAACCATAGAAGGAACTCCCAAATCAACAGGTCAAAATAACAAAAATCAGAAAACCCTAGGTAAAAACAAAGTTTAGCAAATTCCGTCGAACTAAGATCGACGAAACATGAACAGTTCGTCGAACTCTAATCGACGAACTCTGAACGCAAACTTTAAATATAATTATTCGTTTAACTACGATCGATGAACTTTGAATGGTTCGTCGAGCAGAGATCGACGAACGTGGGGCACAGAAAATGACTATGTTCATTCTCTAGGCAGAGATCGACGATCTCATCCCAATTCGTCAAACTCTGGTCGACGAACTCACAATATTTCCTCGAACCCAGAAAGACTTAACAAAAATTATAACTACAACAGCAACTCTAATCAATCTAAGAAATCATTTAATCCATTAGCTGATTGGACAATTCCACCTAGAAGATATCACCCACTAGGATACAAATTTCAACCAGAGTTTTCTGTAATATCTAGCTTTTCTTACCAGCAATATAAAGGACCCAAGGTAACCTGGGTAAAGAACAACTAACTATTTTCACTGCAGGAAAAGGGATGTCCAGTATTAAATCAAACATGGTATCTGGACAGTGGTTGCTCCAAACGCATGACTAGCAGCAAGGACAACCAAATAATTTATAAGTCCAAGCTGGGGCCAAAGGTAATCTTTGGTGATTCAAAGTGTGGCCAGTCAGAAGGATATGGAAAAGTGAAAATTGGAGCTGTCACCTTCAATAAAGTGACATATGTCAGAGGACTCAAAGATAACCTCATCTCCATAAGTTAATTATGTGATGAAGGTTATCAGGTACACTTTAACTCAACCTCCCGCAATATCTCTAATAAAGAAAAACAAATTGTTTTAATTGAAAATAGACAAGGCAACATCTACTTAGTTAATTTCTATTCTGCCAATTCAGACATCTGCCTACTCAACAAAGCTAGTACTCATAATGTATTATGGCACAAAAGGCTAGGTCATGTTAACATGAGAAACATTGCTATGTTATCTAAAGACAGTCTTGTAAAAGGCTTACCTTCTGGTCCCGACAAGAAGGAAGGCCTTTATAGGGCTTGTCAACTAGGCAAGCAAACTAAAACTAGCTTTAAGTCAGTTAATAAAAGTGATTCACCTAGGATTTTGTATTTGCTACACATGACTCTCTTTGGACCCATTGTTGTGCAAAGCCTAGGAGGGAAATCCTACACCTTAGTTATTGTAGATGACTTCTCAAGGTTCACTTGGGTGTCCTTTCTGAGATCTAAGTCAGATACCTTTAAAGTTCTTACAGATTTTCTCAGGACCATACAGATTAAGTACTCTACTCATGTTGCATTGATCAGAAGTAATCATGGTACAGAGTTTGAGTCTCTTCTTATACATGAGTTCTGTGAGAAATAAGGTATCAGACATTGTTTCTCAGCTCCTAGAACTCCCCAACAAAATGGGGTAGCTTAAAAAAAAATAGGACCCTAATTGAAGCTGCAGGTACATTACTTACAGATGCTTACATACCACTAACCTTTTGGGCAGAGGCTGTAAACACATCAAACAATGTCCTGAATAGGAGCTTGATACATAAACTGAAGAATATGACTTCTTATGAATTACTTAAAGGGAAGAAACCTAAAATCAACTATTTTAAAGTATTTGGATGTACACATAATAACAACAAGAAATACATTAGAAAGTTTGAAGCTAAGGCTGAACAGGGAATTTTTCTAGGATATTCCTAAGTAATCAAAGTTTATAGGGTATTCAATAAATTATCTTTAAAAATTGAAGATTCTATACATGTAACATTTGATGAGGCTAACATGTCTTGCAAGGAGAGAGAAGTTTCTACCAGTAATGCTTTACAGGTACCTCACTTATGTGAGAATTTGGATAGACTAAGCCTCACCAAAGAGGCTCCAACACATCCTTTTCCACAAGATGAAGTAGAAAGTGAAGAAGAAGGAACTGAAGTTACTGAACCTCATCCAACAGCAAATATAATTCTACAAGAGGAATTAATTCAAAATGTTGTTGCTGAACCAACTCCACCAAATGATCTTGTCATACTAAGGGATCACCCTAGATCTCAAGTGATTGGAGACATATCAGCTGGTGTACAGACAAGGCATCAACTCAACAAAGACTTGATGCATGCCTATTTTCTCTCTCAGGTTGAACCTCAATCTATACATGATGCTAAGCAGGATCCCCACTGGATCATTGCTATGCACGAGGAACTGAATCAATTTGAGAGATGTAGAGTTTGGGATTTGGTTCGAAGATCCCAAGACTACCGAGTCATTGGAACCAAATGGGTATACAGAAATAAACTGGATGCCCAAGGTATAATTGTGAGGAACAGGGCTAGGCTTGTTGCTCAAGGATACAGACAAGAAGAAGGGATAGATTATGATCAGACCTTTGCACCATTTGCAAGGTTAGAGGCCATCAGAATTTTTCTGGCCTATAATGCATTCAAAAAATTCAAGGTGTATAAGATGGATGTGAAGAGTGCATTTTTGACTGGAGTACTGAAAGAAGAGGTTTATGTTGAGCAACCTCCAGGTTTTTTCTCACCAACTCATCCTTATCATGTTTTTAAAATGCATAAAGCTCTTTATGGTCTAAAGCAAGCTCCAAGAGCTTGGTATGAGACCCTAGCTCGCTGTTTGATAGAGCATAAGTTCATTAGAGGCATAGTAGATAAAACACTTTTCACTAGACATCATAATGATCAAACCTTGTTAGTACAAATATATGTGGATGACATCATATTTGGGTCTACTGATTCTAAATTATGCAAGAGGTTCTCTGACCTCATGTATTCTAAATTTGAGATGAGTAGCACATGTGAGCTCTCCTACTTCCTTGGTCTCCAAGTGAAGCAGCTCCCTGATGGCATCTTCATCTCCCAAGCTAAATATCCTAAAGAGCTAATAAAGAAGTTTGGGATGGCTGATGCCTCAGCAAAGAAAACACCCATGGCTTCAAATACTGTGATAGACTCTGATGCACATGGGAAACCTGTGGATCAGAAACTATATAGGGGCATTGTTGGGTCCCTACTATACCTTACAGCAAGCAGACCTGATATTATGTTTGCCACATGCCTTTGTGCTAGGTTCCAAGTGAACCCTAAAGAATCTCACCTAATTTTCTTAAACAGAATTTTGAGATATATAAAGAGTTGTCCTAGTCTAGGCCCATGGTATCCTACTGAGTCAGAATTTAATTTAACTAGATATTCAGATGCTGACTTTGCAGGGTGGACAGAAAAAGCACCTCATGAACTTGCCAGTTCCTTAGGATGAGATTAGTGTCTTGGTTTTGTAAGAAACAATCATCTGTATCTACATCAACAGCTGAAGAAGAATATATAGTTGCTGGCAGTTACTGTTCCCAGATATTGTGGATATAAAATAAACTACTGGACTATGGTCTCAAATTAAATAATTCAACACTATTTTGTGATAACACAAGTGCTATAGTCATAGCTCAAATTCCAGTTCGTCATAGTAGGACCAAGCATATAGACATTAGACATCATTCCATTAGAGAGTGTGTAGACAAAAACAAAGTTAATCTTGTCTATATCTACAATGATTTACAAACATATGATATGTTCACCAAACCTCTGGATGAGAGAAATCATTTGTTCTTTATAAATCAGCTTGGAATGATCAATGGAGAAGACTTAGTTTAGTTTCTGTCTGCACTCGACAAACTTTTCACAGTTCGTCGAATGGAGTTCGACGAACTGGGAAACGTTCTTGAGATATTCGTCGAACACAGATCGACGAACTCTCTGTGAGTGAACCAATTTTCATCGACCGGAGATCGACGAATCTGTTTCAGAAAACTTTCGTCGAACGGAGCTCGACGATATGTCTTCAAATCTTCAGACTGAGCTCGACAAATTGTTTAACTCTAAATTATTTTATCAAACTCAGATCGAAGAATTTTTTAATTTTCAGGGAACGGAGTTTGTCAATTCATATTCAGGAAAACCCTATATCTAGGTTTTCTTCGACCTCCATCCCGCGCCTTTAGATTCCTTTGCACTTGATCGCCATTTTTCTCTTGAAGGTACTCAAATGGCGATTCCAGCAGGAACCCTTGCAGTAATCAAGTTTGATACCGGCTTCGTTGTGGATTTCGATTCATTCCAACATTCTGACCCTGTCTTTATGGAAATTCTGAAACTTCTTGACGACCAGAAATTGAAAACACTGCTATCCACAAGGATCAAAATATCTGGATCAGAAATCAGGGAATGGGTATATACTTCCTCTACAACAGATGACAACACACCGACTGGAACAATCGCGGGTAATGTTGTTTCTCTCTCTCCCGCCGTTTTTACTGAAATCTTTGGATTAAGTAATGGAGAAGATGCATTAGAGATTGATAATGAAGAGTATGATGAGATGCTAAGTCAAATGGGTAACTCCGGAGAAAACCCTAACAAATTACCTAAGAAACATCTCTCTACGGAATTTAAGTTTCTAACAGACATAGTTGGGAAAGTCTTGCTGGGCAAGCACACTACACACGACTATATAACCAGGCATCAATTTCTGGTTATGTGTGTAGTGGTGAACAAGAAACAAGTGAAATCGGCACAGATCATTTTTGATCTTATTAAGAAAAAGAATAATAAAAAGGAAGTTAGTTTTGGAAGGATCTTGGGGATCTTCTTGAAAGAGAAGTCTGCTGAATCACTGGTCTCCCAGACCATATTCATAAATGCCAGTAAGAGGATAACTTGTGCTCTTTTTGGCAACTGTGGACTCAGCTCGACGATTTCTGTTCTCTGTTCGACGAATCAAGACTTGGTCATTTCCATCCTTCTGTCCCTTTCCTACTGTAATAATTCTTGAGTAATTAATGCTAAAATATTCTCTGAATATTACCATTAGACGGAATGTTAATTATGTTCTCCTCCAGGATTATTTCTTGTCATTTTTCCATGGGATAGTTGGGGAAATCATTCAATGAAAAATATTCTCCAGGCCGTCATCAATGAATGCAGAAGAGATTTCAAATTTCAAAAGGAAGATAATCTGGAAAATATAAAAGGGATTTTTCTTCCTCCTCTAGACAACGACTGAGATAGACACACAGATGCTCAATCAATTTTTGTGAATCAGGAATCAAGACTCTTCTGCTGCTGCTCTCTCTCGACAACACTTTGAGACAAAAAGTGATATAAAGCTGATACAGAAATACAAGATCTTGACCAGAAGAATATTAGCAATCTAAAGAAGAACATCAAATCAAAATCAAGAGTATTCTTCCTTCTACACTCCAAGACACTTCAAAGGACAACAAATCCTCTATTTGTCAAGAAGTTCCTGTACTTTGTCTGGTCAAAGCTGAAAGACTGAAGGCCTATCACCCTGAAGCAAAGCTCCATCTCCCTGAACCATTCAACTTCTTAGGAGGAGCCTTTTGCTAACATCAAATCCACACAAGTCATCTCAGTTGTAACTTGAGAAAGAGAAGACAAAATCAATCTCTCACCCCCACTGTATAAAGGGTTCTTAACTCCCTTTAAATGTTATTTCTGGTTGCAAGTCACCTGTCCAAAAGACTTGAGATTTGGTTTTTGAGCACCTGATCAAATGCTCATTGGCGTCAGGCACCTGATCAAAAATCTGAGTGGATTCCTACCAGGGTGGTAGAAGAGTGGATGTACCCAAGTTTTGGGGAACCACTATAAATTTCTTGTGTTGTCTGCTTGCTCTTTTCTTTTGTTTCTTGTTGTGGCTGTGCAAGTTAGGATAATTATGTTTGTGCTTTAATTTAATTCCTGCAGCACTAGGACTAGATTATAGAAGTTGACAATTTTATAAAAACCCTAAATACTCTATTCACCCCCCCCCCCCTTTAGAGTATTCCGATCTAACCACTCACTTTCACAAAATATTTTCTTCTCGAGAACAATCAACAGTTTTTTCTCTAGTACTTTCCTTCATTTCTGAGAATGCTATTTTCTACCTCCACATTATTTTTCTCTAAGTCTTCTTCTCGAGAACTTCCTTAATGTCTCGAGTAACAGAATACTTTTGTTCTCGAGTACTATACTTCTTCTTGAGAACACCCGTACTATTTTTCTGAAAATTTCTAAGTCCAGACAGACGTGTATTTCAAATATCATTAACGCGTGATTGGTCCAAATGGATGTCATTAATGATGATTATGACCGTTTGGGTAATCATATAAAAGGTCTTGTCATTTTCGACCAACCCTAAGAAGAAATAAGAAGAATTACAGCCGCCATAAGAAGTAATTCTAAGATTTCTGAATCTTACATTTCATTCCAAATTAAGAGCCGTCGATCATCATCTTCATCACCTAAGCGCTTTCGATCCAGATCGATTCATAGAAGTTGATTCACAGATCGAGATTCTTTTCAAATGACAGATCTTCTACTTATTCGTGTGAGACCAGAGAATTTCAGATCAAGAGATATTATCGATTCTTCTTCAACATATTCTGATAAAGCCGCAAAGATCAAAGAAAGAAGAACATGCAGAAGCATTTCAGATCTGAGATCAAATCACTATTTGTATTTGTTATTTCATTCTATTCTTGTATGAGATCTTTCTTCGAGTTGTAGGAGTTGTTTTCTCCGAGTTCTTGTAGGAAGTTTTATCTTACCAGTGTAGATCCAATTTTGGGATCGAGTTGTATGTATGTTGTTCTGAGGTGTAGGATTGGTTTCAGTCCTAGATTAGTGGAGTAGCCGAGTGTAGTTCTTTGCTAGATCTGTGAGTGAAAAGTTGATAGAGTATACTGAAGTTTGGAGTCCAACCTCCAAATCCCTTATTCTTGAAACTCTAAAGCTAGTGGTTGACTTCAATGAAAATAGAAGCTTACATTACAGCTCAGATGAATTGGAGTTATAGGAGAAGTCTCTTATAAAGTGAACGATTTATGACAGAATATATGACAGAAATAATATTAAGGCTCCATCTAGACATCCTAAGTATTTCACAAAGTCATTCAGTTATCAAGAGAGACAATAGGAGAAGCAAGAGAGACAACGGAAGCAACACTCACAGGATCAGTAAACTGAAGATGTTGAAAGTTCATTTTTGAAATTCTAGAATTTAAATACTCTTGGACAATTTTCTGCTTATATGAACTTCTAATTCTGATCTGATTTTTACCTATTACTGCACTTCTCTCAATTATCATGCTATTAGTATCTTTATTTGTTTTTCTCTTGATGTAATTCACCTTAGTGTAGAGGGTTCTGGCTTCTACAAATAAAGGGAGATTGTTGGGTATTGTATCCACAATAGACCAGATTTGTATGAAGTCACCCTTGAACTAAGATGAATTAAGTTTGTATTTGATGTTCTTTTTGTTAAGGGTTTACATGGCTTAATTTCTAAGTGTAGACCAATGTCACTCTATTATTTGTATCCAAACGCAGGACATACAATGTAATCCCTCATTGTGTGATCCATGATGTTTACTCATGTGTAGCCTCTCTATTGGGACACACTTCTTTTTCAAGCACTAAGGGCAACATAAAAGAAGGATGCTGATTTTGATGAAGAATGAAGATTTTAAGATTTTCAGAAAAAGTCTAAGTCTTTTTCTCGAGTACTATATTTGTACTCGAGGACTTATGAAATTTCTCAAGATGGACTTGTCTTAATTTCGAGTGACAGAAGTTGTTCTCGAGAAAGCTTCTTATTGTTCTTGAGAAGGGTTTTTGTTCTCGAGTAATACATGGCAATTCTTCCTGGGTTATTTCTTTTCCATATATTATTTTGCTATGTCCTTTTCTCGAGAAGAATGAAATTATTCTCGAGAAGACTATCTTTAGTTCTTGAGATGCAGAAGTTACTTCTCGAGACCCAGAGTACTTTTCTCGAGAGACAGACTTTTATTCTCGGGATGATTATTTGTTCTGGAGTAACAGAATGTTTCTTCTCTAGAACAATATGTCATTTTTCTCGAGTACTTCTATCATTTTTGAGACTGCAGATTTCTACCTCCACATATTTTTCTAAGTATTTTTCTCAAGACAGCCTTTTGTTCTCGAGTACAAAATATTTTCTTCTAGAGAACAATCAACTATTTTTGCTCGAGTACTTTCCTTCATTTTCGAGAATGTTGTTTTCTACCTCCACATTATTTTTCTCTAAGTCTTCTTCTCGAGAACTTCCTTATTCTTCTCGAGTAACAGAATTCTTTTGTTCTCGAGTACTATACTTCTTCTCGAGAACACCCGTACTGTTTTTCTGAAAATTTTTAAGGCGAGACAGACTTGTATTTCAAATATCATTAACATGTGATTGGTCCACGTGGATGTCATTAATGATGATTATGACCGTTACGGTAATCTTATAAAATGTCTTGTCATTTTCGATCTACCCTAAGAAGAAATAAGAAGAATTACAGCCACCGCAAGAAGTAATTCTAAGATTTCTGAATCCGGCATTTCATTCCAAATCGAGAGCCGCTGATCATCGTCTTCATCGCCTAAGCGCTTTCGACCGATATCGATTCAGAGAAGTTGATTCATATATCGAGATTCTTTTCAAATGATATATCTTCTACTTGATCGTGTGAGTCTAGAGAATTTTAGATCCAGAGATATTGACGATTCTTCTTCAACATATTCTGATAAAGTCATAAAGATCATAGAAAGAAGAACAGGCAGAAGCATTTCAGATTTGAGATCAAATCACTGTTTGTATTTGTTATTTCATTCTATTCTTGTAGGAGATCTCTCTCCGAGTTGTAGGAGTTATTTTCTCCGAGTTCTTGTATAATGTTTTATCTTCCGAGTGTAGATCCAGTTTTGGGATCGAGTTGAAGGAACGTTGTTCCGAGGTGTAGGATTGGTTTTAATCCGAGATTAGTGGAGTAGCCGAGTCTAGTGCTTTGCTAGATCACTGAGTGTAAAGTGGATGTACCCAAGGTTGGGGAACCACTATAATTTTTGGTGTCGTCTGTGATTGCTTGGTTAACCTTTATGTGCATAGATCGTTAAATTTATTTTTCCGCAAAAAACACAGAACTCAGCTATTTAGGCCCTCTAGGTGATTTAATTAAGACAACTAAAACATTTTCATCCATACATGAGCTACCCCAATATGACATCAGCTCGTTGAAGACAACATCTCTCGACACGATGAATCTCTTCGTGGCTGGATCCAAACACCTCCATCTCCTCTTCTGCTCATCATACCTAATAAAGAGTAGCTTCATCTTGAGAGCATCCGGAGCGTGCACGTAGCAAGTAGAACCAAACACCTGTAGGTGCTTCACACTGGGCTTCACCCCGAACATCAGCTTAACCGGTGTCTTTATGATTATCGAACTCAGAGGCATCCGATTGATTACATGAGTCACACAGGCCATCCCTTCCGCCCAAAAGTACTTACGAATGCCTTTGCCCTGAAGCCAACACTTGTCGGTCTCCGTTAAAAGATGGATCATTCGATCTGCAACACCACTAGAATGCTCCCTTCGGATCCCATTCTCCATACAAAAGTTCGAGAACATGGTTGAGTCGAACTCAACCCCGTTTCACATTCTCAACTTCTTGATCGCAGACCAAGTTAGCCCTCCACAAGCTTCTTGAACTCCATAAACAAGCAGAACATGTTTAACTTCTCCTTCATGAAGAATACCCAAGTATACCTCAAATAGTCATTAACTAATATCAGCATGTACCTGTTTCCTCCAAGACTGGCGGTGATAGACGGTCCCACCTGATTACCATGGACAACCTCCAAATGTGCTTTGCATCTGGACCGCGCCTTATCAAACGTAAAGTGATAAGCTTCATGATGTTGATATCCTGTGCAATCTTGACTGTCGCCGTAGGATGACACTCTAGGCAAGAAAATCATGAGGCACCTTACCGCCATTTCTCTCAGTTTGTCCATCCCCACATGCCCTAGTATTTTATGGCAGATAGCTATACTATTACTAGCCTTCATCCAATCAGCATTAGAACTTGTTGATGACCCAATCAAGTGCTTCTCTTTACTCCCAACCTGAGCAACGTTCATCGAGTGCAAGACAGCCTTACACTCCTTCCTGAGGTGACCAGGCTGCTTGCTTCTAAAGCACCTTGGTCCTTCCTTCCTCTTCCCATCACTCCTAGGAGAAACATTCCTCACTTGCTCATATGAAGTAGAAGGACCAACCTCAGCAGCCAACTTCACCTCCTTATTGAAAAACCCATCAAGGAAGTCCAAACCTCCACAGCTAACCAACATCTGATGATGTGGTCCAAGAGCTCCGATGAGATTACCTGCTTGAGAACACCTTCCACTTTCGCGTTTGTCTTCTTCCAAGCTCTCATCTCTTCAGCATTGCCAAAAAAAGCCTCTTGCCTTTCTGCTCCGCAAACCACCTCCCAAAGGTCCTCGTAAAGAAGATATGTTTTCATACATGACTTCCACTTATCAAAGTTAGTCCATGTAAGAAGCTCCATTCCAAGATCACTTGACAAATGACATTCCATTGCACTTAACCCTGGTTCTCCATTCCAAGATCACTTGCCAAATGACCTTCCATTGCATTTAACCCTGGTTCCCTTAGACTCACAGAAGCACTGAAGCAAACTGTCGATTGATCCACTGCATAAGCCACTGTTCCCACTAATACCATGTTAAAAATTTGATATAACAAAAGATGAGAAATTAGGCGCAGGAACACTCAACCTATCCTAGCCCAAATAAACCAAATGCAATACAGAAGAGCAAGAATCTTGTACTATAGTAAACTTCATTACACCGTGAGATATACATGACAAGACATGATTCGCCGATGTATCCAATGAACCAGAAAAAATACAAGGCAAATATCAGTCCGCGCTGACTCAAGGAGTAACCGCCGGTACTACTGCAGCACTACGGAGTCGACTCAGTCTGCCTAGTCACTACTCCACAACTAGGTCGCACGGACTGCCCATTATTCCAATACAAGCTCTACTCACCGATCTGTAGGTCGCCTAACTGTGAGGTCGCCTAGCTGCCAGACCGCAGGATTTACTGCAGCCAAACTAAACAGGCTGCCAGAAGAGGACAACTTATTGAATCGGGAAATTAGTTACAGAAGAGAGACAGACTAGCCACTACCCGTGACCTGCTGTTAACTGTTGGTTGCTGTCCGCAGAGTCCGCACTATCCCTGAATGAAATCAGAACCAAGTCCCTGGCTTTCCAGTACTATCCGCACAACCTGTACAGCACAAACTGATCAACCTCTTCAAACTGCACGGATACAAAAATCCAGTCCGCTGTAACTATCCGCGAGTTCACTTACTGTTCATTCATCTCTGCTATTGATGTAATAAGGAGTCCTTTTATATGCACGATGAGGGGTGTGGTCACCGCCCTAGCCGATAAGATAGCAGCCTCATCTTATAGCAAGCACCAAGTGTATCTGCAATCCGCGGATACACATCCCTCTCCGGCAACCTGTGCGATATAACCAAACATGAAACAGCATCACCAAGGCTAGACAGGAATCCTATCGCCTTATCGCCATAGGCCAAGCCAGGGACAAGTCGCCAAAAGTAAACACTACGGCATCAGCACCTGTCTGCATGCTAGCGGACACTGCTCCAGTCCGCACGCCCTACGGACACAACTCCAGTTTGTGCACTTCGAGCCCGCAGTATAAGCTGAAAGCTGCTGGACTTGGCGGAGAACGAATATAGTCTGCATGCCCAAGAGGACACTGCTCTAGTTCACACTAACCAAGATCGCAACTAAGCACAAGTCAATAACTAACGAGCTTGGCGGACTGAGATGTAGTCCGCGCTTAATCATGTGACCTCCCTTGACAGAGCCAACATGGACTTGGTTTAGAACCAACCAAGTCCACACTACCGGCCACAAGGGCCAGTCTGCCCTTACAGGTAGACACAGACACAAGTCCACCTGCCATGGAGAACTCCATCACATGTCCGCTCTAACCAACAAACTACATGACTACCTCCAGACACGATAAGAGAGCTAGACCAAGGAATCTTCTATGTCGGTCTGCCGAGATCCAGTCTAGTTTGCCTTTACCGACAAACTCTGCGGCTACAACCTACCGCGCCACCAGAGCAAAACCAAGGCAACTGCCATGCCGATCTATCGTGCTTCAGTCAAGCCCGATCTAACTGGCGAACTCCGCAGCTACCACCTTCCATGCGACCAAAGTAATACCAAGGCATCTGTGATGCTGGTTTGTCGAGCTCTGGTCTAGTCTGCACATTACGGACTCTACCAATAATACAGAAATCTCGCTGGTTACCTTCTAGGAACAAACTGCATGCCGAGCATAAGCAGACCTGGCAGGCTGCCACCTCTGTCCGCATAGACCGCGCGAATACACTGCCCAGGCTGCCAATTAACAAGCTGATTGCAACAGCTCTGCCGAACTGGCTAACCGCTAGTGTTGTCTGTATAGACCGCACGGACTGGTCGCCCTGTTCTCCCAATTACCCGCTTTGACTGCACCATTTTCAACACCCCAAACCTCTACCGCGGGGAATGGTCGCCCTGGTCGTCCAATCACCCACTTTTACATCAGCATTTTCAACACCCCAAAGCTCTATTATCCTTTTGAGAGGTATTGGAGTCAATTAGCGGCAACATAGTCTTGGGCTTAGAGTATTCAACCACAATCTCTCTCTCCTTAAGGAGCTTCTCTTCAAGATCCAAGATGATCTTATTCTTCTGGCAAATGGTCCCAATTTGGATAATTAAGGTTGTCTTCAGTTTGCTGACTCCTCATCCAAGCTAGAAAGGGTGCTGACTCAGACTGCAGGGAAGCAGCATGTTGTAGGAAAACAATCTTCTCAGCTTGCTTCTTAAGTTATCTTTTTTCTTCTTCAGAGCATCCAGAATTGCACCATAAATATCCATTAATTAATTGACATCTTCTTCATAATCTGATACCTCATTCCCACTGGAGGAAGCGGATGCATCAGAGTCTGTGCCAGATTTATAGGTAGAAGAAGGGCTAGAGATAGAGTGTACCTCATTATGGATAGCATTTTCCTGATTGTCATTTGATAGAGCCATGCGACTAAAATCTTGATCCTCTTCAAAATCACTGTCAATAGAGGATTGTGGAGCCCTTTTGCCTGATGGGGTAGCTGGATGATCAGCCTCTTCTTCAATGGATATTTGATCAATGTTGGCCTCCTCTTTATCTTATTCTAAAGACTCAGAATCATTGTATGATAGGATGACTTTCATCTTGGCCACAAAGCTCTTTTCACCCTTCTTGTCCATGTGATGCTTTTTGCCTTCAGACTTCATATACTACTTCTTCTTACCTAGACAGTCAGCAATGACATGTCCACTCCTATTACAACAGTAGTAAACAACATTAGTCTTAAAATGTTTGCTCTGTTTGGAGTCATACTTTTCTCCAGATGGGTCATTTCTAGATTTGTCCATACTGGAGTAAGGATTCTTTGAGGTGGAGCAACGAGATCCTTTGTTTTTACATTGTCTCTTCCTGCTCAGCTACTTCTTGAACTGTTTGGAGAATAATGTCAATTCTTCATCTAATAACGCATTTCCAGAGGAGCTGGGATCTGAGCTTTCTGACTCTATAACTCTCCTTGGTAGAGGGGTCTTTTCCCTGCTTCTTCTTGTGGCTTCAGCTCTAAAAGACACAGTCTTCTCTTTACTGAGAGAACTGATAGAATTCTCTTAAGCCTTCCTGGAGTTTAGTTGCATCTCATGTGATAGTAGCTTCCCAAAAAAGTTCTGAGGCAATATGTTCGCCATGTTACCAACTTCTCTGATGTCACAGATCTTGATATACCATTCTTTATTGAGATATCTCAAGCACGTATCACTAAGTTCATAGTTTTTTAACTATCTTCCATAAGTGATCATACTATTTACTATCAAGAAGAATTTCCCATTACATTCAGCTATGGAATTTTCCTGCCTTGTTTTAAAGCCTCATATTATTGATTCAGGAGGGATTTTCTATCATCCTTCATCTCCTCAGTCCCTTCCATATAAATAATAATAGAATCCCATATCTCTTTTGTTATTTTATAGTGGACAAGGTTCTGGAAGGTGGAGTCATATACGGTACTGACAATGATGTTTTCTGCCACCTTATCCATAGTTACCAAGATGACTTCATCCCTAGTTATTTCAGTATACTTCTTTGCAGTCTGGAAATTGGCATCCATGATAGAGACCTTCATGGGTATGAAACGTCCTTCTTGGACTGTAATGAAGATCCTAGGATCTCAGGGTTCCATGAATAGCCTGACCCTCTCTTTCCAAATCGCAATGTTTTCCTTCCTCCAAACTGGAAGATTCATTGAGCAAAACTCCTTGTGGTTCTCACCTAAACCCATGGAGATAATCATTAGATACTCTTGAAAATCTGTTCAAACTGTTAAGTCCTTTTTGACAACCTCCCTCGGATTTCACTTAAAAGTCTTTGATTCAAGAGTAGGTATACACTTAGAGGGGGTGAATAGGTTTTCTTTCTTTATGACTAATTTCTAATTTGTTGTGTTGTGTGTTAGCTTATTTAGCTTTCGTTCAAGAACATAGATCAGCAAGATCTCTCAGACTTCCTCAAATTGGTACCTCGGGCCAAAGCCCTATAATTTAGAGTAAAAGTTACTCCTACAGCTCAGTGATCCAGAGATCACCTACCTCAAACTTAATCAAAAGTCCTACAACTCAGGCTAGGAGGATGGCCTTAAACTCAGAGAGTATAACTCTCATACAAGTCAGATATTATTCAGATCCTACCTCAGGCCAAAGGCCCTATCTCAAATTCTCAGCAGAATTATACCTTAGGCACACATGCCCTACAACTCAAAGAATATATTTCCTACCTCAGACACACATGCCCTACCTCTGATTCACAACTGAATCCTACATCTCAGCCTTTATATTTTAGGCTTATAACTTATATCAATATTGATCCTACCGAATGAGAAAGAGTTTGTTGTTGATGATTGACTCTAGAGAGAATGTTCTCTGAGTCTACCTTTCTGGACTAAATAAATGATGAGTTCTATTTATATGTGATTTTCGGACTCATCTGGGCTGGTTTTCTTTCACTTGCACTTCACTTTTAGTTCGTTATCGTATATATTTCATCTTATTTGTATTTCCATAGGAAGTGCACATTTAGGACCGTGGTATTATATTTTTGTTACTTTTATAGTTTGTACTACATTTTGTGATTGCCTGGAATGTCTGCATAGATCAGTGATTTGTGTTTCCTATTGGTACAGGGGTCGTGTGCGTGTTCCGTGATGGTTTGGAAGCAGGAATACTGCGCACGATCATTGGATCTATTGCGCACGACCACTGGTCATACGCCATTGATCGTGCGCACTACTCTTCGTTTTTCCAAGTTCTGCTGGGTCAAACGCACGACCACTGGACACTTTGCGCACGATGACCGGTCGTGCTCCACTGATCGTGTGCATTGGTTCCATTTCTTCGGGTGTTCTGTCTGGGGTAATCGCACGATCATTGGACATTATGCGCATGACCACTTATCATGCGCCATTGCTCGTGCGTGTTATCCTTGTTTTTCTTGAGTTTTACCATGCCAATATGCCCGATCACTGGACATAGTGCGCATGACCACTGGTCATATGCCCGTGATCGTGCGCATTGTTATTTCTGCTTTCTATAAATATGCAGGTTCCTCCCTAATTCGGGGATCCGTGCATTTTTCCGCCATTTTCGCCTCCGAGGAAGGGTTACGCCATTCCCCTTCATCTTCCACCATAGGGAGGTGCTCCGGGCAAGCTTTCACCGCCAAATCCAAGCCGAAGCTTCCTCTCGGCCTCCTCCTTCATCCTTGAACTTCAAGAAGAGTTTTAACCTAGCTTTCTCCATCTAGCTAAGAGAAGTTTGTGCCATCATCCACCGGCTCATGACACGAAAAAGACAGGTCCATTGGGAATGAGTGACAGCCTCCTCTACCCCGGACGTAGTTGAGAACTGAGCTAGGACGCGGATTGACAACCCAACGAATCGTACCGTGAATCCTCAGCAAGGCTTCGGATCTGGTCGATTTCACACACTTTTCTTCTCTTGTTGTTGATAGTGTAGTTGATCTCTTGTATATGATGAAGTTGCTCTTATATTGATAAACATATGTATACAATCATGTCTATGTGATTTCGTATTTTTGTTATTTGCTTGGGGTGCACCTTTATGTTCCATCATCCCCCAAATTCGGTTATGTCGCACTAGTAAACTCCGACCTAAGGACTTCAATCTCAAGTCCTCCTCGAAATTAACTCCACCTTACTGTGTTCCCTCGAGATTGATACTTGGGGAAATTCGCACATTTTATTTTACTTGTGTGACTGGTACACTTGTCGTTCAATGCATCAGTAAACTCAGCCCTTACTTTGACTCCAGAGAAATGCTTCTCTGAGTCGTATTCTTCCTGAATTGATAAATCTCAATCCTATCTTCTTCAAATCAATAAGATGGTTGATCTTCAAGTATGTTCTACTTGTGTTGAGAAGACAACTGCAGAGCACTAAATCAAGAGACCTGATTTTGTGAGCCTTCTACTGAACTGAGAAAACTCAGCCCAAACCTTTTCTCAGCACCAAGGAAGTAGATCTTTAGAATGGTTCTACTTTTGCTGGGAAGATACCTACAGAGCACTGCTTATTCAGGCCTTGATTATAGTAGAGTTTAGAGCATCAGCCTTGAAGATGAGCAGCAGCTTTAAGCTTGCTCTGCTTCTCCTTCTTTCTCAGAAAATAATATTTCTGAACATGTTGTCGAAGACACAACGATTCTTCAGTTCTTTGTTTCTTCAACTATCCAACTCTTGCTCTCCTTCTCCTTCAAACTCAAAAAAGTAATTTCTAATCTTGCAGTTGAAGACAAAATGATTCTTCAGTGATTTATTTTTTCAGCAACCAACTTTGTCTGTTGTTCACAGACTAACAATAAGAGCAAGTTCATGGAGAACTTCAAATTTGTCAAAAGGAAGAAGATGACCACATAAGCTCTGTCTCAAAAAGCCCTTTAATTTTCTTATTAACTCTCCACTCCTTTCTTTTTTCTCGGGACTCTGCTTTGTATCCCATCGTCCAACGACTCTCTGTGTAGTGTGGGCTAGCCGAAGTTGGCAACTACAACATTTCTTTTGCATTAAATTTTGTACTAAAGGTAAGCGATGCCTTTTGTCATCTAGCGTGCAAAGCCCAAGACATTTGAATTTTTGATAACATAAGCATGACACAGTGCTTCTAGACTTAGTAAATTCCAAACAATCTGCATAGGCGTTGACTGAAGCTTTGTCACTCAACACTAACGTATTTAGCATAATTCTACATCTTCAGGCGTTGTGTGAGCCTTCATCACTCTATGCTTCTGGGCTTGGTTAAAATTTATTTGCATGAAGACATTGAGTGAAGCTTCTACACTGAACGCTTTCTGACTTAACCTGACCTCTTATTGAGGTGTTTAGTGGCCTGTCTTCACCCAATGCTTTCTAACTTCGACATAAATCCTGTTGAGTAGGCATTGAGTGTACTGTCTTCACTCAATCCTTCTGTCCTTAGACGTGATTCTTGATGAGGCATTGAGTGGCACATCTTCACTCAACGCTTCTATACATGGACAGATTTCCTGATGAGTAGGCCTTGAGTGAACTGTCTTCACTCAACGCTTTTATCCTTAGCCAGATTTCTTGTCAACAACTCTAAGGCTTTGACTGCCTTCTTGATGAGGCTTTGAGTGTCATGTATTCACTCAATGCTTCTATACTTGAACTGAAATCCAGATGAGTAGGAGTTGAGTGAACTACCTTCACTCAATGCTTTTGTCCTTAGAGAGATTTCTGGTTAGAGGCACTGAGGCTTTGACTTCTTGAGGTTCTATCAGTGCTTTTAGCCTCTTAGCACAGAGTGAATTGTCTTCACTCAATACTTATGGACTTGGCAGATTTTCTTCTTGTCAAGTAACCTGTCTTGAGTCCAATTGTCCTTATGACTCTGACTGCCTGTCAAATCAATGTAACAGAATACAACCTGCATACAATGAACTTAAACATATATCAAATACATTCATGTAAATACCATTGACTTATGGGCCTTCTTCAAACTAGGACATTATGATTAAGTGATCCAACAGACACAACCAAAGTGTTCTGTATCTCCAAGTGAAGCCACTAAAATATGAAAGCTACAAAGATCCATTTATGGATTAAAACAGGTTTCTTGAATTAGAAATCTTCATTTTGATTAAAAGATCATAGAGTTTGGTTTTATCGATAATGAGGATGAACCGTGTGTTTACAAGCAGATTTGTGGGAGCATTATTATCTTCCTCATATTGTATGTAGATGACATACTGCTGATCGGGAATGACAAACGACCCTACAAATTGTTAAGAACAACCTAGGTAACTACTTTTTTATGAAATACTTGGGCGAAGCGGCTTATATTCTTGGTCTTAAGATCTATAGAGACATAACGAAGAAGTTGTTGGTTTGGCCCAAAGTACATATATTGAGAAGTTGTTGAAATGGTTCAACATGCTTGAGTCCAAGAAAGGATTCATACACATGTCTCATGGTGTGAGTTTGATGAGTCCGATATTTATAGGACTTTTCAGACTCATCTGGGCTTGTTTTTGCACTCGTGCACCGCATTTCAACCGGTATTTGGTTATATTTGCATCGGCCAGTCTATGACCATTTTGTGAACGGTTTTGGCCAAAGGGTGTGCAATTGAGCATTCTGTTGTTGGGGGTAAGCACGTGGTGCTACCCAGGGGCTCTTTCTAGTCGCTTTTATGGTATTTCTGCGTTGCTGGAGGGTCCTCTTTTGATTTATTTGTTTAAATACAGGTGGTGCGTTTTCCCTCAAGTTTGGAATTCAGTTTTGTGGAAAACACACGGTCGTGCGTTTTCTTAGCACACGTATCTCCTTGATCGTTTGTTTTGATTGTACTAGAAATCATCGAGCTGAGCTCGACGATCTTCACGCACGGTTAACACACGGTTTCTTCGGAACCGTGCGTGAAAGAAACACACGGTTTCTTCACGCACCGGCGGAAGTTCCCGTGCACGTGTAAAACGTACGGTTCAACATGCTTGCCTCAAATTCCAGCTTTCTGTTGTTACCCGTGCGATTTCCTTCACGCACAGGCGGAAATGGACGTGCGCGGGTAAAATGCACGGGCCAATGCTTCTCCTTTCGCAAGCTTCTTTTGAAAGTTAATATCGCATGGTTTGCGCACGGTCGTGCGCCAAACTGTGCGTGACCATTATTTCTGATTTTTCTATTTAAGATGCACATTTCATCGTTCCAAAGGACAAACGTCCGATCCAGGCCGCCATTTCAGCCCCTCTGAGCGGGAAAACTTCCCTCCAGCCGATATTTTCTCTCTCCTCCTTGGAGAGTTGATCCGGCCAACATTATCTCATCAAAAGCTTGCAATAGCTTCATCTACGGCAACCATTTTCTTCTCCAAACTCCAAGCTCCGTTTCAAGATCATAAGGTACTGCATCCGTGGATTTCTCCAGATAGATTTAGCCCAGTGACTATTCACAAAGAAGACAGGTTATTGGAAGGAGGTGAATGCCCTTTTGGACCATGGACGTCATCCATAGACCGAGGTCGAACAAGGCCCGACAACCCTTGACTCCAGCCGTGAATATCGGAAACCCTTGGTACGTTTGGTTGTATTTCTCCCCCTCCTCTTGTAGTTACTTTGTTCTGAACTTGTGGTTGTTTGATTGTTGCTTAAGAACACTGTTTAGTTTAAGTATTTTGGCATGTCTATGTGTTATTATATCTTAATCAAGATTGTGTTGCTAAGCATTAGTTTTTTGTGTTCGTGTCTAGATAGTGTCGTTCTAGCGATTTCTAGAAGCGTGCGTGGCGAAGATGTGATTGCGACCATCATTGGCTCATCCATATTTCATATTACTCTCTTGAGTAATGCACCAAAGAGAAGCAGTGACGGCGACCCGTAATTGGTTTATTAGTGTTAAACTTAGGAAACTCCAAACCAAAACCTCCTTTGTTTATGTTAACATTTACAATCATTTTTTCAATAGTGAAATCACACTCCCTACTTGCACTCCTCGAGAGATCGATATCCGGGGATTCAACTCCTCAACTTTATTACTTGACTATGATCGGTATACTTGCCAACACATCAAGTTTTTGGCGCTGTTGCTTTGGAGTGCAACCATTGCTTGTATTTTTCTTTTGATAAAGTTTGTAAGTGTTTTTGGTATTTTTGAAAGGAGTTTTTGTGTTGTATGATAGATCCCAACTCCAGTGATAGAGTTGAAGATCTTGTGTGTGAGCTTGAAACCGCACGTGTGAGGCAAGCTCGACTGCGTGCTGCTGCTGCTGAGGAAAGGATGAGGATCTTGGCCAAGGAGGAAATGGCCACGGTGAACAGGTTGTTGAGGGCCAAGAGGAGGTCCAACCACGCATTAGGATAATGCGTGATTTCATAAACCCTACTGATGGAAGTGTTTACCCTGGCTTTGGACCGGCCATCGTAAACAACCACTTCCAGATTAAACCTGCCATCCTCAATATGATACAAAATAATACTCCGTTCTCGGGCTTGCCGAGTGAGGATCCGCAGCTCCATCTGGCGAAGTTCTCGGAGATTTACGGCACATTCCACTATGCCGGTATTTCTGATGACGTAGAAAAGCTGAGGTTGTTCCCGTTTTCACTGAGGGACAAGGCCAAAACCTGGCTCCATACTGTTGTTCCTGGGACCGCTACTACATGGGACGCCCTGTCCTTTATGTTCTTAGCTAAGTTCCACCTGGTGGATAAGATTGTGAATGCACGTAGGGATATTGAAACATTTCAGCAGCTGGACCAAGAAACGTTGACTGAGGCGTGGGAGAGATTTGCTGACTGCAGCGTCGATGCCCGCAGCACGACTGTGAGCTGTGGAATTTAGTCGAAATATTCTACTCTGCTATTGAGCCTAATTTCAGGGATATGATCGACGTAACAGCTGGAGGCACAATAATGAACCTATCTCCTGATGAGGCATTGAGGGTACTTCATGACACTGCCTCCCATAACACATACTGGACCGCCGGAAGAAATACCCCTAGAGGGGAGAGGAATTTGTTTGAAGTGAATGTGGTGGTGCTGCAAGCGGAGGTGAGCCATCATACTTTGGATGGAAGGATGATGTTGACCAGATCGGACAATCCTCCAGCTCAGTTTATGGAAATTTCATGCCAGGGTTGTGGTAACCCCGACCATCATCCATATGAGTGGACTACTAGAGAGACCTTTGCTGAGCTGTCAGGTATTACTTCTGACAAGAGCGTAAATTTTATAAATTATCAAAACCGCACTTCTCCTTATAATAATGCGTATAACCCCAACACGAGAAATCATGCTAATTTCTTGTGGAATCAAAATGCTCCCGGTCAAAGGTGGCTGGGAGGCCAGCATCAATTTGTTGCTCAAGCCTCTAACAGCCAGCCGCAACCGCCACATCCGTGTTATAATAAGAATGTGTAGGTGGCGCGTATGAGTTCGTTGGAGGAAATGATGCAAAAATTTGTGGACATACCCCAATCTAATATGGCCATTCAAACCGCTTCCACGAGGAACTTGGAAACACAACTAGGGCAACTTTCCCAGGTGTTCTCCAAGCGTTCTCGCGGCACCTTCCCAAGTGATATGGAGAAAAATCCCCGGGAGCAAGGGAAGAGTGCTAGAGAGGCAGAAGGGTGCAATAAAAATGAAATGGCTATTATGTGTGAGATTAATAAGATGGTGACATTAGCTTTATGTGATTTCGGGTATTCGTGCAACATTCTTGCTTTGCAAGATGTTGAGAAATTTCGTTTAAATGTTGAATTGAGTGTCCGAAAGTCACTAGTGCTAGCCTATCGGTCGGTAGTAAAGACCGACAGGTAAATTAAGAAGGTGGAAGTGAAACTTAATGGGGCTATTATAGTCACTGACTCCAGGCATTAGGACCCATGTGAAATACATCGAAACCCATCTTAGGGGTCCCATTCCTAAAAGCTAGTGAAGCTACATTGCAATTTAATACGAGCGGTGCCACCTTGGCTTCGAAGGTCGATTTGCCTTTACCGTCGTCACTTCCCCCTATAATTTCAAATGAACCTGGAGAACTTCTGAAATTGAATGTCTTGTTATCTAATGATTTTTCTATAGCTGGTGGGACAGTTATTTTGCTGAATGAGCAAGATAAGGCTGTGAAAGTGGAAGAAATGTTGATGTCAGCTGAAGTAGAAACAAGTGCAGAGTTACTGGAAGTGAAACAAGACTCAGATAGTAAGGAACGTGAGCTGAGCACGGATGTAAAGAGCGTGCAGAAGATAGACTTAAAAACATCTATTGCTCCGAACAAATTTTATAAGGCTGTTAAACAAGTGACTTGGACTGATCTTTCACCCGCCGCGGGTGAGGAAAGGATGCCCCCGGATGAGAAAGATAGACATGTTGCTGAATTGGTTGGTGTGGTTATAGCACCCCGGTGATCGCCATCTGTGGATCTGAAAAGAAAAGAACTGCTCATGCGCAAGGCGTAGAATTTTAACCGTCGACGCGAGAAGGAAGAGGTTAGGGGCATGTGAGATTTGTCTTCCCTCGGCCCTAAAGCTTTCACCTTGACCACATCTCGCTTACCTGGGGGGACCTATCACAATTCAGCGTTCAGCAGAGGAGTGAAGGATCCCCGAGGCCCCTTTCCTGTTTTTCTAGTTTTATTTATGTCTTAATGTTGTGTGTAACTTTAGACTTTTTCATTGCGTTTTGAACTTATGCTCTGAAAATGTTTTATATTACTGCTAATACATGTATTTGTTCCAACTTAAGGACGGTAAAGAAAAGTGGCTTACTGGAGACAACCCAATTTCCTTGCTTTTAATTTGTTCAATTATGCTGTTGTGATTATATGTTTATAGTATGCGTGGTTGGAGGTATTCTCTTGTGCAGGTGGAGTTCGTTTAGGCCCTGGACTTTCTGTTGAAATTAACGCCGAGCTTCTGTTATGCTCATTTGTTGAGCATGGGGTAACCTCTCCCAAAACTTTTATTTCTCTATTTTTATTGCAAATCTTGAATAGGTTGTTTAGTTTATGTCTGGTGGGGGATAGTTATGCGGGTTACCTGTGCACATGCACTACTATCGCTTTCATGCCAAAAGCACAATTTTATTTTCTATTTTCTTGATATCTTTTCTGCATCGTACACCTACACCCACTTGAGCGTGATCTTAAGCACACGCTCGGCTCAAGTCAAATTTATTTCTTATGTGTTAACTTCAAAATAGTGGTACTGGCTTAGATTTTATGATAGAGTAGTTCGAAACTCGTGTAGTGCTCCTAATCGAGTACTCATGGTGTGTAGAAGTAGTATAGATTTAATTTTTCGTTATGCTCGTAGATTTATACTTTTCTGCATTTGTAAATATTGTTTGTAATACTCAAAAGTGTTGAATCTGGAGTAATCGCACGGTGGTGTAGGATTGTGTGTAGTCGTCACTAGCCTCGTATTGCTCGAGTCAGTAGGAAGGATCATTTTTCTCGGTGGCTAAGAACTTTCCCCAAGCTACTCTCGAAGTATTGGTTCATGGTTAGTCTAGCTTGAGCGTTATGTAGGCCGTCGTTTTGGCCCGGTTGAGATTTGTAACATTCCTAATGTCTTATCCTCGCTAGCCCCGTTGTGCCTACCCCTCTTTTGATTCAGCTCCACCATTTTTTTCACTAAAGAATCATAGCCAATCCTAGCTGCACACCCAATTTGAGCTTTAGTGTTTTACATTTTCATTTTGGGGTGTTTATATGTTGATATTCCTTGTGAATATGTGGATGTTCTCCAAAGTTTTTATCTGCTGAAGTTGTTAAAATAAAAATATTATGTAAAAAGAAAATATATGTATAAAAATAAATTGTGAAAAAGAAAAGTGAAAAGAATATTTGTAATTGAAAATCCTATTTGAGATTTTGTGGAGGTAGGCGGCACACGCCTGTGTTATCAAGTTCAAGTCTGGCGGTGTGGTGCACCTGCATGTATTGTTGGCGAGAGGATATCTTTTTGTTGAGCTCATTTGGGTTAGGTGCGTAGCCTTCTTTTTTTATCTTTGTTTACCTCACCGAAATCCAAGCCCCATTTCTATGCTAAAGACTAGCACCGTGGAGATAGTGTGAACGGGCAACCGTATGGTCAATGACATTGATGGATTTCTTTGGAAATGATCTCGTGGCCTGTCTACTTTCTTCCAACGTTTGACCGAATGATTCTCCAGAATTCCATTTTTGAGTAGTTACAATATTTTTTTACACCTGTCGAAATTTATAAAATATATAGTATAATTAAAAATTTTACATATTATATTTTCTATGCCCATGAAGTATTTGATTTCTCGCTTTACTTTATTTGGAAATTTTTAAGCCAGCTTGCTGTTTTCTAGTTCAAGGAGAAATGATTTGCTCGGGATGAGCAAATGTTTAAGTCTATTGGTGTGATGAGTCCGATATTTATAGGATTTTTCGGACTCATCTGGGCTTGTTTTCACACTCGTGCACCACATTTCAACCGGTATTCGGTTATATTTGAATCGGTCGGTCTATGATAATTTTGTGCACTGTTTTGTCCCAAGGGTGTGCAATTGTGCATTCTGTTGTTGGGGGTAAGAACATGATGCTCCCTAGGGGAGCTTTCCAGTTGCATTTGTTACATTTCTGCATTGCTGGAGGGTCCTCTTTTGATTTATTTGTTTGAATCCAGGTTGTCCGTTTTTCCTCAAGTGTTGAATTCAGGTTTGTGGAAAAAGCACGGTCGTGGATTTTCTTGGCACACATTTTGTAACACCCCCATCTGTTTACATAGTATATACTAGAAGGTCCGGACGGGGCCCCACAACATATGCCACAAAACAGGCAGTGACGTCACGGTATGATACCAGAGTAGCGCCGCGCACCCTAACACTTTGCATTCTAACGGAAGCCTATAACACTACACTTGAACTCCACACCTGAATGTCCAACATATAAAACCTCCACATTTTATACATCATAGGAATGTCTTACAACACACATAAACAGTTGGCCTTATGGCCTTACAGAGTGTTCAAACAGTGGCCTCAACCATTGGCACGCAGGCCGGCCACATCAAAAGAAAACATAACACTTTCATTTCTTTTAGCCTTCGAGGGCTAGCAGCGGCAGCAGCAAAAGTAGCAGGGACTTCAGCCCTTATGCATCCCGCTCGGTTCTCCAGCACCTGCACAGGGACATTCCACCCAAGGGTGGCAACAGAGGCAACAGTCAGCATTCAGCTGACCAAATTATAACGACCATACTCCTTTCTTGGGGCAGTGGTATTCTTCCCTGCAGGCATAGCATATCACAAGCATGGATATATATTCATATAATGTGCTTTCACGCACACATGAAATCACAACCGTCAGCCACCCGGCCCGAAGGTCCGTGCACTCAGGGCACATTCTTAGTGTACCGGCGAACTAGTTGCCCACCACCGTATCAGGGTCGCAGCCCAACAGTAAATCACTTGAGCATTTACTCCATGGCGTGCAGCCGGAGTTCTAGTCGTAATGCCCCAGGATTGGCCCGTAGCCCCCCATTGTGTCATGGCACGCAGGCCTACAACTCTCACTCTGCGCACCAACAGACCGCACCTTCTGGTCTCACACAGGACGAACATAATGCAGGTCGGATCCTCCACCCCCCGTTGCTCAAATCGCCTTGACATCACCGAGTACAGCGTACTCGCGGCTACAAAAGGCGCGGGTCGGTCTCACCAATCCTATTCTAGCATTCAAGCCTGGGTATTTCTCTTACACCCATTCATATCACAACATTAGCGGGTCTTTCCTAGGCACACCAGTACTTCATGCTACTCTCGTCGCAGGTGGACACCACAAATATCACAAATATCCGGGGTCTTTCCTCGCTTCCACGCCAGTACTTCCTATTACTCTCTTCACAGGTGCACTCCCTATGAACATTAAGCATCACAAGGGTATTTCCTGGAATTCCAATCCAGTACTTCCTGATACTTCCTTTCACAGGTAGAACCCAACAGCATAAGCATTCTACGGGTATTTTCCTGGACTAGCACTCCAGTAGTTCCTGCTATTTCCTTTCACAGGTCCAAACCGTCGACTCCTAAACTACACGTTTATCACGGAATCTTCTCCGGTTCGTATGCAACATCACCAATCCAGACCAACCTGTCCAGATGGGCATCACACAACATGCCTATTCCGTAGTCAATTTCCGGATCTATATGTCAACGAATTGGGGATTCCATGAATCCACCCCATGACTCCCACAATCAGCCACCCTTTGGTGGGGGAATCATAAGCGTATACCAAAAAGGAAGCCTTCACATGGCTAGGAAGAAAGGTCGTTACCCTTGAAGACCGCTTCAGTGCCATGAATTCCTAGCTGGCTAGAAATAACCGCAACAGCTTTTCCTCCACAAAGATGTCCTCGGATCTCATCTTGACACTCTCAAGCTCCACCAGAGATCAGCCCCACTTCTTCTTACCCTTTCTTCCTCTCTTTCTCTCTCTAAGCTTTTTAGAAAGATGAAGGTAAGAGCATAATGTGACTTCTTTCTCAAATCTCAGCCTTAAGGAAGCAGGGAGGGCTCTCAGCTATTAGATCCCAGCTGACGAAAAATGGACGGCCACGAAAAAGCCTAAAACTCGCTTTTTGGGTCTGACACGCCTTGTGACACGCCCGTGTCACAGGCCGTGTCTTTAAGCGGTGCACAAACCGCCTTATCCTGAAATAGGTCACGGTCAGGGCACACGCCCGTCACGGCCAAGTCACGCTCGTGACACGGTGCGTGTACCTCACTCGTGTCATATTCACGACCTACTCGAGAGGACTACTCAAGAGAAAACCAACTACTCGAGTACCCGGATCGAATACGACCGTGTCACAGGGATGACATGCTCGTGTAACCCCCCCCCCCCCCTCTTACTCGAGTACTTTTCCACCTCCTCTAGAGAAAAGTGTCGACCTCTCGACACAGCGGGACACGCCCAGTCACACGCCCAATGACACGCCCGTATCACAGGTCGTGTACCCCACACTCGACGACCGTCGAGCGCAGTTCGTCGACCAAAACTCTAGTGTCGACCAAAGGAGGACACGCCCTAGGTCACGCCACCTAACACGCCCGTGTCATAGGCGTGTACCTCCCAAAAATTCATCGAATGCATTTTCGTCGAACTCTCGACATCTCCGCACCCAAGTAGGACATGCCCTGGGACATGCCCGTGTCCCAGGCCGTGTCACCCAAAATTTTCCCAGTTTGAAATTTGGGCTGTTACAAACCTCCCCTCCAACAAGAAATTTCGTCCTCGAAATTTGTATACAGGAAGGAAACCAGCAAGTAAAATGTTATAACATCCAAATGTTCACTAGCCAACCATTTTAAAAAACAGCTCAGGAAACTCAGCTCGCATGGTCTGCTCTGGCTCACATATGAGCTCCTCACGGCCGCAATTGTCCCATCGGACTTTGACCATCCCGACCGTCTTATTCCGCAGTTGCTTCTCGCCACGATCCTCGATCTAAATGGGTCTAACCTTCGTCATTATCCCATACTCTACCGGTACACGATCAGTCTCGATCACTTGTGCTAGATCCTTCACGTCCCTCCGAAGCACCGAGATGTGAAACACATCATGTAATCCACCCAAGTCTGCCGACAGAGCTAGCCGATATGCAGCATCCCGACTCCCTCGACCACTTCAAACAGGCCAAGGTATCTTGGACTCAACTTTTTCAGATGTCGAATCCTGGATACGCCTTTGAAGGGCTTGATCTTCAAGTATACCCAGTCGCCTACCGCAAACTCCACGTTCTGGTGCTTGGCGTTGTAGCATTTCGCTTGTCGATCCTAGGCTATAAGTAGCCTCTCTCGAATAGTACGTATGGTCGAGTTTGCTTCATCGACTTCATTACTATTAAAAAATCTAGCTTCGCCCGCTTCTACCCAAGCCAAAGGAGTACGTCACTTTCGACCATACAGAGCTTCATACGGTGCCATGCCGATGCTCGCTTGGTAGTTGTTATTGAAAACGAACTCCACCATATAGAGATGATCTTCCCATCTCTTTTCGAAGTCGAGGGCGCACATCCGGAGCATTTCTTCCATCATTCTGTTGGTCCTTTCAGTTTGGCCATCTGTTTGGGGATGAAAAGCCATACAGAATTGTAATTTCGTGCCCAACAGTTGATGAACTAGCCTCCAGTCATTTGATGTGAACCGCCCATCTCTATCACTTATGATGCTCCGAGGAACACCGTGTAGCCGCACAATCCGGTCAACAGACAACTTTGCCAAAGTTTCCACCGAATCATCCTGTCTGTTCGGAAGAAATTGTACCACTTTTGTTAGCCGATCGACAATCACCCAAATGGAGTCATTTCCGCGGTGAGATCTCGGCATCCCGTGCACGAAATCCATGGAAATATCGTCGAACTTCCATTCTGGAATTGGCAACGACTTCAAATAACCGCCTGGCTTTTGGCCTTCAACTTTTACCATAGCACATGTTTGGCATTTGGCCACATAATGAGAAAGATCTTTCTTCAGCCCTGGCCACCAAAACAACTTTTTCATATCCCTGAATATCTTTGTGCTCCCTGGATGGATTGAGTACTTCGTATAATGCGCTTCATACATCAGTTCTTCCCTCAATTTACCCAAATTCGGGACGCACAAACGGCTCTCTTTCCGTAAAAGACCGTCATCCCAGGAGAACTTGCCCTCTGTCCCATCATTAGCATAGCGTAGGAGATCTTCATCCAGCCCCGTTGCTCGTCGAATCCGGTCTGCAAGGTCACACTGCACTTCCTTTCAGTTCAAATATGCATCGGCGGTGGAATTCTTGTCAACACAAGAAATCTCTAACACTTCTAACTCCTGGATGAGACGTTCATCATGCCTCTGCAACCAACTTACCCTTATCGGAGCTCTCTGACTCAAGGCATCCACGACTACGTTTCCGTTGCCGGGAGTATAGTGAATCTCAAAGGTGTAGTCCCCAAGGAACTCCAACCACCTTCATTGTCGCATATTCAAGTCCTTCTGCTCCAAAAGGTACTTTAGGCTCTTGTGGTCTGTATACATCACCACCTTCACACCATAAAGATAGTGTCGCCACAGCTTTAGTGCAAAGATCACCGCTGCCAAGTCTAAGTCATGGACGGGATAATTTCGCTCGTGTACCTTCAGCTGGCGTGAGCTATAAGCAATCACCTTTACATTTTGCAGAAGAACGCAGCCTAAGCCGCTCCATGAGGCATCACTATAGATTACAAATCCATCGGTACCACATGGCGATGTCAACACAGACGTCGTGGTCAACCGAATCTTCAGCTCTTCAAAAGCTCGCGCGCACTCCGACGTCCAGATGAACTTCTGTTCTTTTCTCGTCAGTGTGGTTAGCGGCAAAGCAATCTGCGAGAAGTTTTCAACAAATCTTCGATAGTAGCCTGCCAGTCCAAGGAAGCTCCTGACCTCGGCCACTGAAGACAACACTGGCCACTCCTGTATGGCCCTTATCTTCGCTGGATCCACTACTATACCCGCTCCACTCACCACATGGCCTAGAAAAGCCTCTGACGCTAGCCAAAATTCGCACTTCGAGAACTTGGCATAGAGCTGATTTTACCTCAATGTATTCAACACCAACCGCAAGTGCTTCTCATGGTCGGCTTCTGATCTCGAGTATACCAGGATATCATCAATGAACACTATCACGAACAGATCGATGTACTCTCGGAATATTCGGTGCTTCAAGTCCATAAATACCGAGGGCGCATTACACAGCCCAAACGGCATGACCATGAACTTGTAGTGGAGGTACCGTGTTCCAAATGCGGTTTTAGGAATATCTTCTTCCCGTATCCTCAACTGGTAATAACTAGATTTCAAGTCCAACTTGGAGTAGACGGTCGATCCCACTAGCTGATCGAACAACTCATCAATCCGTGGAATCAAAAATTTATTCTTCTCGGTCGGCTTATTCAGTTCGTGGTAATCAATACATAACCGCAAGCCACCGTCTTTCTTTTTCACAAAAAGCACAGGGGTGCTCCAAGGATACATGCTTGGGCGTATATAACCCTGCTCCAACAATTCTTGCAGTTGGACTTTCAACTCCGCTATTTCCTTAGGCGCAACGCGATATTGTGAGCGGGCCACATGTTTCGCACCGGGCATCAACTCGATCGTGAAGTCAATATCTCGCTGGGGTGGTAGCCTAGGGAGATCCTTGGGAAACACATCTGTAAACTCCGACACGATCGTAACATCACACACACTGGCCATAGGCTCCACAGCCTGAATCAGCGCAAAGCAGCACTTCGCCCCCTTCTGAACAGCTTTGACAACTTGGAGTGCAGACATCAACGTCCCACCTATTCCTCACATACCCGTGAACCTCGTCTCCTGCTCGGTATTCTGGCCCAACGTGATCTCTTTGGACTGGCAATCAATCAAGGCATGCTGCTACGCGAGCCAATCCATACCAAATATCACGTCGAATTCTGATATCGGCAATACAGATACAGTCAAGCAGAAGTCCCGACTTCCTATTTGCACTGCCACATCGCAAGCTTGGTCCGCAAGCATTATACAATCATTCGACAACATCACTCTGACGCTATCTGTCTTTACACGACTAGGTATCCCAAGCCGTGCTATAAACTCTTTAGATAGAAAAGAATGAGAAGCACCTGTATCGAACAGGGCTCGCGCCAGCGTGTTCCGAATCATCACAAATCCTGTGACCATTATGTCACACACACAAACCGCATACAACTACGTAATAAACAAAGCATACAAGCAATACCATGCTCAAAAACTTAACTCGTACCTGTGACGGCGTCACTTTGTTTGGTGGACTTCTATAGGCCAAGATTGTAGACCCGGGATTGCGTCTGTGATACAGCGGATTCCACCACTGCCTTTCCTTTTTCCCATAGGATGCTCCCGCCTTCTTTTCACTCTTTTGCGGCGCCCGACACTCACGGGCTATATGCCCCATCCGTCCACAATTGAAGCATGTACGAGTATCCGGCCTTGAAGTGGCCCCCGACGTTGCTCCCGATGCAACTGAAGAAGGAGCTTGTCCCGCCATCTTGGGCCTCTTGCCCCATTTCTTCTTATAAAATGACTTCGTCGGTCGGGGCACTTTAAACTCCGGTTGTATCACAGCCAATACCCACTTCCCATGCACCCTTTTCATGCCTTTTTCCAGCGCGCAGGCAGTATCAACTAAAGCCTGGAAGCCCTGGTTCACAGAACTAGAAAGCAGGAACCTCATCTCATCCTGCAGTCCTTCATAGAACCTATTGGTCTTCCTTTGCTCATTTGCAAAAATAGAACCCGCATACTGCCCCAAACATATAAACTCATGCAGGTAAGCTTCTACACTGCCATCTCCTTGCGTTAGCCTTTGGAATTCATTCTCCATGGCTATACGTTGTGCCGCCGGGAGGTGCTTTGCCAGGAAGAGTTGAGAGAATTCCTCCATCGACACTTTGGTTAACGGTCTTCTCGATACATGATGCAGCTCCATCTCATCCCACCACAACTGCGCCTCGCCTTCTAGCAAAAAGGTGGGTAAGGTGACTTTCTGATGCTCCTCCGTTCCAATCTCCGTCATGATCCTCTTAACATGCGACAACAAGTCTTCAGCCTATGTAGGAGATCCCACTCCCGAGAACGTTGGCGGGTGAAAACTCATGAACTGCTTTAATTGTATCTCAGCTGCTCGAGGATTCACAGCCGGCACAGTTTCTGGCCTTGCCGCAACCTGTTCTGGCCTCACGGCCGGCTGCGCCTGGCCTTGCGCCTGCCCAACCGACTGTCCTTGAACCATAACAAACAAAGCCTCAGCAATTTGTCGCACAGTTTCCGCAGACGGTGGAGGTGTAGGCACCTCAGCTGGTGTCGTACTTTCATCAGACTTGTTGGAACACCCTATTACTAATTTGGGTCAGGATCACTATGTCTCTAGGAATTTATGCTTTGACCTTCTGTATAGATAATAGGTCAATTAGAATTGAGTCTAAGGGATCAGGAGTCTAGGTTTGGAAGCTGCCCTGAAGACCCAAGTTTTTCTGGAGACTATGTCCAGATCGTCTAGCTCAACTATTGACAGATCGTCGAGCTCCATTCGACGATCGCTGAGCTCAACCCTCATAATATCGTCGAGCTCTGGTCGACGATCGCTGAGCTCAACTTCTCAATATCGTCGAACTCCATTCGACGATCGCTGAGCTCAGGTCGACGATTTTGACTCTGCACTGGATCCTTATCTCTGAGCTCAGTTCGACGATCTTTGAGCTCAGATCGACGATTTCTTTGCTGCTTGCATTTTCCAGTTCGCTGAGCTCAGCTCGACGATAGCAGAGCTCAGTTCGACGAATCCAGTTATCTTTCAGATTCAAATTTAAATCAGATAGAAGTTATTCTGCATTTAATTCAGAAGATCTGCCAGCCATTTTGATTTACTTCTGGAGCAAGTTTCAAGGGATTTTTCAAGGAATAATTCAGTGGACTTTCCTTCAGAACATTTTATGCAATTAAGGCTGTAATTAATTCAGACCAACGGCTATCTTTGACAGAGCAATTTTCTATTCAGACTCAGAGAATAAAAGACAGAATGTTTTTTGAATTAGACAAGGAGATTGACAAGAACAGGACACAACTCAATACACAGAGACTCTCTCAATCTTCTGTCAACAAGAATTCAGAAGAACACTCATCAAAAAGAGATCAAGCTTTCAAACATTTTTCAGATCTCTTCAGCTCTCAAGTGTTCAAGGCCAACATCATCTCAAGACTCCAGACACTCAACATTTCAGCTTGCTGAAATCATCTTTTGCTGGAGATCTATCTTTGAAGGCCTATCACCCTCAGCAAAGCTCATCTTCCTGAAGATTTCAAGGACTCAGGGGGAGCTTTGACAACTTCACTGAATCCACATAGTCTTCTCAGTTGCTTGAGAAAGAGAAGACTGCCATCACTCTCTCACCCCCATTCTGTAAAGGGTTTTTCAAACTCCCTTCAAAAGTTTGAATCTGGTTTTTGAGCACCTTGTCAAAAGCTCATTGGTGGCAAGACACCTGATCAAAAAATCTGATTTGGTTTTTGAGCACCTTGTCAAAAGCTCATTGGTGGCAAGACACCTGATCAAAAAATCTGATTTGGTTTTTGAGCACCTTATCAAAAGCTCATTGGTGCCTAGGACACCTGATCAACTCATCCTGCAGTGGATTCCTACCTAGGGTGGTAGAAGAGTGGATGTACCCAAGTTGGGGAACCACTATATTTCCTTGTGTCATCTGGTTCTGCATGTTTTCTTTTTGTTTCTGGCCTAGATTTTCTTGTGCTTAGTTTCTGCATAGCTTAGTTTTATTTCTGCTTCCCTGCTTACACTCATTACAACAATTGTTGTAAAGCTTTGCAAAAGTTTTTCTTTGTATTTTAAAAAGCACCATATACTCTATTCACCCCCCCTTTAGAGTATATCAGATCTAGTTTCCCCTTTCAAGACTGCTGGGGCTCTGATTTCCCCGCACCACTCCGCGTCACCTAAAGGTGGACAACATACACATGAGCGACCGTACACAAGAAATATCAACTAGTTAGGAACGCACAGGTTCCTCAAACACATGTATTTGCATTCCTATCATGGACATTAACGAGTTAAATCATGTTAACGTGGTTCGCACACACACGTGCTTGCCACCCCACAAAAGAAGTCGACCACGAATTCGAAAGGGAAAGACCGAGAGAACTGATACAAAAAATGTAACACCCTCATCCGTTTACATAGTATATACTAGAAGGTCCAGTCGGGTCCCCACAGTGTATACCACAAAACAGGTGGTGACGTCACGGTATGATACCAGAGTAGCGCAGCGCACCCTAACATATTGCATTCTAATGGAAGCCAATAACACTACACTTGAACTCCACCCCTGAATGTCCAACATATAAAACCTCCACATTTTATACATCATAGGAATGTCTTAGAACACACATAAATAGTTGTCCTTATGGCCTTACAGAGCATTCAAACAATGGCCTCAACTATTGGCACGCCGGCCGGCAACATCAAAATAAAACATAACACTTTCATTTCTTTTAGCCTTCGAGGGCTAGCAGCGGCAACAGTAAAAGCAGCAGGTACTTCAGCCCTTATGCGTCCCGCTCGGTTCTCCAGCACCTACACAGGGACATTCCACCCAAGGATGGCAACAGAGGCAACGATCAGCATTCAGCTGATCAAATTATAACGACACTACCCCTTTCTTGGGGCAGTGGTATTCTTCCCTGCAGGCATAGCATATCACACGTACGGCTATATATTCATATAATGTGCTTTCACAGACACATGCCATCACAACCGTCAGCCACCCGGCCCGACGGTCCGTGCACTCAGGGCACATTCTTGGTGTACCAGCGAACCAGTTGCCCACCACCATATTAGGGTCGCAGCCCAACGATAAATCACTAGAGCATTTACTCCATGGTGTGCAGCCGGAGTTCTAGTCGTAATGCACCGGGATTGGCCCGTAGCCCCCCATTGTGTCATGGTATGCAGGCCTACGACTCTTGATATGCGCTCTAAAAGACCACACCTTCTGGTCTCACATCGGACGGACATAACGCAGGTCGGATCCTCCACCCGTCGTTGCTCAAATCGCTTTGCCATCACCGAGTACGGCATACTCGTGGATACAAAAGGCGCGGGTCGGTCTCACCAATCCTGTTCTGGCATTCAGGCCTGGGTATTTCTCTTACACCCATTCATATCACAACATTAGCGGGTCTTTCATGGGTACACCAGTACTTCCTGCTACTCTCGTCGCAGGTGGACACTGCAAATATCACAAATGTCAGGGGTCTTTCCTGGCTACCAAACCGGTACTTCCTGTTAATCTCTTCACAGGGGAACTCCCTATGAACATTAAGCATTACAAGGGTGTTTCCTGGAATTCCAATCCAGTACTTCCTGCTACTTCCTTTCATAGGTAGAACCCAACAGCACAAGCAGCACAAGCATTCTACGGGTATTTTCCTGGACTACCACTCCAGTACTTCCTACTACTTCCTTTCACAGGTCCAACCCGTCGACTCCTAAACTACACGTTTATCACGGAGTCTTCTCCGGTTCGTATGCAACATCACAAATCCAGACCAACCTGTCCAGATGGGCTTCACACAACATGTCTATTCCATACTCAATTCCAGGATCTATATGCCAACGAATTGGGGATTCCTTGAATCCACCCAATGACTCCCACAATCAGCCACCCTTTGGTCGGGGACTCATAAGCGTATGCCAAAAAGGAAGCCTTCACATGGCTAGGAAGAAAGATCATTACCCTTGAAGACCGCTTCGGTGCCATGAACTCCTAGCAGGCTAGAAATAAGCGCAACAGCTTTTCCTCCTCAAAGATGGCCTCGTATCTCAGCTTGACACTCTCAAGCTCCACCAAAGATCAGCCCCTCTTCTTCTTCCTCTTTATTTCTCGAAGCTTTTTAGAAAGATGAAGGCAAGAGCATAATGAGACTTCTTACTCAAATCTCGGCCTTAAGGAAGCAGGGAGGGCTCTCAGATGTTAGATCCCAGCTGAAGAAAAATGTACGACCACGAAAAAGCCTAAAACTCGCTTTTCGGGTCTGACATGCCCGGTGACAAGCCCGTGTCACAGGCCGTGTCTTTAATCTGTGCACAAACCGCCTTATCCTGAAATAGGTCACGGTCAGGGTAAACGATCGTGACAGCCAAGTCACGCCCGTGACACGGGGCGTTTACCTCACTCGAGTCATATTCACGACCTACTCGAGAGGATTACTCGAGAGAAAACCAACTACTCGAGTACCCGGATCGGACATGCCCGTGTCATAGGGATGACACGCCCGTGTCACCCCCCCTCTTACTCCAGTACTTTTCCACCTACTCGAGAGAAAAGTGTCGACCTCTCGACACAGCGGGACACGCCCTGTGACACACCCATGTCACAGGCCGTGTACCCCATAAACGACGATCGTCGAGCGCAGTTCGTCGACCAAAACTGTGGTGTCTACCAAAGGAGGACACGCCCTAGGTCACGCCCACTGACACACCCGTGTCATAGGCGTATACCTCCCAAAAATTTATCGAACGCATTTTCGTCGAACTCTCGACGTCTCCGCACCCGAGCAGGACATGCCCTGGGACACGCCCGTGTACCGAGCCTTGTCACCCAAAATTTTCCCAGTTTGAAATTTGGGCTGTTACACGTTTCTTCTTGATCGTGTGTTTTGATTGTATTGGAAATTGTCGAGCGGAGCTCGATGATCTTCACGCATGGTTAACGCATGGTTTCTTCAGAACTGTGCGTGAAGGAAACGCATGGTTTTCCTGCAGCTTTCTTGTTTGTACAAATCTGTGGTTAATCGTGCGATTTATTCACGCACAGGCGGAAGCTCCCGTGCACATGTAAAATGCACGGTTCCACCTGCTCGCCTCGAATTCCAGCTTTCTGTTGTTACCCGTGCAATTTCCTTCACGCAAGTGCGGAAGTGTCCGTGCACGAGTAAAACGCACGGGTCAACACTTCTCCTTCCGCAGGCTTGTTCTGGAAGTTAATATCGCATTGTTTGCCCACAGTCGTGCGCCAAACCGTGCCTGACCATTATTTCTGATTTTTCTATTTAAGATGTAGATTTCATTGTTCCAAAGGAGAGAAGTCTGATCCAACCCGCCATTTCCACACCTCTGAGCGGGAAAACTTCCCTCCAGTTGATATTTTCTCTCTCCTCCTTGTAGAGTTGATCCGGCCACCATTCTCCCTCCAAAAGCTTATAATAGCTTCATTTCCGGCTACCATTTTCTTCTCCAAACTCCAAGATCCGTTTCAAGCTTATAAGGTGATGCATCAATGGAGTTCTCCGGATAGATTTAGCCCAACAACTATTTATGAAGAAAATGTTTTATTGGAAGGAGGTAACAACCCTTCTGGACCACGGGCGTCATCTATAGACCGAGCTCGGACAAAGCCCGACAACACTTGACTCCGGCCGTGAATCTCGGAAAGCCTTCGTGTGTTTGGTTGTATTTCTCCCCCTCCTCTTGTATTTACTTTGTTCTGACCTTGTGGTTGTTTGATTGTTGCTTAAGAACATTGTTTAGTTTTAGTATTTTAGCATGTCTATGTGTTGTTAGATCTTAGATCATGATTGTGTTGCTGTGCTTCAGTTTTTTGTGTTCTTGTTGAGACAGTGTCATTCTAGTGATTGCTAGAAGCGTGCACGGCGAAGAGGTGATTGTGACCCTCATTGGCTCATCCATCTTTCATATTACACTCTTGAGTAATCCACCAAAGAGACACAGTGACGGCGACCCGCAATAGGTTTATTAGTGTTAAACATAGGAAACTGCAAACCAAATCCCTGTTTATTTATGTTAACACTTGCAATCACTTTTTCAATAGCAAAATCATACTCCCTACTTGCACTCCTCAAGAGATCGATATCCTTTGATTCAACTCCTCAACTTTATTACTTGACTACGATCAGTACAATTGCTGACGCATCAAGTTTTTGGCGCCATTGCCGGGGAGTGCAACTGTTGCGTGTATTTTTCTTTTGAAAAGATTTGTAAGTGTTTTTGGTATTTTGAAAGGATTTTTTATGTTATATGACAGATCCCAACTCTAGTGATAGGGTTGAAGATCTTGTGTCTGAGCTTTAAACCGCACGTGCGAGGCAAGCTCGCCTGCGTGCTGCTGCTGATGAAGAAAGGATTGAAGATCTTGTCCAAGGAGGAAATGACCACGGTGAACGGGTTGTTGAGGTCTAAGAGGTGGTCCAACCACGCATTAGGACAATGTATGATTTCACAATCCCTACTGTGGGAAGTGTTTACCCTGGCTTCAGAACAGCCATCGTAAACAACCACTTCGAGATTAATCCCGCCATCCTGAATATGATCCAAAATAATACTGAGTTCTCGGGCTTGCTGAGTGAGTATCCGCAGCTCCATCTGGCGGAGTTCTCGGAGATTTACGGCACATTCAGCTATGCCGGTATTTCTGATGACGTAGTAAACCTGAGGCTGTTCTCGTTTTCGCTGAGGGACTAGGCCAAAACTTGGCTCCATACTATTATTCCTGGGACGGCTACTACATGGCATTCCATGTCCTCTATGTTCTTGGCTAAGTTCCACCCGTTGGATAAGATTCTGAATGCCTTAGCGATAGTGCAACCTTTCGGTAATAGGACCAAGGAACGTTGTCTGAGGCGTGGGAGAGATTCACTGACCTGCAGCGTCGATGCCCCAACATGGTTGTGAGCCGTGGAATTTTGTTGAAATATTCTACTTTGCTGTTGAGCCTAATTTCAGGGCAATGAACGACGAAGCAGCTGGAGGCACAATAATGAACCTATCTCCTGATGAGGCATTGAGGCTACTTCGCGATACTGCCTCCCATAGCACATACTGGACCGCCGGAAGAAATACACCTAGATGGGCGTGGAATCTGTTTGAAGTGAATACGGTGGTGCAACAAGCGGGGGCGAGCCATCATACTTTGGATGGAAGGACGATGTTGACCAGATCGTCCCCTCCTCCAGCTCGGTTTGTGGACATTTCATGCCAGGATTGTGGTAACCCCGTCCATCATGCTTACGAGTGCACTGCTACAGAGACCTTTGCTGAGCTGTCAGGTATAACTTCTGAGGAGAACGTAAATTTTATAAATAATCAATACCGCACTTCTCCTTATAATAATGCGTATAACCCCAACACAAGAAATCATCCTAATTTCTCGTGGAATCAAAATGCTCCTGGTCAAAGGTGGCAGGGAGGCCAGCATCAATTTGATGCTCAAGCCTCTAACATCCAGCCTTGACCGCTACATCCGTGTTATAATCAGAATGCGTAGGTGGCGCATAAGAGTGCATTGGAGGAAATGATGGAAAAATTTGTGGATATGGCCAAATCTAATATGGCCATTCAAATCGCTTCCATGAGGAAGTTGGAAACACAACTGGGGCAACTGGCACAGGTGTTCTTCGAGCATACTCGCGACACTCTCCCAAGTGATACAGAGAAAAATCCCCGTGTGCAAGGGAAGAGTGCTGGAGAGGCGGAGGAGTGCAAAAAAAATGAAATGGTTGTTAAGTGTGAGATTAATAAGATGGAGACGGTAGCTTTATGTGATTCCGGATTTTCGTGCAACATTCTTGCTTTGCAAGATGTTGAGAAATTTCGTTTAAAAGTTGAATCGAGTGTCCGGAAGTCTCTAGTGCTAGCCGATGGGTCGGTAGTAAAGACCGACGGGGAAATTAAGGAGGTGGATGTGAAACTGAATGGGGATATTGTATTCACTGACTTCCAGGTGTTAGGATCCATGGGAAATACATTGAATCACATCTTAGGGGTCCAATTCCTAAAAGCTAGTGAAGCTACATTGCAATTTAATGCGAGCGGTGCCACCTTGGCTTCGTAGGTCGATTTGCCTTTACCACCGCCACTTCCCCTATAATTTCAAATGAACCTGGAGAACTTCTAAAATTGAATGTCTTGTAATCTAATGATTTATTTATAGCTGATGAGACAGGTATTTTGCTGAATGAGCAAGACAAGGCGGTGAAAGTGGAAGATATGTTGATTTCAGCAGAAGCAGAAACAAGTGTGTAGTTGCTGTGAGTGAAACAAGAATCGCATTGTAAGGAACGTGAGCTGATCACAACTGTAGAGAACGTGCAGAAGATAGACTTAAAAACTTCTATTGCCCCGAACAAATTTTGTAAGACTGTTAAACAGGTGACTTGGACTGATCTTTCAGCGGCCACGTGTGAGGAAAGGATGCCCCCGAATGAGAAAGCTAGACATGCTCCTGAAGATGTTGGTGTGGTTATAGCACCCTGGTGATCGCCATTTGTGGATCTGAAAAGAAAAGAACTACTCATGCGCAAGGCGCAGAATTTTAACCGTCGGAGCAGAAGGTAGAGGTTATGGGCAGGGGAGATTCATCCTCCCTGGGCCCTAAATCTTTCGCCTTGCCCTAGTCTCGCGTGACTTGGGGGATCTATCACAAGTCAGAGTTCAGCTGAGGAGTGAAGGATCCCCGGGGCCCCTTTCCTGCTTTTCTAGTTAAATTTATTGCTTAATGTTATGTGTAACTTTAGACTTTTTCGTTGCGTTTTGAACTTATTCTCTAAACAATATTTATATATCTACTAATATAGGTATTTGGTCCACCTTAAGGACGGTAAGGAAAAGTGGCTTATGGGAGACATCCCAATTTCCATGCTTTTAATATGTTCAATTATGCTGCTGTGATTATATGTTTATCGTATGCGTGGTTGGAGGTATTGTCTTGTGTAGGTGGAGATCGTTTGGGCCGAGGAATTTCTGCTAAAATTAACGCGAAGCTTATGGTATGCTCATTCGCTGATCATCGGGTAACCTCTCCCCCAAATTTTATTTCTCTATTTTTATTGCAAATCTAGAATAGGTTGTTTAGTTTAAGTCTGGTGGGAGAGAGTTATGCGGGTTACATGTGCACATGCACTACTATCGCTTTCATATCAAAAGCACATTTTTATTTTCTATTTTCTTGATATCTTGTCTACATCGTGCAACTACAAACACATGAGCGCGATCTTAAGCACGTGCTTGGCTCAAGTCAAATTTATTTCTTTTGTGTTAACTTCAAAATAGTGGTGCTGGCTTAGGATTTTAGGATAGAGTAGTTCGAAACTCATACAGTGCTTCTAATCGAGTATTCATGGTGCGTAGAAATAGTATAGATTTAATTTTTCTTTATGCTCACAGATTTATACTTTTATGCATTTTTAAATATTATTTGTACTACTCAAAAATGTTGAATCTGGAGTAATCGAACGGTTGTGTTGGAATGTGTGTAGCCGTCACTAGCCTCGTATTGCTCGAGTCAGGAGGAACGATTATTTTTCTCGATGGCAAAGAACTTGCCTCAAGCTACTCTCGAAGCATTGGTGCATGGTTATTCTAGCATGAGCGTAATGTAGGCCTTCTTCTTGGCCCAGTTGAGGTTTGTATTTAGTTTTTTTTTGAATCGGAAGGTCTATGACCATTTTGTGCACTGTTTTGGCCTAAGGTTGTGCAATTGCACATTCTATTGTTTGGGGTAAGCACATGTTGATACCCATGGACTCTTTCCAGTTGTTTTTGTTGCATTTCTGCATTGCTGGAGGTTTCTCTTTTGATTTATTTGTTCGAATGCAGGTGGTGAGTTTTCCCTCAAGTCTGGAATTCAGGTTTATGGAAAATGCACGGTCTTGCGTTTTCTTAGCACACGTTTTTTCTTGATCGTGCGTTATGATTGTACTGGAAATTATCGAGTGGAGCTCGACGATATTCACGCATGGTTAATGTATAGTTTCTTTGGAACTGTGCGAGAAGGAAACACACGGTTTTCCTGCAGCTTTCTTGTTTGTACCATTCTGTGGTTAATCGTACGATTTGTTCATGCACTGGCGGAAGCACCCTGCGCGTGTAAAACACATGGTTCCACATGTTTGCCTCCAATTCCAGCTTTTTGTTATTACCTGTGCGATTTCATTCACGCACGGGCGGAAATGTTCGTGCGTGAGTAAAACGCACGGCTCAATGCTTCTCCTTCCACATGCTTGTTCTGAAAGTTAATATCGCACGGTTTGCGCACGATCGTGCTCCAAACTGTGCGAGACCATTATTTCTAATTTTTCTACTTAAGACGCAGATTTCATCGTTCCAAAGGAGAAAAGTCCGATCCAGCCCGCCATTTCCACCCCTCTGAGCGGGAAAACTTACACCCAATCGATATTTTCTCTCTCCTCCTTAGAGAGTTGATCCGGCCACCATTCTCCCTCCAAAAGCTTACAATAGCTTCATCTCCCACCACCATTTTCTTCTCCAAACTCCAAGCTCTGTTTCAAGCTCATAAGGTGCTGCATCCGTGGAGTTCTCCGGATAGATTTAGCACAGCGACAGTTCATGAAGAAGTCGGGTTATTGGAAGGAGGTGACAGCCCTTCTGGACCTTGGACGTCATCCGTAGACCAAGCTCGGACAAGGCCCGACAACCCTTGACTCCGACCGCAAATCTTGGAAAGTGATGAGTCCAAGTTATACACATATTTTTGGACTCAGCTAAGCTAGTTTTCTTACTGATGCACTACGATTTAGAGCCATATTTCTTCATATTTATCATTATGTCCACTCCATGATTAGTGCACTTTTGGCCCGCTTTCAGTGCGATTTTCTTAGTTATTATTCTTGTGCCCTACTTGGTGTTTTGCTACCTTTGGAGACTTTAGTACACCCATCTCGGTGGCTCTGTTGTTTTTGCTGCAGGTACAAGAGTCACGTGCATGATCCCGGATTGTTTTTGTAAGTTTTCTGCCAAAGGGCCACTAGTCATGCATTTTTAACATGCGCACGATCAATGGACTCCTTAGCGCATGACCACTGGTCGTGCGCGACCTGCTCATCAAATTCCAAAACAGTCAAGGTACACTGCGCATGATCAGTGGACCTATAGTGCACGACCACGGGTCGTGAGCCACCGATCGTGCGCACTACTTCCTATTTTTCCAACTTCTGTATGGGGCATATGCACGATCATGGGACCTATAACACATGACCACCGATCATGTGCCACCGCTTGTGCGCGCTATACCATCTTTTTCTTGAGTTTTGTCTTTTTTAATCGCACCATCATGGGATATTAGTGTGCACGACCACTGGTCGTGCCCTACTGATCGTGCGTATAGATATTGATTATTTCTGTCAAGGTACAGGTTTCTCTTGGAACTGAGCACACTATCATCAACCGACGGTGCGCGCAACCACTGGTAGTGCGCCACTGATCGTGCGCTCTGATTATTTTGCTTCCGTATATAAGTCCCTGCTCCACGAATTAGGGCACGTTTTCTTCAATTTTTTCTGCCCTGTAGCTGCGCGCGAAGTGTAACGCCCCAAATTTTTGAAGAGGGAAAATTGGTTTTTGCAGGGGGCACACGGCCTGGGACACGGGCGTGTCCCAGGGCGTGTCAGGCTCCAGTCGACGTTTTGGTCGCGAAGTCGACATTTTTCGCTCGATGATATGTCGAGACAAGGCACACGGCCTGAGACACGGGCGTGTCTCAGGGCTTGTCGAGCCCGTGTCGACGATCAGCCCGGGGAGTCGATGAATTTCGCTCGACGATGTGTCGAGACAAGGCACATGGCCTGAGACACTGTCGTGTCTCAGGGCGTGTCGAGCCCGTGTTGACGATCGGCCCGGGGAGTCGACGAATTTTGCTCGACGATATGTCGAGACAAGGCACACGGCCTCGGACACGGGCGTGTCCCAGGTCGTGTCAGTCAGTCGACGAACTTCGCTCGACGAAGTGTCGAGACAGTGAACACGGCCTAGAGCCCAGGCGTGTTGAGTTAGACACGGGCAAAGACACGGGCATGTCCAGTACGCGTGTGACTCTCGGGTTGTTTTCAGGGCTATGTCGATGGAGGAACACGGCCGACCACACGGCCATATCAGTTGGAACACGGGCATGTCAGGTCAAACACGGGCGTGTCGGATGCCCGTGTGCTGTTCCAGGCACGTCGGTTTTGACGGCGAATGGGGGACACGGCCCTGGACTCGGGCGTGTGCCAGGCCGTGTTCGGCCCAGTTTTATCATTTCAGGCCCGAATCAAGGCTGTCCGTTTCTTTAATTTATGATCCAATGGCTGGGGGTTGTTCCTGATGGGATATACACGATATTGGACCATTAGGAACCCTCATTTCTTTTGAGTGGTTCTCTTTCTAAGTTCTAGAGAGAAGGGAGAGCAAGGAATAAGGTGAAGTAGAGATCCGGCTGTTGGAGAGGCTTCGGTGCTCCAAATTGCGAGCCGAGTCCAGATCCTTGGAGGCTAGATCGTTGCAAAGGTTTTCATCGGGATATTTTACCATGGCTAGGAAGAGGAGTCGGAAGGTAACGACACTTCTCCTCTCAGTTTTAGGATGCATGTCTTAGTATCTTTTCTTTTCTAGTTTTTGGGCACCAAACACTCAAATGAGAGGGGTTTGGGTCGCCAAGGTTCAAGAGGAACCTCCGGGTCGATTGAGTCTGTCCCCGATATGTTTTGCATTAGAGATCCACTCCGTTAGTGGATTAGGCATGGTGGGTGAAGCCGTAGTCGCGACCGTTAGTCCGACTCAGTGATGTTGCATACGAGCTTTAAGGATTCGTAGAGATCCGTTGCGGCAAGATGCCGTTTGTGATGTGGTGATGTTTTCCCCTTTTTCTCGAGTGAGTATGTGTAGTCAGAACCGGACAAGGTTAGCTCCTCAATGTCGGTAGATGGTTTCCTTGGTGGACAAGGTTAGCTCCGCATGAGTAGTATATGGTTTCCTTGGTGCGCGGGAACGCTGCAGTACAAATGAGGGCTAGGGTTGAATTGTCTTGGTTTGTGATGTGCCAAGGCATGGTTGTATCTCCGTGGTCCGCTGGCTATCCTGTGACATACACGTCATGTGTGGAGAGTGTCCCGGCGAGACTAGTCCCCTTCTGTGAGAATGACGAGAATGCCAAGCATGGGGGCAAGCCCGGGCAATGAGGCCATGAGCGGGTGGGGAACATCAAGGCTTCTTAGAATCGGTCAGTTTGTGTTTGTTGGAATCCTGACATGAGATGTCAGAGCTTGCAGGCAAGCCCGGGTCTAAGACCTTGAGCGGGAGGGGCCTTGGCAAGAGTTCCATGTGGCAGCTTGTGTGCCGTTGGGGGGAATTGTGCTTCCCTTTTTGTTTGAGGCTTTATGCCAATGGGGAAACGATGAGTACCCAATTGATGTGATGATGTGCTAGATGCATACGCTATAGGGTGCCTTGGGTGAAACCCGGGTGTTGCATTCATGTTGCATAGTAGGCCCTAATATTATATGCTCAACAGTAGAGAACATGTATGATATTTGAGACATCCAAGCCTGTTTATTTAGTTGCTTTTCTTGCTTATGATTATTGCATACGTAGTGCTAACTTACAGGTTGAAGGAGTACCCCGGGGTCCGTTAGGAGCGGCCAGGAGGAGATGTGTTTGTTACACTGTTTGAGGTCAGCCTTTGCTGACCCACGTTACTAATAATTTTTACAGGGCAAGGATCGCAAGCAGGAGCTAGCTCGCCGGCCAGAAAGGCCTAAGCCTCATGAAGTGTTAACTTTTGTAGTAGCTCTACTCTTTATGACATTGTATATTTTGATGCCCTTGGTGACCGGATTGCATGCCGAGGTAGACTAGGTGTGCTTATGCACTTTTATGATGATGTATTGTTTGAGTTTGGATTTACTCTTGTTGTAAGGACTTAAGGCCATTTTGTAACTCTTGTAGGCGTAGATAACTTCTAGTTTCTTTGTGCTTTCCGCTGTGTTGTGTTTTGAATTTTGAGATTGGGTAGATTTATCATTTTATAATAATGAAGCTGTGGCGTCTGTATGTTGTGGGGCCCCGGCCGGACCCATATTATACGGTCATTACATGGGAGGCGTTACAATTTGGTATCAAAGCGAGGTAAGATTCAAGGTCAGTGCGTAGAGAAGTTATACACATAAGAGTAACGCGGGACCATAAGTGTCCTTATGTTTAATTCTTGAGATTAGAGGCTGATCCCTGGCGACGGCCGTGCCAGGCGGAGAAGCTAGACGAGTGGAGCCTTTGGCGGAAAGGGTGGTTGTCGGACATGGAGACCGGCACATGAAGTATGTCCTGAGTTTCCATTCCCCGTCGTTCAAGGGAGTTGGTACGCCAATGGATGCGGAGGATTGGTGGGTTCAAATTCAAGAGCTTTTGAGGGCGGCCGAGATGCCAGCAGAAAAGAAATCTGAGAATGCGGCGTTCATGTTGGAAGGAGACGCCAAGTTGTGGTGGTGAGCCATAGCAGCCGCCAGTTCCCTGGACGCACCCCGTAGATGGAGGAATTTGGGGACGTTTTTTTAAAGAGGTACATTCCCATTTCTACACGGTTGGCCCTTCAGAGGCAGTTTCTGCACTTAATGCAGCGAGACAAGACGATGGACGAGTATGTGCAGGAGTACACCCGTTTGGGTCGTTACGCGGGAACGATGATGGCAGATGATGTAGAGAGAGAATCTGAGGCAACCCCACATTTCCATGAAGAGAGCTAGTTTTATTGAGCTAGTTGAGGCTATCAGGATATTGGAGAGTGATCTGTAGCGAACCCAATGTCGTAAGGGTTTCACTCCCAGGAAAGTGGACGCCTGTAGGTTCTCACTCTAGGGAACCGCTAGGGTATTGTTCGAATATGGGAGCATCGCACTCCTTTCTTGTGGAGAGCTTTGTCTGGAGAATACGAGTTGAGTCTTTCTTGGCAGACGCGGAGCTGAAAGTGCGTTTGCCCAATGGGTCATCCATGACCACCGAGGCCAATGAGCGCGTCTGTTGGGAGCTGGACGGAGTTGACTTCATTTTCGTAGCAGCGATTTTACCATTGGTTGAGTTCGATGTCATTTTGGGCATGGACTAGCTTGCAGAGTAGTGCGCCAGTATTGATTGCCTATCTAAGGTAGTGACCCTAAGGAGCAAAGGGCAGACGGAAGTCAAATTTGAGGGCCTTTGTGGAGTGGCCTATTCCCTGATTTCAGCCATGCAATTGATGCAGGCGGTTAACCAGGGTGGTGTAGCGCTGGTAGCGTTATTGGAGGTTCGCCTCTCCCAGTTGTCTATTGAGGAAGTGCCCGTAGTGGAAGAGTTCAAGGATGTGTTTCCAGATGAACTTCCTGGAGCGCCTCCTCGGCGGGAGATCGACTTCTCGATAGAGTTAGTGCCGGAGGCTAGGCCGGTGTCACGTCCCCCGTCTAGGATGACACCAAAGGAGTTGGCTAAATTCAAAGTACAGTTACAGGAACTGTTGGAGCAAGGGTATGTCAGGACCAGTTCTTTGCCGTGGAGCGCGCCGGTGTTGTTTGTAAAGAATAAAGACAGCAGTATGCGGCTGTGCATAGACTACCGAGAGATGAATAATTGACCGTTAAGAATAGGTATCCGATTCCTCGGATAGACGACTTGTTCGACCAGTTGGTGGGGTCGGTGGTGTACACAAAATTGGACTTGAAGTCAGGCTATTATCAGTTGTGAATCCAGGACGAGGACATACCCAAGACTGCATTTGCTACAAGGTATGGACACTTTGAGTTTACGGTGATGCCGTTCGGGCTGTCGAACGCGCCATCTGTGTTCATGGATCTTATGAATCGAGTATTTTGGGAATACGTGGATTCTTTTGTGGTGTCTACATTGATGACAACTTGGTGTATTCCAAATCGGAAGTGGAGCATGAGACCCACTTGAGAGTGGTCTTGCAAGTGTTGAGGGAGAATCAGTTGCATGTAAAGTTCTCAAAGTGCGAGTTCTGGTTAACGGAGATGGCATTTTTGGGCCACGTGATTAGTGGGGATGGGGTGGCAGTGGATCCAACAAAAGTGGAAGCCATCAGAGATTGGCCAGTTTTGAGGACCGTGGCGGAAGTCCGAAATTTTCTTGGACTAGCCGGGTATTATAGGAGATTCATGGAGAATTTTTCGCGGATAGCTCTACCCCTCACCTCACTCACTCGTAAAGATCATAAGTTTGTATGGACTCAAAAGTGCAGTCAAGCTTTTGAGGCACTGAAGAAGAGACTGATGATGGCTCCAATCCTAAGTCTACCGCAAGGTACCGAGGGATTTCAGATCTTCAGTGACGCATTGGGATGCGGTTTGGGTTGCGTTTTTGTGCAACAAGGCAAGGTGATAGATTTTGGGTCTAGACAGCTGAAGCCTCATGAGAGGAATTACCCCGTCCATGACTTGGAGTTGACGGTGGTAATTTTCGCGTTGAAAATATGGCGACATTATATGTATGGTGCAAAGGTGGAGATCTTCACGGATCATAAAAGCCTGAAGTATCTCTTGGATCAAAAGGACTTGAACATGCGGCAACGCAGGTGGGTTGAGTTTCTTGGAGACTACGAGGTGGCGATTCAGTATACGCCAGGTAAAGCCAATATGGTGGCGGATTCCTTGAGTAGAAAGTACTCGGGGCAAGGGAATTGGATCGAAGCTCATGATGAACGGTTGGTACGGGAATGAGAGTTCCTTGGTTTGGAATGTGTGGCGAGAGGCGAGTCCAGCGTGGCTCGGTTGAACTGGATTGAAATGCAAAACGACTTGTCCGATCGCATTCGCGAAGTGACTCGGTTGGATGTGGAGTTTCAACCATATGTGTTGGAGGCTCAAAAGGGCGAGAGCAGCGCCTAGAAGATGATTGATGGGATTCTGAGGAAGGATGGAAGGGTTTGTATACCGCAGTTCGGCAAACTCCGTGAGGAGTTGATGTTTGAGGCTCACTTCACAAAGTACTCCATTCACCCGGGCAGTACAAAGATGTACTTGGATATGAAGAAATCCTTTTGGTGGCCGGGGCTGAAGTGGGACGTAGCTTTGTATGTGAATCGTGCCAAACTTGCGCCTTGGTGAAGGCCGAATGTCAGAAGCCGGGCGGGTTCCTGAAGCCCCTTCCAATCCCTGAGTGGAAATTTGATGACATCTCCATGGATTTTGTATATGGTTTTCCTAGATCGCAGCAGGGTAATTATGCTATTTGGGTGATCGTGGATCGCTTAACCAAGGTGGCCCACTTCATCCCAAATCGGAAGGAGGACAGCGTGGAGAAGCTTGTGGAGTTGTATGTTCGCAATATTGTGCGATTGCATGGGATTCCTAAGAGCATAGTCAGCGATCGAGATGGACGGTTTACGTCCAAGGACTGGAGATTGGTTCAGAAGGGTTTGGGCATGAAGCTAAAGTTCAGTACGGCGTTCCATCCTCAAACTGATGGGCAATCTGAAAGAACGAACCGTACTATGGAGGTTATGCTGAGGATGTGCATTCTTGACTTCGGCAAGAAGTTGGAGGATCACCTCTTCATGGTGGAATTCACGTACAATAACAGCTATCAAGCAAGTATAAAATGGCGCCATACGAAGCTTTGTATGGGAGACGGTGTCGAACACCGATGTCTTGGACAGTGGCGGGAGACACCAAAATTTTGGGAAAAGAGGTGGTAGTTGACGCTTGGGAGTTGGTACGGACCATTCAAGAGCGTACGAAGGTGGCACAAGACCGGCAAGCAAAATACTTTAATGCTCGTCACAGGAAGTTGGAGTTTGCGGTAGGTGATTGGGTCTATTTGAAGATCAAGCCGTCCAAAGGCGTCTCACGGATTCGCCGACTCAAGAAGTTGAGTCCAAGGTTTTGGGGCCTTTTGAAGTTGTTGAACGGGTGAGAGAAGCAGCCTATCGGGTGGCGTTGTCTGCGAAGCTGAGTGGATTGCACGACGTCTTCCATGTCTCCGTCTTGAGGAAAGCCTTGGTGGAGGCCAGTGTAGTGATAGAGCCGGCATCGGTGCTGATAGGGGAAGACTTGAGGATGCGAGTCCGTCGAATTGCTATAGAGGATTCAGAGACTCGGCAGTTGCGGAATAAAGAGGTTAAACTCGTGAAAGTCCGATGGGACAACTGAGGTCGTAAGGAGCACTCTTGGGAGCGAGAACAAGCCATGCTTGAAGAGTATCCAGAGCTCTTCAAATCAGGTACCATTTAAGTTTTGTTCCCTTTTGCTTTGTAATTTCGGGACGAAATTATTTTAAGGGGGAGAGAGTTCTAACGCCCCAAATTTTTGAAGAGAGAGAATTGGTTTCTGCAGGGGGCACATGCCCTGGGACACGGGCGTGTTACAGGGCGTGTCAGGCTCCAGTCGACGTTTTGGTCGCGAAGTCGACATTTTTCGCTCGACGATGTGTTGAGACAAGGCACACGGCCTGAGACACGTGCGGGTCTCAGGGCGTGTCGAGCCCGTGTCGACGATCGGCCCGGGGAGTCGACGAATTTCGCTCGACGATGTGTAGAGACAAGGCACACGGCCTAATACACGGGCGTGTCTCTGGCCGTGTCGAGCCCGTGTCGACAATCGGACCGGGGAGTCCACGATTTTTGCTCGACGATGTGTCGAGACAAGGCACGCGGCCTCGGACACGGGCGTGTCCCAGGCCGTGTCAGTCAGTCGACGAACTTCGCTGGACGAAGTGTCGAGACAGTGAACACGGCCTAGAGCCCAGGCATGCTGAGTTAGACACGGGCAAGGACACGGGCGTGTCCAGTACCCGTGTGACTCTCGGGTTGTTTTCGGGGCTGTGTCGATGGAGGCACACGGCCGACCACACGACCGTGTTAGTTGGAACACGGGAGTGTCAGGTCAAACACGGGCATGTCAGATGCCCGTGTGCTGTTCCAGGCGCGTCGGTTTTGACGGCAAATGGGGGACACGGCACTGGACACGGGCGTGTGCCAGGCCGTGTTCGGCCCAGTTTTATCATTTCAGGCCCGGATCAAGGCCGTTCGTTTCTTTAATTTGGGATCCAACGACTGGGGGTTGTTCATGATGGGATATACACGGGATTGGACCCTTAGAAACCCTCATTTCTTTTGAGTGGTTCTCTTTCTAAGTTCTAGAGAGAAGGGAGAGCAAGGAAGAAGGTGAAGTAGAGATCCGGCTGTTGGAGAGGCTTCGGTGCTCCAAATCGTGAGCCGAGTCCGGATCCTTGGAGGCTAGATCGTTGCAAAGGTTTTCATCCGAATATTTTACCATGGCTAGGAAGAGGAGTTGGAAGGTAACGACACTTCTCCTCTCGGTTTTAGGATGCATGTCTTAGCACCTTTTCTTTTCGAGTTTTTGGGCACCAAACACTCAAATGAGAGGGGTTTGGGTCGCCAAGGTTCAAGAGGAACCTCCGGGTCGATTGAGTCCATTCCCGGCATGTTTTGCATTAGAGATCCGCTCCGTTAGTGGATTAGGCATAGTGGGTGAAGCCGTAGTCGCGACCGTTAGTCCAACTCGGTGATGTTGCATACGAGTTTTAAGGATTCGTAGAGATCCGTTGCGGAGAGATGTCGTTTGTGATGTGGTGATGTTTTCCCCTTTTTCTCGAGTGAGTACGTGTAGTCGGAACCGGATAAGGTTAGCTACTCAATGGCGGTAGATGGTTTCCTTGGTGGACAAGGTTAGCTCCGCATGAGTAGTAGATGGTTTCCTTGGTGCGCGGGAACGCTGCTGTACAAATGAGGGACTCGGGTGGAATTGTCTTGGTTTGTGATGTGCCAAGGCATGGCTGTTTCTCCGTGATCGGCTGGCTATCCCGTGACGTACACGTCATGTGTGGAGAGTGTCCCGGCGAGACTAGTCCCCTTCTATGAGACTGACGAGAATGCCAAGCATGGTGGCAAGCCCGGTCAATGAGGCCATGAGCGGGTAGGGTCCAGCAAGGCTTCTTAGAATCGGTTAGTTTGTGTTTGTTGGAATCCTGACATGAGACGTCAGAGCTTGCAGGCAAGCCCGGGTCTAAGACCTTGAGCGGGTGGGGCCTTGGCAAGAGTTCCATGTGGCGGCTTGTGTGCCGTTGGGGGGAATTTTGCTTCCCTTTTTGTTTGCGGCTTTATGCCAATGGGGAAACGATGAGTACCCAATTGATGTGATGATGTGCTAGATGCATACGCCATAGAGTGCCTTGGGTGAAACCCGGGTGTTGCATTTATGTTTCAAAGTAGGCCCTAATATTATATGCTCAACAGTAGAGAACATGTATGATGTTTGAGACATCCAAGCCTGTTTCTTTTGTTTCTTTTCGTGCTTATGATTATTGCATACGAAGTGCTAACTTGTAGGTTGGAGGAGTACCCCAGGGTCCATTAGGGGCGGCCGGGAGGAGATTTGTTTGTTACATAGTTTGAGGTCAGCCTTTGCTGACCCACGTTACTAATAATTTTTACAGGGCAAGGATCGCAAGTAGGAGCTAGCTCGCCGGCCAGAAAGGCCTAAGCCTCATGAAGTGTTAACTTTTGTAGTAGCTCTACTCTTTATGACATTGTATGTTTTGATGCCCTTGGTGACCGACTTGCATGCCGAGGTTGACTAGGTGTGCTTATGCACTTTTATGATGATGTATTGTTTGAGTTTGGATTTACTCTTGTTGTAAGGCCTTAAGGCCATTTTGTTACTCTTGTAGGCGTGGATAAATTCTAGTTTCTTTGTTCTTTCCGCTGTGTTGTGTTTTGAGTTCTGAGATTGGGTAGTTATATCATTTTATAATACTGAAGTTGTGGCGTCTGTATGTTGTGGGGCCCCGGCCGGACCCATATTATACGGTCATTACAGGGGAGGTGTTACACGAAGAGCCGTTCCTCTCCTCCAAAGGTCCTCCACACATCTCCACCATCCGGGAAGCATTCTCTGGCCATCCGAAGCCATCTTCAACCTTCGGGGAGCTCCTAGCCACCAGTAGCGAACAACGAGTGCTTTTGGTGCTATTCCTCTGGACAAAGGGAAGAAAGGATTGAAGGAAGGTACAGATGATGGGGAAGAACAAGTGGATTGACGACCCATTTGCATCCGGTATCGACCACGAACAGAGTTGTGAAGTGGATTGACAACCCACCACTCCGGCTAAGAACGACGGCTACGCTTTTCCCCCTTGCGGTTTATTCTACCTTTTCTCTTTGTGGATTGTATTCTTAAGCTTGTAATGAACCTAAACTTCTCTTTATTTGTCTATGAATGAAGTGTGCTTGGGTTATTTACACTCTCTTTGTTAGCTGTGATGCATTTGCCTCCATTCACATCCACTCACTCGTGCACTTGAACAACTCTAGCAAAGGCTAGAGTTGGTGGATGAAGAGGAGATTACGACCCTCACTCTCTGCACTAGCTCTCCGCCCATTCACCTAACGAAGCATGGCATAGCGGTGTGCACTCACTCCTTCCTCCAAGCGAAGCGGTGCCGGCGACCCGCAGTAGTCTTCTTTTTATTCTGTAGCATTAGGAATCCAAAACCCAACCCCCTTGTTGTTTATTTTGACTCTTAGTAACGATCTTCACACGACGCTATCACGTACCCTTGCTGCATTCCCTTGAGATCGACATTCAGGGAAGCTATTCCCAAATTATTACTTGATAGCGACCGGTACACTTGCCGACAATGCATCAAGTTTTTGGTGTCATTGCCGAGGAATGCATGCGTAAGTGATTTGTGTTGTGTATGTGGTCGTTGATAAGTGAATACGAAATTTTGTTATTTCATTTTTTGTCAACTATCTGATGGTTGCAAGGGAGTAGCCATTGTAGTTAACTTTCATTAACCTGTGAACATAAGGATTGGTTTGAGATTTTTGCAGATTTTGTCAAATTTGTGTCTCGCGGAAGATCCTTCTGTGGGGTCTCAGAGGATGAAACTCTTGATCATCTGCAGTATTTTCGTGAAGTTTGCAACACACTCAATTATGAAAAGGAGAAGTCGGATTGGGTCAAGATGCGATTGTTCACATTTTCACTTGTTGGAAAGGCAAGGATATGGTATCGCAAATTCCTAACTGACCCGATTGTATCATGGAGCAGGGTTGAAGAAGAGTTTTTAAAGATTCTACCCTTGCAAGTGACTGTGGGAGTTGTACAACGAGCTGCTTCTATTTTCGGAATGGGATGGTGAACAACTGATAGAAGCCTGGGAGAGATATCAAAAATTGCGAAATTTCTATTTTGGGAATAGTCCGTCTGAAGCAGCGCAACTTCAAATGTTTCATTTTGGGGTTTCGACTCAGTACAGACACTACTTTGATTTAGCAGCAGGAGGATCCTTGTTTAGTAAGAACAGTGCTGAAGCGCGGGAGATAATTGACAGAATATCGCAAACCAGTGGCATGTGGGGCACATCAGTGGGGAAATTTGGGGAGGTCAGTTCGATCAGAGCAGAGAATAGTGGGAAGGAAGAACCATCTCAGGCACTCACCAAAGAAAAATTCTGCAAATTCACCGAATGCATCCTGCAATGCTAGGAAGCTCAAAGTGAGGCATTCCAGAAATTTCAATCTATGGTGGCAAGTGTTATAGCCACTTTCACCGCAATTTTACAGCAACCCATTGAAACTATGAATTCCATGCAACTTCAGAGTGGAAAGTCAACCACAATTAGTAAGCCTCAGTTGGATTCATCGGAAAGGCAATGTAAAGAACACATTGAACATCCGAATGTCGAAGATCGCCATAAGACTCAACCTTCAGAAGTTGTAAGTCCTGTTGCAGTCATGAATCGTCCCCCTTTTCCTCATCGATTAAAGGATGGGAGGAAGGAAAAACAGTTTGTGAAATTCCAAGAAATGATGAAAGGAGTGCAGGTGAACATTCCGCAAGTGGATGCTCTTATCCAAATTCCGCAGAAAACAAAATATCTAAAGGATCTGTTAGCTCAGACGAAATGATTGGAGAATGCTAATGTGCTTTCAACTGTGGGAGATGGTGTGGTCTTTTCTATGGAACATTGGCCCACGAAGTTAAAGGATCCAGGGACTTACATAATTCCTTGCACAATTGGGAATTCCAGATGTCATCGTGTATTATGTGATTCGGGGGCCTTTATCAATTTGATGCCTCTCCACCTCTTTTTGGAACTGGGAAGCATAGAAACAATACAATTCAGTTAGCTAACGGGTCAATGAAGAAGCCCATGGCGATTTTTGAGGATCTCATCGTTGAAGTTAACGGACTGGTTTTCCGGGCTGACTTCGTCGTTATGGACATCTCTCCTGATTCTATAGCACCGCTTATTCTAGGAAGGCCATGCCTAGCCACTACACGAGCGATCATTGATGCTGAGAGGGGTATGCTAACATTGCACGTCTGAAATTACAGAACCATATTCGATATGTATAAAGCCGCGAGGAAGGATTTCTATGAGAAGAAGAAAGATATAGAATTTATCAGCGGTACTATCCATGAACCCCTTCCTCTATTTTCAGCCGATGACTTTGAGGAGTTTCAGTGGGACATAGATGCAATGGAAATCAATCAGATTGAACACTACCCGAACCAAATTCCTGAGATTATATCAGCTGAACATCATCAATCTCACCCAAACCTTCCTCTTAAACCTCTTCCACTGGTATTAAAGTATTTATTTTTGGGAGAAAACCAAACACACCCGGTAATAATTTCAGCATTTCCTTCGCCTGAGGAAGAGGATCATCTCGGTGTTCTACGGTCACATAGAAGGGCTTTCGGACGGAACATACAAGATCTGAAGGGCATCAGCCCAACTGTCTGCATGCACAAAATCCTGCTAGACGAAAGCGCCAAACCTTCTGCACAACCAGAGCGACGGTTGAACCCTAAGATACAAGAGGTAGTTCAGAAACAAGTGATCAAGTTATTGGATGCTGGAATCATCTATCCCATCAGTGACAGGAAATGGGTAAGTCTTATTCATGTGGTGCCAAAAAAGGGGGGAATCACGGTGGTAGAAAATGAGCGCAACGAACTGCTCCCTGCCAGGACGATCACCGGATGGAGAGTGTATATTGATTACAGGAAGCTCAACGAGGCTACGCGCAAAGACCATTTCCCACTCCCGTTCATTGATCAAATGTTAGAAAGGCTTGCCGAAAAGAAATATTATTGCTTCCTAAATGGATACTCAGAGTACAACCAAATTCTCATCGACCCTAAGGATCAAGAAAAAACAACATTCACCTGCCCTGCTGGTACATTCACATTCAAGAGGATGCCTTTCAGACTGTGCAATGCTCCTGCAACCTTTCAACGATGCATGCTGGCTATCTTCCACGACGTGGTTGGGAAGTTTTTATGGACGAATTTACTCTTTTTGGTGCAGATTTTGATGCATGTTTGGAGAACATCGCAATAGTACTGAAGCGTTTTGAAGACACAAATCTGGTGCTGAATTGGGAGAAATTCCATTTCATGGTAGAGAAGGGTAAAGTCCTTGGGCATGAAATGTCAAGCATGGGTATGGCGGTGGATCAAGCTAAAGTTGAAGTCATCAAGAAGCTTCCTCCTCCGACTTCTGTGAAAGGGATCCGTAGCTTTTTATGGCATGCCGGATTCTACAGGTGCTTCATTAAAGATTTCTCCTCTATCGCAAAACCGCTAAGCAACCTTCTTGGTAAGGATGTGTTATTCAAATTTGACGAAAATTGTTTGCAAGATTTTTGCAAATTGAAGAGCTGCTTTACTAGTGCCCCTGTTCTCAGGTCCCCTGATTGGACATTACCATTCAAATTGATGTGCGACGCGAGTGATTTCGCTGTCGGAGCGGTCTTGGGACAGATGAAGAATAAGGTTTTCCACATAATATATTATGTAAGCCGTACTTTTAATGATGCTCAACGGAACTACACCACTACTGAAAAAGAGCTATTAGCAGTGGTCTTTACTTTGGAGAAATTTCAACCCTACCTCATGTTATCGAAGGTCGTGGTGTACACCGATCATGCCGCTCTTAAGTACCTCATGCAGAAAAATGATGCAAAGCCACGACTCATCCGATGGATTTTAATGCTGCAAGAGTATGAGTTGGAAGTCCGAGACAAGAAGGGAGTTGAGAATGTCATTGCAGACCATCTATCGTGGTTGGAAACGCATGACACTTCACAACATGAAGAATCTAAAATTTCTGACTCATTTCCCGATGATACTCTTTTCTCTTTAACAACGGGACATAGAGAGGCCCCTGGTTTGCTGACTTAGCTAACTTCCTTGCGTCCAAAAAATTGCCACCCAATCTGTCCTTCTAGAAGAAGAAGAAGTTTCTCTCGGATGCTAAACATTACTTCTGGGAGGACCCGCTGTATTCCGCACTTGTGCTGACGGCATCATCAGAAGGTATGTCCCGAAATCTGAACACGGATCGATTCTTCAGCTCTGTCACAATCGTGAGGCAGGTGGCCACATGGGTGCGGCTAGGACAACACATAAGGTTCTATAATGTGGGTTCTACTGCCCATTTCTGTTCAGAAACTCTTACACTCATGTGAAGGAATGCAATGAATGTCAACGGGTTGGGAATATCTCCAGAAAAGATGAAATGCGCCTCAACAATATGTTAGTCCATGAGCCTTTTGATATTTGGGGTAATGATTTTATGGGGCCCTTTACCCCATCGTTTGGAAACAAATATATTCTCATGGCTGTTGATTATGTCTTGAAATGGGTGGAAGTTGAAGCTGTAACTGCCAATGATGGCCACACCGTGCTACAATTCTTGCACAAACACATTTTTACAAGATTTGGAGCACCGCGCTCTATCATCTCAGACGGTGGAAGCCATTTCTGCAACAGGCAGTTCTCTACTCTCTTGAAACGATTTGGAGTCCATCATAGGGTCGCTTTGGCCTATCATCCACAAACATGCGGACAAGTGGAAGTTTCTAATAGAGAGTTTAAAAGAATTCTAGAAAACTCTATTCTTGGGAATAGAAGAGATTGGGCGAAGAGAGTAGATGAAGCATTATGGGCATACAGAACCGCTTATAAAACCCCTATTGGGATGTCTCCATACCAGCTTGTCTTTGGCAAATCATGTCACCTGCCGGTGGAGTTAGAACACAATGCTCTATTTGTGACCAAACATCTGAATATGGATCCCACTACAGTTGCGAAAGAGAGGTTCACGAAACTAAATGAACTGGATGTATTCAGGTCACTAGCTTATGAGAACGCGAATAATTACAAGAAGCGCACTACGCGATGACGTGACCAACATATTGTACATAAGGATTTCAAGGTTGGAGACAAGGTCCTTTTATACAACTCTCGCTTGAAACTGTTTCCTGGCAAGTTGAAGTCAAGATGGAGCGGACCTTTCATAGTCAATGGAGTGTCGCCGTTTGGAGCAATTGAAGATAATGGTGAAAAGCTAGGGACATTCAAGGTTAATGGACAAAGGTTAAAGCACTACGTTCAAGGGGAGACTATAGATCAAGGACAAATTATGGACTTAGAGAACCCTACCGAAGATGTCACTTGAATCATATTCTCATTTATTTAGTTCAAATGATCTGTTTTGCAATATAAACAAAATCTTATTTTATTACTGAAAGCACATTATAATTGGTCTACCTTAAGGACGGTAAAGAAAAGTGTCTCGTGGGAGACAACCCAAGTTGGACCACTTGGTCTTGTTTTGTTGTGTGTTTTCTTATATATATATTCCTATATTCTTGTTTTGTGTAGATCTTTAATTCGCAGGTGTGGGAAATATTTGAGGCATGGCAAACCGGCTGCTAACAGACATCTTCGCAGCACGACTGGTTTGCTCAATTTTGAGCATAGTCACTTCTTAACCCTAGCTCTTTATCTTATTTGGAATGCTTATTTTTACTAGTTGTCGCATTCAAGTTAGGGGAGAGCATGCCCGTGGTCACTACACAACACATTTTATTGCATACCAGTCTGTTATTTATTTATTTCATAATCACTGTAACACACACTGAATCACCCATATGAGCGCTCTCTTAGCCACGTGCGCGGCTCGAGTCAAATGTATTGTTTTTGTGTAAACTTTAAAATAGTGGTGTTGGGTTAGGATTTCAGGATAGAGTAGTTCGAAACTCATGCAGTGCTCCTAATCGAGTACTCATGGTTTGTGTAGAAATAGAATAGATTACATTTTTTTTATGCTCGTAGCTTTATATTTTTCTGCATACATAAAAATTGTTTGTACTACTCAAAAATGTGAATCTGGAGTAATCGAATGGTAGTGTAGGAATGTGTGTAGCCTCCACTAGACTCGTTTTGCTCGAGTAGGGAGGAAGGATCATCTTTCTCGGTGGCTAAGAATTTGCCCCAAGCTACCCTCGAAGCATTGGTACATGGTTAGTCAAGCGTGAGGATGACGTAGGCCATCAATTTGGCTATTTTGAACATTGTTTGCCTTGTCCTAAATGTTATCCATTGCAAGCCAAGTTTGTGCCTACCCCTCCCTTGATTCAGCACCACCTTCATTCACCAAAGCCTAAAGCCAATCCCCTTATCGCAACCAAATCCATGAGCTGCAAGGAATTTAATATTTTGATGAGGTGTGATATGTGGAATTCATGTGATGTGGTGGAATGAATTCATGAAACTTTTAATTGCTAAGTTTGGGGATTGCAAAAAAAAAGGAAAAAATGAGAAAAAGGAAAGAATGGAAAAAGAAAAGAAATTTAACGCATTACAATGAGAACGGAATCCCCAACAGGATTATCTTAATTTTGGTCGGGTTAGGCCGTGTACACACCCGGTTTTCAAGCTAAGTCTGGGGGTGTGTTACATGTGCAATTCTGATGTGTTGTACTGGTTTGGCTCATTGTTTGCTCGCATGGGTTGCGTGTAGCTTCCATGTTTATCTTTGACTACCAAACCTTAGCCTATGCCCCATGATTATCCTAAAGTCCTATGGATTCAAGCTTGAGTGGAACTAGCTCCGTAGAGAGAGTGTGAACGGGCAAGCATATGGTCACTAACATTGGTGGACTCCTTTGAAGGTGATCCTGAGCCCCGGTCTTTGGAAATGCTCACCTTAGTGGCCAGGCTACTTTTATCCTACACATGACCGAACGATTCTCCAGAATTCTAATTTTGAGTAAATATAATATTTATTTATGCCTATCGAATAGTTTAAACTACGTAGTATAATTAAAAAGTTTTTCTATTATATCTTCTATGCCCATGATGTATTTGATTTCTCATCTTACTTTATTTTGAAATTTCTGAGCCAGCTAGCTGTTTTCTAGTCCACGGAGTGATGATTTGCTTGGGATGCACAAATGGGTAAGTCTGGGGGTGTGATGAGTCCAAGTTATACACATATTTTTGGACTCATCTGGGCTAGTTTTCTCGTTGATGCACTACACTTTAGAGCCATATTTGTTCATATTTGTTATTATGTCCACTCCATGATTAGTGCACATTTGGCCCACTTTCAGTGTGATTTTCTTAGTTATTATTCGTATGCCTACTTGGTTTTTTGCTACGTTTGGAGACTTTAGTACGCCCGTCTCAGTGTCTCTGTTGTTTTTGCTGCAAGTACAAGGGTCGCGTGCATGATCCGGGATTGTTTTGGGAGGTTTTCTTTCGAAGAGCCACTGGTCGTGTGTTTTTAACACGCGCACGATTAGTGGAATAATTAGCGCACGACCACTAGTTGTGCGCGGCCTGCTCATCAAATTCCCAAATAGTCTAGGTACACTGCGCAAGATCAGTGGACCTATAGCGCACGATCACGGATCATGAGCCACAGATCGTGCGCACTACTTCCTGTTTTTCCAAGTTATGTCTGGGGCATACGCAGAATCATGGGACCTATAGCGCACGACCACCAGTCATGTGCCACTACTCTTGCGCGCTATACCGGCTTTTTCTAGAGTTCTGTCCTTTTCTAATCGCACGATCATGGGATATTAGTGCGCACGACACTGGTTGTGCTCCACTGACCGTGCGCGTATATTTTGATTTTTTCTATCAAGTTACAGGTTTCTCTGGCAACTGAGCGCATGATCATCAACCGACGGTGCGCACGACCACTCGTCGTGCGCTACTAATCGAGCGCTCTGATTATTCTGCTTCCGTATATAAGGCCCTGCTTCGCGAATTAGGGCACATTTTTTTTCATTTTTTCTGCCCCATAGCTGCGCGTGAAGCGCCGTTCCTCTCCTCTAGAGGTCCTCCACTCATCTCCACCATCCGGGAAGCATTTTCCGGCCATCTGAAGACATCTTCAACCTTCAGAGAGCTCCTGGCCACCAGCAGCGAGCAATGAGAGCTTTTGGTGCTATTCCACTGGACAAAGGGAAGACAGGATTGAAGGAAGGGAAAGAATATGGAGAAGAAAAAGTGGATTGACAACCCATTTGCATCCGGTAGTGACCACGGATAGAGTCGTGAAGTGGATTGACAACCCAACACTCCAGCGAAGAACGACGGCTACGCTTTTCCCCTTTGCGGTTTATTCTACCTTTTCTCTTTGTGGATTGTATTCTTAAGCTTGTAATGAACCTAAACTTCTCTTTATTTATCTATGAATGAAGTGTGCTTGGGTTATTTACACTCTCTTTGTTAGCTATGATGCATTTGCCTTCATTCACATCCACTCACTTGTGCACTTGAACCACTCCAGCAAAGGCTAGAGTTGGTGGATGAAGATGTGATCACGACTCTCACTCTCCGCACTAGCTCTCCGCCCATCCTCCGAACGAAGGACATCATAGTGGCCTGCACTAACGCCTTCCTCGATGCGAAGCGGTGCCGACGACACACATTAGTCTTCTTTTTGTTCAGTAGTATTAACAATCCAAAAACCAACCCCCTTGTTGTTTATTTTAACTCTTTGTAACATTCTTCACACGATGCTATCACGTACCCTTCCTGAATTCCCTCGAGATCGACATTCGTGGAAGCTATTCCCAAATTATTACTTGACAGCGACCGGTACACTTGCCGACGACGCATCAGAAAGCCTTCGTGTGTTTGGTTGTATTTCTACCCCTCCTCTTGTAGTTACTTTGTTCTAAACTTGTGATTGTTTGATTGTTGCTTAAGAACACGGTTTAGTTTAAGTATTTTAGCATGTCTATGTGTTATTATATCTTAGATCATAATTGTGTTGCTGAGCTTCAGTTTTTCATATTTTTGTTGAGATAGTGTCGTTCTAGCGATTGCTAGAAACGTGTGCGGCAAAGAGGTGATTGCGACCCTCATTGGCTCATCCATCTTTCATATTACTCTCTTGAGTAATCCACCAAAGAGACGTGGGGACGGCGAACCGCAATAGGTTTATTAGTGTTAAACTTAGGAAACTCCAAAACAAAACCCCCTTTGTTTACGTTAACACTTGCAATCACTTTTACAATAGCGAAATCACACTCCCTACTTGCACTTCTCGAGATATTGATATTCGGGGATTCAACTCCTCAACTTTATTATTTGACTACGATCGGTACACTTGCCGACGCATCAGAGTCTCTCTAAGGACCATTGTCCTTAAACTTGTGAAGATAAGGACTGCATGAAGTTGATTTCATATGCTTAATCAATTGGATCAATCATGTATGCAATGATATGTACTCCACCCGATGTCTCTTATACTTTGAGCATGAGTAGCATTTATCAGTCTGATCCTGGTGATAGTCACTGGATAGCCATCAAGAATATCCTAAAGTACTTGAGAAGGACTAAGGATAAGTTTTTGATATTTAGTGGAGAGGAAGAGCTCATTGTAAAGGGTTACACGAATGTTAGCTTCCCAACTGATAGAGACAACTCAAAGTCTTAGTCAGGGTTTGTATTTTGCCTAAATGGAGGAGTTGTTAGCTGAAAGAGTTCGAAGCAGGAGACAGTTATTGATTCTATAACTGAGGCCGAGTATATCGCTGCTGCAGATGCGGCGATGGAGGCTGTATGGATTTGGAAGTTCATCAACGAGCTAGATGTTGTTCCTAGCATTGTTAGTCCCATAGTTCTCTACTGTGACAACCATGTTGCAATTGCACATATTTCATAACCTAGATCTCATTAGTGCTCCAAGCACATACATCGGCAGTTCTATCTTATTCGTGAAATTGTCGATCGAGGAGATATGAATGTTTACAGAGTGACGACTGAAGAAAATATTGCGGATCCACTGACAAAGCCTCTCGCACACTGAAAGCACAATGATCATGTTAGATCAATGGGTATTAAATATATGAATGATCAACTCTAGTTAGAGTCTTGTTGATGTAGGCTATGCCTTAGGGATCCTACACGGAGGGCGTGACTACGACCTTAACAACGTTAACGCTCCCTAACCCGCACAAAAACGAAACACAGCGACCACAATGAATTTTATTTATCGTTCGCGCTAACATACGGATAGCCGATCCTCAAGTGGAACGGAGAATGGCTATAGGCCAAAATCCTTTCTGGCTAAATGGAATAATATTGATTTCGGTCGAGCTTGGAGTTGTACGAAAATAGACCCACCAAAAATAAAGCACGATTCAAAAGTGGTAGGATCTATCCCAACAAAACAAAAGCGAGGAGCGCCAATCCTCTCGATAGATCTTTTCGGAAAAACCAAATGAAAAATCTCAGATCTATTATTAGTAACACCGTGAAAAGTTAACGATTCGAGAAATAACGCAAAATTCGTCCACCGCAAGAACTAGTCAAAGAAGGAAATCTCTTGTGTAGGAATTTCGTTACCCCACTCGGAAACGTAGATCCGAGATGTTTGGATAAACAGAGAACGACCGCTCTTCCGTTTGAACCCACGGGAAACGCACAACGGATGAAGATTCTTGCTCGTCTCCTTCGCTTTCTCGCCGTGGAAGATTAACACAAAACCTTGGTTTTTTCCTTGCATCCGATCCTTTTCCTCCAAGGTTTCCGAAAATGCCAAAGGGTTGAATATGATTTCGGTGGGGAAAGGGAGAGAGGTGGGAGAACAATGGGTTGTGGAGGAAGCGAGGAGTAGAAGGGGCAGCCAAGCAAAGAGGGAGAGGGGCGGCCGAACTCCTTGAGATGGAGCCTTGAGGGGGGCGGCAGCTAAGAGGAGGAGGAAATGAGAATTAGGTTTAGGCAAGCAATTTTCTTTGATTTCAATAATAATCCCATAACAAATGAAAATTTGGCCTTATATAAGGCTTACAACCATGTGGCTATTAGCAGCCCAAAATAAAATATTGTTCTGAAATGAAATGATAGAAAATAACATAATTTCAAATACCACATATAAAAGATAAATGCAGACCACTAGTAAAATAAATTTAACTCTTAATCTTGTTTGCGTGGGCGAAGATTGTAGCCGTGCCCGCTACGGCGCCGCAAGTCTTTTGTTGGAGGAGCATCGTCGTCATCTTCTGCCACGACAACACCGCCATGGACGTCGTCTTCATCACCCAGTTGGTCGTCGTGGTGGTCGTCGCCATCAATCCTCCCACTCTTAAAAGGACTCATCGCCGATGAGTGGGGTGGACGGTAACGGTGGAGGAGATCTTCATCAAGAAGAGCCAGCTCTGCCGAAGAAACCCAAGAGTCGTCCGAAGCTGGACGACCACGCCATCTGACCAAAAACCTGTGAACGTCGCCGTCGGGAGTAGAAAACACCGCATCCTGCAAAATCTTGTCAGGCAGGAAATCGGTCCGGGGGAACCTTGGAAAAGTGTTAGGCGCAGAAGAAAAACAAGTTGCATCATCAATAGGCAACATACCTCCCGAAGGATCCGAAAGGGAGAGCGGTCCAGAAATATTCTCACCCCCACCCCTTTAGACGGTATAGTGGAAATATGAAACGGAGAGACTGACAGTTCAGGTGGTGGAGAGACATAGAGCGTTAAATCCGAAATGTTAAAAATAGGTGAGACTCCCCAATCAGCGGGTAACTGTAATAAATATGCATTTTCACCTAGTTTCTTTAAAACCCGAAAAGGATCGGCTCTCCTATTCGCTAATTTTTTATGGTGCCCGAAGGCATCCGTTCAGGGATAAGACGTACCATTACCAAATCGCCAATATTTAAGGGGACTGCTCGCTTATGTATGTTAGCATTCGATTGATAAATAGCATATTGTTTAGCTAACGTCTTGCCTATGTGCTCATTGAGAGTGTGAACGTGCGAGGCGAAGTCCTGTGCAAATTGACTTTATTTAAATGATGGTGGTAACGGAATCAAGTCAAGAGGCACGGGCGCCTTATATCCATACACTATCTCATTTGGCGATAACCCGGTGGACCTATTCTTAGAATTATTGTAGGCTAGTTGAGCGTGAGGAAGAATAAGGTCCCATGTACCCTTATGATCACCCACTAAGCAACTAAGTAACCCACCCAAACTCTGGTTAACAACTTCCGTTTGCCCATCCGTTTGTGGATGATAGCCCGACGAAAACATAAGTCGAGTGCCCAACAGCTTCCAAAGTGTTTTCCAAAAGTAGCTAGAAAAATTAACATCTCTATCGGTCACTATGGTTTTGGGGACACCCCGATGTGCCACGATCTCCTTAAAATACAACTTAGCGACGTGTGAAGCATCGTTGGTGCTGTGACAAGCGATGAAATAAGCCATTTTTGAGAATCGGTCCACTACGACCAAGATGGAATCGTGACGCCTAAATGTCAGTGGAAGTCCCAAGATAAAGTCCATGCTAACATCCACCCATGGGGCAGATGGAATCGGAAGGGGTGTGTAAAGACCGGCATTGGTCTTGTTACCCTTTGCTAATTGACATACGCGGAAGCTCCCGACGATTTTGTTGACCATTGGCTTGAGACCCGGCCAAAAGAATTTATCCTCTACTAGTGTGATCGTTTTATCGCAACCGAAGTGTCCTCCTAGTCCTCCACTATGTAACTCCCATATAATAAATTGGCATAGCGAAGAGCGGGGAATACATAGTTGCGTATGCTTAAATAGGTACCCATCACGGATGTAGTACGGCGAAATAGTGGAAGGGGAATTATCCTGAGCGGCGAAATATATATCCTTAAAATCCGGACACTGTATATACTTATCTTTGATTCTTTCAAATCCTATGACTGATACCTCCATGGTAGATAGTAATAGAGTGACTCGACTAAGGCGTCTGCCACACAATTTAACGTACCCTTGAGGTGCTTGATAATGAATGTATACTCCTGAAGGTCTGAGACCAATTTGGCGTGCCGAGTGCTGATCTTACTTTGGGAGTTTACAAATTTTAACGCCTCATGATCGTATAAGATTACAAATTCTTTTGAGATAAGATAGTGTCGCCAATGCTGGAGACAGCGTATCACGGCATAGAACTCACGATCATAATTAGAATAATTTAACTTTGGACCGGCAAGTTTTTCGCTAAAATATCCTATCGGATGTCCTTCTTGACTTAAAACTCCTCCAATCCCTATTCCTGATGCGTCGCATGATAATTCAAACACCTTACTAAAATCCGGCAATCGTAATAATGGGGCTTCGGACATCCGGTCCTTAATCATTTGAAACGCGCGAGTGGCCGCTTTAGTCCAAGAAAATTCTCCTTTCTTCATGCATTCGGTGATCGGTGCCATGATACTACAAAAGTTTTGGATGAACCTTCAATAAAATGTGGCCAAGCCCTGAAAACCTCTAACCTCCCGAATATTTGTTGGTTCAGGCCACTCCTTAATCACTTGGACCTTTTTGGGTCAACATGAATGCCTTCGGAGCTCACTATGTAGCCTAGAAACTCTACGGTCATCACACCAAAGGCGCATTTTTTAAGATTGATATATAGATTTTCTTGGCGCAAGGTTGATAGGATTGTCCTTAGATGTGTGTCATGATCCTTTTGTGAACGGCTGAATACTAAGATATCATCAAAGTATACGACTATGAATTTACCCATGTATGGCTTAAAAACTTGGGTCATCAATCGAGAGAAAGTACTCGGTCCGTTGGTGAGCCCTTCTCCAAGCACCAACCACTCATAGAGCCCATCCTTAGATTTAAAAGCTGTTTTCCATTCATCTCCTTCCCGTATCCTTATTTGATGATAACCACTTTTGAGATCCAATTTTGAAAATATGGTGGCGCCCGATAACATATCTAATAAGTCGTCCAAACGGGGAATGGGGAACCTATATTTGACCGTAATTTTATTTTTGGCCCGGTAGTCTACACACAATCGCCAAGACTTATCTTTCTTTGGAACCAAGAGGGCCGGTACGGCGCATGGGCTCTTACTATGGCGGATAAAACCCTTTGCTAGCAAATCCGAAATTAAAGCTTGTAGCTCCTCATGTGCGGAGGGGTTGAGCCGATAATGTGGATGGTTAGGCAATGAAGAGCCCGGGACGAAATCAATCTCATGCTGAATATCTCTCATGGGTGGCAACTTAGATGGCAAGTCCTCCGGATAGACGTCTTTATACTCTTCTAATATAGTGCGCAGAGATAACAGTATATTCTCTAAAATGGGCGAGTCTTCCTTAGCTTGTAGGCATACTAAGGCATACAGGACGCCGTCGAAGAAGGTCTCGCGTTCCAACTCCTTCTTACTTATCAAACTTATAATTTTTCTTTCCGCAGGCACAATTGTGTCTTTGGGGGAAACCGAAGGAACCTTAGGCGGTGTGGGTTTCAGTAAAATGGTCTTACCATTATACTTGAACTCGTAAGTGTTGGCTCGCCCGAAATGGATCACGTCATAATCATAGAGCCACGGGCGCCCTAGAAGTACATGACATACATCCATGGGGATGACGTCGCACCACACTTTATCGACATAGCTCTTCAATGTAAGTGGCACTAAACAACGCTTAGAAACCGCGATAGACATTTTGTTCACCCACACTATTTTATATGGCTGGGGGTGTGGTTCGGGGACTAGGTGCATACGAGTGACGGCGTTTTCCGAAATGACATTCATGCAACTTCCGCTGTCTATTATTAACTTGCACCACTTTTCACCACATTTAAAATTCAAAGAAAATATGTTCGTCCGATTGTGCTTATCCGGTGCACGCGGTGTGGCCAAGATACACCTCATAACCATCATATAAGACTCATCTTCGATATCACTCGGCTCGGCATCTGATTCACCGCCAGCTTCATAGACGAGCTCGGCAGGCTCAGACGTGGACTCTAATAGTGACAGTGGCTTAATCATAGTGGTACACTCACTAGAGTAGTGTCCTTGAATTCCGCACGAATAACAGGTAGCATTAGTCTTATTAATTCATCCTATTGGAACTCTCTCTCCATTAGGATTTTTATTGTTCCTAGCGGTAATTAATATGGAACTTGAGTCAGTCGATCGGAACTTTCCTTTGTCTCGCATGGATGACGAAGGTGGGGGACCTAAGATGGATTTTCCTTTCTGAAATGCTCGACCCTTGGACTTGTTGGCATTGTGCTTTTCTATATCAAATGTTGCATTGAATGTTGTGTTAAGGTCCGTGTGACCATAACGCAAAAGCTTGCCTTGGATGTCCGTATTAATTCCCTTACGGAAACGAGATAGTGTGACCTCTGGCATTTCTTGAATATCACAACGCACCATCATATCCTTGAGTTGTCCCATGTACTCCGGTACCGATTGGCCCCCTTGACGAAGGGTGGCTAGCTCGTCGAACATTTGGGTTCGGTGATACGCCGGGACATATTGGTCATGCAGGAGTGCCTTCATGGCAGCCCACCCAATTGGGGGGGGCTCCATTCACGGTGCCTAGACGCCTCTCTTCGTTCAACCAGAACGTTTTGGCTCTACCCAGAAGTTTCATTCGTGCTACCCGCACCTTCTCAACGTCCGTCAGGTTGTGCCACTCAAAATAGCACTCAATATCCATGATCCAGTTTAGAAATACTTGGGGTTCACCCATGCCATCGTAGGATGGTGATTCCATTTTAACGGCCCTAGTTAAGTCGAACTCATAAGGGGCTCGAGGTGCGTACTCATAGTCCTGATCACGCGGGTGATTTTGTCGCTCTTCTTGTTGGTTGACGGGCTGGGGTGGCTGCCCCGGTCTATTTATCCCAAAGCTGGGATTTTGAGGCGCCGCCTGATTTACATCCAACCCTTGTATTAACTGAGTGAGTGCATCGAACCTGGTGTTAAACTCTTCCCTAAGCGCCGCAATTGTTGCAGGAGCGTGCTCATCATCATGGTTGTCGGCCATGTGTGAGGAGGATGGAGGATACTCTGTGTCAAGCCTCGTGCGCATGAACAACACTGATACAGGGTGTCTCACCTAGACAAGAGACTGTTTGGACAAGAATTTTATAAATCAGGATTTTTATACGCTTAATGACTTGGAGAATGAAAATAAATTTTTTGACTTTTATGCTTAGAAAAAAATTAGAAAATTCAAGAATTTTTTTTTGGTAATTTGTTTTGCAGAAAATTTTTTTGACTTTTGTTATATGCAGACCAGAAGGTGAAAAAAATTTCAGATTTTGTGTCTACGAAACGTGCACGACCAAGTGTGGGTCAACGTCCTAAGACCGGAAAGCGTAAGGACGGTGTCGATTGAGAAATCAACACAAACCTCGCTTTGATACCAAATTTGATGTAGGTTATGCCTTAGGGATCCTAAACGGAGGGCGTGACTACGACCTTAACAACGTTAACCCTCCCTAACCCGCACACAAACGAAACGCAGCGACCACAATAAATTTTATTTATCGTTCATGCTAACATACGGATAGCCGATCCGCAAGTGGAACGGAGAATGGCTATAGGCCAAAATCCTTTCCGGTGAAATGGAATAATATGGATTCCGGTCGAGCTTGAAGTTGTACCAAAATAGATCCACCAAAAATAAAGCACGATTCAAAAGTGGAAGGATCTATCCCAACAAAACAAAAGCGAGGAGCGTCAATCCTCTCGATAGAGCTTTTCGGAAAAACCAAATGAAAAATCTCAGATCTATTATTAGTAACACCGTGAAAAGTTAACGATTCGAGAAATCACGCAAAATTCGTCCACCGCAAGAACTAGTCAAAGAAGGAAATCTCTTGTGTAGGAATTTTGTTACCCCACTCGGAAACGTAGATCCGAGATGTTTGGATCCACAAAGAATGACCGCTCTTCCGTTTGAACCCACGGGAAACGCACCACGGATGAAGATTCTTGCTCGTCTCCTTCGCTTTCTCGCCATGGACGATTACCCCAAAACCTTGGTTTTTTCCTTGCACCTGATCCTTTTCCTCCAAGGTGGCCGAAAATGCCAAAGGGTTGAATATGATTTCGGTGGAGAAAGGTAGAGAGGTGGGAGAACGATGGGTTGTCGAGGAAGCGAGGAGTAGAAGGGGCGGCCAAGCAAAGAGGGAGAGGGGCGGCCGAACTCCTTGAGATGGAGCCTTGAGGGGGGCGGCGGCTAAGAGGAGGAGGAAAAGAGAATTAGGTTTAGACAAGCAATTTTCTTTGATTTCAATAATAATCCCATAACAAATGAAAATTTGGCCTTATATAAGGCTTACAACCATGTGGCTATTAGCAGCCCAAAATAAAATATTGTTCCGAAATGAAATAATAGAAAATAATATAGTTTCAAATACCACATATCAAAGATAAATGCAGACCACTAGTAAAAAAAATTTAACTCTTAATCTTGTTGCATGGGCGAAGATTATTGTCGTTCCCGCTACGGCGCCGCAAGTCTTTTGTTGGAGGAGCATCGTCGTCATCTTCTGCCACGGCAACACCGCCATGGACGTCGTCTTCATCACCCGGTTGGCCGTCGTGGTGGTCGTCACCATCACTTGTGGGTTGTATGTTTGTTGGTTGTTATAATTCATTTGATGAATAGTGTACTACACATTGCAATTTTAAATTTATGACAAGTTCTTTTATTGTGAAAATTTATTTTTATTGTGATAGATTAATTTAATGTAGTAAATGTCCTTGGAATGTTTGCTTCAAAAAGAGACAAGTGGTGACTTGAATGTGAGAGCATATGTTCTTAGAAGCTTCATTGTTAAATGGTACCTGCTCGCCGTGTCATCTTAGAAGCTAAGGGCGATGATGATACATTAAGACTAGCATGTGGGTTGGATTATGACCGGTTCTCACAAGTCATGATATTGTGATATCAAGACATCACATGGATACTTGTTTGCGAACAAGTTGTACAAGACGGTCCCACCATGAGAAATCTTTGTGGATTGTTATAAGAACATGTCAAAAGTATGGCACAAGTGGAAATGGTGTTTATGGTTCTTTGATCTGAAGTCACAGCATTCATCAAGTGAGCAAGAGTGTGCTTTGATGCTATCAAAAGTCCAAACTTGAGAAAGTTGGATGATAAAGGTAGTTATTCAGTACGTTATGAATCATTTGGGTGTTTGCATGTGGATAGAAATGGGATTTGTCCTCTTATATGACTGGAGTTGTATCTATGGGCCCCTTGATGGAATGGGACTGAGAAATGCATAGCCAAGTTTTTTTGAGTCAATATATGATATTGGAGTCACCAATTTCTGGAAGTCTATTCTAGATCAGAAAACTTGGATTGAACAATTATGAGGGTGACATGGTATATACTTCTAGTTCTATCCAAATGTATTTGACAAAGGGAAATGACAACAATAATACATTGGTCACAATAGGTCTTGAGTTTTAAACTCTTATTGTTTGAGGACCAATGATGCATTGCTAGATGGTACCCTTTGTTTGTAAAGCTTTTGTATGATACTTTCAAGATCAAGTTGGAGAATGTTGGGGTTACCATTGTGATCCGGAAAGTGATCATGCATGTAGTCCCTCTGCCAACGCAATACGAGCCTACAAGGTCACACATAAGAGCATTTGGAGAAATTGGAGCAATGGATTATGTTTTTCTTACTCTTATGTGATAGGTGATAGACTAAGCACTGCCTGGTGTTGAGTGCGTCGAGACCACACTGCTAGGCATTTGGTGCGTCGAGAGTATAATGACAGGCATTTAGTTCATCGAGACCACACTGGCAGGGTTTGAGTGCATTGAGTCCACTCAGCCTGGAATTGAGTGCGTCGAGACCACTTGACAATTCGTCGTGTCAAGTGTTGATTCATCGAGTGCTGTCGTTGAGTGCGTTGAGACCACTCGATGCTTCGTCGAGTCAAGTGTTGATTCGTCGAGTGATGGTGTTAAGTCCGTGGAGAGCACTCGATGCTTCGTGAAGCCAAGTGTTGATTTGTCGAGTGTTGGCGTTGAGTGCATTGAGTCCACTCGACGATTCAGTGAGTCAAGTGTTGATTCGTTGATATAACTTCCATTTGTTACGGGTCTGCCGATAGCGATAACTTTCTTCTATTTATTCCTTTGGGTATAAATAGATGATGCCTTAGTGTTTTATTCGAGTAAGCTGAGTGCGACAGTAATCCAAGAGAAAAAAGTACGACGGAAATCGTTTCTGAAAGTCCTGATCACGTCGTCGTCGCTCAGCCCGTTTCGGGTGCCTATCGTTGCCTCCACTTCTTAAGCTGATCTAGGAATCTGTGAATATGCAGATTGCTTTACTCCAACCTAGATCTTATGTGACAAGATTCTAAGGGTTCTACCGTTAGTTTGGATCACCTGTAGAGGCGGGGACACAATTCTGCACTTGGAACTCCAGCCGTTAGTGTTCGCCGCGTTTCTTGGAGCATCTCGGTTGAGTAGTGACTCAATCCCGCAAAGGTAAATTTTATGTACAGAACTTTACTTCTTGATCAATGTTCATTGTAGGATCTATTTCTTTTGAGGTTTTCTTGTTTTCCTTATTCCGGTGGTGCGCAAAAGTGTTGTGTCGTTTAGAAAAACCTAACATTTCTTACCTCCAAGTTTTATGCATTTACTGAATTTTCGAAATTATGCAATTTAATACAAAATGAACTGGATGTAAAATTAAATTTATTCGATTTGATCTAGGGATTAAGAATGAGTTTTCCGCTCCACGCACTCGACAACAAAATGGTGTGGTGGAGAGGAAAAATACAACACTTCAAGAATTAACACGAACTATGTTATCAGAGTATGAGCAACCTCGATCTTTTTGGCCTGAAGTGGTAAACAACTCTTATTATATAATAAATCAAGTAACCAATTCTAAAATTAACACCTTATGAGCTTAGTTATCAAAAGAAACCTAGTGTATCTTATTTTCATGTTTTTGGATGTAAATGTTTTATTTTAAACACCAAAAATGCTTTAAGAAAATTTGATTAAAAAATTTGGTGAATGAATATTTCTAGGATACTCTTTAACCAATAAAGCGTATAAAATATATAATAAAAGGTCCATATATGTTAGATTTGATGAATTTGTTCCATGTGTAGATCCTACAGTGACACGAAATGATGAAGAACCATTTTCTCCTTTAGAGCATGTGGACGATGCACCACTTGACATTGTCAAAGAAGAGAAATAAGTATGAGAAGAGCACATTCCACCTGGTGTGTTCAAATTCACAAAGTACCATCCAAGGGAGCTTGTCAATGGAGAACCATCGAAAGTGGTAATGACTCTCTCTCTTCTCTACGCAAAACTTTCTCAAATTTGTACGTTATGTTTGAAATTGAATCGAAAAACATTTTCATCACCTTAAAAATGAAAAAATTTGGTATATAGTTGTTGGGTCCATTGATCCCAATGTCCCGGATTTGTAAGAATTCAAATACATCAATGGTATACACATAGTTATATTTGATGTATGTTTCAGTTCATGCATGTAGGATAGTCTATGTCGTATTGATTGGACAGGTTGTTCAAGTGACATTGACAGGTGGACTCAAAGAAGTTGACTGGAAAGGCAGGAATTTTCCTAAGTCCACAGGCATTGAGTGAAGCAAGCTCACTCATTGCCAAATATCAAGGTAGTAGTTGAAGAAAAATGTCTAAGTCCACATGTATTGTGTGAAGCAAGCTCACTCAATACCAGATAAAACAGCAGCCAGTGACAGTGAAGAGAATTGACTAAGTCCACAGTCATTGAGTTAAGACAGTTCACTCAATGCCATACAGCTAATAGTGCTGAGTGAACTCTAGACATTCAAAGCCCAGCAAGTTGCGGCGCAGAAAAATTACTAAGCCCACATGCGTTGAGTGAAGCTAGTTCACTCAACGCCATACATCTAATAATGCTGAGAAAGGGCAGGCAGTCAAAGTTTTAAGTATTTGAAAGGCAAAAAAGTGGCTAAGTCCACAGATGTTGAGTGAACAAGCATATAGTCAAAAGGCACACGAAAGATGTAGTTGCAAAAAAGTGGCTTCCACATGTTGAGAATTCAACACAACACCATATAGTCAAAAGTGTCGACACACTTCACAACTATGTCGACACCTTTGTAGGAGAAGTGATGAGATCAGAAAGATACAAGACAGTAGTGTCAAGACACAACACTTCACTCGATTGTTCAGACAGCTGTGTCGAGACAATTCAGTTATCTCGATACATTGAAGATCAAGTCAGATGTGTCGAGACAATTCAGTTATGTCGACACCTTGAAGATCAAGTTAGCAGTATCGAGATAAGTCAGATATCTCGACACCTTAAAGATCTGGACAGTAGTGTTGAGGAAATACAACTGTCTCGACACAATGAAGAACTGAAGAGTAGAATATTTCAAAGGCAAAAAGCTTTGAGTGTAGTCATCACACTCAACGACTTCGTGCATAGCAGAATTTTTCTAAGGCAAAAATAATTGAGTGAAGTTTATACACTCAACGCTCTCAATGCCATAGTTGCAGGTAGATGTCTGAAATTTTCTAAGTCCAGAATGGCTGATGTTAGCAACATCAATAAAAGTCAACTTTATTCTAAATTGTTAAGGAAGAGTTGCAACTCATCACTAATGTCGTCGTCAGTCTCACTCTGTTAAACTAAGGAAAAAATCAGCAGTTAAAGCAACAACACGTGTCAATCAACTCGCTCGATGACGGGATGATAAATAGAAAAGGAGATCTGGAATGAAATAACGTTCTGATAGATCAATTCATTTTGAAAAGAGAGGAGCTGGAGTTCATCTTCTTCCCACACCATTGTTGGAGAGAAAAGAACTTCAATTCGACAAATTAGAAGAGTCTCTGAGTTAGCTGCTGCAATCAACATCTGCTGCAGCAAGATCAGAGGGTTACTCTGAGTAAGAAGAATGTGTCTAGGCAAGCCCTAGCTAATGCTGTTTCTCGATCCAAGCCGAGCCAAATCAGAAGATTATTCTCTGGATTGGCGAAGAAGAAATCTGATCTGGGTTTTTCTGAGGACAGATGGAAATGTATAGTAATTATATTCTGCCTTACATGTTAGCTGATCGAAGACAATCATTCACAATCTTTCCTCGTTCATCAACAAGATCAGAATAAAGATTCTGAGTAACTTCCAGCACAAGCAGCAGATTATTGAAGATTGAATTTCTTATTATTGAGAAGAAGATAGAGCTGAGATTCACTCGGCTCAGGAAGCAGTTGATTCAGAGAACAAAATCTCTAGAGTCAAATTCATTTTAATCTCTCAAATTCTGTGGATTTGTTCAAGATTTGTGTTTTAAGGCCTAGATTATATAGGCTGTGTGTGGATCTGTGAGATCAGTTTTGTAAAGCCAAAGTTATAAAGGCTGAGAGTAGGATACAGTGTAGGATCTGTTGGTTAGGGCAAATCTCCCAACCTGTGTTGAAGGGCATTTGTGCCTGTGTTAGGTGGTTAGGTGAATACTGTGTGGTGGGGCAGAGCGCCTGTGTTGTATGTCTTAGAGGAGACTGAGTGATCCGGTGGGATCGTGTTGTAATATATGAGGAGCCATGTTTTTGGAGAAGTGACTTGTCTAACATAGTGTTAGAAAGGCGAGAGGGACAGTGGATGTACCCATATATTGTGGAACCACAATAAATATCTGGTGTGCTTAGTGTTATTTTCTTGAAAGAACAACTAAGCAAACATCGTAAGACCTAAAACAGTAAAATGTTTTAAAGAACCCAAAAGAATCTAAAAACCTATTAACTCCCCCCCTTGGTGATTAGCTACCATTGTATTGAAATACTTTCAAGTGGTATCAGAGGTAGATTACTCAAGAAAGGCTTAATAGTCTGAGTAGATAATCAGGGTAGCTGTCAGAATGTTCAGATGTGTTTAGGAGAGAATCACAAAGAGTTAGGATCCATGAAACTTCCTCTCTACTTGAAGCAGAATTTTGGTATATGGATGGAAGGGGTCAGATTGTTCATGGAGGCATCTAATCCTAGGATCTATATAACAGTTCAGGAAGGATCTTTCATCCCTATGAAGGTATCTGTCCATGATGCAAACATTCAGACTCCAAAGAAGTATAATGAAATGACTAGTGATAATGTAATTGTATCTACAATGGATAAGAGGGCACAAAACATTATAGTTAGTTCCATAGATGTCTCCGCCTTTCAAAACATGGTGCACTACAAGACCTCAAAGGAAATGTGAGACAATTTTGTAATTTGCATGGAAGGTACTGAGGAAGTCATAGTTGATAGAAAGTCAATGTTCAATCAAGAGTACGAAGCTTTCAAATAGATCAGGGAGGAGACCATAGCTTGCAGCTATGAAAGATTTTTCAAAACTGTTAATGAGCTAAGGACCTATGGACAGGTCTTTAGTGATTATTAGCTAAATGATAAGTTCCTTAGGTCTCTTAATAGATACCGACATACTAAGATATGTGTCATTAGAGAAGTGGCAAAGCTGATTAAGAAAGTTCAGATCAATGGACATCCGGCTGTAATATGTCTGATGAAGAAATGGCTACTTACTCAAGGTAGTTTCTAAAGATGATGAAGAAGAAGGGGTGGAGGAGAAAACCTACCTCTTCCTTTCAACACAAGGAGGACTATTGTAGAACAAAGAAGAAACCCTCCAAGGTAGGCAGGTAAGATCTAAAACCTGGTATACATGTTTCTAATAAGGTTATCTATTTTTGCTGCAGCAAGACAAGGCATGTTCTGGCTGAATGTACTATGAAGAAGAAGGAGGCTGATGAGAAAAATAACCACCATAAGATGGGCAAGAAGGATAAGACCTTCATTGCTAAGAAGGAGAAAAGTTTGACTGACTCATCCTCCTCAAAGTCAGATGATGAAGATGAAGCCTACATTTGGCTGATGGCTTTATTAGATGTTGAATCTTGTCAGGAACAGCCTGGACCATCTAAGGTACACTCTTCATCCAGCTCTTCATCTATGTCCAATTATAAGACCGTTCCTAGTTCAGAAACATCTCAATCATTTGATGAAGATGGGTCTGAATTACACGAAGATGTCAATTCACTTATTGACAAGTATGCTGTATTGTTGAATGCTTTCAAGAAAAGTAGGATGCTAGCCAAGAAGCAGGCTAAGGAAATATCCTCCCTTTAGCTTGCTGCTTCAAAACATGCAGAATTGTTGGATCTGAAAATAAAGAAAATTGGTGAGCTAGAAATCAGTGAGCTAGAAACCATTTCCTTCATTCAGATTTGCAACATTGAGTACCAGGAGAACCAAATAAGGTACCTAGAATAATTGCTTAGGAGGGAGAGGAGGATAGTGGCTAGCTAGTCCAAGCCAAGTTCAGTGATGTCATTGATAGGCTTCTTCTCCTCCCAAAAGGGTAATAAGGTATTGGGTTTCAAGGGAAGAATAAGAGCTGCCAATCCAAGGGGAAAGGGCAAAGCTCCAATGCAGCCACTAGCCTCCAAGATTCCTATTCAATTCAATAGAGTTCTGCTACCCTCAAACAGGTATGGCCGAGAGATCATCCATGGTCACTGGATGAATGGTAGGTACACTAGTGGGAACAAAGGTGTTCTCCACCATGGTGGAAGATATAGTAGGGGGGCAAGCGCTGTAAGACACCTTTTTTTGCTTCACCACCAGGTCTTACACCCAAAACCGCATCCTTATGGTGACTCCAACTACTAAGTTAGATGCCACCGCACGGTGCTGATCCTGCAAGCTAAAACGATCACATCACAGTATATCAACAAAAGAGAAGTAAGTAATACAATTCCAAAGATCAAAGCTCACTATCAATATATATATATATATATATATATATATATATATATATATATATATATATATATATATATATATATATATATATATATATATATATATATATATATATATATATATATACGAGCAATAGTAAACAATGAGTACAAAGTATGAAAGAGAGAAGAAAATGGGCTTAAGCCCTGTACATGTCTAATACAAATTATCTCTCTCATATAAATCACAATGTCTAAGAGGAAGAAAACTGAAATCCATCCTCGACCTATCGTCGTGTAGTTGTGGTGAAAGATATTGTACCTAATCACCTAGAGGGGGGGGGGGGTGAATAGGTGACTTAAATCTTTTTGACTTTTTAGGCAGAATTCAACTTATAACACAGAATTAAATCTACTTTATCACAGCTCACACACAGCAATCACAGAATTCCACAAGCACACAGTAGACACACAGTTTTATAGTGGTTCCCCAAGGTTTGGGTACATCCACTTTCCCCCTTCGCTATCTAGCAATGTACTAGATTCGGCCAAACTCATCCACAATCTCAGAACCCCAAAACAGGTTTCTACTGCTCAGGCCCAAGGCTGTACAACTCAGCTTCTTCACAAAGCCTACACTCAGCCACCAAGGCCTACACTCAGCCACCAAGGCCTACACTCAGCCACAACAGGCCTACACTCAGAGATACAACTCTCTTACACTCAGGTACTCAAGCCCTACACTCAGCCTTTATAATTACAGGCTTACAAACTCAGATCCCTAAGGATCCTACAAGTAAATATGAATACAAAAAAATGTAATCTCAATAACTCAGAGACAAGAGAGAAGAGTTGTGAGTTTCTTGATGAGTTCTTGGAAGAACTCAGCTGAAATCAATCTGACTTGGCTTTCTTCAAAGCTTCTTGAAAGTAGAACACAATAAGATTGATCTCTTCTGCAGTTGATCCTTGATCTCTGCTACTTAAGATTAAGAATAAATCTGAACCCTTCTTCTCAGCCTGGTTCCAACGGCTGACTTCTTGGATGGAGCTCTCTCTCTCCAACTACTTTGATCTTCACTAGATTCTTCAAGGAATAGCTAGATCTTCTTCTTTGTTAATTACTTAAACAACTTGGACAACACCTTTCTGTAGATAGCATAAGCCTATTTATTGGCCTTCTTCACTGTAACCGGCTGGTCCGGTTCATAACTGAATTCTGACAACTCTGACAGGTGCAGTAGACCGGCTGGAATGGCAGCTGTCAAGTCATCTAGTCAGTTCTTGAAAATTCTGTAGCTGTCTGAAAGTGTCGAGACTATCTGTCTTTAAGTGTCGACACTTATAGACCAAGTGTCGACACTAGTTGTCTAAGTGTCGACACTAGCCTACAAGGTGTCGACACAACTCCTTGTGTTGTAGATTTTAGATCTCGACATTGCTTCTTCTTCATGTGTCGACACTGATAATGTGTGTCGACACAAGTCCTTGTACTTCAGTATTTTGCTGAATTCTTCTAAGTGTCGACACAACACCTTTGTGTCGACACATCTTCATGTGTTGAACTCGCTGAGTGTCGACACTACTTCTTGGTGTCGACACATGTCTTCAGTGTTGATACTTGCTGAGTGTCGACACAGCTCCTTGTGTCGACACATTCTTCTTCTGTTGAGACTTTTGCTGAGTGTCGACATAGTTCCTTAGTGTCGACACTTGTACTTAGAATATTCTTGAACTTTGCTAATTGTCGACACAGCTCCTTGTGTCGACACTTTCTTCAAGTGTTGAGTCTTCAGCTGAGTGTCGACACATTCTTTCTTCTGTCGACACTTTCTTCATGTGTTGACTCTTATGCTGTGTGTCGAGACATTGCTCTGGGTGTCGACACTTACTTAGTCTCTACTGACTTTTGCTGAGTGTCGACACAGCCTCCAAGTGTCGACACTTTTTGATGTAGACACAGTTTCACTGGGTGTCGACACAACTGCTATGTGTCAACACTGCTTCACTGCGCTCTTATTCATTGAGTGTCGACACAGATCCTTGTGTCGACACTTTCTGTCTGGTGTCGACTCTGCATCCCTGGTGTCGACACAAATACTCCAAGTGTCGACACTGCTTGCCTGTGTGTCGACATAAGTCTTCTTAAGTGTCGACACTTTGTTCCTGGGTGTCGACACATGGACTTAGAAACTTTTTCTTCTTTCCTGTAAATACTTAACCTGCACAAGTAAACTCAACATACATCAAATACATCCTGATGTATATCATTGAGTTGGGTAAGGATTCTTCAAATCAGGTACATTTGAACCAATGTACCTAACAATCTCCCCCTATTTGGAGAAGTCATAACCCTTAGTCAATGATATACACCATATAAAATAAAATCATAGTATGATGTAAAGCAGGATTATATAATAGGAAAACACATAACATGTATTAATCAAACATGTATACATAGACATTTTCTCAGAATAATTATGAAATAAATTTATAGCAAATTTATCACACAGCATATTGTTCTAACAGCTTTAACATATTCATATTTCAAAAGTTTACAGAATGTTTAACATCAAAAGATTACATAGTAAACTTAAGAAAATTTCTATGCTATTTTTAATCAGCATCTTTGATCACTATCCCTTTTCCAGACTGAATCTTGGCTTGCATAGGAGCTTCAGCAGCTTCAGTATCAACAGGTTTCTTCCCTTTCAGCTCCTTCTTCTTAAGTTCCTCAGCTTTAATCTTTTGCCTTTCAAAATAATGATATGGCTTGGGAAAGTACTTGCTAGGCTCCTGAGCAGTAGGAGGTAGCTTTCCCATCTTGGCCTTTCTTCTGTATTGGACTATGGCTTCTTTCCTTGTCTCATGTTTCCTCCATTACACTTCAGAAAACCATTTATTTCTGTCTTGAATGTTATCTTTTGCAGCTTTCCATGAAGTTAAGATAATGTTCCTGGAAGTGGGGCTCCACTGCTCAAAGTCTGGTATTTGTTCAGCTTGTTCCATGAACCTCTTCTTAGACAATCTAGTTTCTTCTTCTTTCTGCAGAGCTTCTTGCATAGTCTCTGATACTAGCTGAACCACGTTTTCTAGAATAACCTTCTGAGTACCATCAGGTGGACTATACATGGTCTGGATATCAGCATGTATCATTTCAAAATCTGGAGGAGGGTAGATGACTTGAGCCACTTCAGGTTGCTCCCCTCCTAGATATGCAGGATTAATCCCAGATTCTGCCACATTATCATCATCACAAAGAGGAGGATATCCAAGAGTAGCTCTGATAGAATTAAAAATCCATTTAGCATGATCAGAGCTGGCTTTGACTAACACTCTCTCCCCCTTTATGACTTCTCTAACCATGTGATCCCTCAGATCATCCTTTTGAAATCTTATTTGGGCATCCAAATAATTGACTCCATCTTTAAAGTAAGGTTTCAACCATTGGAGTTTGTCAGTTATGATCTTCTGAGAGTCTTGTATGGCAGTCTTAACAGCAGTAATTTCCTCTTGGAAGGCTTTGTCAAAGTCTGCTTTAGCTGTAGCATTAGCTAGAGTCTGCCCTGCAGCTAGATTCTTCATCTCTGTTACTATGGCATTGTGAGAAGCAGTCAAGTTATCATTCATTCTAATTTGATTTTCAAGTACATAGCCTTGCTTGACTTCAAGTTCATCCACTTGAGCTTTTATCTTCTCCTGATGTGTAGCCAAGTACACCACTGCATTCCCTCCCTTATGGAAGCAGTCTGTCATCTCCTTCTTATTAAGATTCATTTCAAATCTTATAGACTTTATATCCTGGGCTAGATCAAACTGCAATGATTTTTGCCCTTCATCCACATACTTCTCAATGGCTTTCCTCTGCTCATCAAGTTTAATTTGCATTGCAACCATTAAAGCACTGTAATCAACAGTTGGTGCTGGCTGTGATATAGGCTGTGGAGCAATAGTTTGGAGAGCCTTTTTGTAATTCTGACTCCTCCTTTTAAATACTTGAAATTTTATTTTCTTAGCCCTTGTAGTCTCCTCATCTTCAGAAGCTGAGGTGCTAGTTATGTCTACCCTCTCCTTAGGTAGCTCCTCAACAGCTAGTTGTTTCTCAGGCTCTTGCCTTGCAGGTTCTTCAAGAATTGGCACTTTCTCCCCCTCAACTGAAGCATTCTCCCCCTCAGCAGTAGTTTCTTTGTCAAAATCAGTGTGATCCAGGTTAAGGAAAAGATATTCCATTATATATTCTTGTGGAGAATGAGCTGGAGAAATTCTTGGCTCATCTACCACTGGATCAGATATAATTTGAGCTGAAACAGAAGTGTCCTTCATAACAACATCTGCGAGTTGGCTATCCAGCTGAGGTTGCTGATTAACATTAACTAATGGATCAGATAAAACAGTATCCACTTTAAGGAAATCTAAAACATTAAGCTCAGTGATTACCTCAAGGATGATGTTTGTAGCTTGCTCACTTTCCAGTGGAGTTGGCTCTTCCACTATTATTGACTCCCCCTGGACTGAATCTTGGTGTAAGGGGTTAGCTTGTGGTAGCTCCCCCTGCTTCTCTGCAGGATCTTGTTAAGCTCTAGACTTCTTAGCATTTCCTTCTTCATTCTCATCAGGTGTGAAGATAACTTGCTCTTCACTACCAGAGCTGCTAGTGGAAACCTGAGCCACTGAGGCAGTTTTCTTCTTCTTGTGTGGGGTTTCTTTCTTAGGAGTAGACATCTCCTTTGTCAAAACTCTGTCACATCTTGAGAAGATTCTCATGTCCATTCTTCTCATGTGGTTGATTTTACTGCCAGCAGCTTGACTCATAACTTCTGGTATAATACCAGTAAGGTATAGACTTAAGATCCTGCCCAAGTTGGGCTTCTTTAGGATTTCCTTAATCTTCTCAAAGATCACTACAGACCAGTCAGTTTTCAGAGTGAAGATTATCCTTGTCATAATACTAAACATATGGGCTGATACCCTATCATGCCCTCCAGGCTTACTTAAGATTACCTTGCCAACAATTTCAGAAAGGAATTTTCCCTGGATGTTCATGCCCTTTCTATTAAACACTGATCCAATTTTCATTTTAGAATCCAGACCACACCATGCCAATGCATCTCTGGTCCTGGAAGCAGTAACCTCTTCTTCTTCCATAGTTCTTGGTAACTGAAGGACTTTCCTCAAACTTTTTGGTGAAACCTTAACCTTTTCACCATGAACCCTGGACTTGATCTTGAATCCAGTATCGTCTAGGGTTGCTCCATTGAGAAATTCCAAGACTTCTTTCTTCCAGATTTTAGTTGGCTCTGAAACAAGATATTCTAACCCTGAGTTTGTGACTAGGGTTATCACAGTCTTGATCTCCGGGTCTGCATCACCAAACGCGTCACGCACCAGTTCATAGCCTTCATTGACGTTGTCCTCGAGCTTTGGCGCCATTAGGGTTTGAAGAATTTGACTTGAGAGAAGAGAAGTGTCGACACACAAGTTTAGTCTCGAAACTTTTGAAAGCGTGTCGTCAGACAAATGCAAAATCCTATTTATACCTTTCTAAGTTTGAAGATGAAAAGGCGGGTCAGCTAACTTAAATTCTGTCGACACTGTCGATAAGTGTCGACACTGACTTATAATGTCTCGACATATATGTGTCGACACAAGTTTAGTCAACAGATATATGTGTAGACACTTGTTTATGTGTCGACACCACATAACTCGACATTTAGTCGAGACTTTACTTAGATAATTCTAAGTAAAGCCTAAGTGTCGACACCACCTTGGATGTGTCGACACCTACTTACCATGTGTCGACACTAATTTTCTGAAGTATTGACACCAACTTTCTAGATGTGTCGACACCTTTTTACTGAAGTGTCGACACCACTTTTATGTGTCGACACAGATATCTCTGTGTGTCGACACCTTTTTACTTAGCCATTTCTATAAACTTATTCTAAGTTTATAATTCCTAGTTCAATTTTAAACCTATTGAACTTAGTTTCTTCTAAGGGCTTAGTATACATATCAGCTAGTTGATTATCTGTTTTAACATATTCCAGTAAAATATCTTCTTTCTCTACATGCTCCCTAAGAAAATGATATTTTATTTCAATATGTTTAGTTCTACTATGGGAAACGGGATTATGAGCAATTGATATAGCACTTGTAGAATCATAAAAGAGTGGAGTTCTACTTACCTGAAATCCATAATCCTCAAGTTGATGTTGTATCCATAGAAGTTGAGCACAATAACTTCCTGCAGCCATATATTCTGACTCTGCAGTGGAGATATCCACACTTGTTTGCTTTTTGCTACTCCATGAAATCAGTCTTCCACCTAGGAATTGACAGGTTCCAGTTGTGCTTTTTCTATCTTCTTTGCATCCTGCAAAGTCTACATCTGAATAACCTGTTAGTTCAAAATCCCCATTCCTAGGGTACCAGAGGCCTAGATAAGGTGTGCCCTTTAGATATCTCAATATTCTTTTGACTGCTGTCAAATGAGACTCTTTAGGGCATGCTTGATACCTTGCACAGACACATGTAGCATACATGATATCTGGTCTACTTGCAGTCAAATATAATAGGGAGCCAACTATCCCTATGTACAAAGACCCATCTACAGGTTTCCCTGCATCATCCTTGCTAAGAGACATACTTGACCCCATAGGAGTCTTCATGGTACTGGATGAATCCATACCATACTTCCTTATGAGTTCTAGGGTGAACTTAGACTGGCATATGGATAAACCATTCTCAGTCTGTCTTACTTGGAGACCCAAGAAGAACTTAAGCTCTCCCATACTACTCATCTAAAATTGTCCTTGCATTAGTTTTGCAAACTTTTTGCAAAGACTACTTTCAGTAGATCCAAATATTATGTCATCTACATATATTTGGACTACTATTACTTTGCCTCTGGATTCCCTAAGGAATAGAGTCTTGTCTATTTTCCCCCTTGTGAACTTATTCTCAATGAGGAAACTAGACAGGGTTTCATACCAAGCCCTAGGGGCTTGCTTTAACCCATATAAAGCTTTCCTAAGTCTATAGACATGATTAGGTTGAGTTGAATCAACAAAACCTGATGGCTGTTCCACATAGACTTCCTCTTTTAGATTACCATTTAGAAATGCTGACTTGACATCCATTTGGTAAACTTTAAATTCTTGAAAGGTTGCATAGGCCAGGAACATCCTTATGGCTTTCAGTCTGACTACTGGAGCAAAGGTTTGATCAAAATCAATACCTTCTTCCTGCCTATATCCTTTAGCAACCAATCTTGTTTTTTTCTTAATGATGACTCCATGCTCATCCATCTAGTTCTTATAGATCCACTTGGTCCCAATTATGTTGTGGCCTTTAGGTTTAGGAACAAGTTCCCAGACCTTGCACCTCTTGAACTGATTTAGCTCTTCTTGCATTGCCTCAATCCAATGAGGGTCTAGGATGGTATCTTCAAACTTCTTTGCTTCAACTTGGGATAGAAAACTGGAGTAGATTGCTGCATTCAGATTTCTGCTTCTTGTTTGTAGCCCTTGTCTTGGATCACCAATGATTTGTTCTGCTGGATGATCTCTAAGATGCCTATTGGCTGGAGGCATCCTGACTTCAGGTTGAACTTCTTCAACTTCTTCATCTTGCTGTACTCCTTGTACTTCTTCTGCATTAGGTACATGTAGTACTCCCCCTGGACAACAACCACTGTCTTCTACTTGCTGTCTTGCAGTAGGTTCTTCTTCTATAGTGAGCTTGTCCATCTTCTTAGTTATACCTGAGGAGCTGCATATACTACTAGAAAACTCATTGTTAATAAGTCTAGTTTCATCAAATACTACATGTACAGAATCTTCTACAACTTGAGTAGACAAGTTGTAGACTCTATAAGCCTTACTGTTGTTGTTGTACCCAACAAAAATTTCCTCTTGGGACTTGGCAGCAAACTTAGTCAAGTAAGACTTTCCATTGTTAAGTATAAAGTACTTACAACCAAAGATCCTGAAGTAGGATAGGTTTGGTTTCCTGCCTTTCACAACCTCATAGGGGGTCTTGTTGAGGCTTTTAGTAATGGTAGCCCTATTAATAACATGGCATGCAGTATTGACTGCTTCAGCCCAGAAATATTCTGGTAGTGATGTATCACTTAATAGGGTCCTACCAGCCTCAATCAAGGTTCTATTCTTTCTCTCAGCAATGTCATTTTGCTGAGGTGTCCTTGGTGAAGAAAACTCTTGAAATATCCCAAATTCTTCACATAGTTTTGTCATGCTATCAGACTGAAATTCAGTACCATGGTCACTTCTTATTTTGACCACTGTACTAGCTAGTTCATTCTGAATTTGTTTGACAAAGCTATAGAAGACATTAGGTGTTTCAGATTTCTGTCTAAGGAAAAACACCCAGGAAAACCTTGAGTAGTCATCTACAACTACAAAGGTATAGACCTTCCTACCTAGGCTGTGAACTGGCATTGGACCAAGGAGATCCATATGCAAGAGGTATAAACACCTCACAGCATCTTTGTTTTCAATGCTTCTAAAGGTGGATCTAGTCTGCTTGCCCTTTTGACAAGTTGAGCAAATACCATCTTTAATACACTTAACTTGAGGACCATTCCTCACTAACTCTTTGCTAAAGAGTTTACCAATTGTCTTGTAGTTAAGATGAGCTAGCCTCTTGTGCCATTTGACACAATGAGAGACTGTCTCATCAGCTACTAGACACACTGGAGAACCATTGTTCTCAACCATAATGTCTAAGCAGTAGACATTCCTTTTTCTATAACCAGTCAAAATGATCTCTTGATCATTTGACATCCTGATATGACAACCATCTTTCACAAATGAGATGTCATATCCTACATCACTCAATTGACTTATACTAATAAGGTTATGTTTCAAACCTTTAACATAGGCCACTTGAGTAATTGTAATATGGGAGTTAGATATGTTACCAAAACCCTTGATGATCCCTTTTTCAGAACCACCAAAGGTGACTTTTGGACCATCCTGTATAGGTGTGTAGTCCTTTAGTAAACTCCTTGTTCCAGTCATATGTCTGGAACATCCACTGTCCAAGTACCATATTGGGGCATGGCCACTTGGACTCACCTGCAAAACAGATTAGTGAACCTTAGAACCAAAAGAATTCTTGGGTCCTTGGTACTGGTTAGTTTGCTTCCTAACAAAGCTACCTGCAGGTTTTCCAACAGGCAGTTTGCTACTCACTTTGGCACTAGCATTGTGTCAACAGTCCATTGCAAAGTGGCCTACCTTGCCACAGCACCAACACTCAAACTTATTGTACCTTTGCTTAGGTACAGTCTTAACTATTTTATCTACAGCTGACTTGTTGAGAGTTGGAGCTTTGCCCTTGGACTTGGACTCGACAGTCATTGCTGGTTTAGTAAATCCCAGTCCAGCTTTACCTTTGTGATGAACAAATTCATCAATTAAGGGTAGAACTGACTTAGGTTTAGAAAACCTAGCAACTAAGTCTTTCTCCTTCTGAAGATTAATCTCCAGACTCTTGATTTGATCATTCTTAAATGATATAGTCCCCATCTAAATCACAGTTATGTGCTTCTGTCTGGCTATCTCATTAAGTTTTTGATCAAACATCTTCTCATAATCAGTTGCAGCCATTTTGAGACTTGCAATCTCCTTAGCTTGACTCTTGGCCAAGGATTTGCATTTCTTACATGCTTGCAACAAAACTTGATATTCATCTATCAACTGATGAATATCTTCTTCAGACTCAGATGCACTCTCATCACTTGATGATGATGAATCTGATTCAGAACTAGCACAAGAAATTGAACTTAAAGAACAATGTTGTACCTTACTAGGTCCTGGCTGTTCCAGGATTTTGTCACTTTCTGTCAATGTCATTAGCCCTTGGCACTGACTGTTCTCTTGTTCATATGTAGAGTTCATAATCTGAATGAACTCTTCTTCTTCCTTCTCAGCAAACAGTCCTATATATGCCTCAGCATCTGACTCAGTTTCTAATGAAGAGATATCTGACAGGCTCTTATCCTTATTGGCAACAAATGACTTTTCCTTCTTGCCCTTGAATGGAGTCTTTTTCTTATCAGTAGACTCCTTCCTTTTTTCTGGACAATCTGCAACAACATGTCATTGTCTATTACAGCAGTAGCATACAATTTTTGATAGTGTTGCTTTGCTAGACTTGGACTTTTTCCTGTCTTTCTTTGAAGACTTTTTATTCTGATAATAGTCTTCTTTACCCTGTGAAGTAGATGGCCTTGTCCTCCACTGTTTCTTCTTTAAGAACTTCTGAAAATGTCTTGTGAAGGCAGCAAAGTTCTCATCACTTTCATTGCTTTCAGACTTTCTACTTGCTGACTCATCTGATTCAGTTTCAGCTACTTTTGGAGGTGGAGTTGGTGACTTACCTCTGTACTTTCTGGGGGCTTCTGTTTTGAAGGTCACTGTCCTTTCTTTATGTTCACTTCTTGTTGATTTCTCCTCTTCTTTCCTCACCATCAACTGCATCTCATAGGATAGCAGTTTTCCAAATAGTGTTGGTGGAGGAATTTCTGCCAACTTTGCCATTTCCCTAATGGCACAGATCTTGGTATCCCAATATTTTGTAAGGGACCTTAGAAACTTATCATTGAGCTCATAATTACTGAACTCTCTGCCATAGGACATAAGCTCATTCACAATCCTATAGAACTTTTTATAGCATTCAGTTATGCTGTCAGATTTACCTTGTCTAAAACTTTCATATTCTTGGTTGAGCAAGGATTTTCTGTCTTGCCTCACTTCTTCAGAACCCTCCATATACACTATCAAGGTATCCCACATCTCCTTAGATGTCTTACAGTGTATCAAATTCTGAAAAGTAGCATCATCTATAGCACTCACTATAATATTCTGAGCCCTTTTGTCCATTGTGGCTAGAACAATCTCATCCTTTGTCATTTCAGAGAAATCCTTTGGTGTTCTCTGATTTGCATCTAAGACTGATACCTTCATGGGCACATATGGCCCTTCTTTCACTGTGATATAAATCCTAGGGTCTGAGGCTTCCATAAACAGTCTCACCCTTTCCTTCCAGATACGAAAGATCTCTTTTCTACATATGGGTAGCTTCATGGATCCCAATTCCTTATGATTCTCAGTGGAACCCATGGTTCTTGATTTTCTTGATTCTGTAATTGACTTAAACTGAATCTGCCAAGAGGATCTACTCAGACAGTTAAGTCCTCTTTTGAGTAACCTCCCTCTGATACCACTTGAAAGATATTATACCTAATCACCTAGAGGGGGGGGGGGGCGTGAATAGGTGACTTAAATCTTTTTGACTTTTTAGGCAGAATTCAACTTATAACACAGAATTAAATCTACTTTATCACAGCTCACACACAGCAATCACAGAATTCCACAAGCACACAGTAGACACACAATTTTATAGTGGTTCCCCAAGGTTTGGGTACATCCACTTTCCCCCTTCGCCTATCTAACAATGTACTAGATTCGGCCAAACTCCTCCACTATCTCAGAACCCCAAAACATGTTCCTACAGCTCAGGCCCAAGACCCTACAACTCAGCTTCTTCACAAAGCCTACACTCAGCCACCAAGGCCTACACTCAGCCACCAAGGCCTACACTCAGCCACAACAGGCATACACTCAGAGATACAACTCTCTTACACTCAGGCACTCAAGCCCTACACTCAGCCTTTATAATTACAGGCTTACAAACTCAGATCCCTAAGGATCCTACAAGTAAATATAAATACAAAAAAAATGTAATCTCAACAACTCAGAGACAAGAGAGAAGAGTTGTGAGTTTCTTAATGAGTTCTTGGAAGAACTCAGCTGAAATCAATCTGACTTGGCTTTCTTCAAAGCTTCTTGAAAGTAGAACACAATAAGATTGATCTCTTCTGCAGTTGATCCTTGATCTCTGCTAGTTAAGATTCAGAATAAATCTGAACCCTTCTTCTCAGCCTGGTTCCAACGGCTGACTTCTTGGATGGAGCTCTCTCTCTCCAACTACTTGGATCTTCACTAGATTCTTCAAGGAATAGCTAGATCTTCTTCTTTGTTAATTACTTGAACAACTTGGACAACACCTTTCTGTAGACAGCATAAGCCTATTTATAGGCCTTCTTCATTGTAACCGGCTGGTCCGGTTCATAACTGAATTCTGACAACTCTGACAGGTGCAGTAGACCGGCTGGAATGACAGCTGTCAAGTCATCCAGTCAGTTCTTGAAAATTCTGTAACTGTCTGAAAGTGTCGAGACTGTCTGTCTTTAAGTGTCGACACTTATTGACCAAGTGTCGACAGTAGTTGTCTAAGTGTCGACACTAGCCTACAAGGTGTCGACACAACTCCTTGTGTTGTAGATTTTAGATCTCGACATTGCTTCTTCTTCATGTGTCGACACTAATAATGTGTGTCGACACAAGTCCTTGTACTTCAGTATTTTGCTGAATTCTTCTAAGTGTCGACACAACACCTTTGTGTCGACACATCTTCATGTGTTGAACTCGCTGAGTGTCGACACTACTTCTTGGTGTCGACACATGTCTTCAGTGTTGATACTTGCTGAGTGTCGACACAGCTCCTTGTGTCGACACATTCTTCTTCTGTTGAGACTTTTGCTGAGTGTCGACACAGTTCCTTAGTGTCGACACTTGTACTTAGAATATTCTTGAACTTTGCTAAGTGTCGACACAGCTCCTTATGTCGACACTTTCTTCAAGTGTTGAGTCTTCAGCTGAGTGTCGACACATTCTTTATTGTGTCGACACTTTCTTCAAGTGTTGACTCTTCTGCTGTGTGTCGACACATTGCTCTGGGTGTCGACACTTAGTCTCTGCTGACTTTTGCTGAGTGTCGACACAGCCTCCAAGTGTCGACACTTTCTGATGTAGACACAGTTTCACTGGGTGTCGACACAACTGCTATGTGTCGACACTGCTTCACTGCACTCTTCTTCATTGAGTGTCGACACAGCTCCTTGTGTCGACACTTTCTGTCTGGTGTCGACTCTGCATCCCTGGTGTCGACACAAATACTCCAAGTGTCGACACTGCTTGCCTGGGTGTCGATACTGCTTGCCTGGGTGTCGACACAAGTCTTCTTAAGTGTCGACACTTTGTTCCTGGGTGTCGACACATGGACTTAGAAACTTTTTCTTCTTTCCTGTAAATACTTAACCTGCACAAGTAAACTCAACATACATCAAATACATCCTGATGTATATCATTGAGTTGGGTGAGGCTTCTTCAAATCAGGTACATTTGAACCAATGTACCCAACATGTGGTAGTGTGTAGAAACTGCTCCTCATATCCAGCCTCCTTGTCCTGTCAGTGTTGATTCTACTGCTGGTCGGTCCCGTAAAATGATGTGGTCCACCGACCGTTTGTGAAATCACTAAGCCAATATCGTCCTAGCCTCCCCCCGCGACTCCTAGGAACCATGTGGGGAGAATAAAAGCAGAGGACAACAAAGCAGAGTGGAACAAGTAGGTGACAACTACCATAGCGGTAGTATGTACAAACAAACTATAGCAATGAAGCAGTAATGTAAAAAAATAAAGTACAGAGCACTAAAAATAGTATATCGAACAAGCTATATTAAAAGTAACCTTAATTTATAAGAATCTCATACAAACTTATAGATTAAGGGGTCGTTTTGCAAGGCCTATCGTATAAAAAGTCTCATACTAATTTATACTCTACGGGTTGGGTTTAAATGCAATAATGATATGATAAGCTATGTTATGTTGGTTTAATGCTATGTTCATACAAGTGCAACACACACACCCAAGTCTCTATGCGCACAGACCTTTAGTTCGCATATTTTGGAAGCTAGCTTCACTCACAGGTGCCTTTGTAGTGGCCAACGGAGACAGTGGGTTAGGCCACCCATCTCCTAGGCGGGATTCGCACTACCAGGACTACCCTTACGTACTCCTCTTAAGGACACACCAGAGTCACCACGTACTAATGCTGGCAAAACCACCAGTCTCTTCCTTGGTAAAGTGAGAACCACACTTGTCGAGTCAATGTATCGATGTCGGTGCAAATGACTGTCTAATACGGAAGACCCACCACCTTTATGCACATGCAACCATGAATTCCCAAGCCATTGGCTCCCCGAACTAACGCGTCAATCACAACAACCTTCCAAGACACTGGCTCCCAGCACTACCCAATCCGTCACCAAACCTACCACCACCGAGCCTACCGCTCGTGAGTCTAAACCAAAATAGCCTCCCGTGACTACGGGGTGAGTGAAAGTGAAGTACTTAGAATTAATCTTGCACTAACAGTTTATCCTTACAGTTTAGGGTTAACCATGGACTACGCAGGGCATTTCCTGTGAAGGGCTCTCGAGGGCACTATGAACTACGATGTGCTAAAGCCCAAAGATCCTTTCCTCAAGGTACATATTATTTTTGGTAACTACCCATGTCCAAAATTCTCTTAGCATTACACTTGGACTAGCCCTAACTGTATTTAGCCTCTCTCTCTCCAGGGAAAGACGATCCACCGTCGATCCTGAGCACAACCGTGCCCTTAGTCAAACAGGATCTCTTAAACTGCATTCCATTGGTGACCTTATTCATTCTCAACTAGACTAGGTACACAAACTACCCCATACCAAGGTACACATGTTTCCCAAATTCTTCGGTTTTGCTCTGTGCAGACCTAATGGACTATATGATGTGCAAGAATGGTGACCTTCCAAATAATCATCCAAATGACCTAAAATTATTATTGGGGATCTATCATGATACTTTAGGGATAAATATAGAATATTATAATTTTCCTACTTTATCTGGTATTTATTGTAATTTCTATAAAATCAGGCCTCATATGCAATTGAACACCAAGTATTCTTTTCTGACTTGGTATGGCGTTAGAAAAATTTTGACATTTTGGTAACATAAAAATAATATTAAATATTAAAAATCCCAATTTTCCAAAAATGATTTGATCCTCAACCAATTATTGGATAAATAACCACAATATTATGAAAATAGTAAAAAATTAATGTTGGGTACATTGGATTAAATGTACCAGATTTGAAGAAACCTCACCCCACTCAATGATATACATCATGGTGTATTTGATGTATTTTGAGTTACCTTGTGCAGGTTAAGTAATTGCAGGGAAAGCATGAAAAGTATCTAAGTCCATGTGTCGACACCCAGAAGAAAAGTGTCGACACTTAAGGAGGCTTGTGTCGACACCCCGAGAAGCTGTGTCGACACTTGGAGTGATTGTGTCGACACCCAGAGAAGCAGTGTCGACACTTGGAGTAATTATGTCGACACCAGGAATGCAGAGTCGACACCAGAGGAAAAGTGTCGACACATACATGAAGTGTCAACACTCAATGAAGAAATGTCTAAAGAATCAGTGTCGACACTTAGAAGCAGTGTCGACACCCAGAGGAACTTTGTCGACATCAGAAAGTGTTGACACTAGGAGGCTCTGTCGACACTCAACAAAACATCAACAAAGTTCAAGTACAAGTGTCGACACTAGGAGGCTGTGTCGACACTCATGAAACTTCAACAGAGTTTAAGTACAAGTGTCGACATAATGAAGAATGTGTCGACACACAGCAAAAGTCTCAACACATGAAGAAAGTGTCGACACTAGGAGGCTATGTCGACACTCAGCAAATTTCAATGAAGTCTAAGTACAAGTGTCGACACAAAGGAGATGTGTCGACACTCAGCAAAAGTATCAACACAGAAGGCATGTGTCGACACTAAGAAAATGTGTCGACACTTAGCAAGTATCAACACAAGAAGATGTGTCGACACAAAGGAGTTGTGTCGACACTTACAAGAAATCAACTAAGTATTGAAGAAGAAGGACTTGTGTCGACACACAGGATCAATGTCGACTCATGTTGAAGAAGCAGTGTCGAGAAGCAGATTCTACAACACAAGGAGTTGTGTTGACACCATGAAGGCTAGTGTCGACACTTAGTCTACTTGTGTCGACACTTGGTCTATTTGTGTCGACACTTAAAGACATACTGTCTCGACACTTTCAGACAGTTATAGAAAATTCAAGAAGTGACTGGATGACTTGACAGCTGCCATTCCAGCCGGTCAACTATAATTGTCAGAACTATCAGAAGTCTGTTAGAAACCGGATCGGACGGTCACCATGAAGAAAGCCTATATAAAGGCTTATTCTGTCAACAGAAGATGATGATTAACAACAATCAATTGAAGTGATCAGAAGATCTAAGAGGTTGGAGAGGGAGAGCTCCTTCTAAGAAGACAGATGTTGAACCAGGCTGTGAAGAAAGTTTTAGACTGAGATCTGATTCTTAAGTCAGCAGTGATTGAAGATCATCTGCATAGAGACTCAACCGTACTGTGTTCTAAATTCAAGAAGTTTTGAAGGAAGCCAGGAGAGGTTGATCTCAGCAAAGTTCTTCCACGAACTCTTCAAGAAACCAGACAACTCTTCTCTCTCAATATGAGTTGTGGTTATATTCATTATAATTTTAATTTCTTGTAGGATCCTAAGGGATCTGAGTTGTAAGCCTGAAATTATAAAGGCTGAGTGGTAGGGCCTGTGTTCCTGAGGGTAGGAGATCCATTTCTCTGAGTTTAGGCCTTGTTGAGGGCTGAGTGTAGGCCTTGTTGGCTGAGTGTAGGTCTTGGTGAAGACTTAGTGATAGGGCTTTAAGCCTGAGTTGTAGGAACCTGTTTGGGATTCTGAGTGTAAGATCTGAGGATCTGAGGGATAGTGGAGAAGTTGGGCCGAATCTAGAACACTACTAGATAGGCGAAGGGGAAAGTGGATGTACCCAGACCTTGGGGAACCACTGTAAAACTGTGTGTACTCTGTGTATGTCTGATTCTGTGTATGCTGTTTATAGTTCTGTGAATTCTGTGATTAAATCTGCCTTAGAGTTTTAAAAGATTAAGGTCACCTATTCACCCCCCCCCCCCCTCTAGGTGATTAGGTACAATTTCTTTCAAGTGGTATCAGAGGCAGGTTACTCAAAAAGGACATAACAGTCTGAGTAAAAGATCCTGTAGGCAGACTCAACATAATTAAGAAAATCAAGAAAATGAGTTCAACAGAGAATCACAAAGAACTAGGATCCATGAAGTTGCCAATCTGCAGAAAGGAGATCTTTGGCATTTGGAAAGAGAGGGTTAGACTATTTATGGAAGCCTCTGACCCTAGAATCTATATCACAGTCAAAGAAGGGTCATATGTGCCAATGAAAGTATCAGTTCCGGATGCAAAGCAGAGAACTCCAAAAGACTATTCTGAAATGACCAAGGATGAGATTATTCTGGCCACTATGGACAAGAGAGCCCAGAATATAATTGTAAGTGCAATAGATGATGCCACATTCCAGAATTTAATTCACTGTAAAACATCAAAGGAAATGTGGGACACACTAATAGTGTACATGGAGGGCTCTGAAGAAGTTAGACAGGATAGAAAGTCTTTATTAAACCAAGAGTATGAGAGTTTCAGACAAGGAAGGTCTGATAGCATAACTGGGTGCTACAAGAAATTCTATAGGATAGTTAATGAGTTAATGTCCTATGGAAGAGAATTCAGCAATTATGAGCTGAATGATAAGTTCTTGAGATCCCTAACTAAAGACTGGGATACTAAGATTTGTGTCATAAGGGAAATGGCCAAATTAGCAGACATTCCTCTTCCAACATTGTTTGGAAAACTGTTATCATATGAGATGCAGTTAATGGTAAGGAAGGAGGAAGAGAAGACTACCAGAGTTGAGTACAAAGAAAGAGCTGTGGCTTTCAAGATAGAAGCCACTAGGAAATATAAAAGTAAGTCTTCATCTCCACCTCTAAAAGTTACTGAGACTGAGACAGATGAGTCAGAAAGCAAGAATTATGAAAGTAGTGAGAGTGATGAGGACTTTTCAGCTTTCACAAGACATTTTCAGAAGTTTCTAAAGAAGAAACAATGGAGGTCTAAGCCATCCACTTCACAGAAGTCATCAAAGTATGACAGGAGAAAGCCCAAGTCAAGTAAAACTACATCTTCAAAGATAGTTTGTTATTATTATAACAGATAAGGACATGTTGTTGCTGACTATCCAGAGAAAAGAAAAGAGTCAACTGATAAGAAGAAGACTCAGATCAAGGGCAAAAAGGAAAGGTCTTTTGTTGCTAAGAAGGACAAAAGTCTGTCAGATATGTCATCTTTAGAAACTGAATTAGAAGCTGAAGCTTATATTGGACTGTTTGCTGAAGAAGAGGAAGAGGAGTTCATCCAGTTAATGAACTCTATATATGAGCATGAGGACAATCAGTGCCAGGTACTGATGGCCTTATCAGAAGGAGATAACATCCAGGATCAACCTGAACCAAGTCAGGTACAAAATTGTTCTGCTAGTTCAATTTCTAGTACTGAGTCAGATTCAGATACATCATCATCAAGTGATGAGAGTGTATCTGAATCTGAAGGAGTCATTCATCAATTAATTGATGAATATAGAGTAGTGTTGCAAGCTTTGAAGAAAAGCAAATCCTTGGCCAAGATTTAGGATAAAGAGATTGCTAATCTCAAAGTGGCTGCAACAGATTTTGAAAAGTTACTTGATCAAAAACTAAATGAAATAGCCAGGCTGAAGAACATTACTGTTATTCAGATGGGGACTATTATATTCAAGAATGATCAAATCAGAAATCTGGAGATTAGTCTTCAGAAAGAGAGAGATATAGTAGCAAGGTTTTCTAAATCAAAGTCTGTTTTACCTTTGATAGATGAGTTCATTTCTCAAAAAGGTAAAACTGGATTGGGGTTTACTAAACCTACCAGGACTATACAGTCCAAGTAACACTGAATATAGTATTGCTGAACCAAGTTTGCTACACCAAGAACACCTCAGCAAAATAGTATTGCTGAAAGGAAAAATAGGACCTTGATAAAGGCTGGTCGAACCCAATTAAGTGACACATCTCTCCCTAAATATTTTTGGGCTGAGGCAGTAAACACTGCATGTCATATAATTAATAGGGCTACTATCACCAAGAGCCACAATAAGACCCCCTATAAGGTTGTGAAAGGCAGAAAACCAAATCTATCCTATTTCAGGATCTTTGGTTGTAAATGATATATACTTAACAATGGTAAGTCTTACGTAACCAAGTTTGCTGCCAAATCCCCAGAGGGAATCTTTGTTGGGTATAGCAACAAAAGTAAGGCTTATAGGATCTACAACTTGACTACTCAAGTTGTAGAACAATCAGTACATGTAGTATTTGATGAAGCTAGACTCATTAACAATGAATTGTCTATAAGTATTTGCAGCTCCACAGGTGTGACTGAGAAGATGGACAAGCTCACTATAGAAGAAGGTCCTACTGCAAGTCAGCAAGTAGAAGAAGGTGGCTGCTATCCAGGGTGAGTACTAGATACACCTGATGTAGATGAAGACCAAGGGGTGCAGCAAGTTGAAGAGAATGAGGTGTACAACCTGAAGACAGGTTGCCTCCAGCAAATAGACATCTAAAAGATCATCCAGCCAATCAAATTATTGGTGATCTCAGACAAGGGGTACAAACAAGGAGCAGAAATCTAAGTTCAGTACTCTACTCCAGTTTTCTATCCCAGGTAGAGCCAAAGAAATTTGAAGAAGCCATCCTAGACCCTCATTGGATTGAGGCTATGCAAGAGGAGCTGAACCAGTTCAAAAGATGCAATGTCTGGGAGCTAGTTCCTAAATCCAAGGACCACAACATTATAGGAACTAAGTGGATCTTTAGGAATAAGCTGGATGAACATGGAGTTATTGTGAAGAACAAAGCAAGACTGGTTGCTAAGGGATATAGGCAGGAAGAAGGTATTGACTTTGATCAAACCTTTGCTCCAGTAGCCAGACTGGAGGCCATAAGGATGTTTCTTGCCTATGCAACCTATCAAGGGTTTAAAGTATACCAAATGGATGTTAAGTCAGCTTTTCTGAATGGAAATCTGAAGGAAGAAGTGTATGTGGAACAACCATCAGGTTTTGTTGATTCTACTAAACCTAATTATGTCTATAGACTTTGGAAGGCTTTGTATGGGTTAAAACAAGCCCCTAGGGCTTGGTATGAAACCCTGTCTAGTTTTCTCATTGAGAAAAAATTCACAAGGGGGAAAATAGACAAGACTCTATTCTTTAGGGAATCCAGAGGCAACATCATTCTAGTCCAAATATATGTAGATGACATCATATTTGGGTCTACTGAAAGAAGTCTTTGCAAAAAGTTTGCAAAACTAATGCAAGGACAATTTGAAATGAGCAGTATGGGGGAACTTAAGTTCTTCTTGGGTCTCCAAGTTAGACAGACTAAGAATGGTTTATCCATATGCTAGTCTAAGTTCACCCTAGAATTAATAAGGAAGTATGGTATGGAATCATCCAGTACCATGAAAACTCCTATGGGGTCAACAATATCTTTATGTAAAGATGATGCAGGGAAACCTGTAGATGAAACCTTGTATAGAGGGATAGTTGCCTCCTTACTATATTTGACTGCAAGTAGACCAGATATCATGTATGCTACATGTGTTTGTGTTAGGTACCAAGCTTGCCCTAAAGAATCTCATTTGACAGCAGTCAAAAGAATTCTGAGATATCTTAAGGGCACTCCTTATCTAGGCCTTTGGTACCCTAGGAATGGAGAGTTTGAACTGACAGGTTATTCAGATGCAGATTTTGCAGGCTGCAAAGAAGATAGCAAAAGTACAACAGATACCTGTCAATTCCTAGGTGGAAAACTGATATCATGGAGTAGCAAGAAACAAACAAGTGTGGCTATCTCCACAGATGAATCAGAGTATGTTGCTGCAGGAAGTTGCTGTGCTCAACTTCTATGGATTCAACATCAGCTAGAAGACTATGGTATTCAAGTAAGTAGAACACCTTTATTTTGTGATTCTACAAGTGCTATTTCTATCGCAAACAATCCTGTCTCCCATATTAGGACTAAGCACATAGAAATAAAATACCATTTTCTAAGAGAACATGTGGAAAAAGGAGATATTTCACTAGAGTATATTAATACAGATAATCAACTAGCTGACATGTATACTAAGCCCTTAGATGAAACCAAATTCAATAAATTTAAAATTGAATTAGGTATGATAAACTTAGAATAAGTTTTCAAAATTGGCTAAGTAAAATGGTGTCGACACACAGAGTTGTCTGTGTCGACACATAGAAGTAGTGTCGACATTTCAGAGAAATGGTGTCGACACATCTAGGAAGTCAGTGTCGACACTTCAGAGAAGTAGTGTCGACACATGCAGTGTAGGTGTCGACACATCCAAGGTGGTGTCGACACTTAGGCTTTACTTAGAATTAGTCTAGTAAAGTCTCGACTAAGTGTCGAGCTAAGTGGTGTCGACACATAAACAAGTGTCGACACATATATTCTGTCGACTATACTTGTGTCGACACATAGTTGTCGAGACATTAGAAGTAAGTGTCGACACTTTTCAACAATGTCGACACAATTTAAGTATTTTGACGCGCCCTTTCATCTTCGATTATAGAAAGGTATAAATAGGTTCTCGCCATTATTGGTCGACACGCTCACAAAAGTTTCGAGACCAAACTTGTGTGTCGACATCTCTTTTCTCTAAATTCAAATTTCTTCAAACCCTAATGGCGCCCAAGCTAGAAGAGAATGTGAATGAAGGATATGAACTCGTGCGACACGCATTTGATGATGCGGAACCTGAGATCAAAGGCGTAATAACCATAATAGAAGAGACTGGGTTAGAATTTCTTGTATCAGAATCGATCAAGATATGGAAGAAGGAAGTCCTGGAATTTCTGAATGGAGCAACTCTAGATGAATCTGGACTTAAGATTAAATCCAGAGTTCATGGAACCAAGGTCAAGGTCACACAGAAGAGTCTGAGGAAAATTCTTCAACTACCAAGGACAAAGAAAGAGGAAGATGTTTCTGCTTCTAAGACTAGAGAAGCATTGGCATGGTGTGGTTTGGACTCAAACCTGAAGATAGGGTCTGTGTTCAATAGAAAGGGAATGAATATGCAAGGCAAATTCTTATCTGAAATTGTTGGCAAGGTTATCCTGAGCAAGCCTGGAGGGCATGACAGAATTTCAGCTCATATGTTTAGTCTAATGACCAGAATTATCTTCAAACTAGAAACTGATTGGTCTACAGTTGTGTTTGAGAGATAAAAGAGAGTATGAAGAAGCCCAATTTGGGAAGAATACTGAGTCTATACCTAGCTGGTAGTATACCAGAAGTGATGAATCAAGCAGCTGGATCTAAGATTAACCACATGAGGAGAATGGATTTGAGAATCTTCTCTAGGTGGGACAGAGTATTGACCAAGGAAATGCCAACTCCAGTGAAGGAAACACCCCAGAATAAGAAGAAGAAGACAGCCCCTGTGGCTCAGGAATCCTTTAGCAGCTCTGAAGAGCAAGTAGTGTTGACTCTAGATGATGAAGAAACTGGAAATGCTGGCAAGTCTCCAGCAAGACAAGAAGAAGTACAGAGGCAGGGGGAGCTACCCTCAGTAAGCCCAATTCACCAGGATTCATTCCAGGGGGAGCCTCTATTTGTGGAAGTGCTAACTCCACTAGAGAGTGAATAGGCTACTCAAACCATCCTGGAGGTAATCACTGAAATTAGTCAATTAGATTTCTCTTTTGAGGATGAAGTTTTGAATGATTTGTTACCTGATATTCATCAGCAAATAGAGATACAACCTCAACCTCAGGATGTTGTCATGTATGACACATCAGTTGCTGATCAAGTGGTTGATGAGATAAGAGATTCTCCAACCCTTCCACAATAGGAATTTACCTTAGAGGAGTTATTCCCAGATCTTCTCCAAACATATTTTGAGAAAGAGAAAGCTGTTGCTGAGGGGGATAAGGTCAATGTTGAGGGGGAGAAGGTCAATGTTGAGGGGGGAGCATATGGAGAATATAGAGAAAACTGCTACACAAGAGACTGAAAAGCAAAAGGATGTTGAGGAGTTACCTAAGATGGATTTACCTCCTAGCCCAAAGGAAAGAGTTGAAATAGCCAGTACATCTGCTTCAGAGGATGAAGAGGCTGCAAGAGCCAAGAAAAGGAAATTTCAAGTCTTCAAGAGGAGCAGAAAGATATATAAAAAGGCACTGCAGACCATTGCACCACAGCCTGCCCCATCTACAGATTTCAGTTCTCTGATGGTAACATTGCAGATAAAGATGGATGAGCAAAGACAGGCCCTGCAATCTTATATGGATGAAGGGCATAAGTCACTGTAGTTTGATCTGGCCCAAGACATCAAGTCAATTAGATTTGAAATGAATCTGAATAAGAAAGAAATGACTGTCTACTTCCATAAGGGAGGAAATGCAGTAGTCTATCTGGCTACACATCAAGAGAAAATAAAGACACAACTTGATGAGCTAGAAGTGAAGCAAGGCTATGTCCTGGAAAACCAGATCAGGATGAATGATACTTTGACAGCTTCACACAATGTCATTGTAACTAAACTGAAGAATATAGCAACTGCCCAGAATGCAGCCCTGACCACTGCCAAAGAAGAATTTGACAAAGCATTGCAAGAGAGTCTAAATGCTGTTACTTCTGCACTTCACGATTCTCAAAAGCTAATAACTGAAAAGCTCCAAAGGTTGAAACCTTTCTACAAAGATGGAGTAAATTATCTGAATGCCCAGATAAGATTTCAGAAAGATGATCTTAGGGATCACATTGAAAGAGAAGTCATAAAAGGGGAGAGGGCATTAGTCAAGGCAGGCTCTGATCATGCAAAATGGATTTCAAATTCCATCAGAGCCACCCTGGGATATCCACCCTTATGTGATGATGACAATGTGGCTGAGTCTGGAATTAATCCTGCATATCTTGGAGGGGAGCAAGCTGAAGTGGCTCAAGTAATATACCCTCCACCAGACTTTGATATGATACATCAAGACATACAATCAATGTATAGTCCTCCTGAGGGAATTCAGAATGTCATCATTGAGAAAGTAGTTCAGCCTATGCCAGAGGCAATTCTGAATAGAACAAGAGGCCTTATTAAAGGAACAAGAGACTCAATTGTCTAAGAAAAGATTCAGAGAGCAAGCTGAACTTAGGCCTGATTTTGAACAATGGAGCCCCACCTCCAGGAATATCATCTTGACTGCTTGGAAGGCTGCCAAGGACAATATCCAGGATAGAAACAAGTGGTATTCTAAACTGTAGTGGAGGAAACATGAGAACAGGCAAGAGACTATTGTTCAATATAGAAGAAAGGCTAAGATGGAAAAGCTACCTCCTACTGCACAGGAGCCTAGCAAGTACTTTCCAAAGCCTTATCATTACTTTGAAAGGCAAAAGATCAAGACTGAAGAATTGAAAAAGAAAGATCTTAAACTGAAGAAGCCTGCTGCTGCTGAAGATACTGAAGCTCCTATCCAAGCAAAGATACAATCTGGAAAGGGGATTGTAATCAAAGAACCAGAGCAGCAATAGGATAGACATTTACTTAAGTTTACAAGTTGTATTCATTTGTAGTAAACTCAATGTAAACTGTTGATTAATGTAAATGTTGGATTTTGAATGAACAGTGTTATATGTTCATCTATTACATTAATTGTTCTGAGCTATGTGTATATACATGTTTTGTTCATGCATGTTTAAGTACTTACCCTGTCGTATATTATTGTTTTACATCATACTGTGAATTTGTTATGTATGGTGTATATCATTGACTAAGGGTTATGACTTCTCCGAATAGGGAGAGATTGTTGGGTACTTTGGATTAAATGTATCAGATTTGAAGAAACCTCACCCCACTCAATGATATACATCATGGTGTATTTGATGTATTTTGAGTTACCTTGTACAGGTTAAGTAATTGCAGGGAAAGCATGAAAAGTTTCTAAGTCCATGTGTCGACACCCAGAAGAAAAGTGTCGACACTTAAGGAGGCTTGTGTCGACACCCAGAGAAGCTGTGTCGACACTTGGAGTGATTGTGTCGACACCCAGAGAAGCAGTGTCAACACTTGGAGTAATTGTGTCGACACCAGGAATGCAGAGTCGACACCAAAGGAAAAGTGTCGACACATACAGGAAGTGTCGACACTCAATGAAGAAATGTCTAAAGAATCAGTGTCGACACTTAGAAGCAGTGTCGACACCCAGAGAAACTTTGTCGACATCAGAAAGTGTCGACACTAGGAGGCTGTGTCGACACTCAGCAAAACATCAACAAAGTTCAGGTACAAGTGTCGACACTAGGAGGCTGTGTCGACACTCAGCAAACTTCAACAGAGTTTAAGTACAAGTGTCGACATAATGAAGAATGTGTCGACACACAGCAAAAGTCTCAACACATGAAGAAGTGTCGACACTAGGAGGCTGTGTCGACACTCAGCAAATTTCAATGAAGTCTAAGTACAAGTGTCGACACAAAGGAGATGTGTCGACACTCAGCAAAAGTATCAACACAGAAGGCATGTGTCGACACTAAGAAAATGTGTCGACACTTAGCAAGTATCAACACAAGAAGATGTGTCGACACAAAGGAGTTGTGTCGACACTCAGCAAAAGTATCAACACAGAAGGCATGTGTCGACACTAAGAAAATGTGTCGACACAAAGGAGTTGTGTCGACACTTACAAGAAATGAACTAAGTATTGAAGAAGAAGGACTTGTGTCGACACACAGGATCAGTGTCGACACATGTTGAAGAAGCACTGTCGAGAAGCAGATTCTACAAAACAAGGAGTTGTGTCGACACCATGAAGGCTAGTGTCGACACTTAGTCTACTTGTGTCGACACTTGGTCTATTTGTGTCGACACTTAAAGACATACTGTCTCAACACTTTCAGATAGTTAAAGAAAATTCATGAAGTGACTGGATGACTTGACAGCTGCCATTCCAGCCAGTCTACTACAACTGTCACAACTATCAGAAGTCTGTTAGAAACCGGATCAGCCGGTCACCATGAAGAAAGCCTATATAAAGGCTTATTCTGTCAACAGAATATGATGATTAACAACAATCAATTGAAGTGATCAGAAGATCTAAGAAGTTGGAGAGAGAGAGCTCCTTCTAAGAAGACAGCTGTTGAACCAGGCTGTGAAGAAAGTTTCAGATTGAGATCTGATTCTTAAGACAACAGTGATTGAAGATCATCTGCATAGAGACTCAACCCTACTGTGTTCTAAATTCAAGAAGCTTTGAAGGAAGCCAAGAGAGGTTGATCTCAGCAAAGTTCTTCCAAGAACTCTTCAAGAAACCAGACAACTCTTCTCTCTCAATCTGAGTTGTGGTTATATTCATTGTAATTTTAATTTCTTGTAGGATCCTAAGGGATCTGAGTTGTAAGCCTGAAATTATAAAGGCTAAGTGGTAGTGCCTGTGTGCCTGAGTGTAGGAGATCCATTTCTCTGAGTGTAGGCCTTGTTGAGGTCTGAGTGTAGGCCTTGTTGGCTGAGTGTAGGTCTTGGTGAAGACTGAGTGGTAGGGCTTTGAGCCTGAGTTGTAGGAACCTGTTTGGGGTTCTGAGTGTAAGATCTGAGGATCTAAGGGATAGTGGAGAAGTTGGGCCGAATCTAGTACACTACTAGATAGGCGAATAGGGAAAGTGGATGTACCCAGACCTTGGTGAACCACTATAAAACTGTGTGTACTCTGTGTGTGTCTGATTCTGTGTATGCTGTTTATAGTTCTGTGAATTCTGTGATTAAATCTGCCTTAAAGTTTAAAAATATTAAGGTCACCTATTCACCCCCACTCTAGGTGATTAGGTACAATTTCTTTCAATTAAATCGACCATCCAAAAATTTTGAGAAAATTTCTAAATGATAAATATGACCAGAAAAAGCTACTGACCAGAATTATGATTATCCAACTGAAATTGATCACAAAAATGAATACTAATAAAATATTCAACAAATGGGCACTCATGAGAGATCTTATATGAAAAGTCTTTTAATATATTTATAAAAATTCTCAGAGCATGATTATATCCAAAAATATTTTCTGACCTTGATTTATAATTTTCCAGTAACCAGATGACCCTAAAATAATTATCTTGTGATTGAATCAAACTTTGGGTTTGTGAATGAAGTAGAAAAATTAGCAATCTAAAGTTAACCAAAAAATTCTAAGGAACTACATCATCTAAATAAGTTCACTGCCTAAATTTCATGAGCATGCAAGATCATTTAAGCATCTAAATAAATATTGTATCAAAGTGCCCTAATCTATCCATAACAATTTTAAAGAGGGTGTAGGTTGCTAAAAAATCATAAAACTATTTACCATAGCTTATTTTAACTCTAAGAACTCATCAAACAACTTCCAAGACAATACAAGGACATATGGTCTCGTGTCCTTCAATAGGCCCCAAAAACTCATCCCTAGGGCTCACACTAGGGCCTTAGGGTATCTCCACCCCAAACAGTCATAAATCTCTTTTGGCAGTGTTTTAGATGACTTGTAGTCAGTGGCACAAGTTTCATCCCTTTTGGATGAGGATTGGCCACACAACCCATCAAATACACACTTGCCCAAATTTACCCTTTAGGGACCAAACTTTGGTCATCACAATACCTACTCAAATCAACCCCAAATGGGCTGAGATTTTTACCAGTGACCTAACATGATCCTAAGGGTCATCCACCAAAATTATGGATGGTTTTAGGTCATTAGATTCCTTATTAAATCATACAAGAATTATTAAACATTTAAAAAAATAGATTTTTTTTTTCGCAAAATTGCTATTTTTGTATATGCCAGAAGTACAGCTAAGAGTGACCCCCAGTCCAAATCTCAAGTCATTTGGATGGCTGGATTGGTGGGGGCACTCAATTTAGTCTTGGTTAACCCTATGTATAGACTGACCATTTGGAGTGTTGTGGTTAGACCACTGACCCAAATGGGTAGAAATAAATTTTAAACTAAATTAGACCTCAAGGACTACAATTCCATGTTGGCCACTTTTTATAGTTCAACACCTAAGGGCCTTATTTATATGATTTAAAGGGTGTACAATATAGTGTTAAAAAAACACAATTTAATAATTTATATTATAACAGATCCAACGGTGATGGAGTTGTCTTCAACATTCAGTAGAAGGCCACGATCCACCCAACCTAAAAAAATCTAAAACCTCATTTCCTGACTACCTAGCAACCTACCTGGCTGGCCACCGCCACAACCACCTCCGTTGAGGTGGTGGTTTCCAGCGAACCCCAGAATGCAAAAAACAATGATTTTTCATGGAATTAAAAAGTGGAAATCAGCAAAAATTGGGCTCGATTTCAAATCCTATTGATCTAGGATGCCAGCCAAGCAAAGAGGAGGAGAAGTGGACATTGTTTGGGGTTCTACGAAGGCGGTGGCGGTTATTGGCTTTGGCATTTTTCCTCTCCTACGAGCTTGCCCGATTCCTCGATGCTCCACCAAAACCATCGATCCAATACCTCATTTCGACTGCCAAGGACGTTGTGAAGGTGATGGGATGGTCAAAAGTGTGAATGGGGGGCTGTATATGGGGATTTATAATTTTTCCATGGAGGGGAGGTGAAGAAGTGCTCGACCATGGTGGTTGGGCTCCCCTCTTGATGTCTATGGGCTGGATTTGATGGGGAGATGAATCCTAAGCATTAGGGAATCCCAAAGGCTGCTTAGGGGAGGTGGAAGGAGTGACCCATGGACTCCTCCATAACTCCTCTCTCTTTTTCTTCTTTCTCTCTCCTCCATTAAAGGAGAACTTTAGGTTTCTCTCTCCTATCATCATTGACAGTTTTAAAGTGGCATTCCATGTAACTATCAGCCTCCTAAAGCTAGTGGGCCACTCAACTTGGGCTTAGCCCAACTGAGTTGGTCTAGGTTGAGTCAACTTGAGCTAATTTGACCAAATTTAGGGTTGAGTTGATTTTTGTAAATTAACCTTTTGAGTAGACCCCAATGGGTCCTTAGTAACTCATTGGCCTCCCCTAAGGTCTTGAGAGACTTAGATAGGGTTGGTTTGACACCTTGGTGGTCACTTGACCCTTATTAGGGTACTTTGACCATTTTAGGGTTTTGGTTGACTTTAGTCAACTGGACCTCTTGGGTTGACCCCAATGGGCCCTTAGTGGCCTAGTGAACCTCCTAAAGGGTTATGAAGGTTTAGGTGGGGTTAAGGAGTCAAGGTGAAGGTCCACTGGCCCTAGATAGGCCACTTTGACCATTTTAGGGTTAGGGTTAACTTTGGTCAACCTGACCATTTTAGTTGACTCCAATGGGTTCTAGGTGCTCCAAGGGATTCCATAATGGGTTAGGGATGTTATGGTGGGATCAAAGAGTCAAGTTGAGGCCTTAAAGTCAAACCCAAGGTTAGGTATTTAGAATATGTTATTTGCAAACCATGGTGATCTTCACCTTCATGCCTAAGTTCATATGGTCTCTCTGAGCTTCCTAGGGTTTTGTCATGAAGTAGTCATGAAAAAACCACTCCTAGGAGTCTAGTTGTTTGAGGGATGTTATAAATCTAAATAAACAAAAAAATATTTCATCCCCGAAATTCAGGTTAGTCATGCAGGGTTTCTACTGAGAGTAACTGAATGTAACATCCCTCAAGAATTGAAGTTATACCTGATTCAAAGAGCTTCAGGTACTTCTGCTATTTCAGATCTACTGGCTCCCAGGTGTGCTCCTCCTATACATGATTTGACCACATAATCTTGGCAAACAAAACCATCCTGCGTCGCAAGCCTCGCACTACCGCATCATCTATCGTGACAGGCTCTAAGCCGACCGATCAATCAAAAGCTGTTGGGCCATCTATGGTAGGAACCTGCTGTTCCGGCCATAGTAGAGCCTTCCTAAGAGAGGTGAAGTGGAAGACATCATGTAAACCCACTAACTCCGGCGGTAGCTGCAGTCTGTAAGCCAATGGGCCGATTCGCTCCCGGATCCTATATGTCCCCGTATATCTCGGACTGAGCTTTTTCTTTCTGCGTACCTGCGAGAATCCATGCATAGTGCGTAACTTAGGAACCCCTGGTCTCCATCCTAAATTTCTACTTGACAATGTTGTGCATCGTAATAGGTGGCCGGTCTGCTCTTGGCCTCCAACATCCTATCTCGAATTAGTCACACCTGGGTATCTGTGTTCTCCACAAATTTTGAGACGAGTGCCTTTGGATCCTCATCCTTGATCCAAGATAACAGCGTCTGACACTTCCTCCCATAGAGGACCTCATAGGGGTCCCCCCAATGCTTTCGTGAACTCAATCTAATATGGTGTTCTATGGAACGTTGTAGTACCGCACAAAATGCTCCACAAGTAATCTCGCCAAAATATCAACGGGAGCATCCTTCTAGATCGCGGTGACCCTAGCTACCTTGATCAATCTATCCTCGATGTTCCGAATAAAATTGTGCCTGGAGTGGGGATGTGGTAGCCTGTGTATGAAATCCTTAATTATATCCTCAAACTTCCACTCCCACTCGGGCAGTGACTGTAGTCGTTCCCCCCAAAAAAACACTTGCACTTGACCTTCACCAGACGTCAAACCTTGATGCTATCTAAATCACGTCTGTAGAGTCATACCTAAGGTATACATCTTCAATATGTTGTATTTTAATTTCTTGCAAATTTCCTATAGTTATCATACTTTCGATGTTACAACATAGCAATTTAATCTTGTCTTCCCAGATATCCTGAATCTTCCAACCCCTCATCTAATTCACATGATATCTTGTACTAGTTAAGTCTTGTAAACACTCCTCCTTATTACCATGACATTGCTCTATCCCAAACTGCAAGTTTTCAACCTAATGACTTGGGTACGTCAGGTAAGCGTGGATATCAGTGATAAATCGATCATCATGTTTAGTTCATCAATTCCCAACATTTAATATATGACTGGCTTGGACACTTTTGTAAGATCAAAATAAGATATGATTAAGTCATTCCAACCATAGTAAACTTAAATAATATACTGTAAATCCAATAGGTCCTTATCTAGGATATCCGCTTATTCATCAACGAGCTCCCGATGTATAAGGAATATTATTACAGTATAATTTATTCGACTCTGATAGGGCATCATTTTTAATAAAACTGACCATCTGTTAATCATTCTGAATGCCCTAAATCACAAGAAATTCCCAAATATAATCCTAACTTGTAGGAACTAATTTCAATCCAAAATTTTCAATTGGTTTAACTAAGGTCAAGTATTTGTACGATCAACGATGTCTAACCATTGTTCTGGTGACTTCGCCCGAGTAACGTCAAAATAAGATCAACTTCAACATTACTATGTTTGCAACACCACATTTTCTAAATTAGGTCTAAGGAAATCCAAGTCAATAACTAATTTGCCCAATAAATAAAAGATAACCCCCCAATAAACAAAAGAGACGCCCCTGCCTATATTGGGTTAAGTATCTTCGATATCACTGCGTTATATTCGTCCAAGATATGCACACAATCCTTAGGGCACACAGCCTTAGACTTGGGGTTCCATACTGAAACTTGTTGATATATCCACACCTTTAGACTCTCCAGGTTAATATTTACGACCACTTTCTCAAGGTCAACATGTGACCCAGTCCCAGATATTTCTCTTCTAAACCAGAATTCTAATTCGACCCTTGGTATTTGGTATGATGGTTGTCTCAAAGTAATCATGTCATCGGTACGAGGGTTGAGTCTACGAGTTCCCTACTATTCTGTTAATGGATTGTAAACATCAATTCTCCTTAAGGTGGTCCTATTAGTTTGGGTAATAGGTGATAGTACCACATGATAAGTAAAGTAGTGACATATGAGTTTAAGCATTAAGAAGCTTCTCTTGCGTTAGACTCTTCCTCTACTCATTTTGAGTATCCTCGTACCTTCACCGAATTTATACCTAAGGTCACTTTTGACCAGGATACGCTAAGAATCGTCTTACTAAGTCAAGTTTCCTAGTTGGGTTGCCCTAACTAATTGATTTAAGGACAATATATTGTGTTTTTACAGATGGGGACACCACAGCTTCCGCTGCTTAGTTTGTCCCCAAACTAATGCTCTTGCGGGGTGACCCAGTTTTGTGGACTTACTTCTTTATGATCGTGGTCTCCTCTAATACCAGTGTAATGCCCCCGATTTTTTGATATTTGGTTTAATTCATTATCTGGCATGTTTATGACGTCAGGGCGTTACGTTGATGCGTTTTCGGCATATGACGTTGTTAGAGCATGGCTTTAGCTCTATGGTTTTTTTGTGTGTGGCTGGGTTTAGCTTGTTTGCAAGATTTCCTAGCGAGACGGGTCTGTTTTGGTGACTCGGTGGAGCCTCTTTTGTAATGCTTGTGTTTTGGCTTCGGGAGGTGTTTGCCCGAGTTTGGATCGTCGAATCTTAATTTCGAGTGCGATGTTGGGTTCCAAGTGTCAGTATTTAGCTACGGTGTGATTGTCGTAGAAATCCGTGTTGGCGCGAATTTGTGTCATTTGGACTATTATTTAATAAGAAACTATTAGTTGCTGAGTCATTCAAGCAAGGGACAATGATACAATTGCTGACAGCTTCAAAAAATTCTTTAAGATCGTCGATGACCTCAGAAACTATGGTCGTACATTTACTAATGGGGAGCTCAACGACAAATTCCTAAGATCCCTGACAAAAGACTGGGCACTAAAGTTATGGACATTTGGGAATTCAGAAAGTTGCCAGAGATTGATCTCCAGAATGTGTTTGGAAAGCTCCTCTCATATGAATTGTAAATGAATACTTGAAAGAAAGAGGAGCAATGCAGTAAAACCTTGAGCAAAGAGAATTCGGTAGAGCTGAAGGCTAGACGGATAAGAAAATCTAAAGTTGTGTCACCAGTAAGGACATGAGCTTTTGATGCCCAAGAAGATTCTGAGCCAATCACATTAGGCTCTGAGTTGTTTGATGGAGAATTCTCACTAATATCCCAATAACTCAAAAGACTGCTCAGTAAGAGGAGGCAAAAGAAAAATCAGACCTCTTCCTCAGATTTCAGAAGATCACATCGTGATGGTGATTGGTCTAAGAAAAGCTACAATCGAGATGACAGGTATAAGTCTAAACTGAACAAACATTATTATTCTGACGTAGTTTGTTATTTTTGTAATAAGCCAGGACACGTGATTGCAGATTGTCCGTACAAAAAGAAGGAAGAATCTAAGAAAAAAGATGAGATCCTTCAAAGGTAAGAGGAAGGAAGAGAAGAACTTCGTTTCAAAGTAGTCAAAGACTCTTAGTGACAGTGACTCAAGTGAGTCCATCTCTGAAAATGAAGAAGCTTACTCCTGGATCATGGCCCATTCAGATGAGGAAGTGGGCGACTCCCAATTCAACGAGAAGGTAAACTCTCACAATATGCTATCTGAGTCTAAAACCTCTTCTAATGGTCATGAAGGCTATTCTTCTAAGGAAGATGATTGTGACTTGATGGCTCAGCATCAGGAACTTTTAGGAGCCTTTGATAAATGCCACAAGGTAGTCAAAAAGTAATAAAAAGAGATCGCTTCCCTCATGGTAGTGGAATCAAGACTGAAGTAGAAAATTACTGAATTAACTCATTTCAGAGATGAAGTTCACTCCATAAAAGTGGAATTAACATGACCTGTTGAACTATTAAGTCAGAAGGAGACTTGTGGAATGTTACTCTAAGCCTAAGACCATTCTTCCTCTCATCAATGAATTCTCCGCTCCCAAGAAGGGTATTGGTCTTGGCCATGTAGCTGATAAAGGTAAAGCTACTAAGAAAACTGATAGCAAAGGCAAAGTGAAGATAACGTATAGTCAGCCCTCTTTTAAGAAGGGAATCTTCCCCACAAATAATTATGACTTTGAGACGTCCAATGGTGACTATGCATGGCCAACTTATGTGGAGCGTAAAAAGGGCTACCAAGGATGGGCCGATCCTCGAGACTTTGGTGTTAGTGCCTTCAAGGCAGCTTTTGAAGAAATAACTCTCAAAGATTATGGTCCCTACATTCGTGGACCAAATTTTAAGAAGACACCCAAAGTCAAAACCTTTGCTCCCAAGGATAAGGAAACATAAAATCCTTATGTCTACTGAAATTATGAGCTTTTCACCTCCAGTCGGTTGCCCCTACTAGACCTCCCATTTAAAAGGTAAAGCAGGAGTACAAGAGAAGATACAATAGGTTTGATTGTTGGTGCTGTGGCAAGATTGGTCACGTTGTCATAGATTGTTGGTTTCACCCTAAAAAACTGAAACTCCACGAGTTAATAGGGCGAGACTGACCACTCGCAATATTAATGATCCTAGTGGTGTTAAACTAATAAGGAAGCAAGGACCCAAATCTATTTGGGTTCCTAAGGGAAAATGAACTATATTGTAGGTATGTCCAAAGGCCAACAGAACACCAATCTGGTATTTGGATAGTAGATGCTCTCGACACATGACCAGGACTAGAAGCCTATTACAAAAATTTACCCCAATCGAAGACGGTCCAAAAGTCATCTTTGGAGGGTCTGATTGGGCAATCACAAAGTCTAAGGTACTATTACCAACGGTATAGTTTCCTTCACATAAGTGGCATATGTTAGAGTATTGCAACATAATCTAATCAGCATAAGTCAATTATGTGATCAAGGTTATATCGTTGAGTTCTACAAGGACAAGTGTCTGATAAAATCGTCTGCCAATTTTGAGATAGTCTTAACAGGCATTCAGTGTAGAAATATTTTCTGCTTAAATTTTTTATGTTTCGACAATTCTACACCAATGTGCTTTTTGACAAAAGATAGTTAGTCTCTCTGTGACTAATGGCACAAGAGATTAGCACATATTAATTTCAAAACTATAAATATGTTATTTCCTCATAACTTAGTGTGTGATGCCCCAACATTAAGTGCCTTAAAGAGAGTCCATGTCACGCATGCCAAATGGTTAAGTAGACAAGGGCCACTTTTAAGGGTATTACTCAAAAAGATTCCTCTAGAAGTTTACTTCATATGGACTTATTCGGTCCTATGTCAATTCACAGTTTAGGAGGTAAAGTCTATATGTTAGTCATTATTGATGATTACTCTCGTTTTACTTGTGGTGTTCATTCTGAAACACAAGTAAGAGACCTTTGAGGATTTCACTAATTTTGTCCGACAAATTTATGGTGAATTAAACTGCTCAGTGGTCAAAATAAGAAGAAATCACATAATAGAATTTGAGTCTGGTGACATGATAGAATTCTATAGAATTCATGGTATCTTTCAAGAGTTTTCCTCTCCGCATACTCCACAACAAAATGGAGTTACTGAGAGAAGGAATAGAATCCTCATTGAGGCATATGCAACTATGTTGAATGATGCTTCACTACCTGAGTACTTTTGGGCCAAAGCAGTCAACACAGCTTGCCACGTGCAAAACAGAGCATTAATCATCAAAATCCATCGTAAGACACCCTACAAACTGTTGAAGGGCAGAAAACCAACTGTGTCCTACTTTAGGATCTTTGGAAGCAATTGCTTCGTACTTAACAATGGTAAGTATTATCACACGAAGTTTAGCGAAAAGTGTTTCGAAGGTATTTTTGTAGGTTATAGTAGCCTTTGTAAGGCATATAGGATTTTTAACAAGAAAATCTTGGTTGTAGAAGAGTCTATAAGTGTTGTATTTTATGAGACAAACATGCTCCATAGCAGCTCGTCTAGTGATGTTGGTGCAGATGCAGGTAATATGTTAAAGGAACTAAGCTTGGAAGAAGTGGTCAAGGAAGATGCTCCAAGCTCAGTCATGGTCATCGATCTAAGTGTGGTGGATTAAGAACTTATAGGTGAAGAAATACTTCAACCTACAGGATATGCAACAGATGTGACAGAACATGCCTGTGGGAGAGGAAGAAATCTAGTGTTTAGATACCCAAGATATCACCCAGTTGATATGATCATTGGAGAGCCTGTCGATGGTAAAAGAAACAGAAGAGGTACTACTAATGAAGTTCTACATCTTATCTTTCAGTCTCAGGTTGAGCCAAAGAAATTTGAAGAAGCAAACAAGGATGCCTCTTGGATTATGGCTATGAAAGAGGAGCTCAACCAATTTGAAAGGTTCAAGGTTTGGGAGTTGGTGCCCAGGCCCAAAGGACAGAACGTGATCAGTACCAAATAGATATTTAGAAACAAGTTGGACAAAAATGGATTGATTATAAAGAATAAAGCCAGGCTTGTAGCTCAAGGGTACAAAAAAGAAGAAGGGATCAACTTCGATCAGTCATTTTCTCCAGTGGCCAGACTCGTGTTGAAACTTGTGAAGTGAAAGTGGGTGAATGGAAGGCTTGGGCAACCTATCCGCGCGGACTACGCGGACAGGGTTTGCGGACTGCTAAGTCGGCAGGGATGTTGCAGGCAGTTTGCTCTATGGCGGCCTGAGCGGTCTGTTCGCGCGGATTACGCGGATAGCAGTGGCGGTCTGTCAGGCCGGGGATTACTCAGCAGACGGTTCCCAGGAAGTATCCGGGCAGATAGAAATCCTATCCGCGGCTTCTGGCATGAAGCGTACTGATGAACTGGAGCTCGACAGACCGGTTTGGCAGTTGCCTTGGTCTTGCTCTAGTGGAGCGGCAAGTAGAAGCCACAGAGACCGCTGGTCAGTGCGGACAGAAGCTAGAGGTCGCCCGGTATGGCGGGCTAGATCCAGTGTCCGCTAGTAAGTGCGGACTGGCCCTCGTGGCCAGTGGACTGGACTTGGTGTGATCTAAACCAAGTCCAGGATGGCTCAGTCCGGGGAGATCGCGCAGTGGAGCGCGTGCTGCTTTCTCAGTCCGCCAAGCCTAGTAGAAGTGTTGTTGCCTTGTTTGCTAGCTTGGGGGTATGCGGACTGGAGGATTGCCTGGGCAAGAGCGTGCGGACTGGAGCTGGAGTCCGCTAAGTTCGGTGTAGCCTTGTGATGAGGTATGAACTCAGGAATGCGGACTGGAGTTTGCTGCGAAAGCAGACTGAATCGGCGTGTCCGCTGAGTCCGGCGGTGCCTTGGAGATTGTGGCAATGGACTCGGGAAGTGCGGATGGAAGCCGAGTGTCTGCTGAGTCCGGCAGGTGCCTTGATGGCGAGGCTGCGGGCTCGGGTTATGCGGACTGGCGCTGTGTCCGCGGATTGGCAGACAGAGCTGTTGTGGAGTCCGGCTGTGGTGGTCCTGGCTTGGCCTCTGGCGGCAAGGCGGGCTGGATATTGGAGTCCGGCCTTGGAGAAGCTGGGGCGGACTGGCTATCTGCACAGGGGCGGCGAACTGGAATGTGTGTCCGCGGCCTGGCGGATACACTTGTTCTTACTGCGGGATGTGGCGGTGATCTTATCGGCTAGGGCGGTGACCATACTCATCATCGTACTTATAAATAGGACCCTTGTCACATCAGGATGTACCTCGAATGCAACCTAAACCGAAGTAAGTGAACAGTAATTGAGCTCGCATACGTTGCTGCGGTCTGGACTTTGGTGTCCGCTCGGGTAGAGAGTTGACGCGGTTGTGCTGTGCAGGTTGTGCGGATTGCGCTGGAAAGCCAGGACTTGGCTGTGATTGTGGTCAGGGACAGTGCAGACTCTGCGGTTTAGCAACAGGCGGTAAACAGCAGGTCGCGGATAGCGACCAGGCGGTCTTCTCTTTGGCAACTTGGTTCGGGGCTCAGGAAGTCGCCTGCTTCAGGCGGACTGTTCCATTCGGTGACGCAGCTTGTGCGGTCTGGCTGCTAGGCGACCTCGCAGTCAGGCGACCTGCAGATCGGCAGTGAAGAGCAAAGCATTGGAACAAGGGGTAGTCCGCGCGGCTTGGGTTGTGGTCTGGCGACCTGGCGGACTGAGCAGACTCCACAGTAGTATACCAGCGGCTTGTTGACTGAGTCCGCGCGGCTTGTTTTATTTCTTGTCTTTGTAACTGTCTCTGTTCTCCTGGTTGGGTTGTTTGGTGAAGCATGTCTCTCCATGTATGTCTCGCCTTGTAAAGAAGTGTGCTCTTGATCAATAAAGAAGCTTGTGCTGCATGTGTTGCTGGTTGTTACTGCTTTATTGAGATAACCACTGCTAACTCCACGATCCGGGAAAACTTTCAACAATATAAGTGGGGTGTTCTCCACCGGTTTGTTGAGTTTCAACAGGGTATCCGAGGAGGCCTCTGCGGTTTTGTTGAATTTTAACATGGTATAAAAGCGAGGTTGTTGGAGTGGTCAAGCAGTGCTCAATGGAAGTAGTTGCTCTTCTGTAGAGGAAACCAGTGGTAGAACCATGGCAGTGAAGGATGCAAGTTGTCTTGGCATTGATCTCCTTATAGAGACGAACTGTGAATGGTGGAAGTCCTGTATGAAGAGTTTTCTTCTTGGCGAGGACCTTTGGGAGGTTGTATGTGGAGCAGGAAGACAAGAGGATACTGCTGGCAATGCTGAAGAGATGAGAGCTTGGAAGGAGACAAATGCGAAAGCGGAGTCTATTCTCAAGCAGGTGATCTCATCGGAGCTCTTGGACCACATCAGTGGATGTCGGTCAGCTACGGAGGTTTGGACTTCCCTTGATGGGTTGTTCAGGAAGAAGGTGAAGGTTGCTGCTGAAGATGGTCCATCTACTTCGTATCAGGAAGAAATGAGTGTTTCTCCTAGGCGTAATAGGAAGACGAAGGAAGGACCAAGGTGCTATAAATGCAAGCAGCATGGTCATCTTCGGAAGGAGTGCAAGGTTGTCTTGCTCTCGGCGAACGTAGCTCATGTACGGAGGAAGGAGAAGAACCTTGTTGGGTTATCAACAAGTTCTGGATCTGATCGGATGAATGCCAGTGATAGTGCAGCTATCTGGCATGAAAGACTGGGGCATGTAGGGATGGACAAGCTGAAAGCAATGGCGGAAAGAAGACTCATAAGAGGCTTGCCTAGATTGTCATCCTATGGCGATGGTCGGGGGTGTGCGGGATGTCAGGAAAGTGGAGCCTATCGCTTCATGGTTGACAAAGCACAATCCAGATGTAAAGCACCATTGGCGGTTGTCCATTGTGCTCTGGTGGGACCGACCGTCACGGCCAGTCTTGGAGGCAGCAGGTTCATGCTGATATTGGTTGATGACTATTCTAGGTATACATGGGTATACTTCATGAAGAAGAAGTCCAACATGGTACGCTTGTTTATGGAGTTCAAGAAGCTTGTGGAAGGCCAGCTTGGCCGGAGGATCAAGGTGTTGAGGACAAGTATCGGTGGTGAGTTCGGCTCAACCGAGTTCTCACATTTTTGCAGGAAGCAAGGGATCCGGAAGGAGCTTTCTTGTGGACATACTTCACAACAGGGTAGTATTGCAGCTCGGATGATCCGTTGGTTAACGGAGACCTGCAAGTGTTGGCTTCAGAGTAAAGGCGTTCCGAAGGCTCTTTGGGCGGAAGGAATGGCCTGTGCTGCTCATGTCATCAACCGGATGCCTCTTAGTCCGATCATAGTGAAGAATTCTTATGAGCTGATGTTCGGAGTGAAGCCCTCAGTGAAGCACCTTCGGGTGTTTGGATCTACTTGCTACATCCACTCTCTGGGTGCTCTCAATACAAAGCTAGTCTTTGTTGGGTATGATGAGCAGAGGAGAAGATGGAGGTGTATGGATCCTGCGACGAAGAAACTCATAGTGTCGAGAGACATTGTCTTTGATGAGTTGAAGCCGTATTGGGGTAGCTCTCATGTGGAGCTAGAGATAAGCAGGTCAGATGTTGGGCTGAAGGAGGCTGCTGCTAAGGAAGTGGAATTGCCTGAGTCACCAGGTACTCCAGGTTGTTCTAGCTCCGGGGCAAAGGCGTCAGAGTCGAGAAGAAGGGGGAGCGATGCTCCAGGATCTTCCGGCTCGAAGGCGGAGGCTTCCGGTTCAGGAAGCAGGGGTAGCAATGTTTCAGGTAGTTCTTGTTCAAGAGGAGAGTCTTCTGGCTCAGGTAGCAGGGGGAGCGTTGCTCCAGGTGCTCTTGGTTCCAGTGAGGAGGCGTCTTGTTCAGGAAGCAAGGGGAGCATTGTTCCGGGTTTGCCCGGGAACGGAGCCGGTTCAAAAGCAGCGGAGGTGGTTAGCCATGATCAGGTTCTTCGGAGATCAAAGAGGATCAGTAAGCCACCAGCTCGATATAGTGAAGGGAACACGGCGGACTTGGTTCCGTGTTTCCTTGTTAGCCCTCAGGTCGAGCAGGGTTCTTCTCGCTGTGATAACCCCACTAAAATCAAGGAGGTGGTTGACACCAAGGCTGAAGAGGTGACTTCTCTCAGAGGCAGCAAGGCTTGGGATTTTGTGCCCAAGGAAGTTGGTGATACTCCTGTGATGCATGAGTGGAGGTTGAAGCTGAAGAAGGCAGAGGGAAGCATGACTCCTTTTGGGAGATGCTGGAGGGCTCCCTTATGGTCCATGATATGCGGGGCGAGGACTATGTCTTGGACATCTCTTCGTAGATGCTATTGGAAGGACCAGGTGCAAGGTTACGGGAGCTGCTGGAGTTATTCACCACTTCTCACTTCAAGGGGGAGTGTTGAAACTTGTGAAGTGAAAGTGGGTGAATGGAAGGCTTGGGCAACCTATCCGCGCGGACTACGCGGACAAGATTTGCGGACTGCTAAGTCGGCAGGGATGTTGCAGGCGGTTTGCTCTGTGGTGGCCTGGGCGGTCTGTTCGCGCGGACTACGCGGACAGCAGCGGCGGTCTGTCAGGCCGGGGATTACTCAGAAGACGGTTCCCAGGAAGTAACCGGGCGGATAGAAATCCTATCCGCGGCGTTTGGCATGAAGCTGACTGATGAACTGGAGCTCGGCAGACCGGTTTGGCAGTTGCCTTGGTCTTGCTCTAGTGGAGCGGCAAGTAGAAGCCGCGGAGACCGCTGGTCAGTGCGGACAGAAGCTAGAGGTCGCCCGGTATGGCGGGCTAGATCCAGTGTCCGCCAGTAAGTGCGGACTGGCCCTCGTGGCCAGTGGACTGGACTTGGTGTGATCTAAACCAAGTCCAGGATGGCTCATTCCGGGGAGATAGCGCAGTGGAGCGCGGGCTGCTTTCTCAGTCCGCCAAGCCTAGTGGAAGTGTTGTTGCCTTGTTTGCTAGCTTGGGGGTATGCGGACTGGAGGATTGCCTGGGCAAGAGCGTGCGGACTGGAGCTGGAGTCCGCTGAGTTCGGTTTAGCCTTGTGATGAGGTTATGAACTCAGGAATGCGGACTGGAGTTTGCTGCAAAAGCAGACTGAATCGGCGTGTCCGCTGAGTCCGACGGTGCCTTGGAGATTGTGGCAATGGACTCGGGAAGTGCGGACGGAAGCCGAGTGTCCGCTGAGTCCGACAGGTGTCTTGATGGCGAGGCTGCGGGCTCGGGTTATGCGGACTGGAGCTGTGTCCGCGGATTGGCGGACAGAGCTGTTGTGGAGTTCGGCTGTGGTGGTCCTGGCTTGGCCTCTGGCGGCAAGGCGGGCTGGATATTGGAGTCCGGCCTTGGAGAAGCTGGGGCGGACTGTCTATCTGCACAGGGGCGGCGAACTGGAATGTGTGTCCGCGGACTGGCGGACACACTTGTTCTTGCTGCGGGATGTGGCGGTGATCTTATCGACTAGGGCGGTGACCATACTCATCATCGTGCCTATAAATAGGACCCTTGTCACATCAGGATGTACCTCGAATGCAACCTAAACCGAAGTAAGTGAATAGTAATTAAGCTCGCGTAAGTTGCTGCGGTCTGGACTTTGGTGTCCGCTCGGGTAGAGAGTTGACCCGGTTGTGCTGTGCAGGTTGTGCGGATAGCGCTGGAAAGCCAGGACTTGGCTCTGATTGCGGTCAGGGACAGTGCGGACTCTGCAGTTTAGCAACAGGCGGTAAACAGCAGGTCGCGGATTGCAACCAGGCGGTCTTCTCTTTGGCAACTTGGTTCGGGGTTCAGGAAGTCGCCTGCTTCAGGCGGACTGTTCCATTCAGTGACGCAGCTTGTGCGGTCTGCCGGCTAGGCGACCTCGCGGTCAGGCGACCTGCAGTTTGGCGGTGAATAGCAAAGCATTGGAACAAGGGGTAGTCCGCGCGGCTTGGGTTGCGGTCTGGCGACCTGGCGGACTGAGCGGACTCCACAGCAGTATACCGGCGGCTTGTTGACTGAGTCCGCGCGGCTTGTTTTGTTTCTTGTCTTTGTAACTGTCTCTGTTCTCCTGGTTGGGTTGTTTGGTGAAGCATGTCTCGCCATGTATGTCTCGCCTTGTAAAGAAGTGTGCTCTTGATCAATAAAGAAGCTTGTGCTGCATGTGTTGCTGGTTGTTACTGCTTTGTTGAGATAACCCCTGCTAACTCCACGATCTGGGAAAACTTTCAACAATATAAGTGGGGTGTTCTCCGCCGGTTTGTTGAGTTTCAACAGGGTATCCGAGGAGGCCTCTGCGATTTTGTTGAATTTTAACAACTCGAAGCGATCTGGGTATTTCTTGCATATGCTGCTCACACAGGCTTCAAGTTCTATCAAAATGATGTGAAGTCAGCATTCCTCAACAGAGATCTAAAAGAGGAAGTATACATAGTACAAACCCCAGGTTTTGTCAACTCAACTTTCCCTAATTATGTATATTTTCTTAATAAAGCTCTATACGGCTTGAAACAAGCTCCTCGAGCTTGGTATGAGACGTTGTCTAGTTTTCTTCTTGTGAACAAGTTCACAAGAGGAAAGATAGACAAGACATTATTTCTTAGGGAAGTAAAAAGCCAGATTTTGCTAGTGAAAATCCATGTCAATGACATTATTTTTGACTCTACGGAGGACTACCTTTGCAAAAAAATTCAAAACTTTTGCATGAGAAGTTTGAAATGAGCAGTATGGAAGAGCTGAAGTATTTCTTAGGTCTTCAGGTGAAACAATCTGAAGATGGAATTTTCATCTCTTAGATGAAGTTCACCAAAAAGTTACTTTAGAAATTCAGAATGGAGAACGCAATCTTGATGAGGACTACAATTTGTTCAACTATGTCTCTGGATAAGGATGGGGAAGGGAAACCTTTTGATGAAATCAAATACAGAAGCATAATTCGGTCCTTGCTCTACCTTACTGGCAGTAGACTCGACATAATGTTCTCAACATGTATGTGCACTAGATTTCAGGTGAACTCTAAGGATTCTCATTACATCAGAGCAAAGAGGATCTTAAGATACCTTAAGGGTGCACAAAATCTTGGCTTATGGTACCCAAGAAGTAATGATGTCGAGCTAATTGTATTTTTAGATACAAATTTTGCAGGTAGTAGGGATGACAGGAAAAACACTTTCGATAATTGCCAATTCCTCAAAAGAAGGCTTATTTCATGGAGCAGCAAGAAGCAAAATTGTGTGGCAACCTCCACTGCAGAGTCAGAGTACATCTTTGCTAGTAGTTGTTGCTCACAGCTTCCCTGGATCAGGAATCAACTTGAAGACTATAATTTGAAATTCAAGGATATTCCTATGTTTTGCGACTCCACCAGTGTCATAGGGATTGAAAATAGTCCAGCCTCTCACAGCCGGACAAAATACATTGAAATCAGGTATCATTTCATTTGGTAGCACGTGGGGAATAGGGACATAACTCTCAGGTATGTCCCGACGGATAAGCAATCGCGAACATATTCACGAAGCCACTGGACGAGGCCAAATTTTCATTCTTCAAAATGGAATTGGGCATGCTCAACAAGGAGTCAAGAAGACGGCTAAGGAATCAAAATTTCTCTCGGTGAAGTACATCTCAAAGAAGTCAAATTGTCTAAGGTAAATTCATCGAGAATCACTCATGGAAACTCTACGAATTCGTCAAGACAACACAGTTATATTTGACGAATTCATCAGTTCTTCTCAACGAATCTCAATGATATTCGACAAATTTGACTTGGATTCTATGGGGTTTTGACGAACTATACTTGGAACATTTTTATTGGATCCAAAGAGTAACTCGGTTTAAAGGTACGAGCCTATTTCTCTCTCCTCAAAACTTTAAATATATATAAATAGGGCTATCAGTGTAAAACACGGGACATTTTGTCGAAGCAAAGTCCAGGATTCTATCGTGTTCTTCTCCGCCGATTCGAATTCTGCGACAATAACCATCTTCATCTACATCGATTCGAATTCTACGACTGATTTGTCACAGTTTACTGGCAGCTTGCTTCGACTGATTAATATTCCTTGTTGCATCAGAGTTTCCGTAACATAGCTCTTCCTAAACCCGTGTGATTCGTTCCTCAATTTTCCGCTCTGCTTCATGGCTCCTCGAGGTACAAGTGGCTTGCTTGTAGGAGGAGAACTTGTGCCTACAGTGTTTGCGTCGGCCACTAATGATTTCAGAAATGCCATCCTTATGTTGGAATCAGTAGGGCTTACCTTTGTTCTTGAGCACCCATGCAAATTTTTGGACAAAGATGTTCTTGAGTTCTTCCAGAATGCAAAGATACACAGTGGAGATACCGTTATCAAAAGCAAAGTCAGATAGGTTAGAGTTAAGGTGAAAGCTTCCCTCCTCACGAGGTATTTGCCGCTTCTGGAATATGAAGACGTCAATCAGCTTGAAGAGAATGACTTCCCAAGGGCTCTGGTATTTTGTGGTTTGCCAAGAGGAACAGAAGCAATTAAGAGGAAATGAATGAACGAGGTAGGAAAATTTCTATCAGACATTATTGGAAAAGTTCTGTTTTGCAAGACAGGATCCAATGACTACTTGTCCTTAGAAATGTTCAAAATTCTGGTAGCCTTCATATGCCGGAAGATAATTGACTGGGGATCAGTGCTGTTTGCCAGGATTAACGATAGTCTCAGTGCACCTAACTTTAGTATAATGCATAGTTTATATTTGAATCAACTGAACCGCGACATTTTTGACATGACGAGGTGTACTAATCCATCCCTTGAAGAAAATCGACTCGTCAATCTTCTCCAGGTGGGATAGGTGGATCCCAGGACCCGGTGGAGTTAGAGTGCTGCCTGATGTTGAGGAGGAGGAGGAGGGTGTTCCAGAGGATAGGATTCCTTCTCCTACCCCAATGAGATTCCTGAGAGCTCGAGTATAGGAATTGAGAGGGAGTATGTTGAAACACAAGTGGCTATTGAGGTTATAGTGCCCTTGAGTGATCCCTCTACTGCAGTGTTAGTCGTTCCTATCAGTTCAGAGCCAGAGGTACTAGTTCTGTTGCAGATATTTTAGTTGAAGATATATATGATCTACTTACTGAGGTTGTAGATATTAGTCGAGTTGTGCTGCTGAGATTGAGCCAGATGAGGCTGTGGATGAGACAGTTGCTGATGATGTTTTGGAAAATGATGATCTTGAGGTTAATGATGCTGATATTGAGTTGGATGTTGCTGACTATGTTGTAGATGTTGATGATGGTGTACAAGTTGAATAAGAAGGCTGATGGGAGCAACAAAAGATATAAGGCTCGCCTTGTTGCTCGAGGATTCTCACAATAGTATGGAGAGGACTGTGAGGAGACATTTAGTCCATTTGCAAAGATGACTTCGGTTCGGGTGGTTATCTCCTTGGCTACTTGCTAGGGATGGAGGATGTGGCAGCATGATGTGAAGAACTCTTTTCTTTACGGAGAGATTGATAAGGACATCTTCATGGATCAGCCACTTGGATTTGTCTTTGAAGTTCATCCGGACTATGTCTGTAAGCTTAGGAAGACACTTTATGGGTTGAAGCAGGCTCCAAGAGCGTGGTATGGGAAGATAGCAGAATATCTCCAATTATTCGGATATCTTTCTGCCAACTCGGATTCAAGCTTGTTCATCAAGAAGAAGGGGGATCTTCAGGTCTTGGTCCTGTTGTATGTTGATGACATGATCATCACAGGGAATTCTGAAGAAGAGGTAGCTAGGCTCACGGCTGAGCTAGCTATTTGCTTCGAGATGAAAAACTTCGGAGAGCTTCATTACTTTCTTGGTCTTGAAGTGAAGAGGAAAGAGAGCAAGATACTCATTTGCCAGAAAGGATATACGGATCGCATTGTGAATCGATTCTGCATGAAGGAATTGAAGAGTTACTCTACTCCTCTGGATTTTGGGCTGAAGCTTCGACGAGATGAAGGAAGGATTATTCCTGATCCCTTGGTGTTCAGAGCTCTAGTAGGGAGCTGGATCTACTTAACGATTACAAGGCCAGACATTGCTTACATTGTTGGCCGAGTAAGTCAGTTTATGGCTGAGCCAAGGAAGTCTCATCTGGTAGCGGCCAAGAATATCTTGAAGTATGTCAAGGCGACTTCTGATATGAGACTCCTCTATAGAAGGGACACAGTTTTTTCTTTGCTTGGATACATGAATGCTGATTATGACGGTGACTCAGATGATCGAAGTTCAACTTCGGGTTATGTTTTCACTTGTGGATCAGCTTGCATCTTGTGGTGTAGCAAGAAGCAGGAGTCAGTGTACGTGTCTACTACGGAAGCAGAGTACAAGGCTTCGGCCTTGGCTGCTCGAGAAGACATCTGGTTGAGGAGGATTGTAAAAGATGTTCATGAGGAAGTGCAAGGTCCTACTTTGCTTCGAGGTGACAATGAGAGTGCTCTCAAACTGGTGAACAATTATGTTTGTCATGCAAGGACCAAGCATATTTAGATCGAGTATCACTTCATAAGGGAGAAGGTGTTGGAGGGATCACTTATGGTCGGGCATGTTCGGAGTGAAGACAATCTTGCTGACATCTTCACGAAGCCGCAGTCAAAGGGGACATTTCAACAGTTACGAGGTTTGCTGGGCTTGATCAACACTTCTCACTTCAAGGGGGAGTGTTGAAATTTATGAAGTGTAAATGGGTGATGGAGCAGGTCGTGCGGTCTGAGCGGTCTGAGTCCGCGGCCTGGGCGTACTGATGTTGTGGCCTGGGTGTCTTTCCTATTGGACTTGGTGGCTTGGCTGTTCTTGTGGAGCGGCCTATGCGGCTTGTCTTTGGCGGTCTGGTGGAGGTGCTCTGCTCGACCTGTGGTACTGAATTTAACCCGGTTCTTGTTGTAACCGGGCGGATTGGTGGTTATCTGCGGGAGTTGTATCAGACTTGGTTGAGTCTGCGGTGTCCGCCTTAGCGGACAGTTTTTGGAGATCGGCTTTGTTTCTTGCCGAGCTCTTTGGTGACGCAGTGGGTGTTGACCAAATTCTTTATGGCGAACTGTCCTGATGTTGGCGGTCTGGGTCTTTTGTGTCTGCCATGCTTGCGCTATTGCTTAATGGGCTGCTGGACTTGGTAATTTTCTGTGACAAGTCCATGGTGTACGCAGTGTCCACAGAGTCCACTGTTGACCGGGCGGACTGCCTGTTGGTCGTGAACTTGTTGCAGACTGTGCCGTTATTCTCGAGCTGTGCGGACTACCGCATTGTCCGCATATAGCATGCAGACTGATGCAGTACAGGTTGTGGTTTTGTCTGCGTGCTGTGTTGAGTGGCGGACTGGCGATGTGCTTGCGTGTAGTACAGACTGGCGTATTGTCTGCTTGGTGGCGGTCTGTTTGTGACCTGGTGCCGGGCGGGTTGTTTGGAGTCTGGCCAAGTCCTTGCGGACTCGGCAGACTGGGATGTGTTAGTCGCAAACTGGGGCGGTGACTCAATTCACTAGGGCCGTGACCACACTCCTCACCCTGCCTATAAATAGACACCCCAGCCCGTCTATAGTAACTGAGTGAACAGTAAGTTGAGTCTTGGTTAATTATTGCGTTTTGCGTTTTCCTGTCCGCGCGGGTTGAGAAAAGATAACTGATTGTTGTTTGCAGGTTACGTGGCTAGAACTGTGGAGCCAGGAGTTTTGCTTTGACTTCGGTAAGGATCAGTGAAGTTTGTGGTTACAATCGGCGGTCTCAGCAGGTCGCTTTTGCGGCCTGTCAGTTTTCTCTGCTTTAGTTTTTCCATGTTCAATAACATGTCCGTCGGACTCAGGCGAGTAGGCGGTCTGTTCTTCAGTTCGGCAGTAGTGAGCGAATAACGATGTGTTCGCACGACCTCGCGGTCTCGACGGACTCCGTGTTATATTCGTCTTCTATCAACAACAATTCGGGTGGGCTCAGTGACTTGGCGGACTGGGTGGTCTCGGCGGTCTCCAGTACTATCCGCTCGGATTGATTTGATTCTTTCTATTTTTTCTTGTGTACTGGCGAAATCATGTCTCCCCACATATACCACGCCTTGTAAAGAAGTAAATAAATATATGATCTGTTTGTCCCTTCTACTTGCATTTGGTGTTTGATCTTGCTTTCCTGGTTTTCGCTTGATCAAGGTGTGATCTAGATAGCTCTGAGAATATTAATTTGGCGTTAGACTATCGCGTTGACCACTTTGAGAAAATTTAACATGAACTGCACTTCTACTTATTATTGCAGTTGATGTAGGGGGACCTGTCAAGATAGAATTATAAATATCTTCATCAATATAATTCATTTATAGCCTAATCCTTGCCTTCTAGAGATCAAACTTATTTAGGTTGCACACTGGAGGTCTTGTGCTTGAGTACACCTTATTTTATGCCATGATATAAAAAGACACTACAGTAAATGGGATCTATCAAAGATCTTTTAGTTCAGGTGTTAGCCTGTACAACCAATTAACCTTACCCTCTGATACCAATTGAAGGTGAAGGGATAGATCACACTAACTCTAGAGGGGGGGGGGGGGGGTGAAAAGAGTATTAAAAAACTTTGGATTAATTTTTATAGTGTATTAAAATAAGTGATATCTATATGTATATTGGCAGAAATAAAATATAGAAATCACATCACAGAAAATAATAAATAGAGCAACCAGATGACATAAAACTTTATAGTGGTTCCCCTAAAACTTGGGTACATCCACTCTTCTACCACCCTGGTAGGAATCCACTGTAGATTTTTGATCAGGTGCCCTGCCACCACAAGTTTTTGCTCAGGTGCCCTATCACCAGAAGATCTATTTTCAATGGAGATCTAGCAACCCTTTGAGCTTTTGATCAGGTGCTCAAAAACCAAACTAAATCTTTTGATCATAAGACTTAAAAACCAAAGGGATAACTTTTGAAGGGAGTTAGAAACCCTTTACAGTGAGGTAAAAAGAAATTGATATTGTCTTATCTTTCTCAAAGATTTGAGAAGACTAGTGGAATATTGTTGTTGTCAAAGCACTCCTGAGATGTAGAATAGTTCTAGAGAATGGAAGCTTTACTCAGGGTGTAGGCCTTCAAGATGAGCACTTCTTCTTCCAGTAAATATCTCTAAGTGATTGAACTTTTGGTCTCAAATTGTATGTTGTGTTGCTGGAAGAAAACTTAAAGAAGAAGAATGAAGATGAATAAGATGTTTTGTCTCTATTTCTTGTTCTCAAAATACAGAAATTTTCTTTTTTATTTTTCCTGACTCAGTAAATTCTAACTGTTAGACTCTGCACGACAATCTTTTAAAAATCTTTTCTATCTGATTGCTGATTTTGAAATTCAAATCATTGAAGTCCTCTGCATATTTTCTGGCAATTAGAACGGCTGAATATTATCTTCAATGCTTTTGCCTAACTGTCCTAGTAAATATGTTAAGTAATAACTCTATGAAAATCCTTAATTAATGCTGTTAGGAGCGACTATATTCTTGAGAATATGAGCATTAATTATCAGATTATTAGTGTCTGAATATTTGAAATAATCTGAAATCGAATTGCCTTAGACTGTCTGAGAAACTGAGAAAAGATAGTCGAACAGAACCGGGATGGAGTTAGTCGAACAAAAGAATGTTTTCGTTGACCTAAGCTCCAAGCTCGTCGAGCTGATAATTCTCCTTCATAGAGCTGAGCTCAAAGATCGTCGAACAAAAAAAGCACTTGCCAAACAGAGCTCCAAGTTTGTCGAGCTGAGAGGGCACTTTAACGAGTTGAGATCCTGAGATAAGCTCACAGTTCGTCAAGCTGAGCTAGACTTTCGTCGAGATCAACTCAGAGAAGGAACTCTAAGTTCGTTGATCTGAGATCGACGATCGTCGAGCTGAGTTCAGCTATCATCGAACTCCTTTTTCTACAAACTTCAAAATTACCTTGTCTCTTAAGTCTTGAGTCTCTGAAGTCTTCTGAAAACTTCTGAACGGAGGTCTCAGTGAACTAACCTAAAGTAATTGACCTTAACCCTAGAACTAACCTAAAGTAATTGACCTTAACCCTAGAACTAAAACATTACCCTAGACTATACATGGTGGGTCATCAATCCTAAGAGTGAACCTAGCCCAAATCACAAGTAGGGTTCTTCTAGCAAAGGAGCTAAGGTAGGGTTAGGCTGATCTTTGTGAGTGATGAAGGAGATTCGATAATCAGAGGCTACATCTGATGCTAGATTCGCGAAGAGGAGAGCGACATGCTCCTCTGCATCTGCGTAGAAAAGCTTCATGATGGCTCCAAAATGGATACAAATGGTAATGATTTTGTCCTTGGACAAGTGAAGTCCTCAATATGCAAAATTGCATGGAACCCCTCACCAAAAGGTGAAGAAAAGGTGGTTTCCAATGGGTGAAAATGTAGATCCTCATTTAATATTACATATAGATCTAGAAATGTAGAGCACGGAATAGGCATACTGTGTGAAGCCCATCCAGACAGGTTGGTCTGGATTGGTGATGTGTATTTTTCGTGTCGTAGAAGACACCAAGTATAAATGAGTAGTCGTACGGAGTCTGAGGGTTGTACCTGTGAAAGAAGAGTAATAGGAAGTACTGGAGTTTAGCTCCAGGAAAATACCCAGGAAAGATCATAGTTTGGACAACTGTTGATGTTGTTGGGCGACAGTGGGTGTCGCCAGGGGATAGCACCCACTGAGCTAAAATTCTGTGAGGCATGTCTCTAAGAGACATGGGGGTCTATGTTTGCCAAGATATGGTGAGTACCAGCCTGAAATAGTGAAAAGTCGTATGGCTTGTGATTGAGTTTGAAAGATAATAGTTGTTAACCTAAATCACCTAGAGGGGGGTGAATAGGTGAGTTGTGCGTCTTTTGCGGAATAAAAAATCTTAGAACACAACACAGATCTATCTACTAAAATATCACAGACGAGACAAGATTTATAGTGGTTCTCCAATCTTGGGTACATCCACGTTCCCTCACCGATCTAGCAATAAACTAGACTCGGCTACTCCACTATCTCGGATTGAAAATCAATCCTACCCTCGGAACAAAGTTCCTACAATCTCAATCCAATCCAACTAGATCTACAACTCGGAATAAACACCTTCCTACAAACTCGGAGTGGAAAACTCCTACACTCGGAGAAAAAATCTCCTACAGAAAAGAAATTATAGTATTGGAAAATACAAAGAGTGAAATCGTCTGGTTCAGATCTGAAAAATTAAAACAGAAACTAGAATCTTCTTCTTGGCGTGCAGCTTTATCAGAAAAGTTGAAGAAGGATTCTCGGCAATTATTAGATCTGAACTTCTTGCTTCCACGATCGGACAGAAGATGAGTATATGAAAATCGATCTCGATCTGGAAAGCTTTTTCTGTCTATTTCCTCTGAAGATCGACATCCTTGCCGGAGAAGAACAACGGCAGCGGCGGCTTTCATTCCGTGAAGAGAGAGAGAGGAAATAGCAATTATTTTTGGAAAGCGACGGCTGCAAAACTCAGAAGAATTTTTTTTTCTTGAAAGATCTTTTTTTCTGATTAGGGTTTGTCAATTAGACAAGACCTTTTATAGGAGTACTAATAACGATCATAATTGGTTTTAATGACGGACACGTGGACCAATCATATCGCAGTATTTGAAATTCTTTCAAATTTGGACTTAGAAGAAATTTCAGGGAAAATGATGTCATATACACGAGTATGTATAAAACTACTCGAGTAGGTCAAGGACTACTCGAGTAAGCAGAGAGAAATTACTCGGGTATATAAATCAAGACTACTCGAGTATGTTGAGGACAACTACTCGAGTACATATAATCAACTACTTGAGTATGTTAGAAGGACTACTCGAGTACACAGAAAGTTTCTCACAGGAAGGAGTTGAGCTACTCGAGTACAAGTTATACTACTCGAGTAGGCAGAATTGCACTACTCGAGTAGGCAGAATTGCACTACTCGAGTGGTTAGAAAAACTACTCGAGACAAACACTTGAAAATATTCTACACACTGGAAAAAACAGCTACTCGAGTAGTTTGGTTTAACTACTCGAGATAAAAGAAATCTACTCGAGTATATAAAGGACTTACTTGAGTATGTCTTAACTACTCGACACAGGGAAGATTGTTACTCGACACAGTGTCGAGACTTACTCGAGTATATAAAGGACTTACTCGAGTATTTAAAGTACCTACTCGAGTAAATGACTTAGAAAAACTTTGAACCTGAATTCTGAGCAACTTTAGTAGGAAGAATGATCTACTCGAGTAGTTAAGTAAGCTACTCGAGTATGTCAATGAACTACTCGAGTGTTTTACTTAACTTCACGAGAGAAATAATTTTCTTACTCCAGTATGCAGAACTATTTACTCGAGTATTTCTTAAGCAATCTACTCGAGTAGTTAAGGACCTACTCGAGAGAAATACTTAGAGAAATTCTCTGTCAGCAATTTTCTTCTACTAGAGGGGAATCAGCACCAAGTCTTTACACAGTCCTATAGCTTGAATATGAAGTGTATCCCAATAGAGAGACTACACAAGAGTCAACACTTTGGAACACACAATGAGGGATTACACTGTGTGGTCCTGTGTTCGGTGACCCATTGTAGACTGACATTGGTCTACGCTTCCCATTGGAGTCCTGCAAACACATAACTCAAACAAAGCATCAAATACAACCTAATTCATCTTAGTTCTAGGGTGACTTCATCAAATCTGGGTTACTGTGGACATGGTTCCCAACAATCTCCCCTTATTTGTTGAAGGTAGAACTCTTTACACTAAGGTGAATTATAGACATAAAAAGAAGCTAAGTAGAAAATGTGCAAGCAAGCAATAGCTATGATAAAGGATAATAAGAGCAAAAACTTAGAATTATATAAATAAGAATATCCAAAGTTTTCATTTCTACAGTCAATCATTCCACCCTCTCAAAGATCCTTGAAGATCAGCTTTGATTCTGTCTGTCCAGTTTCTCTTGTTGTCTTCTCTGGTAGCAGTAGGGTTTTGGATAGTACTTGGGAGGCCTAGGAGGGGCAGCAGGGTTGTTCCTCCCATATTCTCTGTCATAGATTCTTCTTTTTGTCATGGACTTCTCATAAAGTTCCCATTCAGAGGAGCTGTAATGAATGTTCCTGCTCTCATGGAATTCCATAACTAATCTGAGAGTTTCTAAAATCAGGGACTTGGAGGTTGAAGACCAAACTTCAGCATGTTCAGTGGCTTTAGTAGGAGCAGTCCTGCTAGCAGAGGGGCCTTCACCATATTTCCTTTTCTTCTTGTAGGTTTTGATCTCTTGAGGAGCTTTGAGGAATATATCTGCAGGAACTTCTTCCAAGTCTTAAGCATAGGTGTCTGGAGGGGCAACTGTGTCTCCAGGCCTGGGAGAGAAGGTGGGTTGCAGAGGAACAGCTGGGGCAGAGACATCTGTAGCTAGGGGGTTTAAATGATGAGGAATGATGTTGGGGTCAACAGCAAGGTCTGGCAGAATTTGATTGTGCATCCAGACAGCAGTGTCATAGGTATGAAATTTGACACTCTGTTTCTGTGCTAGCACATCATCATGAATTATCTTTACATGAACTTCCAATACATCTGACTTTTGAGCAGCTGACTTTTCTACCTGTTCTTTGAGTTCTTTGAACAATCCCTCCCCCTTTCTGATTTCAACAGATAGATTCTCTATAGTTTCTTCTTTGAAAATACAAAATTCTTCACAGATTTTCATTTTATTAGCTTCATTTCTCGTGTCTACCTCTATCTGATTGTTTGCAAGGGTAACACCATGTTCCATAACATTTCCAACACTAGTTATAGTGTGGTCAAGGGCTTTGCCACCAATTGAAATAAGTATTTAAGCTTATCAGTATTATGCTGAATTTCAGCAAAGCTTCTGCTCATCTCAGTCTCGAGAGCAGTTACCTTGTCAGTGACAGTCTTTAGAGAAGTGTCAAAATAAGTTCTTTGTGCTTGAAGAAGAAGTGTAATATGTTGCAGCAAATCTGAGGAGGAAGAGACTGTAACAATAGCAGTAGAGGGAGCAGCAGTAGGGAGAGAAGGAGTTACCCATCGAGCTATCTCTTCAATGATCACAGAGTTGTGAGCTCTAGTGGTAGGAATGAGAGCAACCCCTTCCTTTGTAACCTGAGGGAGAGAGAAGTCTATATTTCTGAGAGGGGCCTCAGCTGGCTCAGGAGAAGGCTCATCAGAAATAAGAATGGTGTCTTGCTGGTCTTTGAGGGCATCTGGAGATTTGGCTGGTGTACTGGCTGGAGAATGTACAAGAGACTGTGCTGGAGTGGGGTCCTTGTGACATTCAGAGGATGGAGCTGGAGGAGATAGAGGAGGAATAGGCATCACTTCTTCAGAGAGTTATGGAATCATAGCATCTATGACAGCAGATGTTGAGAGAAGAGATTCTGGAGGTATCTCATCTGAGGGAGTTACTGGATTTTGTTGAGTATGAGGTAGGGAGGGAATTGCTAGCTGAGGAGAGGGTTGCCTGACTTGGCTAGAAGGAGCAGACTCCCCCTCACTTATTGCACCAGAGGAGCTGGCCACATGATGAGGAGAGGGAGATGAAGTCTTGTTCTCTAGAGCTGGAACCTCTGGAACTTCTGAAATCTTTGCAGCTTGGGCAGGACTCTTCAGCTTGAGTTCCCATCTCTGAATGGAAGAGATGGAGACCTTCTTCATGTGGTGAAGAGGGGTCCCTTTAGAGAAGTTGAATACCTCAGGATTAGTTTCATGGAGGAGCAGAGAGATTATTTTGGCATAGTTGGGGGATTTTAAACTGTCCTTGATTTTATCCAGAATCAACATACCAAATTGGAATTTCTTGCGGCAGACAATGGCTTGCATTATGTCGAAGAAATATGATGGAATGTCTCTTATGGAGTTTGTCTTGCACAGTAAAATTTTCCGAATAACATCAACCAGAACTTTGCCTTCTGCATTCATGTCTGACCTTTTGAAGTACTGAGCATCAGTTGAAAAGCCACAGAATAGGGCTGTTCTGTCAGAGTCTTCAGCAACTAAGTGATCTTCTTCGTCTACTATCGGCAGTCGGAGAAGTTGAGAGACAGAGGTCTTGTTGAGTTTAACTTTCAAACCTTTCACTTTGGATTTCAGGACTTTGCCATTCCTTTTGACCTTTAGATTGTAGAAGAATTCTACGACTTCTGGGAAGAGAATCCGGCAGGGTTCTTACAGGATGAAGGAAAGCCCTGCGGTATCTAAAAGAATGAGCAGGTTATGGAAATCCTCCGAAAGCTCGGCAATCCCGGTGGTAACGAGTTCCGATCCTACACCAATCTTGGAGACGGCGGCCATGATCCAGAAAATGGAAAAAAAAACTCTGTCGCGGGGAAGAGGAAGAGTCGCGGCTCTGCAATTTCTTGAGTGAAGATGAAGCGGTGGACGGATACTCGAGTGAATGGAAATGATTTCCTGTAGAGTGATATTTGGAATTTTGAATTTATAAAGCCCTAGGTTTAAGTTTGATCATCTAGAAGAAAATAATTTAAAATAACCGGCACGGGAAAAATTTGAAAGCCAAACGGCATATATGTACAACCCCGTGTTCGTCGAGCGGGCCCCACCAGGAAGATAGGGTGGACCCAGTCCCGCGACCCGCACCCAAACAGCAAGCAGACATGCGGCAAGAGGCTGGTCCGCTCCCGCTCAGCTCATGCGAGCAAGCAGGTCTGCTCCCGCTCAGTCATGCGAGCAAGCCAGGTCCCCTCCCGCTTGCTCGGAGAATCGTCGACCAGAGCGGCGGGCGCCAATCGTCGAACCGGTACTTGCGGGTGGGCTCGACGATCCGCGATCTACAAGCCGTTCTGAGGGTCACAATGGCCACCAGCCCGCCCCTTACACGCGACCTGGCCGCCTATCCGCCTCGGCAGAGGACTGGCGGGTCGCGGCGGCCCGGCTTGCGTTCGCCCAAGAAGAATAGGCGAGCCGCTAGATCTGAGTCGCGCCCGCCTCCCGCGGAGAGGGATTGGTGGCGAGCTGACTCCCCATGTGTGCGAATAGCTTCTCAGAACAGCGGAGCCACACTGTTGGCAGGACAGGTTGGACTGCACATAGCTGTTCAGAACAGCGGAGTTTGGCTGTTGGCAGACCCGACCAAGGGATATTTGGTATTTTCAGGTCAGTTCTTTTGGTTATTGGCAGTTCAGATTCCAAAAACTATAAATAAGACCCAAGGGGTACCCCAGAAGGCATGCTTTCAGTGCCTCCCTGCTCTAGTTTTCAAGAGCTCTTTGAGGGTACCTTAGCTCGGCTTCTAGCTAAGGAGGGGAAGCGCTCTGTGATCTTCCGTGTTTGTGGTGGGACCTCCCTGTCGAGCCCTTGGGTCTGTTTCTCCTTGTCTTCTTTGTTGTTTTTCTTGCAGGAGTGAAATAGGCGCGAGACCACCCCTTCCCCAAGGGACGAACTCCACAGGAGACTGGATTCCGGTTTCAACATTTTGGTGCGGTGAGCGTGGAAAGTGGTCAGTGAAGAAAAGCTCCAGCGAGTTCAATGACTGGAGGACAGGGTTCAGACAGGCAAAACTCGCCCCCCGCCCCCCCCCCCCCCCCCCCCCCCCCCGCCTCTCGCAACGGTAGGGATGTTGGAAGACTTCAGGAATGAGGTGCTGGGCCTCGTTAAGTGCGCACTCGACACGCGGGCCGAGTGCTCGACTCCAGCAGGCCAGATCGCGACCGCCCCCTCTCTGGGCGAGGACGCTCCCGACAGACGAGCTAGGAAGGAGGTGGCCGAGGAAGGCCGGGGGTGCGAGCTACTCGGGCACGAGCTCTTCTCCGGCTCGGCAGGCCGAGGCCGGTTCGGCGAGCTGGGCTCGCGAGACTCGCCGGCTCGCCCGATAGAGGGAGGCAGTCCTTTTAGCGAACTGGTCTCCTCAGCCCCAGTCCCAGATGGGTTCAGGGAACCTGAGATGTCCTACTACACCGGGAAGGGAGACCCGGTCCAGCATGTCCAATGGTTCGAAGATTTGGTCTCCATCCGTCAGATGTCGGACGGATTCAAATGCCTACTCTTCGCCATCACCCTCCGGGAGAAGGCAAGGGAATGGTTCCACCAGCTACCGGCCAACTCCATCTACTGCTTTGAGGACCTGCGCCGAGGGTTCATGCTGAGGTTCACTACCTCGAAGAAGAGGAAGAAGGAGTCCGAGTCTTTGTTCCACATTAAGCAGGGGGTGAACGAGACATTGGGGAGCTATGTGGACCGATTTCAGGAGGAAGTTACTCAGGTCCAGGAGATGTCGGGCCATAGTCTGATGATGGCCTTTACCCTGGGCCTGCAGCAGGGTTTCTTCCTGAATGGAGCTGAAGAGAGTTCCACCCCTCTCCTACGAAGAGTTGATGGAGAGGGCGGCGAGAGAGGTCGACGGGGAGGCGTCGAACCCGGAGTTTGCAAGGAAGCTTGCCAGGTGGGCCACGGAGGAAGAGAAGGAGGTGAGAGGAGGAAGAGGACAGGAGGAGAGAAGAGGAGAGCCTCGACAGAGGGGAAAAGGCAGCTCCAGTGGTAGCAGCAGCCGAGGTGGGGGCATCAGGAGCCCGATCGTCGACTGGGCTGGAGACCTGAGTGGCAAGGGCAGGGGCCACATCGGGGATACTACGGAAGGGGTCACTACCAGGGGACGCAAGATCAGTTCCACCCTCCGGGCTGGAGGCAGGGCCAGAGGCCCTGGGTCCCCGATCAGGAGGAGGCCATGGCCATAGCCTTGGGAGCAAGGAGGGGGATTATGAGGAGGAGGAGAAGGGAGGTCAGGGTAGAGCTGCCCTATTGCGTCTTCCATCAGGAAGAGGGGCATGCCACAGCCACCTGCCTAGAGGTCCTCGAGATGAGAGGGAATCGGGAACAACAGCAACAGCAGCAGGGAGGTCGGCAAGAAGTGAGGATCGAGGAGGTCCTGCCTCGAGCGGAGGAGGATCGTTACGAAGACCGGGTGGATGTTGGGACCCGAGGGGGGATCAGAGTGATACACGGGGGAGTAGGGGTCGAGGCTTCCTGCAAGGCGAGCCTCCACACCATGTATCGGCGAAGCGTCACCTCCACATCCCAAACCCCACCCCCGGAGGAGAGGATCACTTTCTCCAGAAGCGATATGCCAGACCACGAGGACCCATTCTGCGATGCGCTGGTCATCAAGGCAGCAATCGAGAATTTCACTGTCTCTCGGATCCTCGTGGACAACGGGAGTTCCGTCAACATCGTCTTCAAAAAGGCGTTCGACGCGATGAAGGTGGAGGCAAAGAGGGTGATTGCCTCAGATGGGCCCTTGTTCGGGTTCTCAGTGGAAAGGAAGGAAGTGGAGGGAGGAGTAGGCCTCCATGTCACCTTGGGGGGGGGGGAGTTTAGGAACTGCAGGTTCGTCATTTTAGACGCCCCCAGGAGCTACAATGCCATCTTCGGGAGGCCCCTTATCAGCGCCTTCCGCTGCGTCCCCTCGTCTTTCCATCAGTGCTTAAATTTCAACACTGAGGGGATTCAGGTCAGGTTAAAGGGGACCCCAAGGTGGAGCGGGAGTGCTACGTCACTACGGTGAACACTATCTCTTGGATGGAGGGAGATGAAGAGATGGGGCGCAGGATGGAGGAGGCAGGGCAGGGAGCAGGAGAAGGGGAGCTGGAAATGAAGAACTCCGCAGAGGAGGAGGCGGCAGGAGGAGAACTGGAGAAGGTGGCCGAAGTGAGGGCCGTGGGAGAAGAGATGGAGGTAAAGGTCCCCGTTTCGGAGGAAAGGGATTCCGAAGGATGGGGGTAGCAGTCCAGGCTGGAGGATGAAGAAGAAGTATTAGAGCTGGAGGTGCTCACCCGGGAAGGCAGGATGGAGAAGATCCGCGTCAGCGGGGGGCTGACCCCAGAGGACCAAGGCAGGATGCTGGAGTGCATCCAGAAGAACGTGGACATCTTCGCCTGGAATGCCGCGGAGATGTCGGGGGTTGACACAGATGTGGCTTGCCGCAGCCTCAACCTGAACCCGGGAACACGCCCCGTTCAGCAGAAGAAGAGGTCCACTGCGGACAAGCTGGCGGAACCCATCAGGAAGGAGGTTGCAAAACTCCTTAAGGCCGGCTTCGTGTCTGCGATTCAGTACCCCGGCTGGGTCTCCAACGTGGTTATGGTTAAAAAAAGGAGACGGCCGATGGAGGATGTGTATCGATTTTTCCTTACTTAATAAAGCTTGTCTTAAGGACTGTTATCCTTTGCCTAGAATCGACGCGCTGGTTGACTCAGCCATCGGTTTTTCTGTAATGAGTCTTTAGATGCTTTTTCAGCTTATCATCAGATCAGGAAGCACCCCCCAGACATCAAGGATGTCTCGTTCATCACAGGGGATGGATGCTACTGCTACAGGATGATGCCCTTCGGGCTGAAGAATGCTGGGGCAACCTACCAGAAAATGATGGATAGGGTCTTTAAGGAGCAGAGGGGGAGGAACTTGGAGGTGTATGTAGACGACCTCATGATCAAAAGTCGGGATGTGGACTCCCACCTCCGGGACCTGGAGGAGACCTTTGCCACCCTGATCAAATACAAGATGCGATTGAATCCCTTAAAATGTGTCTTTGGGGCCAGCAGGGGAAAGTTCTTGGGGCACCTCCTCACCCCCGCGGGGGTCGAACCAAATCCAGATAAGGTCAGGGCTATCTTGGAACTGGTGTCACGGCGGAATGCTAAAGAGGTCCAACGGCTGACGGAGAAGCTAGCAGGGTTGAGTCGCTTCCTTTCTCGGGCAGGGGAGAAGTGCTCCCCTTCTTCAAAACGCTGAGGGGTGGTCAGAGGTTTGAATGGACCAAGGAGTGCGAGGAGGCGTTCCAGGCCCTCAAGGTGCAGTTGACACTGGCTCCGCTGCTCCAAGGGCCGAAGGAGGGGGAGGACCTGTTCTTATATCTCGGGGTCGGGGCGGAGGCCTTGAGCTCCGTCTTGGTTCGTGAAGAGGGAAGAGGCAGCTCCCTATTTATTACGTGAGCCGGGTCCTGAGGAAGGCTGAGATCGGGTATCCGATCTTGGAGAAACTAGCCTTCGCCCTGATCATCTCGGCCCGGAGGCTGCGACCTTACTTCCAGGTACACTCAATCCGGGTGGTGACCGACCATCCCCTCCGCAACATCTTCGAGGGGGTGGAGCATTCGGGAAGGCTGGCGAAGTGGTCAGTGGATCTCAGCGAGTTCGATGTCTCTTTCATTCCGCGGCTCTCGATCAAAGCTCAAGCGATGGCCGACTTCTTGGCCGACTACGTGGTTGAAGTAGCGGAGGAAGAACTCACCCGCCCGACTCCTTGGAGTGTGAGGGTGGATGGTGCCTCAGGGAGGCATTCCCTTGGAGTGGGGGTGATCCTGGAAAGCCCTAAGGGGACTCGAATTGAGCAGACGGTGGTGGTACACTTCCTCATTACAAACAACCAGGCCGAATACGAGGCTGTGATAGCAGGGCTACGCCTGGCCAGGGAGCTGGGGGTCTCGGACGTGGAGGTCCTTACTGACTCCATGGTGGTAGCTTCTTAGATCAACGGGAAGTTCGAGGCAAGGGAGCCCACCCTGCGATCGTACTTGGCCATAGTGAAGGGGGTCATAGGCACTTTTCAAACCTTCTCCATCCGACACGTGCCCAAGGAAGAGAATGAACAAGCCGATCAGCTAGCAAAGCATGGTCCCCAGGTCGGGGGTACCATCACCGACCTGTTCCACCACTCCATCGAGGAGGGAGAGCTCATGAAAATTGATCAACAAGCTTCGTGGATGGACCCAGTTGTGGCTTTCCTCTCCATAGGAGAGTATCCGGAGGGGGCAGATAAGAAGAAGCTAAGGCCCAAATCAGCATATTACCTCCTCCAGGACGGACAGCTATACATGAAGACCCTCTCAGTGATGCTGGCTCGCTGTGTGGCCGAGGGAGAAGTGCGAAGGATCTTGGAGGAAGTCCACTCCGGGGAATGTGGGAGTCACTCCGGGAGTCGGACCCTGGAAGGAAGAATAGTCAGGCAAGGGTATTTCTAGCCCACCCTGGGCCGAGACGCCGCGGAGTTCGCAAGAAGATGTCATAAGTGCCAGCTGTTTGCCCCCCTCCAGCTACAGCCGGCGCAGCAACTCAGAAGTATCACGGCCCCCTGGCCCTTCGCAATTTGGGGAATGGATTTGGTTGGGCCATTCCCCCAAGCTAGTGGTCAGAGAAGGTTCCTCCTAGTAATGATTGACTACTTCTCCAAGTGGATGGAGGTGAAGGCGCTGGCCAAGGTAACCTCCCAAGTAATCAGGAACTTTGTTTGGGGAGAAATCATCTGCCGCCACGGATTACCTCAGGCCATCGTCACGGACAACGGGCCCCAGTTCGCCAGCGCCGAATTCACCAACTTCTGCGGGCAGCTTGGAATTGACCTCAGGTTTGCCTCGGTCCATCACCCCAGGTGTTGGAACACCCTATTACTAATTTGGGTCAGGATCACTATGTCTCTAGGAATCTATGTTTTGACCTTCTGTATAGATTATAGGTCAATTAGTATTGAGTCTAAGGGTTAGAAGGCTAGGATTGGAAGCTGCCCTGAAGACCCAAGTTTTTCTGGAGACTACGTCCAAATCGTCGAGCTCAGCACGACGTTTCGTCGAACTCCGGTCGACGATCGTCTAGCTCAACTATTGACAGATCGTCGAGCTCCATTCGACGATCGCTGAGCTCAAACTTCTTAATATCGTCGAGCTCAGGTCGACGATTTTGACTCTGCACTGGATCCTTATCTCTGAGCTCAGTTCGACGATCTTTGAGCTCAGTTCGACGATCTTTGAGCTCAGATCGACGATTTCTTTGCAGCTTGCATTTTCCAATTCGCTGAGCTCAGCTCGACGATAGCAGAGCTCAGTTCGACGATTTCAGTTATCTTTCAGAATTCAAATTCAAATCAGATAGAAGTTATTCTGCATTTAATTCAGAAGATCTACCAGCCATTTTCATTTACATCTGGAGCAAGTTTCAAGGGATTTTTCAAGGAACAAATCAGTGGACTTTCCTTCAGAACATATTATGCAATTAAGGCTGTAATCAATGCAGACCAACGGCTATTTTTGACAGAGTAATATCCTATTCAGACACAGAGAATAAAAGAGAATGTTTTTGAATAAAGACAGAGAATAGACAAGAACAAAAAAGAGAAGATTGACAAGAAAGGGACACCTCTCAATATACAGAGACTCTGAAAAATATTCTGTCAACAAGAATTCAGAAGAACACTCATCAAGAGATCAAGCCTTCAAACATTCTTCAGATCTCTTCAGCTCTCAAGTGTTCAAGGCCAACATCATTCCAAGACTCCAGACACTCAACATTTCAGCTTGCTGAAATCATCTTCTGCTGGAGATCTATCTTTGAAGGCCTATCACCCTCAGCAAAGCTCACCTTCCTGAAGATCAAGGACTCAGGGGGAGCTTTGAAATCAATCCACTTAGTCTTCTCAGTTGATTGAGAAAGAGAAGACTGCCATAACTCTCTCAACCCCCTCTCTGTAAAGGGTTTTTCAAACTCCCTTCAAAAGTTTGAATCTGGTTTTTGAGCACCTTGTCAAAAGCTCATTGGTGGCAAGACACCTGATCAAAAAATCTGATTTGGTTTTTGAGCACCTTATCAAAAGCTCATTGGTGCTCAGGACACCTGATCAACTCATCCTGCAGTGGATTCCTACCTAGGGTGGTAGAAGAGTGGATGTACCCAAGTTGGGGAACCACTATATTTCCTTGTGTCATCTGGTTCTGCATGTTTTCTTTTTGTTTCTGGCCTAGATTTTCTTGTGCTTAATTTCTGCATAGCTTAGTTTTATTTCTGCTTCCCTGCTTACACTCATTACAACAATTGTTGTAAAGCTTTGCAAAAGTTTTTCTTTGTGTTTTAAAAAGCACCATATACTCTATTCACCCCCCTCTAGAGTATATCTGATCTAGTTTCCCCTTTCAATTGGTATCAGAGCTAGGTTGGTTAAACATACCATATCTGTTTGGTTGTACAGGCTAACACCTGAACCCCAAGATCCCATACTAGATCCTTCTTTTGTATTTTATTATTAGATTTAGCTTGCACAAATCATGGCCCAAAACAAAGATTATGCTAGCACCAGACCTCCAGTGTGCAATCTATCAAAGTTTGCACTTTGGAAAGCAAGGATTAGACTCTACATGAATTCTATTGACGAAGATATTTTTAATTCTGTGTTGACAGTGTGTCCAAACCTCCAGAGAGCACAAGCACAAATGCTGTTCCACCTCCATCAGGAACAGATACTGACATCAAAAAGTGGAAAGTAGCTGATGCCAAGGCAATGAACATTCTAGCTCAGACAATGTCAGATGACATTTTTCAGAAGGTAGCTGAATGTAACTCAGCCAAGGAGATCTGGGACAAGCTCTCAGAAATAGGGTCAGGATCAGCTGATGAGAGAAAGGACAGAAGATCCCATCTCATCTCCCAATATGAGAACTTCAAGAAGGGAGAAACTGAGACAGTGGGAGACATGTACAACAGACTGAGTCTAATTGTCAATGAACTGAGGACATTAGACAAAGAGATCTCACTAACAGAACTTAATGACAAGATCCTAATGTGCTTCCCCAGCACTTGGGATTCAAGAATCTGGCCAATTAAAGATGTCAGAAGCCTGAATGAGATCACCACTGAAGCCTTGTTGGGTAAGCTCAAATCTTATGAGCTACTCATCAAGAACAGAGAAGAAGAACAGAAGGCTGCTTCACCAGCCACAAGAAAGGAGAAGACTATAGCATTCAAGGCAACTGAGGATCTGCCTGAAGAAAAAGGAGCAGCCAATGATGAACTTCTCAGCTTGTTGGCCAAAAGATTCTATAAGATGGCCAGAAAGGACTTCAGAAGAAGATCATACAAGGAGCAGGATAAGCCAAGGTATGACAAGTCCATTGGCAATAGCAAAGACATTATTTGCTTTGGTTGCAGGAAACCAGGGCATATGGTTCCTGACTGTCCAGAAAACAAGAACAAGGACAGAAGGGACAGAAAAGAAAGAAGAAAGGAGAAGGACTCCAAAAGGAATGGAAATAGCAAACCTTCCTCCAGCAGAAATAAGCACACAAGGAAAGGATTTGTTGCTGAATCCTGGAGTGAGACTGAAGAGGAGTCAGAGGCCTCTTCCAGCTCAAGTGATGATGAGGATGATGCAGAGGAAAAGGAGTTCTGCATGATGGCAATCAATGCCTCACAACACAACTCAGAGGAAGAGGAGTCAGAGTTAGACTCAGAGACACAACCTGAAGAAGATCAGGTAATCAGCTCTTTTGATTTCACTTCAGAAGATTTCAAACTTGAATTTAAAGCACAATGTTTAGACCTCCTAAAGTCTGAGAAAGAGATCATCTCTCTCAAAAATCAATTATCTGAACAAAATGCTTTAAAATCAGAAAACCTCAAACTCTCTCAGGAGTTGGAGAACTATAGGGAACAGATAGCTTCACTGAAGAGTGAGCTCTCTGAGGCCAAGAAGCTTGAAGAATCTCTCAATGGGAGAAGCATCAAGCTGATGGACATCACAAGCACAGTGAACTCAAGATTCAACAGTACACTGGGCTTGGGTGCCTCATCCAGCCAACCTATTGTTCTAACAACCCCTATCAAGTTCATTTCTGACAAGGGAAAGGGAGTTGTAGAGGTTGCCAGGAAAAATTCTGATCTGCCTCAGAAAACTAAAGTCCAGTACAAATCGTCGAACGGAGATCGACGATCGCCGAATGAAGATCGACGATCGCCGAACGCAGCTCGACGATCTCAGGACAGATCGTCGAACGCTGCTCGACGATCCCATATACCTGACCTCAGCGGTAGTCGACCGTCGAATGGAGCTCGACGATCGGACCCACGATCGTCGAACGCAGCTCCAAGATCGTCGAACAGAGGTCAGAGCTCTGGAAATTTTTTCAAAGGCAAGTCAAAATTGAATCCTAAGGGTTCTTCATCCCAAACCTTTAACCCTTATACTGAATGGATTATACCTCCAAGGAGATATCATCCTGAAGGATATAAGAGTCAGCCAGGGATATCTTTCATTTCTGAATTTAAAGGTTATCAACCTAGGCCCAAGGTAAACTGGGTCAAAAACAAGTGAATTGCTTTATGTGCAGGTGAAGACCTATCCAACATCTAACCAGCAATGGTATTTGGATAGTGGGTGCTCCAAGCACATGACAGGGAACAAGGACAACCTAAATTCCTTTAGAGCCAAGCTTGGACCCAAAGTTATCTTTGGTGATTCCAACTTTTGACAAACTAAAGGATATGGAGCAGTCCAGATTGGTTCTGTAACCTTCAAGAAGGTAGCATATGTGGAAGGACTGAAGCACAATCTAATCAGCATCAGTCAGCTATGTGATGAAGGCTACCAGGTGACCTTCAGCAAAACCCTATGCAAAATCAAGTCAGAAGACAACACAACTGTGTTGACAGGTAAAAGGAAAGATTTCTTCTACCATAGAACCTTTGCAGGAACACTCTCTAGTTGAAGATATGAACAAGCTACAGGTTGCTCAAGAGGATGAAAGTAGTGAAGATGAAAGCAATGCTCAACATATTGAAGCACAACCTGAAGAACCAGTTGTTGTACCACAAGAAGAAACAACAACACAGGTTGGTGAACAATCAACACCCCCGGTTGATTTAGTAACATCAAGAGACCATCCAATTTCCCAGATAATTGGAGAAATCTCAGCTGGTGTGCAAACCAGAAATCAGGTCAACCAAAATCTGTTGCACACCTGCTTTCTTTCTCAAATTGAACCTCAGTCCATTCAAGATGCAGAGCAAGATCCACACTGGATCATTGCCATGCAAGAGGAGTTGCATCAATTTGAGAGGAACAAAGTATGGGAACTAGTGCCCAAGCCTAAGGACCATTCCATTGTTGGAACAAAATGGGTATTCAGAAACAAACTGGATGATCAAGGAGTGATAATAAGGAACAAGGCAAGGCTAGTTGCCCAAGGATATTCTCAAGAAGAAGGAATTGACTACGACCAGACCTTTGCACCTGTTGCAAGATTAGAAGCCATCAGGATATTTTTAGCCTATGCAGCTCACAAAGGCTTCAAGGTTTATCAGATGGATGTCAAGAGTGCCTTTTTAAATGGAGACATCAAAGAGGAAGTCTATGTCAGACAACCTCCAGGTTTTATCTCTGCAACTCATCCTGATTTTGTTTTTAGATTAAATAAAGCATTATATGGTCTCAAGCAAGCTCCTAGAGCATGGTATGAGACCCTAGCATGCTTTCTTTTGGAAAATGGTTTTATAAGGGGTAGAGTAGACCAAACTCTTTTCATTAGAACCCATAAGTCCCATACCCTACTAGTACAAATCTATGTAGACGACATCATTTTTGGTTCTACTGACTCAAAACTATGCAGAAGGTTTTCTAACCTAATGCATTCTAAATTTGAGATGAGTAGCATGGGTGAGCTATCCTTCTTCCTAGGATTGCAAGTCAAACAACATGCTGAGGGCATCTTTATTTCTCAAACCAAATATGCTAATGAGCTGGTTAAGAAATTTGGGATGTCTGAGGCATCTTGTATGAAAACACCCATGCCTACCAATGCTGTATTGGATGCTGATGAACATGGGAAACCTGTTGATCAGACAACATATAGAGCAATGATTGGCTCTTTACTGTATCTTACAGCTAGTAGACCAGATATAATGTTTGCTACATGTATATGTGCTAGATTCCAAGTTAGCCCTAGAGAGTCACACCTCACATTAGTAAAGAGGATTCTTAGGTATGTTAAAAGTTGTCCAAATCTAGGTCTCTGGTATCCAAAAGATTCAGCATTTGAGTTAACTGGATTCTCTGATGCTGATTATGCTGGATGCAGAATTGACAGGAAAAGCACCAGTGGAACTTGTCAGTTCCTTGGTGATAGACTTGTCTCTTGTTTTGCAAGAAACAAACATCTGTGTCAACTTCAACTGCTGAAGCTGAATATATGGCTGCAGGCAGTTGTTGTTCACAAATATTGTGGATTCAAAATCAACTCCTAGACTATGGTTACAACTTAGAAAAGTCAAAAATCTTTTGTGACAATACAAGTGCTATCTCCATAGCTCAAAATCCAGTCCTCCTTAGTAGGACAAAACATATAGAGATTAGGCATCATTTCTTAAGGGATAATGTTGAAAAGAACAAAATTGAATTGCAGTATATCCCAACTGATTTACAAAGGGGAGATATTTTCACCAAGCCTTTGGATGAAAAGAAACATACTTTCTTCCTAAATCAGTTAGGAATGTTAGATGGAGGAAGTCTTAAATAATATCCAAGATTTTGAAAGCTAAAAATTGACCAAGACTAGGCAAAATTTCTGATTTTCCTTAGTGACTAAATTTCTCTGATCTCTGAACTGCGCTCGACGATTTTCCCAAAGATCGTCGAACGGAGTTCGACGATTTCCTGAATCGTCGAACTGAGTTCAGCGTTCTTTTGATAGTACGGACTATCTCTTCTGGTCAACGATCGTCGAACGGCGCTCGACGATTCTGTTCACTGAACGATCGTCGAACGGAGCTCGACGCCTTTCCAGATCGTCGAACGGAGATCGACGATTTTGGAGTCTCTTTAGATTCCTTTAGAAGCCTCGATCGTCGAACTGAGTTCAACGATCTTTCCATTTCTGCGTCGAACCCTAATATAAAACTCATTTTTCGCCGTCGTTCTCTCTTGCGCTTTCAATTTCTCTGCAAGCTCTTTCTTCCCTCCAAACAGTTCTACCTTGGTCGTTTTGTTTGTTAAGTTTTTGCAGGTACCATGGCCGTCTCAGTCGTTGTACTCGCCGCCATGAAATTTGATGCAGGTTTTGATATTGATCTAGACTGCTTCAACACCACCGATCAAGTCTTCCAGGACATCCTCAATTTATTCAAAGATCAGCAACTTTCTGCCCTCATGACAACCAGAAACAAACTTGCCTCTGATGAAATCAAAGAATGGGTATATACTGCACACAACCTTGACAACAACACCATTGTTGGCTCTATTGGTGGCACCCAGGTACCTCTGACCCCAACAGTCCTCACAGAGGTTTTTGGATTAAGAAATGGTGAAGACTCTGCTGAACTCTCTGGAGAAGAATTCTCTGATATTCTTGCCAGGATGGGCCATCCTGAGGGGAACCCTAGCAAGCTGTTTAAGAGGAACCTGTCAGTGGAATACAGGTTTCTGGTAGATGTTGTAGGCAAGGTTCTGTTGGCCAAACATTCTGCCCATGACACCATCTCCAGATATCAGCTCTGCCTCATGGGAGCTCTGGTGGATAGGAAAAGCCTGAACTGGGGAGAAGTCTTTTTTGATCTGCTGAAGAAAAAGATAAACAAAACATTTGTGAATTTTGGAAGAATTTTGGGAGTCTTCCTCCAGGCTAAGTGCCCTGCTCTGCTAGTCTCCTCTGGAGTGCACATCAATGCCTCCAAGAGACTCACCTGTGCCCTATTTGGGAAATGGGACAGGCAAATCATCAAGCCCAGCAGGCCCTCTTCATCAGCATCTGCCCCTTCAGGCACCAGGACTCTAAGAGTCACTCCACCCCAGGTCTCTGCCCCTGCAGAGGACCTGCCTGCTGCTAGTGCTGCTTCTCCTCCTCCTCCTCCAAGCCCAACCCTGCCCATTCCATCCACCACTCCAGCTACCTCCACCATTACAATTTCCAGCCCATCTCCAACATCAATACCATCTCCAGCAACCATCTCATCTCCACCAGCAGACCACTTCCATCCCCTATTCTCTTATCCCCCACCAGATGTCACCTCTTCCCCATCCCTTCCATCCTTCACACTTCTGGATGAATCCTACATGGATGATTCCCCCTCCTCTCCTCCAGACTTACCATCCTCTTCCACCTCTTTCCAAGACCTTCTCCACCACATTATTGCCCAACCCACATTCACTCCATCCATATCCATCCCATTATCCTCCGTCTCCACCATCCCCTCTCCTGAGCCATTCATTCCACCCTTCAGCCCTCCTCCTCCAGCATCCTTAGCCATCCCAATTCCCTCTACCTCTGCTCCTGCCCTTGAGCATGTAGATCTGCCAGCCTTGGCTGACCAGTTGTATGAGCTCCTTGCACCCAGGCTCTCTCTTCTCATGGAGGCCTCTTTAGCTCCTCTACAACAGTCAGTGGCAGCTCTCTCTGCCAGGCTTTCCTCCTTCCTTACTCCTCAAGCAGCACCCCCAGCAGGTTGCCTTGATCCAGAGGTATCTGCATCCAGGCAGGGGGAGATGCCCTATGAAGCCAGCCTTCATGCTGCTGTTGCTGCTGCTTCTGCTGCTACTGATGCTGTTTCTGTGTCTGCTTCTGCTACTGCTGCTGCTCCTGCAACTGTTGCCTCTGCTACTCCAGTCCTAGCAATAGACCTAAGGTCTTTGCTATCTACATTTGATACTACATACCACTGCTGCCTCCCAGAGCCCAATGCTGTCCAGCCCTCTGAAGATCTGTCTAGGGCTCTGGTGCCCTTCTCATGCTGTGACCCCAGTATAATTTCTGCTTTTATTCATTCAGTAACTGCTGCTTCTGATGATGTTACTGCTGCTGCTGCTGCTGAAGACAAGGCTGTATCTGCCTCTGAAATTATTCTTGCTGCTGAAGAAGACACTGTTCCAACTGCTGCTGATGAGCCCATTCCCCAGGATTTTCTGATGACAGAGGTTGTTGACTTTGAGCCTGCTGAAGTTGTTGTTTTTGAAGCTCCTGCTGCCCTCATTCCTGAAGTAATCACTGTTTCTACTAGTGCTCCTGTACCTGTTGTTTTATCTGCTGCTGCTATCTCTCCTGAAGTTACTAGTGCTGTTTCTGAAGTTGTTTCTGTTGCTCCATATGCTGTTGCACCTATTGTTATATCTGCTGCCCCTTCTGCTTCTGCTTCTGCCCCATCAGCTGCTGTTCAGCTAAAAGAAGATCTGATGAAAAAGATTGATGCTTTATATGATGCACAGAGTTCTGAATTGAGGATTATAACACTGCTTCTGATGATTCATCTGCCACCATTGCTAAGAAAAGGAAAGCAAGAAGTAAGGCTTTGAAGAGAGTTCCTCCTGCCAAAGTTAGAGATGACAATGATGTTCCCTACTATATTCTGCACAATTGCCCAATCTCTGAACATTGGATGCAATTCTCTAAGAACCAGTTAAAGGCTATGAAAAAGAAGAGGAAGTATGAAAAAGGTTCCACTCAGTTCAAGCACCCTCATCCTCCTCCACCACCTCCACCTGATGCAGGTGCAGGTGGCAGCTCTGCAAGTTCAGGCCCTGCTAGAAGCCAGGCTCCCTACCAACCTCATGCTAGAACTTATCAAAGGGAAAGCCAGTCTAGGGGCTCTTACTCTAGAAGGGGAGGATATAGGGGAAACCAAAGAGAGACTCAGGTTTACTCCAAAGGGCATTCCAGGCAGCATCCTTACTCTAGGGGAGGACATGTTCCTTCTGACACATCTTCTGGTCCTTTCCCCTATAAGCTCAAAGATACTGTGACTGCCAGGACTCCTCAAGATACTTCTTCCAACAGGTATGAGCCACCTGTTCCATTTGAGGACCCTGAGAAGAATCCTATGACTTGGACTGCTAGAATGAAAGAGCTGGCTGCTTTAGATCAAATCAAGAAAGCCAAAGAAAAAGGCCTAGACACTTCCAACATCTCCACAATGTCAGAACAAAGACAGAAGGAATTAGAGAGATATGCCTCCAGCAAATTTTTTGATGCAGACAGGTACATGGAATTGCATCCAGCTGCAGTGGTTCCCAGGACATCAAAGCAAATTTATTTGGGAGCAGCTGATGATACAAGATCCAACAGAGAAGCATTAAATCCTAACAGGGAAATTAAAATGGTAAAAGGCAAAGAAAAGGAATAACTCTGTAAGGTGATAACTCTTGGTTTTTCTGACTGCCTTCTGGATATCATGTTTATATATATCTCTGTGATGGTTCTGTGATGTCTAGCTACTGCTGTCTCTATGTTTTTGTGACTGAATGATGTTGTTTGTTTTTCCTATGTCTGTAAATAGTTTTCCTAACCCAAATAGGGGGAGATTGTTGGAACACCCTATTACTAATTTGGGTCAGGATCACTATGTCTCTAGGAATCTATGTTTTGACCTTCTGTATAGATTATAGGTCAATTAGTATTGAGTCTAAGGGTTAGAAGGCTAGGATTGGAAGCTGCCCTGAAGACCCAAGTTTTTCTGGAGACTACGTCCAAATCGTCGAGCTCAGCACGACGTTTCGTCGAACTCCGGTCGACGATCGTCTAGCTCAACTATTGACAGATCGTCGAGCTCCATTCGACGATCGCTGAGCTCAAACTTCTTAATATCGTCGAGCTCAGGTCGACGATTTTGACTCTGCACTGGATCCTTATCTCTGAGCTCAGTTCGACGATCTTTGAGCTCAGATCGACGATTTCTTTGCTGCTTGCATTTTCCAATTCGCTGAGCTCAGCTCGACGATAGCAGAGCTCAGTTCGACGATTTCAGTTATCTTTCAGAATTCAAATTCAAATCAGATAGAAGTTATTCTGCATTTAATTCAGAAGATCTGCCAGCCATTTTCATTTACTTCTGGAGCAAGTTTCAAGGGATTTTTCAAGGAACAAATCAGTGGACTTTCCTTCAGAACATATTATGCAATTAAGGCTGTAATCAATGCAGACCAACGACTATTTTTGACAGAGTAATATCCTATTCAGACACAGAGAATAAAAGAGAATGTTTTTGAATAAAGACAGAGAATAGACAAGAACAAAAAAGAGAAGATTGACAAGAAAGGGACACCTCTCAATATACAGAGACTCTGAAAAATATTCTGTCAACAAGAATTCAGAAGAACACTCATCAAGAGATCAAGCTTTCAAACATTCTTCAGATCTCTTCAGCTCTCAAGTGTTCAAGGCCAACATCATTCCAAGACTCCAGACACTCAACATTTGAGCTTGCTGAAATCATCTTCTGCTGGAGATCTATCTTTGAAGGCCTATCACACTCAGCAAAGCTCACCTTCCTGAAGATCAAGGACTCAGGGGGAGCTTTGAAATCAATCCACTTAGTCTTCTCAGTTGATTGAGAAAGAGAAGACTGCCATAACTCTCTCAACCCCCTCTCTGTAAAGGGTTTTTCAAACTCCCTTCAAAAGTTTGAATCTGGTTTTTGAGCACCTTGTCAAAAGCTCATTGGTGGCAAGACACCTGATCAAAAAATCTGATTTGGTTTTTGAGCACCTTATCAAAAGCTCATTGGTGCCCAGGACACCTGATCAACTCATCCTGCAGTGGATTCCTACCTAGGGTGGTAGAAGAGTGGATGTACCCAAGTTGGGGAACCACTATATTTCCTTGTGTCATCTGGTTCTGCATGTTTTCTTTTTGTTTCTGGCCTAGATTTTCTTGTGCTTAATTTCTGCATAGCTTAGCTTTATTTCTGCTTCCCTGCTTACACTCATTACAACAATTATTGTAAAGCTTTGCAAAAGTTTTTCTTTGTGTTTTAAAAAGCACCATATACTCTATTCACCCCCCCCTCTAGAGTATATCTGATCTAGTTTCCCCTTTCACCAGGAGCAACGGGCAGGTGGAGGCCGCAAATAAGATCATCGTCAACCTCCTTAAGAAGAAGGTGGAGAATTTGAAGGGGAGCTGGGTGGAGCAGCTTCCTGCGATTCTTTGGGCCCTAAGAACCACCCCCAACACGGCTACTGGAGGGACCCCTTTCAAGCTCTCCCATGGGTGCGAGGCAGTACTCCCCATGGAATTTGAAGTCCAAACACCGCGAGTCGTTGCGGCCAAAGAGGGACGAGAGGAATGGCAGGCTGAGAATGAGGAGGAGCTGAGACTCTCCCTCGATATGGTGGAAGAGCTGAGGGACCTTTCCGCTGTCCGGCAGGAGGAGGTGAAAAGAAGAATGGCCAAGTACTTTGACAAGCATGTCAGGGTAAAACAGTTCGTGGAAGGGGATTTGGTGCAAAAGAAGGTGTATGCGGCAGGGAGGTCAGCATCCGTAGGAAAGCTCAACCCCAGCTGGGAGGGACCATTCATTATAAAGGAAGCTTTGAAGTCAGGAGGCTATCGACTCCAAAATGTAGAGGGCGAGACCCTGAGTCTCATCTGCAGTGGTGATGACTTAAAACGTTTCTTCCCCTGAAGCACGTAAGCGATACTTTTATTATAATAATAAATTTCTTCAACGCTCTAGTACTGTCATAGCTAGCCTGCATAGAGAAATGAAATATGTTGGGACCCTGAGAAGATCCCACTATCAGGCTCTCACCTAGCTGGCATGGTCGGAAGTCACTCGATGGAATGTGTTTGGACCCCGAGAAGATCCCGCTGCCAGGCTCTCACCTAGCTGGCAGGGCCGGAAGTCACTCAGTGTCATCCTTGGCCTCGAGAAGATCCCGCTGTCAGGCTCTCACCTAGCTGGCAAGGCTAGAAGTCACTTGATGGAATGTGTTCGGACCCCGAGAAGATCCCGCTGCCAGGCTCTCACCTAGATGGTAGGGCCGGAAGTCACTCGATGTCATCCTTGGCCTCGAGAAGATCTCGCTGTCATGCTCTCACCTAGCTGGCAGGGCCGGAAGTCACTCGATGGAATGGGTTTAGACCCCGAGAAGAGACCGCTGCCAGACTCTCACCTAGCTGGCAGGGCCGGAAGTCACTCGGTGTCATCCTTGGCCTCGAGAAGATCCCGCTGTCAGGCTCTCACCTAACTGGCAGGGCCGGAAGTCACTCGATGGAATGTGTTTGGACCCCGAGAAGATCACGCTGCCAGGCTCTCACATAGCAGGCAGGGCCGGAAGTCACTCGGTGTCATCCTTGGCCTCGAGAAGATCCCGCTGTCAGGCTCTCACCTAGCTGGCAGGGCCGGAAGTCACTCGATGGAATGTGTTTGGACCCTGAGAAGATCCCGCTGCCAGGCTCTCACCTAGCTGGCAGGGCCGAAAGTCACTCGGTGTCATCCTTGGCCTCGAGAATATCCCGCTGTCAGGCTCTCACCTAGCTGGCAGGGCCAGAAGTCACTCGATGTAATGTGTTTGGACCCCGAGAAGATCCCGATGTCAGGCTCTCACCTAGCTGGCAGGGCCGGAAGTCACTCGGTGTCATCCTTGGCCTCGAGAAGATCCCGCTATCAGGCTCTCACCTAGCTGGCAGGGCCGAAAGTCAGTCGATGGAATGTGTTTGTACCCCGAGAAGATCCCGCTGTCAGCCTCACACCTAGCTGGCTGGGCCGGAAGTCACTCGGTATCATCCTTGGCCTTGAGAAGATCCCGCTGTCAGGCTCTCACCTAGCTGGCAGGGTCGGAAGTCACTCGATGGCAGTAGTTTTGGACCCCGGGCAGATCCCGCTACCAGGCTCTCGCCGAGCTGGCAGGGCCGGAAGCTACTCGAACGGTATTGATAATGGGTTAGAGTCGCGAAGATTAACCGAAAAGGGGGTCTAACGTAACCACCCAGCCCCCAGATTGGCGACCGAAAGGAGGCGAGAACCCAGGCCGCATTACAAATAGGGACAACCCGCAAGAAATCTGATGTCTTGGGAGAGTGACGAGCCACCTCGCCTCGCCTGGTGAGCGAGTAGCCACCACAGCAGAAGCCGGACCGCAGATGCAGGTCGCCTCTAGCGAGACGACCTATCGGAACCCCTATGACCTAAGCCAAATCCGTAGTCATGCGACCTCGTTGACGCAACGCGGGATGAACGACCGCGAGCGCGAAAAGGGAGAATTACATCGCGCAATAATAGCAAATACGCGTAAGTTGCGGGTGCGGAAGCACTTATAAGAGCACTAATAGGTGAAAATCGCAAAGTCAAGGCGCGGCTCGCGCTTACATCTCAAACAACTAAAAATACATGGTGTATACATCTAACAAGCAAATGCCAAAGAAGCGAGGGCGATGCGAGATCCTGGGCTGGAAGGACTTGTCCTCAGGGTCCGGCATGGGAAGAAACAGCGCCGGCACCACGTCGCCCGCCGAGAGTTCCGCGGCCTCGCTCTTGAGGAGATCCGCACGTCGCAGCATCTGCATCGTGTACTTCGCGGTGCTGGCAGCGTTCTTCTGCATCAGCACCTCCAACTCGTAGTCAGAATGGTGTTCGAGCGGGCAGCCCCTGTTATCTGGCGGAGGGACAGCGGCGGCAGCCTCCAACTCGCGCACCCGCGCCTCCAGCGCCGACTTGTCCTGACCAAGGGCGACGATCTTAGCACCCATCCGACTGGCCGTCGTCGCATCCTGAGGAAGGAAAGAAAATCGTGAGGAGGATTCGCGATAAGGAGCGGTGATTGGGAGTAAGCTCGTACCACCCCTCCCAAGTATTGCGCGAGGGTCTCCTCGGCCGCGTCGGCCCGCTTCCTCTAGAGATCCGCGTCCTCCTGAGCAAGTTTTCGGGCCTCCTCCTTCTCGTACGCCAACTTCTGGAGAGAGGCGGCGTTCTGCTCCAGCTGGGTGCAGCGCCTCCCAACCATGTGGGCCAACTCCAAGCCGCGCAGTTGATCCCGCGCGCTCTCATGCACCAGTGCTCTCGTCGCCTCCTTGTCGTAGATAACAGCGTCTTCTCGCGAGTAGAGGCCGAACGAGAAGTTATAGGCCTCCCCGCCGATGGTGTCCTGCTCCAGCTAACTCGGCAATAGGGTCGAGACCACCACGCGATTCAAGTCCTTGTCCCATGACAGAAGCAGAACGCCGAGCTCGTCCAGGTATTTCTCGCCGTAGCCAAAGTTGCGGTGCCCTCTCGGCACCGGCTTCGCAGCATTTTGCGACCCGTCCGGCGGCGCAGGAGTGCCCGCCGGCCCGCCAGGGGTGTCGCTGGTCGAAGCAACCGAAGTGGGAAGACCCTCGGCAGGCTGATCCGCCGGGGCCTTACCTTTTCTTAGGCCCCCGGCGGGTTGCTGCCCCGTAGTCTTCGCCATCTTGGGCGGGGGAGCGGGTTGTACGCCGCCCGACCACTTTTTAGCAGGGACCGACAGGGCATCGCGGTGAGCGGCGTCTACGGCCTGGGCACGGGCGAGGACCCTGGGGGCGATCCGAGCACTCTCGTAGGGGGGATGAACGGGAACGTCTCGCTCGCATTCCAAGAAGAGAGGGTAAAAACCAAAGAAGGAAAAAGTGAAACAGAGTAGTGGCGAGTGATGAACCTCCCCTAAGCGGGACAACAGCAAGGTCATCGAGGTTGCAGCCCAAGTAAGCGACCTCGAAGTTCTTCCAGGCGAAGAACCCGCACAGGTCGGCCTCGTGGCCCCCTAGGCTGGGCGGGCGGTAAATCGCCTCGCTAAGCTGCACCGGCGAGAAAGGAATGTTGCCGAAATTCCCCTTGACGAACAAGAACTTCTTGAGCCAGTTGTGACTCTTATTAACGGTCTCCCGCACCTTGAGGTGGGCACTGGAGAAATAGGCGGTCTCGTCCCGGTTCGCGCGGAAGGAGAATAGTTTGCGGAAAACCGCGAGACTGAACTCGAATCGCTCCTCCCACAGAAAGTAGGCGAACCCTACCATAACGGCTACGGAGTTCGGGGTCATCTGGCCAAGGACGACCCTGAAGTACTTCAGCACCTGGCGCACCTCTGGCCACAGGGGAAGCCGGAGACCCACCCTGAAATGAGCCAAGGGTATGGCGAGCTCGTCCCTGGACAAATCATTGATCTTCTCCCCTTCCCTGGGCCGTGTCGCCGAAAATCCCGGCGGGACGTGGTCGCCGAGGGCATCTAGGTACTCACGCTCCGAGATGACTGCGTGGGGAATGTCATGATTTGAGAAGGTCCAGGCGCATTTGCTTCGCCCGTCCGCATCGCCGCCGCCACCGCCCATTCCGCCGAACTGCCGCCGGTCAGGCGAATAAGATACAGAGGTCGAACGCGAGCCGGCCTCGCAGATAGCGGAAAGGGGGAGAGCGCTTTGAAGTAGTGGGAGGATAAGAACTGGCAAGGCCTATTTATAGGGAAAAATAAAGGGAGGGAAATTTCCCGCCAACAGGAAAGGTGCGTGTAGCAAAAATCAGGCCTGACGGTTCGACTTCCCGACTTGCGACCGCACCGCCAAGACCGTTCAGGCGCGGGTCTCGCCCGATCGCATCCGCGCAAGAAATGAGCGGGTGAGTCTCGGCCCGCACCCGCCTAGAATTCTGAGCGAGTCGGGGAGACTCCTATTTGGCGAGTCCCTCGGCCCGCTCCTGCCACAATCGGGATGGCGGATTGAGCGAGTCCATCCCATGACCTGCTCTCGCACCAGGGGGGGGGGCGAGTGGGGGACGCGGGTGCACTCGAGCCCACCTCCCATGACCTGCTCTCAGCACAGTACTCGTCGAACACGCGGGTTGGATGGTTCTTTCCAAGCTTTATCAAGCTCGAAAAGAGCGGGGATTGTGTACAAACCCGTGTTCGTCGAGCAGGCCCCACCAGGAAGATAGGGTAGAGCCAGTCCCGCGACCCGCACCCAAACAACAGGCAGAGATGCGCCAAGAGGCTGGTCTGCTCCCACTCAGCTCAAGCGAGCAAGCCAGGTGTTGGGTATTTCATCCACATGAACCCAGATTTGATGAAGTCACCCTGGAACTAAGATGAATTAAGTTGTATTTGATGCTTGGTTTGAGCTATATGTTTGCAGGAGTTTCACTGGGAAGTGTAGGCCAATGTCAGCCCACAGTGGGTCACCAAACACAGGAACTGTGCAATGTAATCCCTCATTGCATATTCCAAGGTGTTGACTCATGTGTGGTCTCTCTATTGGGATACACTTCATATTCAAGCTATTGGACTATGGGAAAGGCATTAGAAGTTGGCTACTCTAGAAGAATCAGTTTTTCCAACATCAGAAAATTTCTAAGTGTTTTACTCGATTAGAGCTTTCACCTACTCGAGTAGTCTGGGTATATGTTACTCGAGTAAAGGAATCTTGTACTCGAGTAGACATAGTCATATACTCGAGTAGCTAAGTCACCTACTCGAGTAGACCAAGTCATATACTCGAGTAGCATGCTTATATACTCGAGTAGATCACTCATTATACCCGAGTGCCATAAGGTTTTTCTCATCTAAATTTCTCTAAGTCATATACTTGAGTAAGTATACTCATATACTCGAGTAGATAGGTACATACTCAAGTAGTTCATTTTACCTACTCGAGTAGTTCATATGTCACCCGTGTACCTTGCTATTCCCCTACTCCAGAATTTTTTTTTCTAAGTCTTTTACTCGAGTAGAACCTTCACCTACTCGAGTAGATTACTTCCTCTCGAGTAGTTTAGTTCAAACACTCGAGTAGTTGCCAACAGATCTCTTCAGAATTTTTCTAAGTATTCCACTCGAGTAGTACTTCATGTACTCGAGTAGTTCATGTACTATACTCGAGTAGCTCTTCCAAGTACTCTAGTAGATCCTCTATATACTCGAGTAGGTCTCTTCACATACTCGAGTAGTTCTGTCGGCCTACTCGAGTAGTTGATCTCTATATACTCGAGTAGTCTTTTTATATATACCCGAGTATGTTTCCCATCATATACTCGAGTAGTTATTCAACTACTCGAGTAGTTATTGACTTACTCGTGTAGTTGGCTGAGTTTTTCCGAAATTTTGCTAAGTCATTTTTCTGACGGGATTTTTCAAATCACGCGACATGATTGGTCCACGTGTACATCATTTTGACCGAGTATGACCGTTAGTCTCTCCTATATAAGGTCTTATCATAAAATGACAAACCCTAAGTATTCTCAAAGCTTTCTTGTAATTTCTTTTTCGAGAAATATTCTTCAGCCGCCTCCTCTCTGACTTTCGCGAAACGAAAGTCGCCGCCGCCGCCTTCTTCTCTGGCCAAAGCTTCTACTTTCAGAGGATTATTCTGAAGAAAAGTTACAGATCGAGATCGACTTCACTGATCATATTTTCTCTCGATTTCTGTAAAAGGAAGTAGATCCAGATCGAGGCCGAGACCTTCTTCGCTGATTTCTGAAAAAGCTACAAAGTTGAAAAGAAGAAGATCCTGGCCATTTCCTTCAGATCTGAGTGATTTACTGTTTGTATTCTTGTAAACTCTTTATTAATCTTGTAGGAGAAATCTTCTCCGAGTGTAGGAGTTTTTCACTCCGAGTTTGTAGGAAGTGCTATCTTCCGAGGTGTAGATCCGTTTTGTTTGGATCGAGTTTGTAGGAACTTTGTTCCGAGGGTAGGATCGGTTTTTGATCCGCGATAGTGGAGTAGCCGAGTCTAGTTGATTGCTAGATCGGTGAGGGAAAGTGGATGTACCCAAGGTTGGGGAACCACTATACATCTTGTGTCGTATGTGATATTGGTAGATATTTCTGTGTTGCGCTCTAATAAATTTTATTCCGCAAAAGACGCACAAACCACCTATTCACCCCCCTCTAGGTCATTTAGGTCGACAACAGTTTTCTTTCAATTGGTATCAAAGCGAGGTTAATCGTTAAAAGGTTAACACCTTGATCAGATCCAGATCTGTTGTCTGAAAAACTCTACCATAAAATGGACAAGGGCAAAGATTTCGCCAAGCTTCCTTTGTGCAACAAAAACAACTTTCCCATGTGGAAAGAAAGGATAAAAGTTTTCATGGAAGCTGTGGATCCAAGGATCTTTATGATCGTTGAAGAAGGTCCTTACGTTCCGATGACTATTTTCACTATCGACCCTACCAAGAGAATTCCCAAAAAGCTAATGGATCTCGACAAAGACGAGATTGCACTTGTCTCTCTCGACAAGAAAGCTAAAAACATAATAGCAAGTGCAGTCGATGACTCGATGCTGCAGAATTTGATTCACTGTCAATCAGCTAAGGAGATGTGGCACTCCTTAGTCACTTTGATGGAAGGGACTGAAGAAGTAAGGGATGATCGGAGATCCCTCCTCAATCAAAAATATGAAGCGTTCCGACAAGGGAACAAGGAAACAATTGTCGACACCTTTGAGAACTTCTTCAAGATTGTAAATGTCCTAAGGGTGTATGTCCGTGTCTTCACAAACGGAGAACTGAACGACAAATTCTTGAGATCCCTAACCAAGGAATGGGATAACAAGGTATGCGCCATCAGGGAGTTCGGGAAGCTAGCTGAAACGGACCCGCAAAATCTCTTTGGAAAACTTATGTCCTATGAACTCCAAATCAATACAAGAAAAGCTGAAGAAGAGAAGGGCAGGTCTGCTCTAAAGGAGAAATCTGTCGCTCTGAAGACAGACACGTCCAGAAAGACTAAGGCTGCCTCCCCCGCTCCAGCTCCAGAAGTTGATGAAGAAGAAACATCAGAGCCCAGCACCTCAGGCTCTGAACTATCTGAAGGAGAGTTCTCCTTGCTCTCAAGGCAATTCAAGAAGTTTCTTAATAAAAAGAAACAATGGAAAGGCAAGGATGTCTCACACAGAAGATTGCGGCGCGATGACGATCGACAAAGAAAAGGCTCAAGTAGCCACGACAGTTATAACACTAAACAGAACAAATACGTTTCAACTGACATCATTTGCTACTGTTGTAATAAGCCAGGTCACGTCATTGCTGACTGCCCTCACAAGAAGAAGGAGGGTGGAAGAAGGGAAGACAAGAAATCCTCACACAACAGGAAGAGGAAAGAGAAGAGCCTCATAGCCAAAAGGAGCAAGACTCTTAGCGACTCCGACTCCTCAGAGTCAAGCGAATAAGAAGAAGAATACTTTGGGCTAATGGCTCAAACAGATGATGAACAAGAGCCCCAGTTCACTGGGAAGGTAAACCCTCATACCCCTCTCTCAGAGTCTGAAGCATCTGAACATGATTGTGAGAGTAGCTCCTCTGACGATGAGTCAGAATTTATGGCCCAGTATAAGGAGTTAATCGTGGTTACGACAAATGTCGTCGAGTCGTGAAGACTCAGGCTAAAGAGATCAAATCTCTAAAAGCCGAAGAGAGCAACTTGAGAGAGAAAGTCGCAAAGACTGACTCCCTCGAGGAAAACTTCAATAATACTATTGAAGAATATAACAAGGCTCTTGAGCACCTTGACCTGAAGGAGAAGATCATCAAAGGTTTGGAAGCCGAACTTGCGGCTGAAAGGAAACTTGTTGAGAGTTTCTCTAAGCCCAAGACGGTTCTTCCATTCGTTGCTGAATTCTCAGCAAAGGACAAGGGAGCTGGAATAGGCCATGAAGAAGCTCCTAGTAAATCCTCTAGGAGAAACAAGAATCAACGAAAAAATAAGGCCGCCAAAAAGGCCTCAGCCGAAGAAAAGGGAAAAGCCCCTCAGAATCAAACCACATTCAGAAAGGTCATCTTTCCAACAAATGAGTTTGATTTTGACTCATCATACGGGCACTTTGCTAGGCCTACTCATGTAGAGCCAAAGTCCCACTATCAAGGATGGGCTCGACCCCGAATCTTTGGCGAAAGTGTCTTTAAGGAACCTTATGAAGAAGTTGTTCTTTAGAGCTACGGCCCTTTCAATCATGGGCATAACTTCAAAAACGCACCAAAAACAAAGCCTGTTGTAGAGAAGGCCATAAAGGAGAAGAAGCCATGTGATTGCCATCATCATGAGGCATCTTCCTCCTAGAATGCTACCCCTGCTAGACCGAAGCTCCAAAAGGTCAAGCAGGAGATCTTGAGGCAAAGGTACAACAGATTTGACTGTTGGTACTGTGGCAAGGTTGGTCACTTCGCCATAGATTGCTGGTTCAATTCCAGAAACACTGCAACCCCTCAGGTCAGCAATATGAGAAAGACCGCTCATAATGCCAACACTCATAGGGGGAGCACTCTAACCCGAGACCAAGGACCCAAACGTGTTTGCGTTCCTAAGGCGAATTGATTATGATTGTAGGGACGTCCAAAGGCTAACAAAATGCCTATCTGGTATTTGGACAGCGGATGCTCTCGGCATATGACCGGGACGAGAAGCCTCATTCAGAACTTTACTCCAGTCGTAAATGGACCAAAGGTTATCTTCGGAGGTTCAGACCGTGGAATTACTAGAGGCTATGGTATGATTACTAACGGCAATGTATCCTTCTCGGATGTGGCCTATGTTGAAGGATTGGAACACAATCTCATTAGCATAAGTCAACTCTGCGACAAAGGATATATAGTTGAGTTCCATGCTGATAAGTGCTTGATAAAATCCGTTGACAATATGGAAACGATTCTATCCGGCACTCGAAGCAGGAATATTTTCTGTTTAAATTTAATCTGTATAGATTCCTCCACACCAGTGTGTCTTTTGGCAAAAGATAGTGCGTCTCTTGGTGACCAATGGCACAAGAGACTAGCACATATTAATTTCAAAACCATCAATAAACTATTTTCAATGAACTTGGTACGTGATGCCCCAAATGTCAAATGCGTCAAAGACAGACCATGTCATGCATGCGTAAAAGGCAAGCAAACAAGGGCTACCTTTAAAAGCACTGTTAGCAAAGACTCTAACAGATGTCTCCATCTATTGCACATGGACTTGTTTGGTCCACTGCAGATTAGAAGTTTGGGATGCAATGAATATACATTGGTAATTGTTGATGACTACTCGCGCTTTGCGTGGGTGTTCTTTCTGAAACACAAGTCAGATACCATCGATATCTTTACCAATTTTGTCACGCAAGTCCAGAATAAATACAACTGCTCCATAGTCAAAATCAGAAGTGACAACGGAACAGAGTTCAAATCTGGGGCCATGACAGAATTCTGTGAAAGCTTAGGTATCTTTCATGAGTTTTCCTCTCCTCGTACTCCACAACAAAATGGAGTGGCTAACAGAAGGAACAGAACACTCATAGAGTCCTGCAGGACCATGTTGAGTGATGCTTCACTACCGGAGTACTTCTGGGCTGAGGCCGTCAACACTGCATGCCACGTGCAAAATCGAGCACTCATAAATAAAGACCACAATAAGACTCCTTACGAACTTCTGAAAGGCAGAAAACCAACAGTCTATTACTTTAGAATGTTTGGCTGCAAATGCTTCGTACTCTACAATGGCAAGTATCATACCACCAAGTTTAGCGAAAAGAGCTTTGAAGGTATTTTTTAGGATATAGTAGCCAGAGTAAGGCATACATGATTTTTAATAGAAAAACCCTGGTGGTGGAAGAATCGATACATGTTGTATTTGATAAGACGAGCTTACTGCAAAGCAATCCGTCTAGTGAGCTCATTGAAGAAGTAGGTGAAAAGCTGAAAGAAACTAGCTTGGATGATCTGTCCAAAAACAAAGGCGAGAAGTTCATTGAGATCACCACTCTGACTCCCATTGGAGAGGCTGATGATCAAAATGGAGAAGTCATCCAGGACGAAGAAATCACTCCGGTGCTTGAAGATAATCCAGATGCAAAGACTCTAGAGCTCAGACATCTGAAGGATCACCCCATGGACCAGATCATAGGAAATCCCCGGGATGGTGTCAGAACTCAGAGAGGTTGTAACACCCCCTATCCGTCGCATAGTATATAGCAGTAGGTCCGGCCGGGGCCCGACGCCATATACCACAGACAGACCGGGTGGTTACGTATGGAAACCATCCAACCAATCTCAACGTCCTACACAGAGCATTCTAGCGGAAGCAGTTTATATAAGTTGTAAACAAGAACCCAGCATTAGAGCACGAATGTCCACTATTACACAATTAGGAATGTTATACAAAATACCCAAAATCGGCCTTAAGGCCTTACAGAGTGTTTCACTTGAATAATACATGATTTACAAATCTCGGCACGCAGGCCGGTCATACATGAATAAAACAGAAACATTTCTACTTGGGCCTTCGAGGGCCAGCTTCGCAAAAAGGGCTTTAGCCCGCTATTGACCGCTTGGTCCAGCTGCACCTGCAAGCAACAAACCACCGCACGGTGGCAAAATAAGGCAACGGTCAGCAATGCTGACCAAATTATAACGATCCCGCCCCCAACTCGGGGCGGCGATGCTCCTTCCCTGCATTTCATTAGCATAAGCGAGCAATTAAAATAACCATAGCCATTTCATCACAGGCGTTGGCTCGCACGGCCACACGCCCCGTGCACTCAGGGCACATTCTCGGTGAACTGGTCGATGTCACGTCAATTAAAGCCATTAACATTCCGGACTCACCACCGCCACTTAGACAGCCAAACCTATGAGCAATTCGTCTTCCTGGCCTGGGTCACGTCAATTAAAGCCATAGACCGCCGAAGACTCACATCTATGCCAACGTCGAGTTCCACGTAACCTTAGGTCTCTCTAACCGAACGACATAAAGCGGGTACGGTTCCATCTAACCCGTGCTCACATCGCAACGACACTTTAAGCCATTTGCGCGGGTCAAACTTCCACCGAGTCCCATTCTACCGCAAGACACATAACCCCGTTATGTTCAAGTTGGCTCTCAGGCCACCAAGTTGGCGAGATCTCGTATCCGCCCAGTTTTCCGGGTGCACCTTTGGGTTAGTCCCCAAGGCTCCCTGTTGCAATCTACCGCGTAGAAAACCCGAAAAACAAACCATAGCACGAAGTCTTCTCCGGCCTTATGCAATGCAACATCACCGATCCAGACTAACATGTCCGGGTAGGCTTCACACATCATACCTACGTCCGTTCTCGCATACGGACTCTAAACGACGGGGACTTTACATATCTACCCGAAGGAACGCCTCCAACTCTCCGCAAACTCGCGAGAGCGGGCTTCCTATGCTAAGAAAGAGAGCTATTCATGCTCAAGATGAGGATCGTTACCCTTGAGTTCCTCTTTGGCGCCATTGAAAAGTAATCGGATGGAAATCACCGCACTTGCGTTGCCTCCGTGGATCCGGAGTCGGCTTGCGATTCGGAGCTCCGAAGCTCCTCCAATGGCGAATCTAGCTCCTCTTCCACTCATGGCTCTCCTCTTTCTCTAAGGACTTAGAGAGATGAAAAGTGAAGGAAAGTGATGGATTTCTAAGTCAACTCACGGGTATATCCTCTCAAGAACAACCCCCAGCCGTTAGATCTCAACCTAAGAAAACGAACGGCTTTGATTCGGGGCTGAAATGCCCAATCTGGACCGAACACGGCCTGGCACACGCCCGTGTCCAGGGCCGTGTGCCGCATTCGCCGTCAAAATCGAATCTCCTGGACCCTCACACGGGTATCGAACACGCCCGTGTTCTAGCTGACACGCCCGTGTTCCAGCTGACACGGCCGTGAGGCCGGCCGTGTACCCCATGATTTTTCCCCCATTTTCAACCCGAGCACTGCACGGGTTCTAGGACACGCCCGTGTCCTTGCCCGTGTCACATTGACACGCCTGGACCCCAGGCCGTGTACACGGGACATTTCGTCGAGGGAAGAACGACGACTTGATGGCACGGCCTCGGACACGCCCGTATCCTATGCCGTGTTCCTTGTCTCGACGATCGTCGAGTGAATCTCGATGACTCCCCGGGACGATCGTCGACACGGGTCGACACGCCCTGCGACACGCCCGTGTCGCAGGCCGTGTTCCCATTCTCGACGAATCGTCGAGTATAACTCGATGACTTCACGGCTAAGTGTCGACAAGGGTCGACACGCCCTGCGACACACCCGTGTCGCAGGCCGTGTGCCCATTCTCGACGAATCGTCGAGTATAACTCGACGACTTCGCGGCTAAGTGTCGACACACGCTTGACACGCCCTGGGACATGCCCGTGTCCCAGGCCGTGTGCCCTCTGCCAGAACCCATACTGGCCCAAAACGTCCCCCCTTTGCTCTTTTGAGTTTCGGGGCGTTACAACTCTCCCCCTCTTAAAAGAATTTCGCCCATGAAATTACATAAAGGAAAGACATACAAAACCAAAATTTGTACCTGAGCGGAACAACTCCGGATACTCGTCAAGCATAGTCTGCTCTCTCTCCCAAGAGAGCTCCTCACGACCGCAATTGTCCCACCGGACCTTGATCATCCTGATCTCTTTATTGCGTAGCCGCTTGACCTCCGAGTCCTCAATCCGCACGGGCTTGACCTTTGTCGTTAGCCCACTATCCACCGGCACTTGATCAACCGCGATCACTTGCGTAGGCTCTTGCACCGCCTTCTGAAGCACCGAAATGTGGAATACATCATGTAAACCACTTAGCTCCACTGAAAGCTTCAACCTATAGGCTGCTTCGCCAACTCGCTCCAGAACCTCAAACGGTCCAAGGTACCTCGGGCTTAGCTTTTTCAATCGTCGCACCCGCGAGACACCCTTGAATGGCTTGATCTTCAAGTATACATAATCACCCACAGCGAACTCCATGTTCCTGTGCTTGGCATTATAGTACTTTGCTTGCCGGTCATGAGCGATAAGCAACCTCTCCCGAATGGTTCTCACCAAAGAAGTAGCACCCTCTACTTCCGATCGCTTATACAACTTTGACTCACCCGTTTCTAACCAAGACAACGGCGTGTGACATCTTCTACCATATAGGGCCTCGAAAGGCGCCATCTGAATACTCGCTTGGTAGCTGTTGTTGTATGCGAACTCCACCAAATAGAGGTGGTCTTCCCATTGCTTTCCGAAATCCAAGACACACATGTGAAGCATGTCTTCTATGGTTCTATTGACCCTCTCGGTCTGCCCATCCGTTTGCGGGTGGAAGGCTGTGCTGAATTTCAACTTTGTTCCCAGCATTTGCTGCACCAGCCTCCAATCATTGGACGTGAACCGCCCATCTAGGTCACTCACGATGCTGCGGGGCACACCATGAAGCCGTACTATATTATCCACATAAAGCTTTGCCAGCTTCTCCACCGGATCATCCTTCCTATGCGGAATAAAATGCGACACCTTCATTAATCGATCAACAACCACCCAAATGGCGTCGTTTCCCTTTTGCGACCTTGGCAAACCGTGCACAAAGTCCATGGAGATGTCGTCGAATTTCCACTCCGGAATAGGCAAGGACTTAAGAAATCCTCCCGGCTTTTGGCACTCCGCCTTTACCAAGGCGCAGGTTTGGCACTTCGCTACGTATAGCGCCACATCCTTTTTCAAACCCGGCCACCAAAACAGTTTCTTCACATCACGGTACATCTTTGTGCTCCCCGGGTGAATCGAGTACTTGGTATGGTGTGCCTCGTACAACAACTCCACCCGTAAATTGCCCACACTTGGGACGCACAGACGACCGTCTTTCCAAAGCAATCCGTCCTCCACGACGAATTGGGAATTTGACCCATCCAGAGCCTCTATCATGAACTGCTTCATATGAGCATCCATATCCAAAGTCTGCCGAATCCGATCAGCCAGGTCATACTGGACTTCAGTCCAATTCAGCACTGCTTCAGCACTTGATTGTCTGTCCACACAAACAATCTCCAACGCCTCCAACTCCCGCACCAACCGCTCATCATGCACCGATAGCCAATTGGCTTGAGCTGGGGCTCGGCGACTCAACGCGTCCGCAACCGCATTCCCTTTGCCGGGCACGTAGTGGATCTTGAATGTATAGTCCCCCAGGAACTCCATCCACCGACGCTGCCGCATATTCAGATCCTTCTGATCAATTAGATACTTTAGGCTCTTGTGATCGGTGTAGATATCAATCTTCACACCGTACAAATAGTGTCTCCACAGCTTCAAGGCAAAAATCACGGCCGCTAACTCCAAGTCATCGACCGGATAATTCCTCTCGTGCACTTTTAGCTGTCTCGAGCCATAAGCTATCACGCTTCCGTGATGTAGTAGCACGCAACCCAAACTGCTGCCTGAAGCATCACTATATATCTCATAGCCTTCGGTTCCACATGGCGAACTCAGCACAGGCACCGTGGTCAACTGACACTTCAGTTCCTCAAAAGCTCGCGCGCACTCCGGCGTCCAAACGAACTTATGCTCCTTCCTCGTCAAAGTAGTGAGAGGTAACGCTATCCGCGAGAAGTTCTCTACGAAGCGCCTATAATAACCGGCAAGCCCCAAAAAGCTCCGGACTTCTGCTACCGTAGCAAGCTCAGGCCACTCCCGTATCGCAACAATCTTTGCCGGATCCACTGCAATACCCTCTCCACTCACTATATGCCCGAGGAACGCCACTGAGGATAGCCAAAACTCGCACTTCGAGAACTTGGCATACAACTGATTTCTCCTTAGCATCTCCAACACCAAATGAAGATGCTTGAAGTGATCTTCCTCACTTTGCGAGTACACCAAAATATCTTCGATGAAGACGATCACGAAATGGTCCAAGTACTCCCTGAACGTCCTGTTCATCAAATCCATGAATACTGACGGCGCATTCGTCAGCCCAAACGGCATGACCGTAAACTCATAATGCCCGTACCTCGTACTAAACGCTGTCTTCGGGATATCACTCTCCCTTACCCGCAGCTGATAGTACCCAGCCTTGAGATCCAACTTCGAGTACACCGTCGACCCGACTAACTGATCAAAGAGATCATCAATCCTAAGGATCGGGTACTTGTTCTTCTCAGTCAGCTTGTTTAGCTCCCGATAATCAATACATAATCTCAAGCTTCCATCCTTCTTCTTAACAAAGAGGACCGGTGCGCTCCAAGGAGAAGAACTCGGGCGCACATACCCTTGCTCCAACAACTCTTGCAATTGAACTTTTAGCTCCGCCATTTCCTTAGGCGCTAGCCGATACGGAGATCGTGACACAGGCTTTGCACCTGGCACTAGCTCGATCGTAAAATCTATCTCCTGTTGAGGCGGGGCTCTAGGAAGATCTGCGGGGAACACATCAGGGTATTCCGATACCACTGAAATACAATCCAAAGCGGGCTTCGGCTTTGCAACCTCCACTAGTGTAAAGAACAGTTCTGCTCCAGCACGAACCGCCTTCACCACCTGAAGAGCAGACATCAACGTCTTGCTCGACCCCTTTAAGCCCGTAAACGTCATCTCACGACTCGCTCCCAGCTTAACTTCCTTGCTACCGCAATCTATATGGGCCTGCTGCTCCGAGAGCCAGTCCATGCCAAATATGACGTCGAACTCCACTAACGGAAGTAAAGACGCTCGCAGGTCGAACTCCTGCTCCCCAATACGAATCTTAACATCGCAGATCCTATCCGCTCGCATCGAACACCCATTGGGCAACAACACATCCAACTTATCCTTCGCCATCGAGGAACGGACCCCGATGCGTAATATAAATCCTTCAGACAAGAAGGAGTGTGAAGCTCCCGTATCGAAGAGTGCTCGTGCCGGATTTTCACAAATCAATACAAATCCTAAACAAGTAGTGGTAAGGTAACATGTGCATAACAAGCATATAAAGAAATTGACTTGCTATAAATTAAATCGTACCTGTCACCACATCAGCTTGTTTAATGGCCTCCTGTTGGCCAAGATTATAGACCCTTGGTTGGGCCGAAGCATAATGGGATGCGGTCGACTCCACCGCCTTTCCCTTCTCTTCATAAGTGGCTCCCGTCCTCCTCTCGGACTTAGGACGTCCGCTCCAACAATCACGGGCAAAGTGCCCCGTCTTTCCGCATGTAAAACACGCGCCCGGGGTCCGACTCGTAGTCGCCCCAGAAGCACCAGAAGGAGCTGGACCCGAAGTCCTATGCTTCTTGAAAGACTTCCGATAGCCGGACTTTGAAGTAGTCGGCACTCTGAACTCAGATTTCTTTTCACCCAAGCTTTTCTTCGCTTGTACATTTTTTATGTCCTTCTCCAAGGACCGGGCAGTATTGACCAAGGCTAAGAAACCCTGCGTCATCGGCCCCGAGAGTAGCAGTCTCAACTCATCCCTCAAGCCTTCGTAGAATCGATTAGTCTTGCGCTCCTCATCCATGATGGTGGAGCTAGCATAACGACTCAACCGAGTAAACTCGTGGAGATATTCATCCACGCTTCTCTCGCCCTGAACCAACTTCAGGAACTCATTCTCCATCGAAATCCTCTGAGTAGAAGGGAGGTATCTTGCTAAGAACAATCCCGAGAACTCTTCCATCGGAACGTCTATCAATTGTCTACCTCTCAAATGATGCAGCTCCAATACTTCCCACCACATCCTCGCTTCACCGTCCAGCAGGAACGTAGCGATGGTGGTCATTTGCCATTCCTCCGTCTCCGTCGCTGTCATGACTCTCTTCACCCTAGAGAGCCAGTCTTCAGCCTGAGATGGGGTTCCCAACCCCGAGAATAACGGAGGGTTAAAGCTCATTACATGCTTTAGCTGCCTCTCAGTTGCCCTCCTTGGCACTACCGGTTCCAAAACCACTTGCTCGACCCTCCTCGGCTCAGCCTCTCACAGAGGTTCTTGCTCCATCACGGGAGCGGGCTGCTTCGCTTGCCTTCCAGGCTGCGCATTAATCACGGCCAACACCGCTTCAGCCACCAATCGTATATTTTCAGCTGACAGAGGTGTTGCAGGAGCAACATCCGGTGCACTACTAGCCTCAGAAACTCGGCGTTCTGACGGCCCAACACCACTTCTGGTCACCTATAGTGGTACAAAACACAGTTAAGCGACCAAATTGTATTACAAAGAGCAATTATAGGAACACGCAGGTTCCTCAAACACGAGTACTTTCATTCCTAAGTGGACATTCATGGGTTCTTTTACCATTATAACGATGACGCACGCAATGTGCTCACCACCCCTTAAAAAGAATTCGTCCACGAATTCAGTTTAAGCCCGACCAAAACCAGTAGTATGATACCAAATTGTAACAGGATCGAAACCTGGCTCTGATACCAAATTGTAACACCCCCTATCCGTCGCATAGTATATAGCAGTAGGTCCGGCCGGGGCCCGACGCCATATACCACAGACAGACCGGGTGGTTACGTATGGAAACCATCCAACCAATCTCAACGTCCTACACAGAGCATTCTAGCGGAAGCAATTTATATAAGTTATAAACAAGAACCCAGCATTAGAGCACGAATGTCCACTATTACACAATTAGGAATGTTATACAAAATACCCAAAATCGGCCTTAAGGCCTTACAGAGTGTTTCACTTGAATAATACATGATTTACAAACCTCGGCACGCAGGCTGGTCATACATGAATAAAACAGAAACATTTCTACTTGGGCCTTCGAGGGCCAGCTTCGCAAAAAGGGCTTTAGCCCGCTATTGACCGCTTGGTCCAGCTGCACCTGCAAGCAACAAACCACCGCACGATGGCAAAACAAGGCAACGGTCAGCAATGCTGACCAAATTATAACGATCCCGCCCCCAACTCGGGGCGGCGATACTCCTTCCCTGCATTTCATTAGCATAAGCGAGCAATTAAAATAACCATAGCCATTTCATCACAGGCGTTGGCTCGCACGGCCACACGCCCCGTGCACTCAGGGCACATTCTTGGTGAACCGGTCGATGTCACGTCAATTAAAGCCATTAACATTCCGGACTCACCACCGCCACTTAGACGGCCAAACCTATGAGCAATTCGTCTTCCTGGCCTGTGTCACGTCAATTAAAGCCATAGACTGCCGAAGACTCACATCTATGCCAACGGCGAGTGCCACGTAACCTTAGGTCTCTCTAACCGAACGACATAAAGCGGGTACGGTTCCATCTAACCCGTGCTCACATCGCAACGACACTTTAAGCCATTTGCGCGGGTCAAACTTCCACCGAGTCCCATTCTACTGCAAGACACATAACCCCGTTATGTTCAAGTTGGCTCTCAGGCCACCAAGTTGGCGAGATCTCGTATCCGCCCAGTTTTCCGGGTGCACCTTTGGGTTAGTCCCCAAGGCTCCCTGCTGCAATCTACCGCGTAGAAAACCCGAAAAACAAACCATAGCACGGAGTCTTCTCCGGCCTTATGCAATGCAACATCACCGATCCAGACTAACATGTCCGGGTAGGCTTCATACATCATGCCTACGTCCGTTCTCGCATACGGACTCTAAACGACGGGGACTTTACATATCTACCAGAAGGAACGCCTCCAACTCTCCGCAAACTCGCGATAGCGGGCTTCCTATGCTAAAAAAGAGAACTATTCATGTTCAAGATGAGGATCATTACCCTTGAGTTTCTCTTTGGCGCCATTGAAAAGTAATCGGATGGAAATCACCGCACTTGCATTGCCTCCGTGGATCCGGAGTCGGCTTGCGATTCGGAGCTCCGAAGCTCCTCCAATGGCGGATCTAGCTCCTCCTCCACTCTTGGATCTCCTCTTTCTCTAAGGACTTAGAGAGATGAAAAGTGAAGGAAAGTGATGGATTTCTAAGTCAACTCACGGGTATATCCTCTCAGGAACAACCCCCAGCCGTTGGATCTCAACCTAAGAAAACGAACGGCTTTGATTCGGGGCTGAAATGCCCAATCTGGACCGAACACGGCCTGGCACACGCCCGTGTCCAGGGCCGTGTGCCGCATTCGACGTCAAAATCGAATCTCCTGGACCCTCACACGGGTATCGAACACGCCCGTGTTCTAGCTGACATGCCCGTGTTCCAGCTGACACGGCCGTGAGGCCGGCCGTGTACCCCATGATTTTTCCCCCATTTTCAACCCGAGCACTACACGGGTTCTAGGACACGCCCGTGTCCTTACCCGTGTCACATTGACATGCCTGGACCCCAGGCCGTGTACACGGGACATTTTGTCGAGGGAAGAACGACGACTTGATGACACGGCCTCGGACACGCCCGTGTCCTAGGCCGTGTTCCTTGTCTCGACGATCGTCGAGTGAATCTCGACGACTCCTCGGGACGATCGTCGACACGGGTCGACACGCCCTGCGACACGCCCGTGTCGCAGGACGTGTGCCCATTCTCGACGAATCGTCGAGTATAACTCGACGACTTTACGGCTAAGTGTTGACACGGGTCGACACGCCCTGCGACACGCCCGTGTCGCAGGCCGTGTGCCCATTCTCGACGAATCGTCGAGTATAACTCGACGACTTCGCGGCTAAGTGTCGACACACTCTTGACACGCCCTGGGACACGCCCGTGTCCCAGGCCGTGTGCCCTCTGCCAGAACCCATACTGGCCCAAAACGTCCCCCCTTTGCTCCTTTGAGTTTCGGGGCGTTACAGAGGTACAACTAATGAGAATCTTCATTTGAGCTTTCTCTCACAGGTTGAACCAAAGAAATTTGAGGAAGCAAACTCAGACGCATTGTGGATAATGGCAATGGAAGAAGAGCTAAATCAGTTCAAGCGCTGTAATGTGTGGATGCTGGTTCCAAGACCCAAGGGAAAGAACATCATTGGAACAAAATGGGTCTTCAGGAACAAGATGGATGAAGACGGGACTATCATAAAGAATAAGGCCAGACTAGTAGCTAAAGGCTATCGTCAAGATGAAGGAATCGACTTCGACCAGACATATGCTCCAGTGGCCAGACTGGAGGCAATAAGGCTGTTCCTAGCATATGCTGCCTTCAAAGGCTTCATCGTCTATCAGATGGACGTGAAGTTGGCCTTCCTGAATGGTAACTTAAAGGAGGAAGTGTATGTGGAACAACCTCCAGGTTTCGTTGATCCTAACTATCCCGATCATGTCTATTTTCTACACAAGGCCATATATGGTCTAAAACAAGCTCCTCGAGCTTGGTATGAAACGATGTCTACCTTTCTACTTGAGAACAAGTTCACAAGGGGAAGGATAGACAAGACATTATTTCTTAGGGAAATAAAAGGCAAGATTTTGCTAGTGCAAATCTATGCCGACGACATTACCTTTGGCTCTACAGATAACAAGCTCTGCAAAAAGTTCTCAAAACTTATGCAAGGGAAGTTTGAAATGAGCAGTATGGGCGAGCTGAAGTATTTCTTAGGGCTTCAAGTGAAACAATCTGAAGATGGAATTTTCATCTCACAGACCAAATTCACCAAAGAGCTAATTAAGAAATTCGGAATGGAGAACGCAACCTCTATGAGGACTCCAATGGGCTAAACTATGTGTCTGGACAAGGATGAAAAAGGAAAACCTTTTGATGAAACCAAGTACAGAAGCATAATTGGATACTTGCTCTACCTTACTGCCAGTAGGCCTGACATAATGTTCTCAACATGTGTCTGTGCTAGATTTCAGGTGAACTCTAAGGAATCTCATTATGCTGCTGCAAAGCGGATCCTGAGATACCTTAAAGGCACACCAAATCTTGGCTTATGGTACCCAAGAAGTAATGACAGCGAACTAATTGGATTTTCAGATGCAAATTTTGCAGGTAGCAAAGACGACCGGAAAAGCACCTCAGGGACTTGCCAATTCTTCGTAAGAAGGCTAATTTCCTGGAGTAGCAAGAAGCAGAACTGTGTCGCAATCTCAACGGCCGAGTCAGAGTATATCTCTGCACCCAGTTGTTGCGTACAGTTGCTATGGATAAAGAATCAGTTCGAGGACTACAACCTGCAGTTCAAGGATATACCCTTGTACTGTGACTCCTCCAGCGCAATTGCAATAGCCAACAATCCAGTCTCTCACAGCCGGACAAAGCACATTGAGCTAAGGTACCACTTCATCCGGGAAAATGTGGAGCATGGAGACATAGATCTCCAATATGTGCCTACAGATAGGCAAGTTGCAGATATCTTCACAAAGCCACTAGACGAGACCAAGTTCTCGTTCTTCAAGACAGAGCTTGGGATGCTCAACAAAGAGGACTAAAGAAGGCTGAATGACTAAGAAGCAAGTAATTGCAAAGGGTTAGTCAAAATCTACTCCTTCTCAACTTTTTTTTAAATTAAACTCGAGAAGCATGAGACATACTCGAGTATCTAAAGATCTACTCGAGTATATGAATGAACCTACTCGAGTATGTGTACTGACCTACTCGAGTATCTAAAGACCTACTCGAGTAAGTTTCTGACCTACTCGAGTAAGTCAATACCTACTCGAGTAAGTCTCTCACCTACTCGAGTAAGTCCTTATCTACTCGAGTAGCCTATCTCTCTCTCGTGTCCTGATTCCCAGTTTTCAAAATTTGTTCTATTCGCCACCCAAGGCTATATGCCGCCTCTTTCTTAAACTTAATTAGAGGAAATTTAAGAGTTATATATATATGAAATTCCGAAACATCAAACCTACTCGACATCATTTCTATCTCTCGAATACCCTCCCTGTCTCTTCGCCTACCCTGCCGACTCGCCTCCGCCGAAGTTGCAGAGCTTTCTCTCTCTAATTTCCTCCAGGCATTTGCATCCATGGCGACTTCTCACAAGATCGGCATCGGCTCCGAACTCGTCACCGACGGTATTGCAGAGCTTTTCGACGATTTCCACAACCTCCTCATTCTTCTCGACACTGCCGGCCTCTCCTTCATCCTCCAAGAACCCTGTCGCGTTCTCTTCCCCGAAGTTACAGAATTCTTCGCAAATCTCAAGGTTCGACGACATGGCCCAGTTCTCAAATCTACAGTAAAGGGGTTGAAACTCAAGTTCACCAAGACCTCTGTCTCTCAACTTCTCCTTTTACCTATTGTTGATGAAGAAGATGATCTGGATGATGAAGATTCTGACAGAACAACACTCTTCTGTGGCATTTCTCCTGACGCTCAGTATATTAAGAGGTCAGAAATGAATGCTGAAGGAAAATTCCTTGTTGATATCATTGGCAAGATTCTCCTGTGCAAGACTCACTCCATCAGAGAAATTCCCTTATACTTCTTCGATATAATGCAAGCCATTGTATGCCGCAAGAAGTACCGATTTGGTATGTTGATTCTAGACAAGATCAAGGACAGCATGAAATCCTCCAACTACGCAAGAATTATATCTCTGCTCCTCCATGCCATAAATCCCGAAGTATTCACCTTCTCCAAAGGGACTCCACTTCACCACATGAAGAAGGTCTCCATCTCTTCAATTCAGAGATGGGATCTCAAGCTCAAGAATTCTGCCCAAGCTACAAAGGTTTCAGAAATTCCAGAAGTTCCAGCTGCAAAGGACAGGGCTCCATCTCCCTCTCCTCATCATGTGGCCAGCTCCTCTGGTGCACCAAGTGAGTGGGAGCCTGCTCCTTCTAGCCCAGTCAGGCAACCCTCTCCTCAGTCAGAGACTCCATCCCTACCTCATACTCCAAAGAGTCCAGCCACTTCCTCAGATCACGTACCTCAAGACACTCTTCTGTCCACAGCTGCTGCCATAGATTCCATGATTTCAGAGCTTACTGAAGATGTGCTTCCCCCTCCTCCTCCTCTATCTCCTCCAGCTCCAACCACTGAACATCACAAGGACTTGTCTCCAGCACAGTCTCCTGCCCATTCTCCAGCCAGAACTCCAACACCTTCTCCTCCTCCTCCAGCAGATAAGCCAGACACCATTTTCATTTCTGATGAGCCTTCTCCTGAGCCAGCTGAGGCCCCTCTCAAAAACCTTGATTTCTCCATTCCCCATGGTACAGAAGAATTGGATGCTGTCATTCCTACCACCAGAGCTCTCAGCTCAGTGCTTATTGAAGAAATAGCTCCTTGGGTAACTCCTCCTATCCCTACTGCTGCTCCCTCTATTGCTGCTGCTACAGTTTCCTCCTCCTCAGATCTGCTGCAAAGTATTGCCATTCTTCTTCAAGAACAAAGACATCATTTTGACACCTCTCTAAAGGTGGTCACTGACAAGGTCACTGCTCTTGAGACTGAGATGAGCAGAGGTTTTGCTGAAATTCAGCATAATACTGACAAGCTCAAGTACCTGTTCCAACTTGGTGGTAAAGCTCTTGACCATACTATCACTAGTATTGGCAATATCATGGAACAAGGTGTAACCTTGACAAACAATCAGATTGAGCTAGATAAGAGGACTGAAGCCAACAAGATGAAGATATGTGAAGAGGTTGGCATCTTCAAAGATGATACCATAGAGACAGTATCTGTTAAAATCATAAAGGGGGAGGGTTTGATATAAGAACTCAAAGCCCAGGTAGAACAATCTACTGCTTAGAAGACTGTTGAATGGGAAGCTCATATAAAGACCATTCATGATGATGTGCTTGCCCAGATACAGAGTGTCAAATTTCACACCTATGACACTGCTGTCTGGATGAACAACCAGATCTTGCCAGATCTTGCAGTTAACCCAAACATCATTCCCCATCATCTCAACCCACTGGCCACAGATGTCACTGCCCCAGCTGTTCCTCAACAACCTACCTTCTCCCCCAGGCCTGGAGACTCAGTTGCTCCTCCAGACACTTATGTTCCAGGCTTGGAAGAAGAACATCCTGCCGATATATTCCTTCAAGCCCCTCCAGAGATCAGAATCCACAAGAAGAAGAGGAAATATGGTGAAGGTCCCTCTGCCAGCAGGACAGCTCCTCCTAAAGCCCCTGAACATGCTAAAGCCTGGTCTCCAACTTCAAAGTCTCTCATCTTGGACACACTCAGGTTGGTCATGGATCACAATGAGAACAGTAACATGCACTACAGTTCCCAAGAATGGGAGTTATATGAGAAGTCTATGCTGAAAAGGAAGATCCATGATAGAGAATTTGGGAGAAATAACCCTGCTGCTCCTCCAAGGCCTCCTAAGTACTTTCCTAAGCCTTTCATCTACCTAAGGAGACAACAAGAGAAGATGGATAAGCAGCAATCCTAAGCCCAAACCTAAAAAGATGATGAGAAATTGAAATGACTAATTGTAGACTTGATGTTTTGGAAACTTATATATATATATATACAATTCTTCATTCTGTCTAATTATCTTTTTCATTATCCTTTGCTTACCTGCCCATATTTTTCTACTTAGTTTCTTTTATGTCCATAATTCACCTTAGTGTAAAGGGTTCTGACTTCAACAAATAGGGAGAGATTGTTGGGTATTTCATACACATGAACCCAGATTTGATGAACTCACCCTGGAATTAAGATGAATTAAGTTGTATTTAATGCTTGGTTTGAGCTATATGTTTGCAGGAGTTTCACTGGGAAGTGTAGGCCAATGTCAGCCCACAGTGGGTCACCAAACACAGGAACTGTGCAATGTAATCCCTCATTGCATATTCCAAGGTATTGACTCATGTGTGGTCTCTTGATGCTTAAGATCACGGCAGTGAACCGGTCGCACAAGTAATATAAAATGGGGGTTTTCCCAAGTATCGATCTCATAAGGAACACAATAAGGTGGAGTTAATTTTGAGGAGGACTTGAGATTGAAGTCCTCAGGTCGGAGCTAACTAAGGGGGGTTTGGATTGCGGAAACAGAAAATAAAACACTATCAACTACTCATATGCAACGCAGCTATGCGATGCTTCGCCAGGCGGGATGGAAGACTAGTCGGGCCGCTATGCACCGAATCACTAGGCGGATGGGCGAGTAGGCTTGCAGATGAGGTGATGAGAATGGCGAAATGAGGGTCGTATGCACCTCTTCACTACGCATGCCACTAGCAATCGCTAGTGCGGCAAGGGCGGATTGATGGTGGATGGACAAATAGGCGCACCTCAGGTAAATATAACGAAAATATACAATCACATAGACATGATTACACATAAACGTAAATTACACTAAGCATAACTTCATCAAATACAAGAGTTCAACTACACATTCAATAACCAATCAAGAAAAGTTTGTGCGAAATCGACCGAATACGAAGCCTTGCTGAGGATTCACGGTTGGAGTCGTCGGGTTGTCAATCTGCGTCCAAGCTCGGTCCGCAACTGCGTCTGGGATAGAGAAGGGCTGTCACCACCTTCCAATGGCCCGTCTTCTTCGTGTCACGATCCGGTGGAGGATGGCACAACTTCTCCTAGCTTGGTGAAGAAAGCTAGGTCAAGCTCTTCTTGAAGCTCAAAGATGAAGGAGGAGGCCGAGAGGAAGCTCCGGCTTGGATTTGGCTGTGAAAGCTTTCCCGGAGCACCTCCCTAGGGTGGAAGATGAAGGGGAACGGCGGAAACCTTCGTCGGGGATGAAAAATGGCGGAGAAATATCGAGCGATCTGCGGATCTTCCGATTAGGGCGAGACCTGCACTATTTATACAAAAGCAGAAATGAACAATGCGCACAATCACAGGCGCACGACCAGTGGTCGTGCGCGCTATGTCCTGTGCTCGTGCGCACTGGAATGGAATATCAGGAAGAAGAACTGGGATAATGCGCACGAGTAGTGGCGCACGACCAGTGGTCGTGCGCACTAAGTCCAATGATCGTGCGATTACCCAGACAGGACTCCAGAAAAGAGGAATCAATGCACACGATCAGTGGCGCACGACCGGTGGTCGTGTGCAATATGTCCAGTGATCGTGCGCTTACCCCAGGCTGATTTTGGAAAACGAAGAGTACTACGCACGATCGGGGGCGCACGACCAGTGGTCGTGAGCATTGAATCCCATGATCGTGCACAGTATTCCTGTTTCACCACCATCCCGGAACACGCACACGACCCCTGTACCGAAAGGAAAAACCAATCACTAATCTGTGCAGACATTCCAGACAATCACAAAAAGGGAGTACAAACTATAAAAATAACAAACTACACAACCATGGGCATAAATGTGCACTTCCTATGGAAATAAAGATAAGATGATATATAAACGATATAGAACTAAAAGTGAAGTGCAACCGTGTGAAAACTAGCCCAGATGAGTCCGAAAATAGTTATAAAACATGGACTCATCACACCCCCAGACTTAACTATTTGCGCGTCCCGAGCAAACAAAATCTAAGTAGATAGGGAAAATGATCTAGCTAATAAGGAAATTGCGATACAGAGTACCATGCGAAGTCGCATGCTCGCGTGCATAAAAAATATAATAGAAGAAATTTCTAAGTATACAAAATAGTTTATACTTTTCACAATGCGTATCAAAATTTTATTATTACTCAAAAATGGAATCACGGTGAATCATCCGGTCATGCATAGGGAGAAAGTAGACTAATCGCTAGGTGAGCATTGCCAAAGATCGGGGCACTAGTTAGACTCAAGAACGAATCCGTAGGACTTGGAGTATAATATAGGCTTAGGTGAAGGCGGGGTATATAAAGGTAAACAAGACGGACACGCACACCCAAAATAAGATCGCCCGAAAACGTACACAGCTAAACTCGATGGACAAATATGTGCGACGCATCACCAGACCTGGACTTTTGATGGTGCGCGCAAGCCCAAAACCAACACAACTCAACCACATTGCAAAACTCAGCAATAATAGATATACAAATACATTTCCTTTTTTTTTGTATTCCCCATTGGGAATTTTCTTTTTATTTACTATCATAATTTGTTTTTTTTCTTTTCCCCTTTTTTATTTTTTTCTTTTATCCAAATAGCCAAAACAAAATAGGAAAACACGGCAACACCACAAGCTGCACAAACACCAACAAAACTGCCCACACAAAACGGATATAAACTACAACAAAACAAACTAACCGAGCGATCACATTCAGATGTGCGAGTAGGAAAGGCTATATGGCTATGGTAGCGAGGTGAAGGGATTTCAAAGGAAGGGACAGGCTCAACGGGGATAGCAATGGTTAGATGTCGGGAATGGTACAAGGCTCAAACGAGATAAAGTGATGGCCCACATCACGCACGCACTTGACTAACCATGTACCCATGCTTCGAGAGTAGCTAGGGGCAAGTTCTTAGCCAACGAGAAAGACTATACATCCTCCCTACTCGAGCAATATGAACCTAATGGCCGTCTACACACATCCCTACGCTACCGTCAGATTCACACCGGATTCACCAACTTTTGAGTGGAATAAAAAGTATTTACGCAATTAGAAAATTATAAAACTAAAAGCATACAGAAAAATTAAATCTACTCGAATGTCTACACGAGACGAGAGCAGTTGACTAGGAACACAACAAGGGCAACATTTTACTCCTGTCTCACAATCCTAAGTCAGCACCATAATTTTCCCAAATCTTACGAAGAAATGAGTTTAACTCGCGGCACACAAACAGCTAAGCACGCGCTCATGTGGGTGCAGTGGTGTGTGATGCAATGTACTAAGCAAAATAAAACAATAAAAGCTTCTAGTATGTACATGAGATGTGCACGTGCAAAAGGTAACAAAACTAGCTCTCCACCAGACTTAAACTAAGCAATACAGCAGATGATAGAGAAATTAAAATCATAAATAACTAAGGGAAGAGGTTACCCAATGCTCAGCTAGTGAGCATACCAGAAGATGCGTGGAAACTGAAGCAGGCCCGCCATACGAAGAATCAGAACCCCGCCAATGCGATTTGCTATGAATACCTGTAGGGGTGAGCTCCGCAAAAACAAAAGAAAACTATACAAAAAGAAATGCTAAAACTAAAAGAGACATAAAAAAAATAAAATGCAGGAAATAAAAGATAAGTACTGGGGTTATTGTCATTCCAGCACGACTTATTAAATTCTAAACAGTTCTAGCTAATGGGCCTATGAAATAAAAAATGCACAGGTAACTGTTCCAATATCCGTTTCAGTAACGGGTACCGATACGGTGATAGAGCAGTTACCCCTCTACCTAAATAATAATACCTGCCCAACACAGGTAGAGGAAATAGGAAGTAGGATGAGGAGGAGGCCTGGTCCTCACTCATCTCACCACAAAATAAATCCTTGCCTAGCAAGGTATCGTTTATCACAGGCCCGTAGGAGGCGATGGCAACGGCATGAGCACAAAGCTCATCGTCATCCCAACATACCTGTGGAGAATCATCCTGCACAGGCTCAGATAAGGAAGGGGGATCAAGTAATAAAAGAGAAGAAACTCTAAAAGAATCAGAAAATGGGAGAGTGATCCCGGTCTCACTCTCAGCAGGATCCAAGCAGAGATAACTGTCGGTGTCATACGAGTCGTACCGAGGGGAATCCGAGAACTCGAGGTCCGCGGTGGTAAGAAGAACGGCCTCATCCAATAAGGAGGTGCAAACCTCCGCATCGGAAATAGGGTATTCCTCATCCCACCGGGGTGCGTAAAAATGTTCCGAAGATCCACCGTCTCCGTCAGAGATAGAGGAATCATCATCCCACTTCGCGCAACCTCGGGCACCGAATCATCAACAAATACAACATCATCAACCGACTCACAAGAAAGAGGAATAGCACAATCCGGCAAAAATTGCGGAGGGGTAAGGCTGCTCTCAAAATCAAGCACTGAATGAGCAGGCCCCACCGCAAAATCATTCGTTGACGCCACCCCGTTGACGACCGGAACAATCTCATCGTCCCATACAGGAGCGTCCATGAGTTCCTGCTCCACTTTTTGTTGGCTAACACCAGAGTGATCATCATCACTCAAGGAAAGCTCGTAAAAAGTGATCGAGGGACCCATGAAAGAGTTGTATGCGGCCATAGATTCTTCAGTAATCTCAACGGGTAAAGAATGAGCAAAGTGCGTTATGTCAGTGTATGGGCCAAGCAACACCCTGGTAGTCCTGTCCACAACAGTCTTCCGCGAATGGGAGGTTGTTGTGCACACGCCCTCAGAGGGAGAAGGCTTGCACAAACGAGGTCAATCCTTCAACATGTGGCCCTCAGCTTGACATAACAAACACCGAATGCAATGCTCGACATTCATAACAGCAATGACATCGATGGATCGGCGCAAATTGTCAAGGATACGGCACTCAGCATCAGAATCCATCACGAACAAAAATAATTACAGAAAAAGTGCTACACAGCTAAAATGAAAATAGCACGGATCTGCTATCTAAATCAAAAATCAGAAAAGGGTAAAAAGAAATAAGCAAAATAAAAATTCTAATAACAAAAGCAAATAAAAAAATGAAATGCACAAATGGAAAAAGGCTTCAATCAATTATCTCCCTCTCCAAAAACTCACACGACTGTGTTCCCCGGCAACGGCGCCAAAAACTTGATGCTTAAGATCACGGCAGTGAACCGGTCGCACAAGTAATATAAAATGGGGGTTTTCCCAAGTATCGATCTCACAAGGAACACAGTAAGGTGGAGTTAATTTCTAGGAGGACTTGAGATTGAAGTCCTCAGGTCGGAGCTAATTAATGGGGGTTTAGATTGCGGAAACAGAAAATAAAACACTATCAACTACTCCTATGCAACGCAGCTATGCGATGCTTCTCTAGGCAGGATGGAAGACTAGTCGGGCCGCTATGCACCGAAACACTAGGCGGATGGGCGAGTAGGCTTGCGGATGAGGTGATGAGAATGGAGGAATGAGTGTCGTATGCACCTCTTCGCTACGCATGCCACTAGCAATCGCTAGTGCGGCAAGGGAGGATGGATGGTGGATGGACAAATAGGCGCACCTCAGGTAAATATAACGAAAATATACAATCACATAGACATGATTACACATAAACGTAAATTACACTAAGCATAACTTCATCAAATACAAGAGTTCAACTACACATTCAATAACCAATCCAGAAAAGAGTGTGCAAAATCGACCGAATACGAAGCCTTGCTGAGGATTCACGGTTGGAGTCGTCGGGTTGACAATCCGCGTCCAAGCTCGGTCCGCAACTGCGTCCGGGATAGAGAAGGGCTGTCAACACCTTCCAATGGCCCGTCTTCTTCGTGTCACGATCCGGTGGAGGATGGCACAACTTCTCCTAGCTTGGTGAAGAAAGCTAGGTCAAGCTCTTCTTGAAGCTCAAAGATGAAGGAGGAGGCCGAGAGGAAGCTCCGGCTTGGATTTGGCGGTGAAATCTTGCCCGGAGCACCTCCCTAGGGTGGAAGATGAAGGGGAACGACGGAAACCTTCGTCGGGGACGAAAAATGGCGGAGAAATATCGAGCGATCTGCGGATCTTCCGATTAGGGCGAGACCTGCACTATTTATACAAAAGCAGAAATGAACAATGCGCACGATCACAGGCGCACGACCAGTGGTCGTGCGAGCTATGTCCTGTGCTCGTGCACACTGGCATGGAATATCAGGAAGAAGAACTGGGATAATGAGCACGAGTAGTGGCGCACGACCAGTGGTTGTGCGCACTAAGTCCAATGATCGTGCGATTACCCAGACAGGACTCCAGAAAACAGGAATCAATGCACACGATCAGTGGCGCACGACCGGTGGTCGTGCGCAATATGTCCAGTGATCGTGCGCTTACCCCAGGCTGATTCTGGAAAACAAAGAGTAGTGCGCACGATCGGGGGCGCACGACCAGTGGTCGTGCCCATTGAATCCCATGATCGTGCGCAGTATTCCTGTTTCACCACCATCCCGGAACACGCACACGACCCCTGTACCGAAAGGAAAAACCAATCACTAATCTGTGCAGACATTCCAGACAATCACAAAAAGGGAGTACAAACTATAAAAATAACAAACTACACAACCATGGGCATAAATGTGCACTTCCTATGGAAATAAAGATAAGATGAGATATGAAAAATATAGAACTAAAAGTGAAGTGCAACCATGTGAAAACTAGCCCAGATGAGTCCGAAAATAGGTATAAAACATGGACTCATCATCTCTCTATTGGGATACACTTCATATTCAAGCTATTGGACTATGGGAAAGGCATTGGAAGTTGGCTACTCTAGAAGAATCAGTTTTTCCAACATCAGAAAATTTCTAAGTGTTTTACTCGAGTAGAGCTTTCACCTACTCGAGTAGTGTGGGTATAAGTTACTCGAGTAAAGGAATCTTGTACTCGAGTAGACATAGTCATATACTCGAGTAGCTAAGTCACCTACTCGAGTAGACCAAGTCATATACTCGAGTAGTTTGCTTATATACTCGAGTAGATCACTCATTATACCTGAGTGCCATAAGGTTTTTCTCATCTAAATTTCTCTAAGTCATATACTCGAGTAAGTATACTCACATACTCGAGTAGATAGGTATATACTCGAGTAGTTCATTTTACCAACTCGAGTAGTTCATGTGTCACCCGTGTACCTTGATATTCCCCTACTCCAGAATTTTTTTTTCTAAGTCTTTTACTCGAGTAGAACCTTCACCTACTCGAGTAGATTACTTCCTCTCGAGTAGTTTAGTTCAACCACTCGAGTAGTTGCCAGCAGATCTCTTCAGAATTTTTCTAAGTATTCCACTCGAGTAGTACATCATGTACTCGAGTAGTTCATGTACTATACTCCAGTAGCTCTTCCAAGTACTCGAGTAGATCCTCTATATACTCAAGTAGGTCTCTTCACATACTCGAGTAGTTCTGTCTGCCTACTCGAGTAGTTGATCTCTAAATACTCGAGTAGTCTTTTTATACATACCCGAGTATGATTCCCATCATATACTCGAGTAGTTATTCAACTACTTGAGTAGTTATTGACTTACTCGTGTAGTTGGCTGAGTTTTTCCGAAATTTTGCTAATTCATTTTTCTGACGGGATTTTTCAAATCACGCGACATGATTGGTCCACGTGTACATCATTATGACCGAGTATGACCGTTAGTCTCTCCTATATAAGGTCTTATCAGAAAATGACAAACCCTAAGTATTCTCAAAGCTTTCTTGTAATTTCTTTTTCGAGAAATATTCTTCAGCCGCCTCCTCTCTGACTTTCGCGAAACGGAAGCCGCCGCCGCCGCCTTCTTCTCCGGCCAAAGCTTCTACTTTCAGAGGATTATTCTGAAGAAAAGTTACAGATCGAGATCGACTTCACTGATCATATTTTCTCTCGATTTCTGTAAAAGGAAGTAGATCCAGATCGAGGCCGAGACCTTCTTCGCCGATTTCTGAAAAAGCTACAAAGTTGAAAAGAAGAAGATCCTGACCATTTCCTTCAGATATGAGTGATTTACTGTTTGTATTCTTGTAAACTCTTTATTAATCTTGTAGGAGAAATGTTCTCCGAGTGTAGGAGTTTTTCACTCCGAGTTTGTAGGAAGTGCTATCTTCCGAGGTGTAGATCCGTTTTGTATGGATCGAGTTTGTAGGAACTTTGTTATGAGGGTAGGATCGGTTTTTGATCCGAGATAGTGGAGTAGCCGAGTCTAGTTGATTGCTAGATCGGTGAGGGAAAGTGGATGTACCCAAGGTTGGGGAACCACTATACATCTTGTGTCGTCTGTGATATTGGTAGATATTTCTGTACTATGCTCTAATAAATTTTATTCCGCAAAAGACGCACAAATCACCTATTCACCCCCCTCTAGGTGATTTAGGTCGACAACAGTTTTCTTTCACCAGGTCCGCTCCCGCTCAGTCATGCGAGCAAGCTAGGTCCCCTCCCGCTCGCTCGGAGAATCGTCGACCGGAGCGGCGGGTGCCAATCGTCGAACCGGTACTCGCGGGTGGGCTCGATGATCCGCGATCTGCAAGCCGTTCTGAGGGTCACAATGGCCACCAGCCCGCCCCTTACACGCGACCTGGCCGCCTATCTGCCTCGGCAGAGGACTGGCGGGTCGCGGCGGCCCGACGCGCGTTCGCCCAAGAAGAATAGGCGAGCCGCTAGAGCTGAGTCGCGCCTGCCTCCCGCGGAGAGGGATTGGTGGCGAGCTGACTCCCCATGTGTGCTAATAGCTTCTCAGAACAGCGGAGCCACACTATTGGCAGGCCAGGTTAGACTACACATAGCTGTTCAGAACAGCGGAGTTTGACTGTTGGCAGACCCGACCAAGGGCTTTTTGGTATTTTCAGGTCAGTTATTTTGGTTATTGGCAGTTAAAATTCCAAAAACTAAAAATAAGACCCAAGGGGTACCCCAGAAGGCATGCTTTCAGTGCCTCCCTGCTCGAGTTTTCAAGAGCTCTTTGAGGGTACCTTAGCTCGGCTTCTGGCTAAGGAGGGGAAGCGCTCTGTGATCTTCCGGGTTTGTGGTGGGACCTCCCTCCCGAGCCCTTGGGTCTATTTCTCCTTGTCTTCTTTGTTGTTTTTCTTACAGGAGTGTAGTAGGCACGAGACCACCACTTACCCAAGGGACGAACTCCACAGGAGACTGGATTCCAGTTTCAACAATATACACTAGAGGTAAAGGAAGGTGCTCGAGTAAAGAGGGAGTTACTCGAGTAGGTCTATAGAGGGTACTCGAGTATACAGGGAGGTACTCGAGTAGGTCTGGGACTACTCGAGTAGGTCTGTAGAAAGTACTTGAGTAGGTCTAGATAAACTGAAATGACTCGAGTAGAAGAATGGACTCACTCGAGTAGGTGAAGTATACTACACGAGTACTTATTGCCTTACTCGAGTAAGTTAAAGGACTAATCGAGTAGGTCTGTTGGGTACTCGAGTAGGTACTTTGAGTACTCGAGTAGGTCAAGTTTTACTTGAGTCATAGAAGGAAGAAATCTTTGAAAAGCCAGATTTTGACTAACCTTTTGATTTCCTTTGCTTCCTTGATGTCCAAACTTCTCTAATCTTCCTTGTTGAGCATCCCAAGTTCAGTTTTGAAGAACGAGAACTTGGTCTCGTCCAGTGGCTTCGTGAAAATGTCTGCAACTTGCCTGTCTGTGGAGATATATTGGAGATCTATGTCCCCATGCTCTACATGCTCCCGGATGAAATGATACCTTAGCTCGATATGCTTTGTCTAGCTGTGCGAGACTGGATTGTTGGCTATTGCAATTGCGCTGTAAGTGTCGCAAAACAGTGGGACATTCTTGAACTTCATGTTGTAATCCTCAAATTGATTCCTTATCCAAAGTAACTGTGCGCAGCAACTGCCTGCAGAGATGTACTCTGACTCGGCCATTGAGATTGCGACACAGTTCTGCTTCTTGCTACTCCAGGAGATTAGCCTTCTTCCAAAGAATTGGCAAGTCCCTGAAGTGCTTTTCTTGTCGTCTTTGCTACCTCCAAAATCTGCATCTGAAAAACCAATTAGTTCGCTGTCATTACTTCTTGGGACCATAAGCCAAGATTTGGTGTACCTTTAAGGTATCTCAAAATCCGCTTTGCAGTAGCGTAGTGAGATTCCTTAGAGTTCACTTGAAATCTAGCACAGACACATGTTAAAAATATTATGTCAGGTCTACTGGCAGTGAGGTAGAGCAAGGATCCAATTATGCTTCTGTACTTGGTTTCATCAAAAGGTTTCCCTTTTTCATCTTTGTCCAGAGACATAGTTGAGCCCATTGGAGTCCTCATAGTGGTTGCGTTCTCCATTCCAAATTTCTTAATTAGCTCTTTGGTGAACTTGTTCTGCGAGATGAAAATTCCATCTTCAGATTGTTTCACCTGAAGCCCTAAGAAATACTTCAACTCGCCCATACTGCTCATTTCGAACTTTCCTAGCATAAGTTTTGAGAACTTTTTGCAGAGGTTGTCGTCTGTAGAGCCAAAAATAATGTCATCGACATAGATTTGCACTAGCAAAATCTTGCCTTTAATTTCCCTAAGAAATAATGTCTTGTCTATCTTTCCCCTTGTGAACTTGTTCTCAAGTATAAAGCTAGACAACTTCTCATACCATGCTCTAGGAGCTTGTTTCAGACCATATAGGGCCTTGTGCAGGAAATAGACATAATCAGGAAAGTTAGGATCAACAAAACCTGGAGGTTGTTCCACATACCCTTCCTCCTTTATGTTACCATTTAGGAAGGCAGACTTCACGTCCATCTGATTGACGGTAAAGCCATTGTGTGCAGCATATGCTAGGAACAACCTTATTGCCTCTAGCCTTGCCACTGGAGCATATGTCTGGTCGAAGTCGATTCCTTCTTCTTGACGATAGCCTTTAGCGATGAGTCTGGCCTTGTTCTTTATGATCGTCCCATCTTCGTCCATCTTGTTTCTGTAGACCCATTTTGTTCCAATGATGTTCTTTCCTTTGGGTCTTGGAACATGCATCCATACATTGCAGCGCTTGAACTGATTTATCTCTTCTTCCATTGTCATTATCCACGATGCATCTCTTTGAGTTCTGACACCGTCCCGGGGATCTCCTATGATCTGGTCCATGGGGTGATCCTTCAGATGTCTGAGCTCTAAAGTTCTTGCATCTGTATTATCTTCAATCACTGGAGTGATTTCTTCATCTTGGATGACTTCTTTATTTTGATCATCATCCTCTCCAATAGGAGTTGGAGTGGTGATCTTAATGAGCTTTTCGCCTTTGTCTTCGGACGGTTCATCCAAGCTGTTTTCTTTCAGCTTTTCACCTGCATCTTCAATGAGCACACTAGACGGATTGTTTTGCAGCAAGCTCGTCTCATCAAATAAAACATGTATCGATTCTTCTACCACCAGGGTTTTTCTACTAAATATTCTATATGCCTTACTATGGCTACTATAAGCTACAAAAATACCTTCAAAACTATTTTCGCTTAACTTGGTGGTATGATACTTATCATTGTTAAGTACGAAGCATTTACAGCCAAAGATTCTAAAGTATGAGACTGTTGGTTTCCTGCCTTTCAGAAGTTCGTAAGATGTCTTATCGTGGTCTTTGTTTATGAGTGCTCGATTTTGCACGTGGCATGCAGTGTTGACAGCTTTAGCCCAGAAGTACTCCGGTAGTGAAGCATCACTCAACATGGTCCTGCAGGCCTCTATGAGTGTTCTGTTCCTTCTATCAGCCACTCCATTCTGTTGTGGATACGAGGAGAGGAAAACTCGTGAAAGATACCTAAGCTTTCACAGAATTCTATCATGGCCCCAGATTTGAACTCTGTTCCGTTGTCACTTCTGATTTTGACTATGGAGCAGTTGTATTAATTCTGGACTTGCGTGACAAAATTAGTAAAGATGTCAAAGGTATCTGACTTGTGTTTCAGAAAGAACAGCAACGCAAAGCGCGAGTAATCATCAACAATTACCAACGTATAATCCTTACCTCCCAGACTTCTAATTTGCAGTGGACCAAACAAGTCCATGTGCAATGGATGGAGACATATGATAGAGTCTTTGCCAATAATGCTTTTAAAGGTAGCCCTCGTTTGCTTGCCTTTTACGCATGCATGCCAAGGTCTATCTTTGACGCACTTGACGTTTGGGGCATCACGTACTAAGTTCATTAAAAATAATTTATTAATAGTTTTGAAATTAATATGTGCTAGTCTCTTGTGTCATTGGTCACCAAGGGACGCACTATCTTTTGCTAAAAGACACACTGGTGTAGAGGAATCTATACAGATGAAATTTAAACAGAAAATATTCCTGCTTCAAGTGCCGGATAGAATCGTTTCCATATTGTCAACGGATTTTATCAGGCACTTATCAGCATGGAATTCAACTATTTATCCTTTATCGCAGAGTTGGCTTATGCTAAGGATATTGTGTTCCAATCCTTCGACATAAGCCACATCCGAGAAGGATACATTGCCGTTAGTAATCATACCATAGCCTCTAGTGATTCCACGGTCTGAACCTCCAAAGATGACCTTTGGTCTATTCACGACTGGAGTAAAGTTCTGAATGAGGCTTCTAGTCCCGGTCATATGCCGAGAGCATCCGCTGTCCAAGTTTCAGATAGGCGTTTTGTTGGCCTTTGGACATACCTGCAATCATAATCAGTTTGCCTTAGGAACCCAAACATGTTTGGGTCCTTGGTCTCGGGTTAGAGTGCTCCCCATGCGAGTGTTAGCATTATGAGTGGTCTTTCTCATGTTGCTGACATGAGGGGTTGCAGTATTTCTGGAATTGAACCAGCAATCTTTGGCTAAGTGAGCAACCTTGCCACATAACCAACAGTCAAATCTGTTGTACCTTTGCCTCAAGATCTCCTGCTTGACCTTTTGGAATTGTGGTCTAGCAGGGGCAGCATTCTTGGAGGAAGATGGCTAATGATGATGGCAATCACATGGCGTCTTCTCCTTTATGGGCTTTTCTACAACAGGCTTCGTCTTTGGTGCCTTCTTGAAGTTATGTTCATGATTGAAAGGGACATAGTTCTGAAGAATAACTTCTTCATAAGGTGCCTTAAAGATACTTTCGCCAAAGTTTCGAAGTCGAGCCCATCCTTGATAGTGGGACATTGGCTCTACATAGGTAGGCCTAGCAAAGTGCCCGTAGGATGAATCAAAATCAAACTCATTTGATGGAAAGATAACCTTCTTGAATGTAGTTTGATCTTGAGGGGCTTTCCCCTTCTCTTAAGCTAAGGACTTTTTGGCGGCCTTATTCTTCCGTTGATTCTTGTTTCTCCTAGAGGATTTACTAGGAGCTTCTTCATGGCCTAGTCCAGCTCCCTTGTCCTTTGCTGAGAATTCAGCAACGAATGGAAGAACATTTTTGGGCTTCGAGAAACTTTCAACAAGTTTCTTTTCAGCCGCAAGCTGGGATTTCAACTCTTTGATGATCTTCTCCTTAAGGTCAAGGTGCTCAAGAGCCTTGTTATATTCTTCAATAGCATTATTGAAGTTTTCTTCGAGGGAGTCAGTCTTTGCGACTTTCTCTCTTAAGATGCTCTTTTCGGCTTTTAGAGATTTGATCTCTTTAGCCTGAGTCTTCACGACTCGACCACATTGGTCGTAAGGCATGATTAACTCCTTGTACTGGGCCATTAGCTCTGACTCATCGTAAGAGGAGCTTTCCTCACAATCATGTTCAGAGACTTCAAAATCTGAAAGAGGGGTATGAGAGTTTACCTTCCCAGTGAACTGGGGCTCTTGATCATCATCTGTTTGAGCCATTAGCCCAAAATAAGCTTATTCTTCTTCACTTGACTCAGATGAGTTGGAGTCACTAAGAGTCTTTCTCTTTTTGGCTATGCGGCTCTTCTCTTTCCTCTTCTTATTGTGTGAGGATTTCTTTTCTTCTCTTCTGCCAATCTCCTTCTTCTTATGAGGGCAGTCGGCGATGACGTGACCTGGCTTATTACAACAATAGCAAATGATGTCAGTCGAAACATATTTGTTCTGTTTGGAGGAATACTTGTCATGGCTACTTGAGCCTTTTCTTTGCCGATCACCATCATGTCGTGATCTTCTATAGGAGGCATCCTTGCCTTTCCATTGCTTTTTCTTTTTCAAGAATTTCTTGAACTAACGTGAGAGCAGTGAGAACTCTCATTTTGATAGCTCGGAGCCTGAGGTACTAGACTCAGAAGTTTCTTCTTCTTCATTAATCTCTGGAGCTAGAGAGGGGAGGCAGCCTTTGTCTTTCTGGAGGTGTCTGCTTTTAGAGCAACAGAATTTTCTTTGAGAGCAGACCTTCTCTTCTCTTCTTCAGCTTTCCTGGTGTTGAGTTGAAGCTCGTATGACATAAGCTTCCCGAAGAGATTTTGTGGGTCTGTCTTAGCCAGCTTCCCAAACTCCCTGATGGCGCAGACCTTGTTGTCCCATTCTTTGGTCAGGGATCTCAGGAATTTGTCATTCAGTTCTCCATTAGTGAATACTTTGTCATAGACCCTTAGGCCATTCACTATCTTGAAAAAGTTCTCAAATGTATCAGCAATGGTCTCTTTGCTTCCCTGTCGGAAGGCTTCATACTTCTGATTGAGGAGGGATCTCTGATCATCCCTCACTTCTTCTATTCCCTCCATTAAGGTAACCAAGGACTGTCACATCTCCTTTGCAGATTGGCAGTGGATTAAGTTTTGCAGCATTGAGTCATCAACTCCACTTGCTATAATGTTTTTAGCTTTCTTGTCCAGTGAGACAAGTGAAATCTCGTCCTTATCCAAATCCATCAGCTTCTTTGGAACCTTCTTGGTAGGATCTATAGTGGAGAAAGTCATAGGGACATAAGGACCTTCTTCAACTATCATGAAGATCCTTGGACCAACAGCTTCCATAAAAAAGTTGATCCTTTCTTTCCACATGGGAAAGTTGTTCTTGTTGCACAGGCGAAGCTTGGCGAAATCCTTTGCCTTGTCCATGATAGATAGATCTCAATTAACAACTATATGCAGGAACTGATCAAGGTGTTAACCTTTTAACTATCAACCTGGCTCTGATACCAATTGAAAGATAATAGTTGTTAACCTAAATCACCTAGAGGGGGGTGAATAGGTGAGTTGTGCGTCTTTTGCGGAATAGGAAATCTTAGAACACAACACAGATCTATCTACTAAAATATCACAGACGAGACAAGATTTATAGTGGTTCCCCGATCTTGGGTACTGTAATGGCCTCCCCAGCCCACGACTCGCAAGGACGGCTGCCGGCACCCCCAGCACCACGCTCGAAAGGGTTCAGCCTAACCAGGTCTGCATACCATACACCCCAACCCCTCTCCTGCCTGTTTATCAGCACGGTAGGTTGTTGCCACTGGGTCTCGAACCCAGGACCTTGATAAGAGAGCTTTTTGCCACTCCCTCATCACCAACTGAGCTGCAGCTCAGTTGGTGATGAGGGAGTGGCAAAAAGCTCTCTTATCAAGGTCCTGGGTTCGAGACCCAGTGACAACAACCTACAGTGCTGATAAACAGGCAGGAGAGGGGTTGGGGTGCATGGTATGCAGACCTGGTTAGGCTAAACCCTTTCAAGCATGGTGCTGGCGGTGCCGGCGGCCGTCCTTGCGAGTCGTGGGCTGGGGAGGCCGTTACAAAAAGTGCACTTTTTATAACGGTCCAGGCCCATCCAATGGGAACCCGCTGGCACCGCCGGCCTACCACGGTTCAGACCCGGGCCCACCACTGGTAGTAAGCCTTTCATATTCAAGCATGCAGGCCATGTACCCCAACCCCTCTCTGGCCTGTTTATCGGCATGGTAGTTTGTTGCCACTGGGTCTCGAACCCAGGACCTTGATAAGAGAGCTTTCCACCACTCCCTCATCACCAACTGAGCTGAAGCTCAGTTGGTGATTAGGGAGTGGTTGAAAGCTCTCTTATCAATGTCCTGGGTTCGAGACCTAGTGGCAACAACCTACAATGCTCATAAACAGGCCGGAGAGGGGTTGGGGTGCATGGCCTACAGGCTTGAATGTGAAAGGCTTACTACAAGTGGTGGGCCCGGGTCTGGACCCTGGTAGGCCGGCGGTGCCAGCGGGTTCCCATGGGATGGGCCTGGACCGTTATAAAAAGTGCACTAATAATCAAAAATACCCCCTTAAAGCCAAACTAGGGTTTGGTGAATCCCTAACCAAAACATATCCAAATGAGTTAAAATTTTGTACAGAACAGGTCTTGATGCCAGGGACCACTCTCCAAAATTTGGGAGGGTTTGGAGGTCATTTGACCACTTAAGTAAATTACCCTAGAATTATTAAATAAAAGCAAAAAACTTTAGGCAAAGTGTCTCCAAAAATTCTGAGTTTTGGGCAGGCCCTAGGTATAGCTAAGTTAAACGCCCTGCCAAAATTTCAAGTGATTTGGACCAGGTATGAGGTGTGGGCACTCAGTTTAATGACTTCCTAGCCCTAAGTATATGTCCCACCAAAATGGGTGCTCTGGTCAGACCATGCACCGAAATGTGTTCACACTAATTTTAAAATATAGTAGACACAAAGGACTACAACTTTCATATTGGAGGTTTTCCCACCAAGTGAGCCTAGGTATTTTTAAAAATTAAAACCAAATAATACCAAAACTGTGACATAAATCAAAATATCAACATTTAATATCCTATAGTTTAAATCAGGAGAAGCACGAATCTTGGCGCAGATTCGACGGAATCCTATCATCTTCCTCCTTGAGCCAACGACAGGATCCCTCCCGCCTGGAGCCGGTTTCAAGCTCTGCCGCCGGCGATCCAGCCCCTTACCCGGCCGGCCACCGCAACCACCACCTCCGTTGAGGTGGGGGCTGTCGCCAGGCGGCAGCTCAGCCGCCGGAGAGGTGTTTTCCGGCGATTCTAGTAGGATTTGTTTTTGCCGAAAAACCATGAAAATCATGGTTTGGATAGGGCTCAATTGAGCCCGAACCTTAAACCTAAGGAGACCTATGATCTACCTGTGAGTTAAGGAGAGGGGGAGGACCTTCCTGGCGGCCTGAATACGGGATGAGCGGAGGGATGCCATAGTCGACGGCGGCAGCGCTCGGCTTCTACAACAACATAGTGGGACGGCCTGTCTCCTCCAGGAAAAAGCTCGAAAATTCTCCCCTCTGCCCACTGATGATGTTTAAATGGCAATTGGGGAGGGGGGCGGCTGGTTCTTCAATGCCCTTCAACACCATTAATGGTGTGGCTCGGGTTGGGTGGAGGGGGGCTGAATCCACCACTTGGTGGCCGGGAAATGGCTGGAATCAACTCCTCTTCCCTAGAGGAGTTGATTGCAGCCATTAAAAGTGGTTGTTAGCCTCCCTTTGGCCGGCTTCCACTCTCCCTTCCTCTCCCCCATCGTCTCTCTCCACCATTAACATGAAGGGAAGCTCCCTTCTCTCTCCTAGTCACCCATGTTGACTGGTCAACATGGGTAGGCTATGTGCAGCCCACTTCGTCATGATGATCATGAAAGTGAGGTTAGCCTTAAGGAAGAAGTGGCTTGGGCTTGGGTTAGCCCATTTGGTCTAGGTTTGACTTGGCTTAAGTTATGGTTGACCTGGGTCAATTTGATCATATAGGCTGACCCCATTGGGTCCTTGGTGACCCATTGGCCTCCCCTAAGTCCTATGTTGGGTTATGTAGGGTTACCTTACACTTTGGAGGTCACCTACCCTTAATAAGGTCACTTTGACCAGATTAGGGGCTTGAGTTGACTTGGGTCAACTTGGCCTCTAGGGCTGACCCCAATGTGGTCTTAGTGACCCCTTGACTTCACTTTAGGGTTAGGGGGGCATAGGTGGGGTCCTCTAGGCTAGGGGTAGGTCAATTGACCCTAAGTAGGCTAGTTTGACTCATTTTGGGTTAGGGTTGACCTTGGTCAACTGAGTCTCTTTGATTGACCCCAATGGGTCCTTATGGCTCTAATGGGCCTCCCAAGGTATTAGGAGGTGTTGTGGTAGGGTCTTGGGGTCATGGTGTTGCACCATGGTCATCCTAAACCATTGTTCAGAGTTCTACTATTTGCAGACCATGATGATTTTCCACAATTTGTCTCCTATCTCTTGGCCCATTTCTGGCTTCCTAGGGTTTGCCATGACCTAGTCATGGGCAAAACCACTCCTAGGGTTCTAGTTGGAAATGGGATGTTACAAATCCAAATAAAAAAACAAAGATTTCGTCCCCGAAATCAAGGTTAAGCCTACATGAATTCCTACCGTAGAAAAGAAACTTGTAACATCTCATCACGATACCATGTTTGTGTTGGGTACATTGGTTCAAATGTACCTGATTTGAAGAAGCCTCACCCAACTCAATGATATACATCAAAATGTATTTGATGTGTTTTGAGTTTACTTGTGCAGGCTAAGTATTTACAGGAAAGAAGAAAAAATTTCTAAGTCCATGTGTCGACACCCAGAGGGAAAGTGTCGACACTTAAGAAGACTTGTGTCGACACCCAGGCAAGCAGTGTCGACACTTGGAGTCATTGTGTCGACACCAGGGATGCTGAGTAGAAACCAGACAGAAAGTGTCGACACAAGGAGCTGTGTCGACACTCAGTGAAGAAAAGACAGTGAAGCTGTGTCGACACTTAGCAGTTGTGTCGACACCCAGAAAAACTGTGTCTACATCAGAAAGTGTCGACACTTCGAGGCTGTGTCGACACTCAGCAAAAGTCTACAGAAACTAAGTACTAGTGTCGACACCCAGAACAATGTGTCGACACTCAACAGAAGAGTCAACACTTGAAGTAAATGTCGACACCCAGAATAATGTGTCGACACTTAGCTGAAGACTCAACACTTGAAGAAAGTGTCGACACAAGGAGCTGTGTCGACAATTAGCAAAGATCAGCAAAGTTCAACAAAATATTCTAAGTACAAGTGTCGACACTAAGGGAATGTGTCGACACTCAGCCAGAGTCTCGACAGAAGAAGAATGTGTCGACACCCAGAGCAATGTGTCGACACTCAACAAGTATCAACACTGATGACATGTGTCGACACCAAGAAGCAGTGTCGACACTTAACAGATTCAACACATGAAGATGTGTCGACACAAAGGTGTTGTGTCGACACTTAGAAGAATTCAGCAAAATACTGAAGTACAAGTACTTGTGTCGACACTCAATTTCAGTGTCGACACATGAAGAAGAAGTAGTGTCGAGATACAAAATCTACAACACAAGGAGTTGAGTCGACACCTTATAAACTAGTGTCGACACTTAGACAACATGTGTCGACACTTGGTCTATAAGTGTCGACACTTAAAGACAGAAAGTCTCGACACTTACAGACAGTTACAGTTATTTCAAGAACTGACTGGATGACTTGATAGCTGCCATTCCAGCCGGTCTACAGCACCTGTCAGAGTTGTCAGAATTCAGTTATGAACCGGATCAGTCGGTTTCCATGAAGAAGGCCTATAAATAGGCTTATACAGTCTACAGAAACTGTGGTTGAGATTGATTGAACACAAGTCCAAGTTCAGATTTAAAGAAAATCTAGCTATCAAGTGAAGATCTAAGAAGTTGGAGAGAGAGAGCTCCATCCAAGAAATCAGTTGTTGGAACCAGACTGAGAAGAAGGGTTCAGATTTATTCTGAATCTTAAGTAGAAGAGATCAAGGATCAACTGCAGAAGGAGTCAATCTTATTGAGTTCTACTTTCAAGAAGCTTTGAAGAAAGCTAAGTCAGATTGAGTCCAGCTGAGTGCTTCCAAGAACTCATCAAGAATCTCACAACTTATCTCTCTTTCATCTAAGTTGTTGAGTTTATACATTTTGTATTCATTATAACTTGTAGGATCCTTAGGGATCTGAGATTGTAAGCCTGCAATTATAAAGGCTGAGGGTAGGAGAGTTAAATCTCTGAGTGTAGGCCTTGGTGGCTGAGTGTAGGCCTTGGTGGCTGAGTGTAGGCCTTTGTGGCTGAGTGTTGGCCTTTGTGGCTGAGTGTAGGCTTTGTGGAAAAGATGAGTTGTAGGGCCTTGGGCCTGAGGTGTAGGAGCCTGTTTTGGGTTCTGAGTTAGTGGAGAAGTTTGGCCGAATCTAGTACACTGCTAGATAGGCGAAGGGGGAAAGTGGATGTACCCAAAGCTTGGGGAACCACTATAAAACTCTGTGTCTACTGTGTGATTGTTGTTGGCTGTGATTGTTGCATATGTGCTGTGATATAGTAGATAGAATTCTGTGATATTAACTGATTGCTGCCATAAAAAGTTAAAAAGAATTTGGTCACCTATTCACCCCCCCCCCCTCTAGGTGTTTAGGTACTATATCTTTCAAGTTGTATCAAAGCGAGGTTGCTCAAAAAGGACTAATAGTCTGAGGAGATCCTGTTGGCAGATTCAGTCTAAGTCAAATTACAGATTCAAGAAAATCAAAAATCATGGGTTCCACTGAGAATCACAAGGAATTGGGATCCATGAAACTACTTATATGTAGGAAGGAAATCTTTGGCATATGGAAGGAAAGGGTGAGGCTGTTTATGGAAGCCTCAGACCCTAGGATTTACATCACAGTAAAAGAAGGGTCATATGTGCCAATGAAGGTATCAGTCTTAGATGCAACTCAGAGAACACCTAAGGATTTCTCTGAAATGACAAAGGATGAGATTGTTCTAGCCACTATGGATAAGATGGCTCAGAACATAATAGTGAGTGTCATAGATGATGCAACTTTTCAGAATCTGATACACTGTAAGACAGCTAAAGAGATGTGGCAAACTCTTATTGTGTACATGGAGGGTTCTGAAGAAGTCAGGCAAGACAGAAAATCCTTGCTAAATCAAGAGTATGAAAGTTTTAGACAAGGAAAGGGTGATAGCATAACTGAGTGCTATAAGAAGTTCTACATGATAGTGAATGAACTCATATCCTATGGTAGAGAGTTCAGTAATTATGAACTCAATGACAAGTTTCTAAGGTCCTTAACAAAAGATTGGGACACCAAGATCTGTGCCATTAGAGAAATGGCTAAGTTGCAGAAATTCCTCCACCTACACTGTTTGGCAAACTGTTGTCTTATGAAATGCAGTTGACAGTGAGGAAAGAAGAGGAGAAATCCACAAGAAATGAACACAAGGAAAGGACAGTGGCCTTCAAAACATAAGCCCCCAGAAAGTATAGAGGTAAGTCACCTACTCCACCTCCAAAGGTTGCTGAATCTGAGTCAGATGAGTCAGTAAGCACATAGTCTGAAAGCAGTGAAAGTGATGAGGACTTTGCTGCCTTCACTAGACATTTTCAGAAGTTCTTGAAGAAGAAACAGTGGAGGACAAGGCCTTCTACTTCACAGGGAATGGAAGACTCTTATCAGAAAAAGAAGTCTTCAAAGAAAGACAGGAAAAAGTCCAAGTCTAGCAAAGCTACACTATCAAAAATTATGTTATTGCTGTAATAGACAAGGTCATGTGATAGCAGATTGTCCAGAAAAAGAAAGGAGTCTAGTGATAATAAGAAGACTCATTTCAAAGGCAAGAAAGAAAAGTCATTTGTTGCCAAAAAGGAGAAGACCCTGTTAGATATCTCTTCATCAGAAACTGAGTCAGATGCTGAGGCGTATATTGGACTGTTTGCTGAGGAAGAAGAAGAAGAGTTCATGCAGATTATGAATTCTATTTATGAACAAGAAGACTGTCAGTGCCAAGGACTAATGGCATTGACTGAAAGTGACAAAATCCTGGAGCAGCCAGGACCCAGTAAGGTACAAAGTTCAACTTTAAGTTCAGTTTCTTGTTCCAGTACAGTATCAGATTCATCATCATCAAATGATGAGAGTGCATCTGAGTCTGAAGAAGATATTCATCAGCTGATAGATGAATATAAAGTACTGTTGCAAGCTTATAAGAAGAGCAAGTCCCTAGCCAAAAGTCAGGCAAAGGAAATTGCTAATCTCAAAGCTATGACAACTGATTCTAAGAAATTGTTTGATCAAAAGCTAAATGAGATAGCCAGACTAAAGCACATAACTGTGATTCAGATGGGGACTATCACATATAAGAATGATCAAATCAAGAGTCTGGAGATTAATCTTCAGAAGGAGAGAGATCTAGTTGCTAGGTTTTCTAAACCTAAGTCAGTTCTACCTTTAATTGATGAATATGTTCATCACAAAGGCAAGGCTGGACTGGGTTTTATTAAACCTGCAGGGACTGTCCAGTCCAAGTCCAAGGGCAAAGCCCCAACACTCAACAAGCCAGCTGTGGATAAAACAGCTAAGATAGTACCTAAGCAAAGGTACAATAAGTTTGAGTGTTGGTGTTGTGGCAAGGTTGGCCACTTTGCAATGGACTGTTGGCACAATGTTAGTGCCAAAGTGAGTAGCAAACTGGCTGTTGGAAAACCAGCAAGTAGTCTTGTCAGGATGCAAACTAACAAATAACAAGGACCCAAGAATACTTTGGGTTCTAAGGTTCATTAATCTGTTTTGCATGTGAGTCCAAGTTGCCATGCCCCAATATGGTACTTGGACAGTGGATGTTGCAGACATATGACTGGAACAAGGGGTTTACTAAAGGACTACATTCCAATCAAAGATGGTCCAAAAGTCACCTTTGGTGATTCTGAAAAAGGAATCATCAAAGGATTTGGTAACATTTCTAGTAACTTAGTTACCATTAATCAAGTGGCTTATGTTAAAGGGTTGAAACACAACCTAATAAGTATAAGTCAATTAAGTGGTGTAGGGTATGACATCTCATTTGTTAAGAATGGTTGTCATATCAAGAGGTCAACTGATCAAGAGATCATTTTGACAGGTTATAGAAAGAGGAATGTCTGCTGTCTAGACATTATGTGTGAGACCAATGGTTCTCAAGTGTGTCTTGTAGCTGATGAGAAAGTCTCTCATTGTGTCAAATGGTACAAGAGGCTAGCTCATCTAAACTACAAGACAATTGGCAAACTCTTTAGCAAAGAGTTAGTGAGGAATGGTCCTCAAGTTAAGTGTGTTAAAGATGGTATTTGCTCAGCTTGTCAAAAGGGCAAGCAGACTAGATCCATCTTTAGAAGCTTAGAAAACAAAGATGCTGTGAGGTGTTTATACCTCTTGCATATGGATCTCTTTGGTGCAATGCCAGTTCACAGCCTAGGTAGAAAGGTCTATACCTTTGTAGTTGTAGATGACTACTCAAGGTTTTCCTGGGTGTTCTTCTTAAGACAGAAATCTGAAATACCTAGTGTCTTCTATAGCTTTATCAAGCAAATTCAGAATGAACTAGACAGTACAGTGGTCAAGATTAGAAGTGACCATGGTACTGAATTTCAGTCTGAGGGTATGGCAAAATTATGTGAAGACTTTGGGATCTTTCAAGAGTTTTCTTCACCTAGAACACCTCAGCAAAATGGCATTACTGAGAGGAAGAATAGAACCTTGATTGAGGCAGGTAGAACCCTATTAAGTGATACATCACTACCAGAATATTTCTGGGCTGAAGCAGTTAATACTGCATGCCATGTTATTAATAGGGCTACCATTACTAAAGGCCTCAACAAGACCCCCTATGAGGTTGTGAAAGGCAGGAAACCAAACCTATCCTACTTGAGGATCTTTGGTTGTATGTGCTTCATACTTAACAATGGAAAGTCTTACTTGACTAAGTTTGCTGCCAAGTCCCAAGAGGGAATTTTTGTTGGGTACAACAACAATAGTAAGGCTTATAGAGTCTACAACTTGTCTACTCAAGTTGTAAAAGAGACTGTACATGTAGTATTTGATGAAACTAGGCTTATTAACAATGAGTTATCTAGTAGTGTATGCAGCCCCACAAGTTTAACAAAGAAGATGGAGAAGCTCACTCTAGAAGAAGAATCTACTGCAAGACAGCAAGTAGAAGACAGTGGCTGTTGTCCAGGGGGAGTACTACATGTACCAAATATAGAAGAAGTACAAGGAGTACAGCAAGATGATGAAACTGAAGAGGTTCAACCAGAAGTCAGGATGCCTCCAGCCAATAGGCATCTTAGAGATCATCCAGTAGAGCAGATTATTGGAGATCCAAGACAAGGGGTACAAACAAGGAGCAGAAATCTGAATGCAGCAATCTACTCCAGTTTTCTATCTCAAGTTGAACCAAAGAAGTTTGAAGAAGCCATTCTAGATCCACAATGGACTGAAGCAATGCAAGAAGAGCTGAATCAGTTCAAGAGGTGCAAGGTCTGGGAACTTGTTCCAAAACCTAAAGACCACAATATAATAGGAACCAAGTGGATCTATAGGAACAAGATGAATGAACAAGGAGTCATCATTAAGAACAAAGCAAGATTGGTTGCTAAAGGATATAGGCAGGAAGAAGGTATTGATTTTGATCAAACCTTTGCTCCAGTAGCCAGACTGGATGTCATAAGAATGTTCCTGGCCTATGCAACCTTTCAAGGATTCAAAGTTTACCAAATGGATGTCAAGTCAGCATTTCTAAATGGTAATCTTAAAGAAGAAGTCTATGTGGAACAACCCTCAGGTTTTGTTGATTCAACTCTACCTACTCATGTCTATAGACTTAGGAAAGCTTTATATGGGTTAAAGCAAGCCCCTAGGGCTTGGTATGAAACCTTGTCTAGTTTCCTCATTGAGAATAAGTTCACAAGGGGGAAAAGAGACAAGACTCTATTCCTTAGGGAATCTAGAGGCAAAGTTATCCTAGTCCAAATATATGTAGATGACATTATATTTGGGTCTACTGAAGTAGCCTTTGTAAAAAATTTGCAAAGCTAATGCAAGGTCAATTTGAGATGAGTAGTATGGGAGAGCTAAAGTTCTTCTTGGGTCTCCAAGTAAGACAGACTGAGAGTGGTTTATCCATATGCCAGTCCAAGTTCACCCTAGAACTCATAAGGAAGTATGGTATGGATTCATCCAGTACCATGAAGACTCCTATGGGGTCAAGTATGTCTCTTAGCAAGGATGATGCAGGGAAACCTGTAGATGAAACCTTGTATAGAGGGATAGTTGGCTCCCTATTATACTTGACTGCAAGTAGACCAGATATCATGTATGCTACATGTGTCTGTGCAAGGTATCAAGTCTGCCCTAAAGAGTCTCATTTGACAGCAGTGAAAAGAATATTGAGATATCTAAAGGGCACTCCTTATCTAGGCCTCTGGTACCCTAGGAATGGGGATTTTGATCTAACAAGTTATTTAGATGCAGACTTTGCAGGATGCAAAGAAGACAGAAAAAGCACTACTGGAACCTGTCAATTCCTAGGTGGGAGACTGATTTCTTGGAGTAGCAAAAAGCAAACAAGTGTGGCTATCTGCACTGCAGAATCAGAATATGTGGCTGCAGGAAGTTGCTGTGCTCAACTTCTGTGGATACAACATCAGCTTGAGGACTATGGAATTCAGGTAAGTAGAACTCCACTCTTCTGTGATTCTATTAGTGCTATTTCAATAGCCAATAATCCTGTATCCCATAGTAGAACAAAACATATTGAAATTAAATATCATTTTCTTAGGGAGCATGTAGAAAGAGAAGATATTTTACTGGAATATGTTAGAACAGATAATCAACTAGCTGATATGTATACTAAGCCCCTAAAAGAAACTAAGTTCAATAGGTTTAAAATTGAACTAGGTGTGATAAACTTAGAGTAAGTTTATAGTATTGGAAATTGGCTAAGTAAAAAGGTGTCGACACACAGAGATATCTGTGTCGACACAGAAAAGTGGTGTCGACACTTCAGGGAAAAGGTGTCGACACATCTAGGAAGTTGGTGTCGACACTTCAGAATAATAGTGTCGACACATAACAAGTTGGTGTCGACATAACCAAGGTGGTGTCGACACATAGTGTTTACTCAGAATTATCTAAGCAAAGTCTCGACTATGTGTCGAGTTAAGTGGTGTCGACACATAAATAAGTGTCGACACATATAATCTGTTGACTAAACTTGTGCGACACATAGGTGTCGAGACATTATAAGTCAGTGTCGACACTTGTCGCCAGTGTCGACACAATTCAAATTAGCTGCCCGCCTTTTCATCTTCAAAATTAGAACGGTATAAATAGGGTTTTGCCTTAGTCTGTCGACGCGCTTTCAATAGTTTCGAGACCAAAACTTGTGTGTCGACACCTCTCTTCTCTCCAATCAAAATCATCAAACCCTAATGGCGCCAAATCTTGAGGAGAACGTCAACGACGGATACGAACTGGTGCGTGACGCATTTGGGGATGCTGACCAGGAAATCAAAAACGTGATAACCCTAGTTGCAGACTCAGGGTTAGAATATCTTGTTTCAGAGCCTACAAAGATCTGGAAGAAGGAAGTCTTGGAATTCCTCAATGGAGCTAAGGTAGACGAAACTGGATTCAAGCTTAAATCCAGGGTTCATGGTGAGAAGGTGAAGGTATCACCTAAGAGCTTGAGGAAGTTTCTACAGCTCCCAAGAACTAAAGAAGAAGATGAAGTTACTGCTTCAAAGACCGGGGAAGCTCTAACTTGGTGTGGATTAGATTCTAAGATGAAGATTGGTTCAGTCTTCAATAGAAAAGGAATGAACAGTCAGGGGAAATTCCTGTCTGAAATTGTTGGGAAAGTAATATTGAGCAAGCTAGGAGGGCATGACAGAGTGTCTGCCTCTATGCTCAGTATTATGACAAGGATCATCTTCAATTTGCAAACAGATTGGTCTGTGATAGTTCTTGAGAAGATAAAGGAAAGCTTGAAGAAGCCCAACTTGGGCAGGATTATAAGTCTATACCTTGCTGGAAGTATTCCAGAGGTTATGCACCAAGCTGCTGGTACAAAAATCAATCATATGATGAAGATGGATTTAAGGATATTTTCCAGATGGGACATGGTGTTGACTAAGGAGATGGCAACCCCTGAGAAGATAATTTCTGAAAAAGTATCACTACCAAAGAAGAAGAGGAAAGCTGCTCCAGTGGCTCAAGTTCCAACTAGCAGCTCTGAAAGTGAAGAGCAAGTGGTTTTTACACCAGATGAGACTGAGGAAGGAACTGATGTAAAGTCTCCTGCTCCTTAAGCTGTTGCTGAGATCCAGGGGGAGCTACCTCAAGCTAGCCCCATAAACAAGGATCAACTCCAGGGGGAGTCTCTAGTTGTAGAAGAACCAACTACACTAGAAAGTGAACAAGCAACCAACACAATACTAGAGGTAATCACTGAACTAAATGCTTTAGATTTTCCTATAGAGGATACTGATTTGTCTGATGTTCATCAGCAAACTCAGCTGGATAGCCAAGTCCCAGATATTGTCTTGGAAGACACATCTGTTGAAGTTGTAGTTACTGATCCAGTGGTTGAAGAGCCAAGACTTTCTCCAGCTCATTCACCCCAAGAATTTACAATGGAAGATTTATTCCTAAATCTGGATCAACAAGAATTTGACAAGGACACTGCTGCTACTGAAATGGAGAATGCTCCAGTTGAGGGGGAGCAACTGCCAATTGATGAAGAGCCTACAAGAAAAGAGACTGAGAAAGCACCAGAAGTACAGAAGGAGCTACCTAAGGAGAGGGTAGATATAACAAGTACATCTGGATCTGAAGATGAGGGAGCTTCAAGGGCCAAGAAAAGAAAGTTTCAAGTATTCAGAAGAAGAAGCCAAAGTTACAAGAAAGCATTACAAACCATAGCACCACAGCCTATATAACTGCCAGCACCAGCTTTTGATTATAGAGCACTGATGGTTGCTATGCAGATCAAGCTGGATGAGCATAGAAAAGCAATAGAGACTTATGTGGATGAGGGGCACAAATCTCTCCAATTTGATTTGGCCCAAGATATCAAGTCAATAAGATTTGAGATGAATCTTAATAAGAAAGAGATGACAGACTGCTTCCACAAAGGGGGGAATGCAGTAGTGTACTTAGCTACACACCAAGAAAAGATTAAAACTCAAGTAGATGACATAGCCCTGAAGCAAGGATATGTACTTGAAAATCAACTCAGAATGAATGACATTTTGACAGAATCTCATAATGCTATTGTCACAGAAATGAAGAATATTGATGCTGTCCTGACAACTTCTACCTCTACTGCTACTGTTAAAGCTGAATTTGATAAAGTATTCCAGGAAGAAATCACTGCTGTTAAGACTGACATTCAAGAATCTCAAAAGATCATAACTGATCGACAAACTCCAAAGGTTAAAACCTTTCTTTAAAGATTGAGTTAATTATTTGGATAATCAAGTCAGATTTCAAAAAGATGATGTCAGAGATCATGTAGAAAGAGAAGTCATAAAGGGGGAGAGGGTTTTAGTCAAAGCTAGCTCTGATCATGCCAAGTGGATATCTAATTCCATCAGAGCTACACTGAGTTATCCTCCTCTTTGTGATGATGATAATGTTGCTGAATCTGGAATTCATCCTGCATATTTAGGAGGGGAGCAACCAGAAGTGGCTCAAGTTATCTACCCTCCTCCAGATTTTGACATGATTCATGCTGACATACAGTCCATGTATAGCCCACCTGGGGGTAAGGACAATGTAATTATAGAAAAAGTTGTTCAGCCTATTTCTGAAGCTATGCAAGAGGCACTCCAGAAAGAAGCAGAGACAAGATTGTCTAAGAAGAGGTTTAGGGAGCAAGCTGAACAAAGACCAGACTTTGAGCAGTGGAGCCCTACCTCAAGGAACATTATATTGACTGCCTGGAAAGCTGCCAAAGATAACATTCAAGACAGGAATAAGTGGTTTTCTGAAACTGAATGGAAGAAACATGAATCAAGGCAGGATGCCATAGTTCAATATAGAAGAAAGGCCAAGATGGGAAAGCTACCTCCTACTGCTCTGGAGCCTAGCATGTACTTTCCCAAGCCTTATCACTACTTTGAAAGACAAAAGATCAAAACAGAAGAACAAAAGAAGAAGGACTTGAAAGGCAAGAAGCATGTTGATGCTGAAGTTACTGAAGCTCCTGTTCAAGTCAGAGTTCAAGCTGGAAAAGGAATAGTCATTAAGGAGGCTGAACAGAAATAGCATATAAAATTTCTGAAGTTTACTATGTACTCTTTTGATATAAAACATTCTGTAAACTTTAGAATTTTGTATTTGACAAAGTATTGGAACAATGTTTTGTGTGATAAATTTGTTGTGTAATAAATTTGTTTCATAATTGTTCTGTGATGATGTCTATGTATACATGTGTGATTGATACATGTTTATGTTTACCCTGCTATATATAATCCTGCTTTACATCATTTTGTAATTTTATTATGAATGGTGTATATCATTGACTAAGGGTTATGACTTCTCCAAATAGGGGGAGATTGTTGGGTACATTGGTTCAAATGTACCTGATTCGAAGAAGCCTCACCCAACTCAATGATATACATCAAAATGTATTTGATGTGTGTTGAGTTTACTTGTGCAGGCTAAGTATTTACAGGAAAGAAGAAAAAGTTTCTAAGTCCATGTGTCGACACCCAGAGGGAAAGTGTCGACACTTAACAAGACTTGTGTCGACACCCAGGCAAGCAGTGTCGACACTTGGAGTCATTGTGTCGACACCAGGGATGCTGAGTTGACACCAGACAGAAAGTGTCGACACAAGGAGCTGTGTCGACACTCAGTGAAGAAAAGACAGTGAAGCTGTGTGGACACTTAGCAGTTGTGTCGACACCCAGAAAAACTGTGTCTACATCAGAAAGTGTCGACACTTGGAGGCTGTGTCGACACTCAGCAAAAGTCTACAGAAACTAAGTACAAGTGTCGACACCCAGAACAATGTGTCGACACTCAACAGAAGAATCAACACTTGAAGTAAGTGTCGACACCCAGAACAATGTGTCGACACTTAGCTGAAGACTCAACACTTGAAGAAAGTGTCGACACAAGGAGCTGTGTCGACACTTAGCAAAGATCAGCAAAGTTCAACAAAATATTCTAAGTACAAGTGTCGACACTAAGGGAATGTGTCGACACTCAGCCAGAGTCTCGACAGAAGAAGAAAGTGTGGACACCCAGAGCAATGTGTCGACACTCAACAAGTATCAACACTGAAGACATGTGTCGACACCAAGAAGCAGTGTCGACACTTAACAGATTCAACACATGAAGATGTGTCGACACAAAGGTGTTGTGTCGACACTTAGAAGAATTCAGCAAAATACTGAAGTACAAGTACTTGTGTCGACACTCAATTTCAGTGTCGACACATGAAGAAGAAGTAGTGTCGAGATACAAAATCTACAACACAAGGAGTTGAGTCGACACCTTGTAGACTAGTGTCCACACTTAGACAACATGTGTCGACACTTGGTCTATAAGTGTCGACACATAAAGACAGAAAGTCTCGACACTTACAGACAGTTATAGTTATTTCAAGAACTGAATGTATGACTTGACAGCTGCCATTCCAGCCGGTCTACATCACCTGTTAGAGTTGTCAGAATTCAGTTATGAACAGGACTAGCCGGTTACCATGAAGAAGGCCTATAAATAGGCTTATACAGTCTACAGAAACTGTGGTTGAGATTGATTGAACACAAGTCCAAGTTCAGATTTAAAGAAGATCTAGCTATCAAGTGAAGATCTAAGAAGTTGGAGAGAGAGAGAGCTCCATCCAAGAAATCAGTTGTTGGAACCAGACTGAGAAGAAGGGTTCAGATTTATTCTGAATCTTAAGTAGTAGAGATCAAGGATCAACTGCAGAAGGAGTCAATCTTATTGAGTTCTACTTTCAAGAAGCTTTGAAGAAAGCTAAGTCAGATTGAGTCCAGCTGAGTTCTTCCAAGAACTCATCAAGAATCTCACAACTTATCTCTCTTTCATCTAAGTTCTTGAGTTTATACATTTTGTATTCATAATAACTTGTAGGATCCTTAGGGATCTGAGATTGTAAGCCTGCAATTATAAAGGCTGAGGGTAGGAGAGTTAAATCTCTGAGTGTAGGCCTTGGTGGCTGAGTGTAGGCCTTGGTGGCTGAGTGTAGGCCTTTGTGGCTGAGAGTAAGCCTTTATGGCTGAGTGTAGGCTTTGTGGAAAAGCTGAGTATAGGGCCTTGGTCCTGAGGTGTAGGAGCCTGTTTTGGGTTCTGAGTTAGTGGAGAAGTTTGGCCGAATCTAGTACACTACTAGAGAGGTGAAGGGGGAAAGTGGATGTACCCAAATCTTGGGGAACCACTATAAAACTCTGTGTCTACTGTGTGATTGTTGTTGGCTGTGATTGTTGCATATGTGCTGTGATATAGTAGATAGAATTCTGTGATATTAACTGATTGCTGCCATAAAAAGTTAAAAAGAATTTGTTCACCTATTCACCCCCCCCCTCTAGGTGTTTAGGTACTATATCTTTCAGTTTGCTAAATTAAGTTTTGAGGGAAACTTAAGTCTATACCCAATTCGCCTAATTGATGTGTCAAGATCCCAATAAACAAAAGATAAGCCCCCAATAAACAAAAGATAAGCCTCTACATGCCTAGAACAGCCCTTACTAGTTTAAAGCAAGAAAATAAATTAAACATCTTGAGGGGTTTGTGAGGTATACCTGATTGAACAACTCTGGGTATCTTTGTCACATTAAGTCCTGCGGCTCCCAGGTATGCTCCTCCTGGCCGTGGTTCCTCCACAGGACCTTGACTAGTGGGACCTTCTTGCGACGTAAGACCCGTACTCCTCGGTCGTCGATCCTAACCGGCTCCAAACGAACTGACCGGTCTGAAGCTCCCTGCCCTTCGGTGGTCAAAATCTGCTGCTCCAGGCGTAGCAGAGCCCTCCTCAGTGAGGAAATATGGAAGACGTCGTGCAGTGCTACCAGCTCTGGTGGCAACTCCAGCCTGTAGGCTAAGGGACCGATCCGCTCCAGGATCCTGTAAGGGCCCATGTACCTAGGGCTGAGCTTCTTCCTCCGACCACGCACCCGCGAGACCCCATGCATGGGCTGGATCTTCAAAAACACTTGGTCCTCCACCTGGAACTCCACCTGACGATGCCGGGCGTCATAGTACTTAGCATGTCTGCCCTGCGCCTCTAACATCCTGTCTCTGATCAGCCTCACGTAAGCCTCGGTGTCTTCAACAAAATCTGATCCCAACACCTTCGGATCTTCGTCCTGAATCCAAGAAAGCGGGGTCCGGCATTTTCTTCCATACAAGGCTTCGTAAGGCGCCATCCTGATGCTGGACTGGTAGCTGTTGTTATAGGAGAACTCAATCAGGGGTAAGAGTTTCTCCCACGGTTCCCCGCGGTCCAAAATACATAGCCTCAAAAGATCTTCCAGCGTCCGGTTGGTGCGTTCTGTCTGCCCGTCCGTATGTGGATGGAACGCGTTGCTGAAGATCAATCGCGTGCCTAAGTAAGTGAATAAAACAGCTAAGACTGTACCTAAGCAAAGGTACAATAAGTTTGAGTGTTGGTGTTGTGGCAAGGATGGCCACTTTGCAATGGACTGTTGGCACAATGTTAGTGCCAAAGTGAGTAGCAAACTGGCTGTTGGAAAACCAGCAAGTAGTCTTGTCAGGATGCAAACTAACAAATAACAAGGACCCAAGAATACTTTGGGTTCTAAGGTTCATTAATCTGTTTTGCATGTGAGTCCAAGTTGCCATGCCCCAATATGGTACTTGTACAGTGGATGTTGCAGACATATGACTGGAACAAGGGGTTTACTAAAGGACTACATTCCAATCAAAGATGGTCCAAAAGTCACCTTTGGTGATTCTGAAAAAGGAATCATCAAAGGATTTGGTAACATTTCTAGTAACTTAGTTACCATTAATCAAGTGGCTTATGTTAAAGGGTTGAAACACAACCTAATAAGTATAAGTCAATTAAGTGGTGTAGGGTATGACATCTCATTTGTTAAGAATGGTTGTCATATCAAGAGGTCAACTGATCAAGAGATCATTTTGACAGGTTATAGAAAGAGGAATGTCTATTGTCTAGACATTATGTGTGAGACCAATGGTTCTCAAGTGTGTCTTGTAGCTGATGAGAAAGTCTCTCATTGTGTCAAATGGTATAAGAGGCTAGCTCATCTAAACTACAAGACAATTGGCAAACTCTTTAGCAAAGAGTTAGTGAGGAATGGTCCTCAAGTTAAGTGTGTTAAAGATGGTATTTCCTCAGCTTGTCAAAAGGGCAAGCAGACTAGATCCATCTTTAGAAGCTTAGAAAACAAAGATGCTGTGAGGTGTTTATACCTCTTGCATATGGATCTCTTTGGTCCAATGCCAGTTCACAGCCTAGGTAGAAAGGTCTATACCTTTGTAGTTGTAGATGACTACTCAAGGTTTTCCTGGGTGTTCTTCTTAAGACAGAAATCTGAAACACCTAGTGTCTTCTATAGCTTTATCAAGCAAATTCAGAATGAACTAGACAGTATAGTGGTCAAGATTAGAAGTGACCATGGTACTGAATTTTAGTCTGAGGGTATGGCAAAATTATGTGAAGACTTTGGGATCTTTCAAGAGTTTTCTTCACCTAGAACACCTCAGCAAAATGACATTACTGAGAGGAAGAATAGAACCTTGATTGAGGCAGGTAGAACCCTATTAAGTGATACATCACTACCAGAATATTTCTGGGTTGAAGCAGTTAATACTGCATGCCATGTTATTAATAGGGCTACCATTACTAAAGGCCTCAACAAGACCCCCTATGAGGTTGTGAAAGGCAGGAAACCAAACCTATCCTACTTGAGGATCTTTGGTTGTAAGTGCTTCATACTTAACAATGGAAAGTCTTACTTGACTAAGTTTGCTGCCAAGTCCCAAGAGGGAATTTTTGTTGGGTACAACAACAATAGTAAGGCTTATAGAGTCTACAACTTGTCTACTCAAGTTGTAAAAGAGACTGTACATGTAGTATTTGATGAAACTAGGCTTATTAACAATGAGTTATCTAGTAGTGTATGCAGCCCCATAGGTTTAACAAAGAAGATGGAGAAGCTCACTCTAGAAGAAGAATCTACTACAAGACAGCAAGTAGAAGACAGTGGCTGTTGTCCAGGGGGGGTACTACATGTACCAAATATAGAAGAAGTACAAGGAGTACAGCAAGATGATGAAACTGAAGAGGTTCAACCAGAAGTCAGGATGCCTCCAGCCAATAGGCATCTTAGAGATCATCCAGTAGAGCAGATTATTGGAGATCCAAGACAAGGGGTACAAACAAGGAGCAGAAATCTGAATGCAGCAATCTACTCCAGTTTTCTATCTCAAGTTGAACCAAAGAAGTTTGAAGAAGCCATTCTAGATCCACAATGGACTGAAGCAATGCAAGAAGAGCTGAATCAGTTCAAGAGGTGCAAGGTCTGGGAACTTGTTCCAAAACCTAAAGACCACAATATAATAGGAACCAAGTGGATCTATAGGAATAAGATGAATGAACAAGGAGTCATCATTAAGAACAAAGCAAGATTGGTTGCTAAAGGATATAGGCAGGAAGAAGGTATTGATTTTGATCAAACCTTTGCTCCAGTAGCCAGACTGGATGCCATAAGAATGTTCCTGGCCTATGCAACCTTTCAAGGATTCAAAGTTTACCAAATGGATGTCAAGTCAGCATTTCTAAATGGTAATCTTAAAGAAGAAGTCTATGTGGAACAACCCTCAGGTTTTGTTGATTCAACTCTACCTACTCATGTCTATAGACTTAGGAAAGCTTTATATGGGTTAAAGCAAGCCCCTAGGGCTTGGTATGAAACCTTGTCTAGTTTCCTCATTGAGAATAAGTTCACAAGGGGGAAAAGAGACAAGACTCTATTCCTTAGGGAATCTAGAGGCAAAGTTATCCTAGTCCAAATATATGTAGATGATATTATATTTGGGTCTACTGAAGTAGCCTTTGTAAAAAATTTGCAAAGCTAATGCAAGGTCAATTTGAGATGAGTAGTATGGGAGAGCTAAAGTTCTTCTTGGGTCTCCAAGTAAGACAGACTGAGAGTGGTTTATCCATATGCCAGTCCAAGTTCACCCTAGAACTCATAAGGAAGTATGGTATGGATTCATCCAGTACCATGAAGACTCCTATGGGGTCAAGTATGTCTCTTAGCAAGGATGATGCAGGAAAACCTGTAGATGAAACCTTGTATAGAGGGATAGTTGGCTCCCTATTATACTTGACTGCAAGTAGACCAGATATCATGTATGCTACATGTGTCTGTGCAAGGTATCAAGTCTGCCCTAAAGAGTCTCATTTGACAGCAGTGAAAAGAATATTGAGATATCTAAAGGGCACTCCTTATCTAGGCCTCTGGTACCCTAGGAATGGGGATTTTGATCTAACAAGTTATTTAGATGCAGACTTTGCAGGATGCAAAGAAGACAGAAAAAGCACTACTGGAACCTGTCAATTCCTAGGTGGGAGACTGATTTCTTGGAGTAGCAAAAAGCAAACAAGTGTGGTTATCTGCACTGCAGAATCAGAATATGTGGCTGCAGGAAGTTGTTGTGCTCAACTTCTGTGGATACAACATCAGCTTGAGGACTATGGAATTCAGGTAAGTAGAACTCCACTCTTCTGTGATTCTATTAGTGCTATTTCAATAGCCAATAATCCTGTATCCCATAGTAGAACAAAACATATTGAAATTAAATATCATTTTCTTAGGGAGCATGTAGAAAGAGAAGATATTTTACTGGAATATGTTAGAACAGATAATCAACTAGCTGATATGTATACTAAGCCCCTAGAAGAAACTAAGTTCAATAGGTTTAAAATTGAACTAGGTGTGATAAACTTAGAGTAAGTTTATAGTATTGGAAATTGGCTAAGTAAAAAGGTGTCGACACACAGAGATATCTGTGTCGACACAGAAAAGTGGTGTCGACACTTCAGGGAAAAGGTGTCGACGCATCTAGGAAGTTGGTGTCGACACTTCAGAATAATAGTGTCGACACATAACAAGTTGGTGTCGACACAACCAAGGTGGTGTCGACACATAGTGTTTACTCAGAATTATCTAAGCAAAGTCTCGACTATGTGTCGAGTTAAGTGGTGTCGACACATAAACAAGTGTCGACACATATAATCTGTTGACTAAACTTGTGCGACACATAGGTGTCGAGACATTATAAGTCAGTGTCGACACTTGTCGCCAGTGTCGACACAATTCAAATTAGCTGCCCGCCTTTTCATCTTCAAAATTAGAACGGTATAAATAGGGTTTTGCCTTAGTCTGTCGACGCGCTTTCAATAGTTTCGAGACCAAAACTTGTGTGTCGACACCTCTCTTCTCTCCAATCAAAATCATCAAACCCTAATGGCGCCAAATCTTGAGGAGAACGTCAACGACGGATACGAACTGGTGCGTGACGCATTTGGGGATGCTGACCAGGAAATCAAAAACGTGATAACCCTAGTTGCAGACTCAGGGTTAGAATATCTTGTTTCAGAGCCTACAAAGATCTGGAAGAAGGAAGTCTTGGAATTCCTCAATGGAGCTAAGGTAGACGAAACTGGATTCAAGCTTAAATCCAGGGTTCATGGTGAGAAGGTGAAGGTATCACCTAAGAGCTTGAGGAAGTTTCTACAGCTCCCAAGAACTAAAGAAGAAGATGAAGTTACTGCTTCAAAGACCGGGGAAGCTCTAACTTGGTGTGGATTAGATTCTAAGATGAAGATTGGTTCAGTCTTCAATAGAAAAGGAATGAACAGTCAGGGGAAATTCCTGTCTGAAATTGTTGGGAAAGTAATATTGAGCAAGCTAGGAGGGCATGACAGAGGTCTGCCTCTATGCTCAGTATTATGACAAGGATCATCTTCAATTTGCAAACAGATTGGTCTGTGATAGTTCTTGAGAAGATAAAGGAAAGCTTGAAGAAGCCCAACTTGGGCAGGATTATAAGTCTATACCTTGCTGGAAGTATTCCAGAGGTTATGCACCAAGCTGCTGGTACAAAAATCAATCATATGATGAAGATGGATTTAAGGATATTTTCCAGATGGGACAGGGTGTTGACTAAGGAGATGCCAACCCCTGAGAAGATAATTTCTGAAAAAGTATCACCACCAAAGAAGAAGAGGAAAGCTGCTCCAGTGGCTCAAGTTCCAACTAGCAGCTCTGAAAGTGAAGAGCAAGTGGTTTTTACACCAGATGAGACTGAGGAAGGAACTGATGTAAAGTCTCCTGCTCCTTAAGCTGTTGCTGAGATCCAGGGGGAGCTACCTCAAGCTAGCCCCATAAACAAGGATCAACTCCAGGGGGAGTCTCTAGTTGTAGAAGAACCAACTACACTAGAAAGTGAACAAGCAACCAACACAATACTAGAGGTAATCACTGAACTAAATGCTTTAGATTTTCCTATAGAGGATACTGATTTGTCTGATGTTCATCAGCAAACTCAGCTGGATAGCCAAGTCCCAGATATTGTCTTGGAAGACACATCTGTTGAAGTTGTAGTTACTGATCCAGTGGTTGAAGAGCCAAGACTTTCTCCAGCTCATTCACCCCAAGAATTTACAATGGAAGATTTATTCCTAAATCTGGATCAACAAGAATTTGACAAGGACACTGCTGCTACTGAAATGGAGAATGCTCTAGTTGAGGGGGAGCAACTGCCAATTGATGAAGAGCCTACAAGAGAAGAGACTGAGAAAGCACTAGAAGTACAGAAGGAGCTACCTAAGGAGAGGGTAGATATAACAAGTACATCTGGATCTGAAGATGAGGGAGCTTCAAGGGCCAAGAAAAGAAAGTTTCAAGTATTCAGAAGAAGAAGCCAAAGTTACAAGAAAGCATTACAAACCATAGCACCACAGCCTATACAACTGCCAGCACCAGCTTTTGATTATAGTGCACTGATGGTTGCTATGCAGATCAAGCTGGATGAGCATAGAAAAGCAATAGAGACTTATGTGGATGAGGGGCACAAATCTCTCCAATTTGATTTGGCCCAAGATATCAAGTCAATAAGATTTGAGATGAATCTTAATAAGAAAGAGATGACAGACTGCTTCCACAAAGGGGGGAATGCAGTAGTGTACTTAGCTACACACCAAGAAAAGATTAAAACTCAAGTAGATGACATAGCCCTGAAGCAAGGATATGTACTTGAAAATCAACTCAGAATGAATGACATTTTGACAGAATCTCATAATACTATTGTCACAGAAATGAAGAATATTGATGCTGTCCTGACAACTTCTACCTCTACTGCTACTGTTAAAGCTGAATTTGATAAAGTATTCCAGGAAGAAATCACTGCTGTTAAGACTGGCATTCAAGAATCTCAAAAGATCATAACTGATCGACAAACTCCAAAGGTTAAAACCTTTCTTTAAAGATTGAGTTAATTATTTGGATAATCAAGTCAGATTTCAAAAAGATGATGTCAGAGATCATGTAGAAAGAGAAGTCATAAAGGGGGAGAGGGTTTTAGTCAAAGCTAGCTCTGATCATGCCAAGTGGATATCTAATTCCATCAGAGCTACACTGGGTTATCCTCCTCTTTGTGATGATGATAATGTTGCTGAATCTGGAATTCATCCTGCATATTTAGGAGGGGAGCAACCAGAAGTGGCTCAAGTTATCTACCCTCCTCCAGATTTTGACATGATTCATGCTGACATACAGTCCATGTATAGCCCACCTGGGGGTAAGGACAATGTAATTATAGAAAAAGTTGTTCAGCCTATTTCTGAAGCTATGCAAGAGGCACTCCAGAAAGAAGCAGAGACAAGATTGTCTAAGAAGAGGTTTAGGGAGCAAGCTGAACAAAGACCAGACTTTGAGCAGTGGAGCCCTACCTCAAGGAACATTATATTGACTGCCTGGAAAGCTGCCAAAGATAACATTCAAGACAGGAATAAGTGGTTTTCTGAAACTGAATGGAAGAAACATGAATCAAGGCAGGATGCCATAGTTCAATATAGAAGAAAGGCCAAGATGGGAAAGCTACCTCCTACTGCTCTGGAGCCTAGCATGTACTTTCCCAAGCCTTATCACTACTTTGAAAGACAAAAGATCAAAGCAGAAGAACAAAAGAAGAAGGACTTGAAAGGCAAGAAGCATGTTGATGCTGAAGTTACTGAAGCTCCTGTTCAAGTCAGAGTTCAAGCTGGAAAAGGAATAGTCATTAAGGAGGCTGAACAGAAATAGCATAGAAAATTTCTTAAGTTTACTATGTACTCTTTTGATATAAAACATTCTGTAAACTTTAGAATTTTGTATTTGACAAAGTATTGGAACAATGTTTTGTGTGATAAATTTGTTGTGTAATAAATTTGTTTCATAATTGTTCCGTGATGATGTCTATGTATACATGTGTGATTGATACATGTTTATGTTTACCCTGCTATATATAATCCTGCTTTACATCATTTTGTAATTTTATTATGAATGGTGTATATCATTGACTAAGGGTTATGACTTCTCCAAATAGGGGGAGATTGTTGGGTACATTGGTTCAAATGTACCTGATTCGAAGAAGCCTCACCCAACTCAATGATATACATCAAAATGTATTTGATGTGTGTTGAGTTTACTTGTGCAGGCTAAGTATTTACAGGAAAGAAGAAAAAGTTTCTAAGTCCATGTGTCGACACCCAGAGGGAAAGTGTCGACACTTAACAAGACTTGTCTCGACACCCAGGCAAGCAGTGTCGACACTTGGAGTCATTGTGTCGACACCAGGGATGCTGAGTTGACACCAGATAGAAAGTGTCGACACAAGGAGCTGTGTCGACACTCAGTGAAGAAAAGACAGTGAAGCTGTGTGGACACTTAGCAGTTGTGTCGACACCCAGAAAAACTGTGTCTACATCAGAAAGTGTCGACACTTGGAGGCTGTGTCGACACTCAGCAAAAGTCTACAGAAACTAAGTACAAGTGTCGACACCCAAAACAATGTGTCGACACTCAACAGAAGAATCAACACTTGAAGTAAGTGTCGACACCCAGAACAATGTGTCGACACTTAGCTGAAGACTCAACACTTGAAGAAAGTGTCGACACAAGGAGCTGTGTCGACACTTAGCAAAGATCAGCAAAGTTCAACAAAATATTCTAAGTACAAGTGTCGACACTAAGGGAATGTGTCGACACTCAGCCAGAGTCTCGACAGAAGAAGAAAGTGTCGACACCCAGAGCAATGTGTCGACACTCAACAAGTATCAACACTGAAGACATGTGTCGACACCAAGAAGCAGTGTCGACACTTAACAGATTCAACACATGAAGATGTGTCGACACAAAGGTGTTGTGTCGACACTTAGAAGAATTCAGCAAAATACTGAAGTACAAGTACTTGTGTCGACACTCAATTTCAGTGTCGACACATGAAGAAGAAGTAGTGTCGAGATACAAAATCTACAACACAAGGAGTTGAGTCGACACCTTTTAGACTAGTGTCGACACTTAGACAACATGTGTCGACACTTGGTCTATAAGTGTCGACACATAAAGACAGAAAGTCTCGACACTTACAGACAGTTATAGTTATTTCAAGAACTGAATGTATGACTTGACAGCTGCCATTCCAACCGGTCTACAGCACCTGTTAGAGTTGTCAGAATTCAGTTATGAACAGGACCAGCCGGTTACCATGAAGAAGGCCTATAAATAGGCTTATACAGTCTACAGAAACTGTGGTTGAGATTGATTGAACACAAGTCCAAGTTCAGATTTAAAGAAGATCTAGCTATCAAGTGAAGATCTAAGAAGTTGGAGAGAGAGAGAGCTCCATCCAAGAAATCAGTTGTTGGAACCAGACTGAGAAGAAGGGTTCAGATTTATTCTGAATCTTAAGTAGTAGAGATCAAGGATCAACTGCAGAAGGAGTCAATCTTATTGAGTTCTACTTTCAAGAAGCTTTGAAGAAAGCTAAGTCAGATTGAGTCCAGCTGAGTTCTTCCAAGAACTCATCAAGAATCTCACAACTTATCTCTCTTTCATCTAAGTTCTTGAGTTTATACATTTTGTATTCATAATAACTTGTAGGATCCTTAGGGATCTGAGATTGTAAGCCTGCAATTATAAAGGCTGAGGGTAGGAGAGTTAAATCTCTGAGTGTAGGCCTTGGTGGCTGAGTGTAGGCCTTGGTGGCTGAGTGTAGGCCTTTGTGGCTGAGAGTAGGCCTTTATGGCTGAGTGTAGGCTTTGTGGAAAAGCTGAGTGTAGGGCCTTGGTCCTGAGGTGTAGGGGCCTGTTTTGGGTTCTGAGTTAGTGGAGAAGCTTGGCCGAATCTAGTACACTACTAGAGAGGTGAAGGGGGAAAGTGGATGTACCCAAATCTTGGGGAACCACTATAAAACTCTGTGTCTACTGTGTGATTGTTGTTGGCTGTGATTGTTGCATATGTGCTGTGATATAGTAGATAGAATTCTGTAATATTAACTGATTGCTGCCATAAAAAGTTAAAAAGAATTTGTTCACCTATTCACCCCCCCCCCCCCTCTAGGTGTTTAGGTACTATATCTTTCAGTTTGCTAAATTAAGTTTTGAGGGAAACTTAAGTCTATACCCAATTCGCCTAATTGATGTGCCAAGATCCTAATAAACAAAAGATAAGCCCCCAATAAACAAAAGATAAGCCTCTACATGCCTAGAGCAGCCCTTACTAGTTTAAAGCAAGAAAATAAATTAAACATCTTGAGGGGTTTGTGAGGTATACCTGATTGAACAACTCTGGGTATCTTTGTCACATCAAGTCCTGCGGCTCCCAGGTATGCTCCTCCTGGCCGTGGTTCCTCCACAGGACCTTGACTAGTGGGACCTTCTTGCGACGTAAGACCCGTACTCCTCGGTCGTCGATCCTAACCGGCTCCAAACGAACTGACCGGTCTGAAGCTCCCTGCCCTTCGGTGGTCAAAATCTGCTGCTCCAGGCGTAGCAGAGCCCTCCTCAGTGAGGAAATGTGGAAGACGTCGTGCAGTGCTACCAGCTCTGGTGGCAACTCCAGCCTGTAGGCTAAGGGACCGATCCGCTCCAGGATCCTGTAAGGGCCCATGTACCTAGGGCTGAGCTTCTTCCTCCGACCACGCACCCGCGAGACCCCATGCATGGGCTGGATCTTCAAAAACACTTGGTCCTCCACCTGGAACTCCACCTGACGATGCCGGGCGTCATAGTACTTAGCATGTCTGCCCTGCGCCTCTAACATCCTGTCTCTGATCAGCCTCACGTAAGCCTCGGTGTCTTCAACAAAATCTGATCCCAACACCTTCGGATCTTCATCCTGAATCCAAGAAAGCGGGGTCCGGCATTTTCTTCCATACAAGGCTTCGTAAGGCGCCATCCTGATGCTGGACTGGTAGCTGTTGTTATAGGAGAACTCAATCAGGGGTAAGAGTTTCTCCCACGGTTCCCCGCGGTCCAAAATACATAGCCTCAAAAGATCTTCCAGCGTCCGGTTGGTGCGTTCTGTCTGCCCGTCCGTATGTGGATGGAACGCATTGCTGAAGATCAATCGCGTTCTGTCTGCCCGTCCGTAAGTGAACTGTCCATCCCGATCCGACACGATCGTCTTGGACACCCCGTGATATCGAACGAACTATTCCACAAATCTCTGTACCAATACTCCCACAGCGTCGTCCTTCCTGATCGGAATGAACCTTGCTACTTTTGTCAACCGATCGACGATGACCCAAATCGAGTCATTTCCTGTTCGTGATCGGGGAAGTCCGTGAATGAAGTCCATCGCGATGTCTTCGAACTTCCACTCTGGTACCGGGAGTGGTTACAACAAACCGGCAGGGTTTTTGCACTCTGCCTTCACTAACTGGCAAGTTTCGTAGTGGGTCACAAACCGAGTGATATTCTTCTTCATGCCAGGCCAATACATAGTCTTCTTTAAATCCGCAGTCATCTTCGTGATGCCCGGGTGCATCGAGTATCTACTGTGGTGGGCCTCCTCCATAATATCTTCCCGGACCTGGCCTCCTTCCAGTATATTAGTTCGACCTCTAAAGCATACCACACCATCCCTCATTGTGTAATCCCCTGCTGCACCGTTCTCCAAGGCCCAAAATATCGGCTCCAATTTGATATCTCGCCTCTGTCCCTCTCTGACTCGGTCCCGGATATTGTCGGTAACACTCACCGCAGCTAAATACTCCATGTAAAGCTCGGAGTCCTCGGATGACACTAGTGTGATGTGCATATCCTCCAATCTCCTCACCAGCTCTATAGACACAACCTGGGGCCCGGTCTCGGAAGTGGCAGCTCTCCGACTCAACGCATCAGCCACCACGTTTGCCTTTCCTGGATGGTAGTTCATCTCATACTGATAATCTGCTAGGAACTCCACCCAGTGCCTCTGCCTGATGTTCAGTTCCTTCTGCGTGTCCACGTATTTCAGGTTCTTGTGGTCGGAATAGATGTCGCAATGGACTCCATAAAGATAATGGCGCCAGACCTTCAAAGAAAAAACGACCACCCCCATCTCAAGGTCGTGCACTGGATAGTTCTGTTCGTGCTTCTTCAACTGGCGAGACGCATATGCAATCACATGACCCTTCTACATCAGTACAGCTCCCATAACCTGGTAGGAAGCATCAGTGTAGACCTGAAATCCTTCCCTCCCCGAGGGGAGAGTAAGAATGGGAGCCGAGGTTTGTCGATACTTCAGCTCCTGGAAAGCTGCCTGACACTGCGGGGTCCACACGAAAGGTACCTCCTTCTTCGTCAAGGATGTGAGTGGGAGGGCGATTCGAGAGAATCCCTCCACGAACATCCGGTAGTAACCGACAAGTCCTAGGAAACTTCGTACGTCGGTGGCTGTCTTCAGCTGCGGCCAATCTCGAATTGCCTGAATCTTTGCCGGATCTACTGCCAACCCGGCTCCACTGATAATATGGCCTAAGAAGCCCACCTCCTTCAACCAGAACTGACATTTACTAAACTTCGCATATAAATGATTCTCCCGCAGTCTCTGTAGGGTCAGTGCAGGTGGCGAGTGTGCTCCTCCTCCGTCCTCGAGTAGATGAGGATGTCATCGATAAACACGATGACAAACACATCTAGATACTCCTTGAAAACCTGGTTCATGAGGGTCATGAACGCTGATGGTGCATTGGTGATCCCGAAGGGCATCACCGTAAACTCGAATAAACCATATCTGCTACTAATAGTAGTCTTATGAATGTCCTCCTCTTGAATCCGATGTTGGTAGTATCCTGACCTCAAATCTAATTTCGAAAAGAACTGCGCTCCCTGCAGCTGGTCGAATAGCTCGTCTATCCTTGGCAGTGGATAGGGGTTCCGGACCGTCAGCCGATTTAGTGCTCGGTAGTCGATGCACAATCTGAGAGTCCCGTGTTTCTTTTTGACGAACAATACCGGGGCTCCCCATGGTGAAGAGCTTGGCCGGACAAATCCGGCTTCCACTAACTCCTGAAGCTGGCTCCGGAACTCTGTCAACTCCCTTGGGGCCATCCGGTAAGGTGCCTTGGATGCTGGCTTGGCCCCCGGCACAAGCTGTATCTGAAAGTCTTGCTCCCTGCGCGGGGCTAATCCGGATAATTTTTCTAGAAAGACGTCCTCAAACTCCCGCACCACCGGGATATTCAATATAGAATTCGTGGCCTCCTCCATCTCAAACAGCACCTCGTATACCTCCTCCCCCTGTAAATAGGCCTTAACGGCCTGTACTGAAGATAAGGGTATACGTGAGGCAGGTCTTATACCTTCGATGATGATGATAGAGTCCCCGTGCCTCACGGTGATCCTCTTTGCTTGATAATCAATCTGGGCATGATTCCACTATAACCAAGTCATGCCTAGGATCAGCTCGAAGACTGGCATCCTCAGGACCGTTGCCGGAACTTCGAACGACTTTCCTCCAATCTCCGCCTCCATGTTGCAATGGGCTGAGGTGAGTATCTCTGATCCGTCGGGTAGACGCACCCTCCTCATCCGGCCTGTGAACCATTCCACTCCTTCCAGCCCTTCCAGAAAGGCCTCCGACACAAACGAGTGTGAGGCACCCGTGTAGAACAGAGTATAGGCGGGCTTGCCGCTGATGAAGATTATACCTGAGATGATTAAAGGTCTTAGTATTTTATAACGCATTTTCTTTCCTATTTATTCTACCTAGGGCAGTTATACTTGTTGGGCAATTGAGAACGGGAATTTAATTTAAACCATTTAAACATCTTGACTTACCTGTGATGACCCGCTCTGGATTTCGAGGCTGTGCCAGATCCAAGGCATATGCCTACTCCCTTTCCTGTCTTCGATCTCCTCCCTGGTAACCACGTCCTCGGCCGCATCCTCAGCCTCTGAAATGCTGGTCAGGTGGGCCACCCTGTGGTGTTGGAGGTGTTGCCCCCTCATGGGGCAGTTTCTCCGGAGGTGTCCCACCTGATGACAATGGAAGCACTCCGGTGGGGGATACGCCATACCCCCGGGTCTCAGCATCTCCTGTATCCGAAGAGGTTGAGGGGCCAATATCACCTGCTCTCTCGTCTCCTGCCTCACCTCCTGACGAGGCTGGTCCTCCGTCCTTCTCCCATCTAGTATAGCGCCTCACTGTTGATCATTTCTGGCCCTCCGGCCCTGATCCTCCGCTTACCGCTTCCTTCCCCGAGTGGTGTGTCAATCAGCCTCAATCCTCTTTACCATCTCCAAAATCCGGGAGATAGGCCCGTCAGATACAAACAAAAAGGCCTCCCTCAACTCCTCTTTCATGCCCTTATAGAATCTCTTGACGTATCCTGCTTCGTCCAGCTGGTAAGAATCTACATATCGAGCCAAATGGTCGAACTCTCGATGGTACTCCACCACCGTCCTAGTGCCCTGCCTCAGCTGTAGGAACCGCTCCTCCAACTCATCCCTGGCCGACTACGGAACAAAGTGCTCCAGCAGCGTGGCCCTGAATTCCTCCCAAGTAATTTCTGCAATCTCCCTATCGGCAAACATCGGGTCCAACAACGTCTTCCACCACCTCTTGGCATGGGACTCCAAGCAAGATACCACCAAAGCCACCCTCTCCTCCCAGGGGCACCGTATCCCAGTCAACATCTCGTACATAACATCCAGCCACTCCTCTGTCCGCACTGCCGACTCTGTCCCCAAGTAGGACGGGGGAGAGAGTCCTCGGAAGGTGCTCATCCAGTTGGCCCCTGGGTTTGGCTGCTGGGCCGGGGCTTGTTGAGCCCGGAAGGCCTCCAGGATAGCTGTAAGGGTTTGCCCCATGTCTGACTGAAGGAAAGGTATGGGGACCATGGGAGGTGGTGCAATGTCCGGAGTCTGCTGAGCTCCACCTTGTGGGGTGGGCTGAGCTAGGGGCTGCAAAACGAACTACATTAGTAGGTAATTGACTCAATACCTAATAAAAGTGGACAATTTACATGTGATCCCTCATATGGGCACACCACTACTTCCACTGCTTAGTTTGTCCCCAAACTAAACTCGCGCGGGGGTTACCCAGGGTTGTGGACTGCTACTTTTCGATCGAGGTCTGCTCTGATACCACTTGTAAGACCCCACTTTTTTTTTCTTTGCAACACCGGGGTCTTAGGGCCAGAACCGCCGTTTTGCGGTGACTCCTTGACATCCTGAAGGGGTCATCACCACAAAGCGCCGATTCTGCCGACCAAATTCGATCGCAGAAAAGTAGCACAATAATGTAAATGTAAACTTGCAGTCCACAGAAAATCACATATCATAGTAAATTAATCTCCACGAAGGGAGTGTCCACAGAAAATACATATCAGAGTGCTAAACTTCGGGCTTATGCCCGGTACATCATATCCTCACTACAAATCACTCATGCGGAAGCCAAAGCAGAAAAACTACTCAAAGTCGAGACTCACGGTCCCGGTTGTATGAACTCCGGAGCTAGACTGCCCCACCTCCAAGCGCACCGGTCTCTGGGGCTGCTCCTCCATGCTGGGCTCCTCGATCCCCTAAATGATGCGGTTCGAAAACCGTTAGTCTAAAATACTAAGTCCTATCATCCCCCACCCCTTCCCCCATGGCTCCTAGGCACCGAGTGGAGAGGAAGAAAGGGGAGGATTTGAAGGTGGAGAATATCAAAAACAGATGGCAGCGGACCTATACTAGCAATTCTATAATAGGTATAGACAATAAGCTGAAATATGAAAAGTAACCTTCACTTATGTGAGAACACATAAGCCAAGGGGTCTTCTACAAGGCTCCCATTGTATAAAAAGTCCCATACCAATTTATACGTTCGGGTGTCGGTTAGCACACAGCAATATATAGATATATATCAAAATTGACCTTAATTTATAAACTTGCCCACACAAGCTTATAGACCAAGGGGTCGTTTTGCAGGTCCTAATGTATAAGCGTCTCATTCCACTTATACATTAGGTGTCAGGGGTTAAAAGAATCGATTATGCTATGACATGCAAGTGGGTATGATGGAACATGCAAGTGCAACACACACACCTGACTCGGTGCACACAGACCTTTAGTTCCCCCTTTCTGGAGCCGTAACCTCCTAGGATACCTCCGTAGTGGCAGACGGAAGCGGTCGGTTGGGCCTCGCCCACCTCTAATCCAGTAAAACACTACCGGTCAGACCTATCGTATGCCTCAACGCTTGGTGCAAAAAGCGGACTACTGCGTACTCTTGCCGGCTGGCGCACCGGACTTCTGTTGGCGAAGTGCTAACCACACTTGTCGAGTCAATGTATTGGCGTCGGTGCATCGACCCTCCAATACCGAAGACCCACCACCTTAAATTTTCCTTTCTTTTATGCACACGCAAATTTAGCGTAATCAAAAACCGAGCCGAAGCTCCGTGGACCAAAACGTCCCCCTCAAACGATCGAGCCGAAGCTCCCCGGACCCAAAGTCCGTCTTTTAACCATCCGAGCCGAAGCTCCCAGCTATCTTCCGGTGCTATCAGTGTTTGTGAAAGGTGCAACCCTAATTACTAAGTTACTCTTTTCAGCTTGTTAAAACAGTTTACGTTAACCCAGGACTGCCCCCTGTATTCCCTGTGAAGGGCTCTCAAGGGGCACTAGGAACTATGTTGTGATTACGCCCAGCGTTCCCTTTCGCAAGGTGTTGGGTATTGTATCCACAATGTACCTGATTTGAAGAAGCCCCTGGACAAGCTAAGGTCAATAGACTATGTATTTGATAAAATCCTTCTAGTTGTGCTTGCAGTTTTTCCACGCTAAGTGCACACCAATGTCAGGGTGCAGTAGGTCAATATACACGGGTCTGCACGACGTAATCCCTCGTTGAGCAGATCAGTGTGTTGGCCTACGTGTACTCTCTCTATTGGGGTGCACTTATTTTCAAGCACAGGGCTGTAAATATGCAGGAGCAGACAAGGAGCAAGGATGGGTCAAGGAGCATCTCATAGGTGGAAAGACCAAATTTCGTCTAAGTTAGAATCGACGAGAATCACTTGGGATTCTCGCCGATTCGTCGAGAATCCGAAGATGATTCTCGCCGAACTCGATCCAGCCACTTCTAAGCAAGCACCTCTGCGTCTAAGTAAGAATCGACGAGAATCACTGGTTGATTCTCGCCGTCTCGACCTGGCCTAAAGCAGTGCTGCAACCAAGGCAAATTCGACGAGAATCATCTTTGATTCTCGCCGAATCGTCGAGAATCACCTTTGATTCTCGGCGTCTCGGCGAGAATCACTTTCGATTCTCACCGATTTTGACTTGGCGTTTTTCCGGAACTTCCTGAACCGGATTCTGCCGATGTTAAATTTCTGGACCGGGATTTGGGGATTTCTATTGTGGGTCCCACAAACGGTCATATTGGAGTTAACTACAGTATTTATACACGGGTATTTTTGAACGGAATACCTAGACAGAAAGAAGCCGAGCGAGTGCAACCCTAAAATCGCGAAATCTCTCCGCCGCCTCCGTCGCCGCTCGCGCAAGTCCGTCGCCGCTGTTGATCGCATTTATTCCCGATCTCCGGCGACAGAAGCTTAGCAAAGCTTGAGTCTCACGTGTCTATCCAGAGATCCCTTGTCTCTCGATTTGTTGACCGGGAAAAACTCCCCCGTCCGAATCGATCGAGACGACCGATCCTAGAGTGACCGTTGGTAGACCTAGTTTGCTTTGCAACGAAGATTGGATCTCAGAAGTACTGCTGCCGCGCATCGTCGTTGCCATCGATCCCGAACCAAGCCGCCGCTCGGATTGTTGCCGCCGGTTTCGGGAAGATCCTTTCCAAGAGAGACCAAGGTTGTAGACTTTTCGTTGACTTCACGAACACGTCGTCGAACGAAGAGGAACACCGTAGTCTCCAAACGAAGTTTGTATCTCATGTACATTCCATATTTACTTTTGTTGTAAAGGAACGATTGTTCCATGTTGTAAGGGTTGGGTGCAACCCGTTTTGTGGGAGTGTTGACTCTCACGTGTGGAAGGGTTCCTTCCGTTAGTGCGGGGATTGGATTTCAATCCCGTTGGAGAAGTGACCGAGTCATCCCTTGTTGGGGAGATAGGTCGAAGGGGGAAAGTGGATGTACCCAAGTCGGGGAACCACTATAAATTGCCTGTGTATTCTGTGTGCTGTGCTTTTTATTTTTATTGTGCAGGTACGTTCGTAAATTCCGCAAAAGCGCTACTCGTCACCTATTCCCCCCCCCCATAGGTGCACATAGCTGACACTAGGTGGACTTTCACAAGGTACTTATTTTTGTTATTGGTTGATCCCCTTACCCATTACTTTCTCATGTTACGATAGGCTAATCCTAAGGTGATCTGACTCCACTTCACCTCGGGGAGGACGATCTTTCGTCGGACCCAAGCGCCTCTAAACCCTAGCCAAAACAACACCCTACTCACTTTATCTTCCAATGATGCACCTAATTCTATTTATCCTTTCCAGCTGACCAACAAAACCCAACAAAAGTGCTCTAATTCATATCCCAAATGATTTCTTGCAGTTTTACTAAATGCAGACCACTTAAGCTACATGACCCGTAAAATGGGAAGTATACTAAATGATCATCCAGTACTCATATAATAATTATTGGAGGACTATATTGGCATTTGTAGCATGAATCCATAATTTCCTAATTTTCATAATTTAACTGATAATTTATCTATTTAATTTAATAACCAAAAGTTCCAAGTTTGAACATGAAGTACAAGTTTTAGGCAATATAAAATTCCACTAAATTTATGATAAATGTAAAATGAATAATCATCTAAAAATTCAGAATCTCCCAAATTTTCAGCAAGTTTTAAGCCCTTAAATTTTATTTAAAATTTATTCCAAAATAAATCATTAAAAGGAGATGTTCAACAAAAATACTTCTAAAAATTCAGAGAAAATTCCAGGATGATTGTAAGAGCACATAAAACCTCTAAGTAAAGTTTCATAATTTTTTTGAAAGAATTATTCCCTGAATTAATTAAGTATCCAATACTCAATAATATGGTCTTGTAAAGGAAGTTCTGTAAACAGACCTCTAAAAAATTATAAATAAATTTCTACAAGTACTTTTTGGCCTGGAAACATCAAAACCTAAGCCTCATGATTTTGCAACAGATATATCATCAATAATTAATTTTATTCTACCAAAGCACCTTTCTGAAATTAATGAAGGAAGTATCAAATATAATCAATGAACAATTGTAATAAAATTTAGAGATGTTCACCCAGCCCTAGATTATCTTCTGACCAAGTTTCATCAGATTGTAATGCACATAATAATCAAATTAATTAAAATACCATTTTGGGCCTTTTGGCATTTAACAAATGAAGTACCAGAAATATAATCCATAAAATTCTACAGAAATTACCAGAGGTTCTAGATGGCCTAAATCCTACTCTACCCAAGTTTCATAACATTTGGGGAATGTTTAGGGGCTGAATCTTCAAATTTATGCTCCTACCCTAAAACTAGGGTTAGGGTTTTGAGATGTCTACCTTGCTCCAACTCTTCTAATGTTCCTACCAGAGAACTTAGGTTACCTTACCCTCAAATATATTGAGTTTCCAAGGCCATACAAAGGCATTTGCCCCTATGCCCTTCACAACCCTCAAAAGTCCTTCCTTAGGGTTTGAGGTTGAACCCTAGGGTAATTCAAGTCTAAAACATCTCATTTTCCTTAAGAGGGAGACATTAGCCAAGCCTAGTCAGTGTCCAAACCCTCAGTCTCTGTTGAGGGGAGGGGACCACCCTAAGTCCATAGTGCACTTGTAATCAAGGACCTCTTATCAAGGACCTGGGTGATGAGGGAGTGGTGGAAAGCTCTCTTATCAAGGACCTGGGTTCGAGACCTAGTGGCAACAACCTATCGTGCTAATAAACAGGCCGGAGAGGGGTTGGGGTGCATGGCCTGCAGGCTTGAATGTGAAAGGCTTACTACCAGTGGTGGGCCCGGGTCTGGACCCTGGTAGGCCGGCGGTGCCAGTGGGTTCCCATGGGATGGGCCTGGACCGTTATAAAAAGTGCACTAATAATCAAAAATACCCCCTTAAAGCCAAACTAGGGTTTGGTGAATCCCTAACCAAAACATATCCAAATGAGTTAAAATTTTGTACAGAACTATCTCTTGGTGCCAGGGACCACTGTCCAAAATTTGGGAGGGTTTGGAGGTCATTTGACCACTTAATTAAATTACCCTAGCATTATTAAATAAAAGCAAAAAACTTTAGGCAAAGTGTCTCCAAAAATTCTGAGTTTTGGGCAGGCCCTAGGTATAGCTAAGTTAAACTCACTGCCAAAATTTCAAGTGATTTGGACGAGGTATGAGGTGTGGGCACTCAATTTAATGACTGCCTAGCCCTAAGTATATGTCCCACCAAAATGGGTGCCCTGGTCAGACCATGCACCCAAATGGGTTCAAACCAATTTTAAAATACAACTTTCATGTTGGAGGTTTTCCCACCGGGTGAGCCTAGGTATTTTTAAAAATTAAAACCAAATAATACCAAAACTGTGACATAAATCAAAATATCAACATTTAATATCCTATAGTTTAAATCAGGAGAAGCACGAATCTTGGCGCAGATTCGACGGAATCCTATCATCTTCTTCATTGAGCCAACGACCAGGATCCCTCCCGCCTGGAGCCGCTTCCAAGCTCTGTCGCCGGCGATCCAGCCCCTTCCCCAGCCGGCCACCGCCACCACCACCTCCGTTGAGGTGGTGGCTGTCGCCAGGCGGCAGCTCAGCCGCCGGAGAGGTGTTTTCCGGCGGTTCTAGTAGGATTTTTTTTTTCCGAAAAACCATGAAAATCATGGTTTGGATCGGGCTCAGTTGAGCCCGAACCTTAAACCTAAGGAGACCTATGATCTACCCATGAGTTAAGGAGAGGGGGAGGACCTTCCTGACGGCCTGAATGAGGGAGGAGCGGCAGGATGCCATAGTCGACGGCGGAGGAGCTCGGCTTCTGCAACAACACAGTGGGATGGCCTGTCTCCTCCTGGAAAAAGCTCGAAAATGCTCCCCTCTGCCCACTGATGATGTTTAAATGGGCAATTGGGGAGGGGGCGGCTAGTTCTTCAATGCCCTTCAACACCATTAATGGTGTGGCTCGGGTTGGGTGGAGGGGGCTGAATCCACCCCTTGGTGGCCGGGAAATGGCTGGAATCAACTCCTCTTCCCTAGAGGAGTTGATTGCAGCCATTAAAAGTGGCTGTTAGCCTCCCTTTGGTCGGCTTCCACACTCCCTTCCTCTCCCCCATCTTCTCTCTCCACCATTAACATGAACGGAAGCTCCCTTCTCTCTCCTAGTCACCCATGTTGACTGGTCAACACCATAGGCTATGTGCAACCCACTTAGTCATGATGATCATGAAAGTGAAGTTAGCCTTAAGGAAGAAGTGGCTTGGGCTTGGGTTAGCCCATTTGGGCTAGGTTTGACTTGACTTAAGTTAGGGTTGACCTGGGTCAATTTGATCATCTAGGTTGACCCATTGGGTCCTTGGTGACCCATTGGACTCCCCTAAGGCCTATGTTGGGTTATGTAGGGTTACCTTACACTTTGGAGGTCACCTACCCTTATTAAGGGCACTTTGACCAGATTAGGGTCTTGAGTTGACTTGGGTCAACTTGGCCTCTAGGGCTGACCCCAATGAGTCCTTAGTGACCCCTTGACTTCACTTTAGGGTTAGGGGGCATAGGTGGGGTCCTCTAGGCTAGGGGTAGGTCAATTGACCCTAAGTAGGCTAGTTTGACCCATTTTGGGTTAGGGTTGACCTTGGTCAACTGAGTCTCTTTGATTGACCCCAATGGGTCCTTATGGCTCTAATGGGCCTCCCAAGGTATTAGGGGGTGTTGTGGTAGGGTCTTGGGGTCATGGTGTAGCACCATGGGCATCCTAAACATTGTTCAGAGTTCTACTATTTGCAGACCATGATGATTTTCCACACTTTGTCTCCTATCTCGTGGCCCATTTCTGGCTTCCTGGGGTTTGACATGACCTAGTCATGGGCAAAACCACTCCTAGAGGTCTAGTTGGAAATGATATGTTACAGGTACATCCACTTTCCCTCACCGATCTAGCAATAAAGTAGACTCGGCTACTCCACTATCTCGGATTGAAAATCAATACTAGCCCGGGACAAAGTTCCTATAACTCAATCCAATCCAACTGGATGTACAACTCGGAAGAAACACCTTCCTACAAACTCGGGGTGAAAAACTCCTACACTCGGAGAAAAATTCTCCTACAGAAAAGAAATTATAGTATTGGAAAATACAAACAGTGAAATCGTCTGGTTCAGATCTGAAAAATTAAAATAGAAACTGGAATCTTCTTCTTGGCGTGCAACTTTATCAGAAAAGTTGAAGAAGGATTCTCGACAATCAGTAGATCTGAACTTCTTGCTTCCACGATCGGATAGAAGATGAGTATATGAAAATCAATCTCGATCTGGAAAGCTTTTTCTGTCTATTTCCTCTGAAGATCGACACCCTTGCCGGAGAAGAATAGCGGCGGCGGCGGCTTTCGTTCCGTGAAGAGAGAGAGAGAGAGGAAATATTGATTATTTTTGGAAAGCGACGGCTGCAAAACTCAGAAGAATTTTTTTTCTTGAAAGATCAGTTTTTCTGATTAGGGTTTGTCGATTAGATAAGACCTTTTATAGGAGTACTAATAACGGTCATAATTGGTTTTAATGACGGACACGTGGACCAATCATATCGCGGTATTTGAAATTCTGTCAAATCTGGACTTAGAAGAAATTTCAGGGAAAGTGAAGTCATATATACGAGTATGTATAAAACTACTCGAGTAGGTCAAGGACTATTCGAGTAAGCAGAGAGAAATTACTCGGGTATATAAATCAATACTACTCGAGTATGTTGAGGACAACTACTCGAGTACATATAATCAACTACTCGAGTATGTTACAAGGACTACTCGAGTACACAGAAAGTTTCTCACGGGAAATAGTTGAGCTACTCGAGTACAAGTTATACTACTCGAGTAGGCAGAATTGCACTACTCGAGTGGTTAAAAAAACTACTCGAGACAAACACTTGGAAATATTCTGCACACAGGAAAAAACAGCTACTCGAGTAGTTTGGTTTAACTACTCGAGACAAAAGAAATCTACTCGAGTATATAAAGGACTTACTCGAGTATGTCTTAACTACTCAACACAGGGAAGATTATTACTCGACACAGTGTTGAGACTTACTCGAGTATATAAAGGACTTACTCGAGTATGTAAAGTACCTACTCGAGTAAATGACTTAGAAAAAATTTGAACCTGAATTCTGGGCAACTCGAGTAGGAAGAATGATCTACTCGAGTAGTTAAGTAAGCTACTCGAGTTTGTCAATGAACTACTCGAGTGTTTTACTTAACTTCACGAGAGAAATAATTTTCTTACTCGAGTATGCATAACTTTTTACTCGAGTATTTCTTAAGCAATCTACTCGAGTAGTTAAGGACCTACTCGAGAGAAATACTTAGAGAAATTCTCTGTCAGCAATTTTCTTCTACTAGTGGGGAATCAGCACCAAGTCTTTACACAGTCCTATAGCTTGAATATGAAGTGTATCCCAATAGAGAGACTACACATGAGTCAACACTTTGGAACACACAATGAGGGATTACACTGTGTGGTCCTGTGTTTGGTGACCCATTGTAGACCGACATTGGTCTACACTTCCCATTGTAGTCCTGCAAACACATAACTCAAACAAAGCATCAAATACAACCTAATTCATCTTAGGTTCAGGGTGACTTCATCAAATCTGGGTTACTGTGGACATGGTTCCCAACAGAGTTGATCCGTGGAGGCCGAATAGTGTGCAATCAAGTTAAGTACCTCTGAATGCCCGGGTCGCCAAGTTAAGTACCTCTAAATGGGAAGTTGGTCGTTAAGTTCAGTACCTCTGAACGACATAGTAGTCAAGTTAAGTACCTCTTAATGACAAAATTTCAGTTAAGTCATGGACCTCTGAATGGTGGTGGAACACGGGGAATTCGGTCAACCGAAAATGTGCCCTGAGTGCATGGGGTGAGTGGTCGTTGAGCCATCGTCTGTGGTGTTATAAATTGGTCAACAAAATGCTGACCGTTTTTTGTTTTCCACATTTGTGTGGGTCGTTTTGTGCAGGTGCTCGAGAGCCAAGTCAGAAGTAGCGGGCTGAAGCCCTTATGCAGCGATTGGCTGGCCCTTGAATGTCGAAAGGTGAACTTTTTACTATTTTCTTGTATGGTCGGCTTGCATGCCGATGTATGAAACCACATGATGTAAATAAAATAGTTGTAAGGTTGGATGGATGATACATGTACTGTATATTATATATATATATATATATATATATATATATATATATATATATATATATATATCATTCCTTTGTGGGTGTTTTGTCGACATTCCATGTGTTGGGTTCATTACTTAAACTGCTTCTGCTAAAATTCTCTGAGTTATGATGTGTTCATAGTTGAACTTGGATTTGGAAACAATAAGTAACTCCTTTACCTATCCGTGGTACATGGCATCGAGCACTGACTGGATCTTCTGTAATATGCTATCCGACTGATGGGGGCGTTACACTAGGAGAGGAAAATTCTACTGTCTTAATTTTCTATATGTAAGCAAGGACTCTCCTATATGCCTAGTTGCAAATGAGAATGTCTCATATTGTGTCCAATGGCACAAGAGGCTGGCTCATTAGAACTACAAGACCATGGGCAAGCTATTCAGTGATGAGCTAGTTAGGAATGGTCCCAAGTTCATTGCACTAAGGAGGATGTCTGCTCTGCATGTCAGAAGGGTGAACAGATCAAGACCTCCTTCAAGAGAATTGGGGACAAAGACTCAATGAGGTGTCTATACCTCCTACATATGGACTTGTGTTGGGTATTGCATCCATAATAACCAAGATTTGTATGAATTCACCCTTGAACTAAGATGAATTTAGTTTGTATTTGATGTTCTTTTTAGTTGAGTGTTGGCAGGATACAGTTGCCAAGTGTAGACCAATGTCAGTCTACAATGAGTCACCAAACACATGACCATACAATGTAATCCCTCATTGTGTGATCCATGGTGTTGACTCATGTGTATCATCTCTATTGGGACACTTTTTTTCAAACACTAAAGTCATAGGAGAAAATTTGGCAGCTGTATATCTTGAAGAAATTAAGTTTACAGATTTCCAGAAAAAAACTTTAATTATTTTTCTCGCATAGGAAACTTTATACTCCAGTAGAACTTAAGTTTATTCTCGAGTGAGACTTTTCATGAACTCAGTTGCAGAAGCAGTTCTCGAGAAAGTTTAGTGTTGTTCTCGAGAAAGCCCTGTGTACTCGAGTACTACATGACTTTCCTTCTCGAGTTACTTCTTTTCCAAACAGAATATTTTTCTTAGCCTTTTTCTCGAGAAGCCAAATGTTATTTCTCGAGAAGGTCAGTATTACTTCTCGAGAATCAGAAGTCTTTTTGCGAGTAACAGATTCTCTTCTCGAGTAACAAAATATTTTCTCGAGAATAGAAGTTCATTTTTCTCGAATACTTCTTTTCTTTCTCTAGATGCCTCAATTCCACCTTTATATTTTTACAAAGTCTTTTTCTCGAGAATCAAAATATTCTTTCTCGAGAAGGCTATGTTTAGTTCTCGAGAAGCATAAAAGTTTTCTCGAGAACTAGAATATTTTTCTCGAGAGCCAGACATCTGTTCTTGAGATACATTTTTATTTTTGAGTACCAGAATGATTGTTCTCAAGAACCAAACTTTATTCTTCTCGAGTACTTTCCTTCATTCTCGAAATTGTTGATTTCCACCTCCACATTTTTACTAAGTGTTTTTCTCGATATCCTCATCATTCTTCTCGAGAATAAGAAAACGTTTTCTTGACTACTATTATTCTTCTCAAGAAATGTTGTACTTTTTTTGAAGTTTTCTAAGTTTCAACAGACATGATTTAAAATGTGATTACCGTATGATTGGTCCACGTGTCATGCATTTAATATGATTATGACCGTTACTTAAGTCCTACAAAAGGTCTTATCATAATCGACCAACCCTAAGAAGAAATCTGTAAGAATTCTAAATCACGTATTCTCTTTCCAAAATCAGAAGTCGTCGTTGTTCATCCCCTTCATCGCATTTCTGTTTTCGATCCAGATATTTAGAGCAAGTGATTCAACAAATCAAGATCTTCTACATCGACAGATTTTTTTCTTGATCATGCTGAGTCTAGAATTTTCAGATCCAGAGATTTAGTCGTGTCTACTTCAATCTATTTCTAACAAAGCTTCAAAGTTCAAGGAAAAAGAAGGGCTGAATTTTTCATATCTGAGATTAATACTGTTTGGATTTCTTTGTATTTCATTTTATTCTTATAGGAGATTTTTCTCGGAGTGTAGGAGATTTGCTCTTCGAGTTATTTGTAGGAAGTTTCTCTTCCAACTATAGATCATATTTTGAGTGATCGAGTTGTAGGAACATTGTTCGGAGTGGTAGGATTGTTTTCAATCTAAGAATAGTGGAGTAGCCGAATCTAGTGCGTTGCTAGATCGTTGAGGTGGAAAGTGGATGTACCCAAGGTTGGGGAACCACTATAATTCTTTGTGTCGACTGTGTATGCTTCCTTATATTTCTGTGCATCTCTCGTTCAATTTTTATTCCGCAAAAAGATGCAGAACTACCCTATTCACCCCCCTCTAGGTGATTTAGGTAGACAACTTAAATATTTTTCAATTGGTATCAGAGGGAGGTTGTTCATCAAAAGGTTAACACCTTCAACAGTCTTGCCCCAACTTGTCTTTTGACTGATTCAGGCTTGGATAGAGCAAAGGACTTTGCAAAGCTTCCTTTATGCACAAAGACAAACATTCCCATGTGGAAAGAAAGAATTAAATTTTTCATGGAAGCAGTGGGCCCAAGAATCTTTATGATTGTGGAAGAAGGACCTTATATTCCTATGACGGTCTCCACTATTGATGCCACCAAGAAATTTCCAAAGAAGCTGATGGATCTTGATAAGGATGAGATTGCACTTGTCTCCTTAGACAAGAAAGCCAAAAATATGATCGCAAGTGCCGTCGATGATTCTATGCTGCAGAACCTGATTCACTGCCAATCCGCCATGGAAATGTGGCAGTCTCTCATCATCTTGATGGAAGGTACTGAAGAGGTTAGGGATGACATAAGATCCCTCCTTAATCAAAAATATGAATCATTTAGACAAGGTCCCAAGGATTTAATTGCATATACTTTTGAAAGCTTCTTCAAGATTGTTAACGGACTAAGAGTATATGGCCAGGTATTCACTAATGGAGAATTTAATGATAAATTTCTGAGGTCACTAACTAAGGAATGGGACAACAAAGTCTGTGAAATTTGGGAGTTTGGCAAGCTGGCAGAGACTGACCCTCAAAATCTCTTCGAAAAGCTTATATCATATCAACTGCAAATCAATTCAAGAAAAGCTGAAGAAGAGAAGAGCCGGTAATTATTCAAGGATACGTCTGACGCACTGAAGGCAGGCAGCTCAAGGAAAGTCAAAGCTGCATCACCTGCTCCTGCATAGGAGGAGAGTGAAGAAGAAGCTTCAGAGCCAAGTACCTCAGGCTCGGAGCTATCAGAAGGAGAGTTTTCTCTTCTTTCAAGTCAGTTCAAGAAGTTCTTGAACAAGAAGAAACTGTGGAGAGGCAAAGATGACTCGTCCAGAAGATCACGTCATGATGGTGATCGTCATAAGAAAGGCTCAAGTATCCAAGACATGTATCATTCTAAACAGAACATACATATTTCTTCTAACATTGTTTGTTATTATTATAACAAGCCAGGACACGTCATTGCTGATTTACCTCACAAGAAGGAGGGTGGAAAAAGAGAGGAGAAGAAATCTTCTTACAACAAGAAGAGAATTGAAAGAAGCCTAGTAGCCAAGAAGGACAAGACTCTCAGCAACTCTGACTCATTTCAGTCAAGTGAAGAAGAGGAAGAGTACTTTGGGCTAATGGCACAAACAGATGAGGAAGAAGAACCCCGGTATATTGGGAAGGTAAACTCTCATACTCCTTTCTATAAATCAGATGATTTTGACCATGATCATGAGGACTGCTCTTCTCACGATGATTCTGAACTCATGGCTCAATATAAAGAGTTTATTAAGGCTTATGACAAATCTCGAAAAGTTATGGAAACTCAGGCCAAGGAGATTAAATCTCTCAAGCCTGAAGAGAGCAATCTAAGAAAGGAAGTCGCCAAGACGGACTTACTCAGAGAGAATTTCAATGCCACAATTGAACAGTATAATAAAGCTCTCGAGCACCTAGATCTAAAGGAGAAAATCATCAAAGAATTTGAAGAACAACTTGCAGCTGAAAATAAACTTGTTGAAAATTTCTCCAAGCCCAAGACTATCCTTGCATTTGTTGCTAAATTCACAGCTCAGGCCAAAGGTGTTGGCTTAGGCCATATGGATGCTCCTATTAAATCTTCTAAGAGAAATAAGGATCAACGAAAGAATAAGGCTGCCAAGAAAGCTTTGGCCAAGGAGAAGAGGAAAGCTCCTCAAGATCAGACTTCATTCAAAAAGGTTAACTTTCTAACTAACGAGTTTGATCTTGATTCCTCCTATGGTCACTTTGCTAGTCCTACTTATGTAGAGCCCAAGTCTCGGTACCAAGGATGGACCCATCACCGAAACTTTGGTGAAAGTGTCTTCAAGGTAACTTATGAGGAGATCACTCTTCAGAGCAATGGTCCTTATAGTCATGGTCACAACATCAAGAAAGCACCAAAAGTAAAACCTGTTGTGGAAAAGCCTCTTAAGGAGAAGAAGTCATGTGATTTCCATCACCATGAAGCTTATATCTCCAAGTCTGCTTCCCCTGCTAGACCACACTCTTAAAAGGTCAAGCAGGAGAAATTTAGGCAAAGGTACAACAGGTTTAACTGTTGGTGTTGCGGCAAAGTTGGTCACTTTGCTATAGATTGCTAGTTTAACACCAGAAATTATGTAACTCCTCAAGTTAATAATGTGAGAAAGACCACTCACAGTGTTAACATACGTAGGTGGAGCATGCTAACTAGAGACCAATGCCCCAAACGAGCTTGTGTTCCTAAGACAACCTGATTTATGAATGCAGGTATGTCCAAAGGCCACCAAAAATCCTATCTGGTATTTGGACAGTGGATGCTCACGGCATATGACCGGGACTAGAATCCTTCTCCAAAATTATTCTCCAGTCATGAATGGGCCAAAGGTCATCTTTGGAGGTTCTGATAGAGGAATTACTAAAGGCTACAGTATGATTACTAATGGTAGTGTATCCTTCTCAGATGTAGCTTAAGTTGAAGGATTGGAACACAATCTTATAAACATAAGTCAGTTTTGCGATAAAGGATACATCATAGAATTTCATGCAAACAAGCACTTGATAAAATTGGTATATAATTTGGAAATGATTCTATCAAGCACTCGTAGTAGAAATATATTTTTCTAAATTTTTTTTTACATAGACTCTTCTACGCTAGTGTGCTTTTTGGCTAAAGATAATGCATCTCTCGCTGACCAATGGCACAAGAGATTAGCACATATTAATTTCAAAACAATTAATAAATTATCTTCTCTTAATTTAGTACATGATGCCCCAAATGTCAAGTGCACTAAAGATAGACCTTGTCACGCATTTGTAAAAAGCAAGCAAATAAGGGTTACCTTTAAAAGCATTATTGGCAAAGACTCTAATAGGTGTTTACACCTACTTCATTTGGACTTGTTCGGTCCACTACAAGTTAGATGTTTGGGAGTTAAGGATTATACATTGGTTATTGTTGATGATTACTCCCGCTTTGTGTGGGTGTTCTTTTTAAAACACAAGTTAAATACTTTTAGTATCTTTACTAATTTTGTCATGCAGATCCATAATGAATACAATTGTTCCGTAGTTAAAATCAGAAGTGACATTGGAACAGAGTTCAAGTCTGGGCCCATGATAGAATTCTGTGAAAGCCTAGGTATCTTTCATGAGTTTTCCTCTCCTCGTACTCCTCAAAAGAACAGAGTAGCTGAGAGAAGAAATAGAACACTCATAGGGGCCTATATGGTCATATTAAGCGATGCCTCACTACCAGAATATTTCTGGGCTGAAGCCGTCAACACTGCAAGCCACGTGCAAAATCGAGCACTCATAAACAAGAACCATAATAAGGTACTTTAGGAACAAGGGCAGGAAACCGACTTTTTCATATTTTAGAATCTTTAGTTGTAAAAGCTTCGTCCCTAACAATGTTAAGTATCACACCACCAAATTTAATGAAAAGAGCTTTAAAGGTATTTTCGTAGGTTATAGTAGTGATGCGTAAGATCACGGCAGTGAACCGGTCGTACAAGTAATATAAAATGGGCGAGTTTTCCCAAGAGTCGATCTCTCAAGGAACACAGTAAGGTGGAGTTAATTTCGAGGAGGACTTGAGATTGAAGTTCTTAGGGTCGGAGCTAACTAAGGGGGGTTTTGATGGTTGCGGACACAGAAAATAAAATACTATCAACTACTCCTATGCAACGCCGCTATGCGATGCTTCGCCAGGCGGGATGGAAGACTAGTCGGGCCGCTATGAACCGAATGACTAGGCGAATGGACAAGAAGGCTAGCGGATGAGGTGGTTAGAACGGCGGAATGAGGGTCGTGAGCACCTCTTCGCAACGCACGCCACTAGCAATTGCTAGTGCGGCAAGGGTGGATGGTGGTGGATTTATTAATAGGCGCACCTCAAGTAAATAACGAACACAAACAATCACATAGACATAATTGTAAGAACGTTTTACAAATAAGCATACATCATCGATAAATAAGGTTTACAACAACACATAAACAACAATAAAGGAAGAACAAGTCAAGAGATCGACCGAATCCGAAGTCTTGCTGAGGATTCACGGTTGGAATCATCGGGTTGTCATTCCACGTCCAAGCTCGGTCCTCAACTGCGTCTGGGATAGAGAAGGGCTGTCACCACCTTCCAATGGCCCGTCTTCTTCATCTCACGATTGCGGACGAAGTTTGCTAGCTTTCCTTTGCTTGATGGCTATGGCGTTAAACCCTACTTGAAGCTCATGGATGAAGGAGGAGGCCGAGAGGAAGCTCCGGCTAGGATTTGGCGGTGAAAGCTTGCCCGGAGCACCTCCCTAGGGTGGAAGATGAAGGGGAACGACGGAGAAGGTGGAAAACGGCGGAGGAAAATGAGCGATCTCCGGATTTTTCGATTAGGGCGAGACCTGCACTATTTATACAAAAGCATAAATGAATAATGTGCACGATCACAGGCGCATGACCAGCGGTCATGCGCACTATGTCCTGTGCTCGTGCGCACTGGAATGGAATAACAGGAATAAGAACTGGGATAATGCGCACGAGTAGTGGCGCACGACCACTGGTCATGCGCACTAAGTCCAATGATCGTGCGATTACCCAGACACGACTCCAGAAAAGAGGAATCAATGCACACGATCAGTGGCGCACGACCGTTGGTCGTGCGCAGTATGTCCAGTGGTCGTGCGCTTACCCCAGGCTGATTCTAGAAAACGTAGAGTAGTGCGCACGATCAGGAGCGCACGACCAGTGGTCGTGCGCATTATATCCCATGGTCGTGCGCAGTATTCCTATTTCACAACCATCCCGGAACACGCACACGACCCCTGTACCAAAAGGAAAAAACCAATCACTAATCTGTATAGACATTCCAGACAATCACGAAAGGGAGTACAAACTATAAAAATAACAAAATACACAACCATGGGCTAAAATGTGCACTTCCTATGGAAATATAGGCAAGATGAGATATGAATGATAAAGAACTAAAAGTGAAGTGCAAACATGTGAAAACTAGCCCAGATGAGTCCGAATATAGGTATATAAAGTGGACTCATCACACCCCCAGACTCAACTGTTTGCGCGTCCCGAGCAAACAAAATCTAAGCAGATAGGGAAAAATACTAGTTAACAAAGAAATTGCGATACGAAGTACCATGCGAAGTCGCATGCTCGCGTGCGTAAAAATATAATAGAAGAAATTTCTAAGTATACAAAATAGTTTATACTTTTCACAATGCGTATCAAAATTTCATTATTACTCAAAAATAGAATCACGGTGAATCATCTGGTCATGCGTAGGGAGAAAGTAGACTAATCGCTAGGCGAGCATTGCCAAAGATCAGGGCTCAGGATAACCTCCAAAGGAATCCACCAATGTCGATGACCATATGCTTGCACTTTCGCATTCTCTCCACGGCACTGGTTTGGTTCACACGAATCAGTAGGACTATAGGTGAAGAGATGAGGCTTGAGTTTTGGTGAGGTAAACAAGGATAAACAAGAAGGCTATGCACCTAACCCAAATGAGCTAGTATGAAGGGAATCCATCAGCTAACCAAATATATACGGGTACACCACACCCCCAAACTAAACTTTTAACATATGGGTGTGTGCACCGCCTACTCAAAAAATAAGCACATCTCAAATAGGATTTTCAATTTTACTTTTCCTTTTCACTTTTTTTTTTCTTTTTCTTTTTCTTTACAAATATTTTTCTATTTCTTTTTCTTCATTTTATTTTCATAATTCAGAAATATAACATTGGAGCACATCCACATAGTCATAAGTAAAATCACCACATCACATCCCAACATTAAAATGTAAATACTAAAGCTCAACTTGGGTGTGCGACTAGGATCGGACTTTGAGGTTTTGGTGAAATAAAGGTGGAGCTGAATCAAAAGAATGGGTAGGCACAACGGGGCTAGCGAGAACAAGATGTTAGGAACGGAACAAAGCTCAACTGGGCCAAAATGATGGCCTACATCACGCTCATGCATGACTAACCTATACCCATGCTTCAAGAATAGCTTGGGGCAAGTTCTTAGCCAACGAGAAAGACTATTCATCCTCCAGACTCGAGCAATACGAACCTAACGGTCGTCTGCACACATCCCTAAGCTACCGTCGGATTCACACCGGATTCACCAATTTTTGAGTAGAATAAAAAGTATTTACGCAATTAGAAAAATATAAAACTAAAAGCATACAGAAAAATTAAATCTACTCCAATTTCTACACGAGACGAGAGCAGTTGACTACGATCACAACAAGGCCAACATTTTACTCCGTCTCACAATCCTATGTCAGCACCATAATTTTCCCAAATCTAACGAAGAAATGAGTTTAACTCGCAGCATGCAAAAAGCTAAGCACGCGCTCATGTGGGTGTAGTGGTGTGTGATGCAATGAACTAAGCAAAATAAAACTATAAAAGCTTCTAGTATGCACAAGAAATGTGTGCGTGCAATAGGTAACAAATACTAGCTCTCCCCCATACTTAAACTAAGCAACAAATCATAAGATAGAGAAATTAAAATCATAAAGAGCTAAGGGAAGAGTTTAACCCATGCTCAGCTAGTGAGCATACCAGAAGACGCGTGGAAACCTGAAGAAGGCCCGCCATACGAAGAATCAGAACCCTGCCAATGCAATTTGCCAAGAATACCTGCAGGGGTGAGCTCCGCAAAAACAAAAGAAAATATACAAAAAGAAATGCTAAAACTAAAAATAGACAAGAAAAATAAAATGCAGAAAATGAAAGATAAATACTGGGGTTATTGTCATCCCAGCACGACTTATTCAATTCTAAACAGTTCTAGCTTATAGGCCTATGAAATAAAAAGTGCACAGGTAACTGACCTAATATCCGTTTCGTTAACGGGTACCGATACGGTGATAGAGCAGTTACCCCTCTACCTAAATAATAATACCTGCCTAACACAGGTAGAGGAAATAGGAAGTAGGATGAGGAGGAGGCCTGGTCCTCACTCATCTCACCATAAAATGAATCCTTGCCCAGCAAGGTATCGTCTATCATAGGCCCGCAGGAGACGATGACAACCGCATGAGCACAAAGCTCATCGTCATCCCATCATACCTGTGGAGACTCATCCTGCACATGCTCAGATAAGGAAGGGGGATCAAGTAATAAAAGAGAAGAAGAACTAAAAGAATCAGAAAATGGGAGAGTGGTCCCGGTCTCACTCTCAGCAGGATCCAAGCAGAGATCATCGTCGGTATCATACGAGTCGTACTGAGGGGAATCCGATATCTCAAGGTCCACGGTGGTAGGAGGAACGACCTCATCCAATAAGGAGGTGCAAACCTCCGCATCGGAAAGGGGGTATTCCTCATCCCACCAGGGTGCGTAAAAATGTTTCGAAGATCCACCGTCTCCGTCGGAGATAGAGGAATCATCATCCCACTTTGGCGCAACCTCGGGCACCGAATCATCCACAAATACGACATCATCAATCGACTCACAAGAAAGAGGAATAGCACAATCCGGCAAAAATTGAGGAGGGGCAAGGCTGCTCTCAAAATCAAGCACTGAATGAGCAGGTCCCATTGCAAAATCATTCGTTGACGCCACCCCATCGACGATCGGAACAATCTCATCGTCCCATACAGGAGCGTCCATGAGTTCCTGCTCCTCTGTTTTTTGGCTAACACCAGAGTGATCATCATCACTCAAGGAAAGCTCGTAAAAAGGTATCGATGGACCCATGAAAGAGCTGTATGCGGCTAGAGATTCTTCGGTAATCTCAACGGGTAAAGAATGAGCAAAGTGCGTTATGTCAGTGTATGTGCCAGGCAACACCCTGGTAGGCCTGTCCACAACAGTCTTCCGCAAACGGGAGGTTGTTGTACACACGCCCTTAGAGGGAGAAGGCTTGCACAAACGAGGGCAATCCTTCAACATGTTGCCCACACCTTGACATAACAAACACCGAATGCAATGCTCGGCATTCATAACAGCAATGGCATCGATGGATCAGCGCAAAGTGTCAAGGATACGGCACTCAGCATCAGGATACATCACGAACAAAAATAATTGCTGAAAAAATGCTACACAGCTAGAATGAAAATAGCACGGATCTGCTATCTAAATCAAAAATAAGAAAAGGGCATAAAAAAATAAGCAAAATAAAAATTCTAAAAACAAAAGCAAATAAAAAAATGATATGCACAAATGGAAAAGGGTTTCAATCTATTATCTCCCTCTCCACAAACTCACACGACTGTGTTCCCCGACAACGGCGCCAAAAACTTGATGCGTAAGATCACGGCAATGAACCGGTCGCACAAGTAATATAAAATGGGCGAGTTTTCCTAAGTATTGTTCTCTCAAGGAACACATTAAGGGGGAGTTAATTTCGAGGAGGACTTGAGATTGAAGTCCTTAGGGTCGGAGCTAACTAAGGGGGGTTTTGATGGTTGCGGACACAGAAAATAAAATACTATCAACTACTGCTATGCAACGCCGCTATGCGATGCTTCGCCAGGCGGGATGGAAAACTAGTCGGGCCGCTATGCACCGAATCACTAGGCAGATGGACGAGAAGGCTAGCGGATGAGGTGGTTAGAACGACAGAATGAGGGTCGTGAGCACCTCTTCGCAACGCACACCACTAGCAATTGGTAGTGCGACAAGGGTGGATGGTGGTGGATGGATTAATAGGCGCACCTCAAGTAAATAACGAACACAAACAATCACATAGACATAATTGTAAGAACATTTTACAAATAAGCATACATCATCGATAAATAAGGTTTACAACAACACATAAACAACAATAAAGGAAGAACAAGTCAAGAGATCGACCGAATCCGAAGTATTGTTGAGGATTCACGGTTGGAATCGTCGGGTTGTCATTCCGCATCCAAGCTCGGTCCTCAACTGCGTCCGGGATACAGAAGGGCTGTCACCACCTTCCAATGGCCCGTCTTCTTCGTCTCACGATAGAGGACGAAGTTTGCTAGCTTTCCTTTGCTTGATGGCTATGGCGTTAAACCCTACTTGAAGCTCATGGATGAAGGAGGAGGCCGAGAGGAAGCTCCGGCTTGGATTTGGCGGTGAAAGCTTGCCCGGAGCACCTCCCTAGGGTGGAAGAAGAAGGGGAACGGCGGAGAAGGGGAAAACGGCGAGGAAAATGAGAGATCTCCAGATTTTTCGATTAGGACGAGACCTCACTATTTATACAAAAGCAGAAATGAACAATACGCACGATCACAGGCGCACGACCAGTGGTCGTGCGCACTATATCCTGTGCTCGTGCGCACTGGAATGGAATAACAGGAAGAAGAACTGGGATAATGCGCACGATTAGTGGCGCACGACCAGTGGTCGTGCGCACTAAGTCCAATGATCGTGCGATTACCCAGACAGGACTTTAGAAAAGAGTAATCAATGCACATGATCAGTGGCGCACGACTGGTGGTCGTGCGCAGTATGTCCAGTGGTTGTGCGCTTACCCCAGGCTGATTCTAGAAAACGTAGAGTAGTGCGCACGATCAGGGGCGCACGACCAGTGGTCGTGCGCATTATATCCCATGATCGTGCGCAGTATTCCTGTTTCACAACCATCCTGGAACACGCACACGACCCCTGTACCAAAAGGAAAAATCAATCACTAATCTGTGCAGACATTCCAGACAATCACAAAAGGGAGTACAAACTATAAAAATAACAAAATACACAACCATGGGCTAAAATGTGCACTTCCTATGGAAATATAGGCAAGATGAGATATGAATGATAAAGAACTAAAAGTGAAGTGCAAACGTGTGAAAATTAGCCCAGATGAGTCCGAAAATAGGTATATAATGTGGACTCATCAAGTAGCCATAGTAAGGAATATAGGATTTTTAATAAGAAAACCGTGGTTGTAGAAGAATCTATTCATGTTGTATTTGATGAGATGAGCCTACTGTAAGGCAGCTCTTCTAGTGTGTTTATTGAAGCTGTAGGTTCAAGAATAAAAGAATTAAACTTGGATGAGTCTACTAAAGAAAAAAATAAAAAAAATTCATCAAGATCACCACTCCAACCGCAATTGGAGAGGTTGAAGACCATGATGAATATGTCATTAAAGTTGATGAAGTCACTCTAGTGATAGAGGATGCTCCAGATGCAAGAACTCTAGAGCTCTGACACTTGAAGGATCACGCAATGGATCAAATCATAGGAGATCCCCGGGATGGTGTCAGAACTCGTAGAGGTACAATTAATGAAAGTTTATATTAAAGTTTTCTATCACAGGTTGAACCAAAGAAGTTTGTGGAAGCAAACTCCGACGCATCTTGGATAATGGCAATGGAAGAAGAACTGAATCAATTCAAGCATTGCCAGGTCTGGAAGCTTGTTCCAAGACCCAAAGGAAAGAACTTTATCTTAACAAATTGGGTCTACAAGAACAAGATGGACAAGGATGGAACAATTATAAAGAACAAGGACAAACTCGTCGCAAAGGGATACAAACAAGAAGAAGGAATCTACTTCGATCAGACGTATGCACCAGTGGCAAGGCTGGAGGCAATCAAGTTGTTCCTAGCATATGCAGCGCTTAAGGGGTTCACTGTCTATCAGATGGGTGTGAAGTCGCCCTTCCTTAATGGTGACATAAAGAAGAGGTGTATGTGGAACAAGTTCCAAGTTTCGTTGATTCTAACTTTCCTGAGCATGTATATCTTTTATTTAAAGCTTTATATGGTTTAAAACAAGCTCCTCAAGCCTGGTATGATACGCTATCTAACTTTCTTCTTGAGAACAAGTTCACAAGAGGAAATATAGATAAGACACAATTTCTTAGGGAAATAAAAGGCAAGATTTTACTAGTGCAAATTTATGTCGATGATATCATATTTGGCTATACTAACGACAACCTTTGTAAAAAGTTTCCCAAACTTATGCAAGGGATGTTCGAAATGAGCAGTATGGGAGAGCTGAAGTATTTCTTAGGACTTCAGGCAAAACAATCTGAAGATGGAATTTTCATCTCTCAGATGAAATTCAACAAGGAGTTAATTAAGAAATTTGGAATGGAGAACACAACCTCTATGAGGATTCTAATTGGTTCATCTATGTCTCTGGACAAGGATGAGAAAGTGAAACCTTTTGATGAAACCAAGTACAGAAGCATAATTAGATCCTTGCTCTTTCTTACTACTAGTAGACCGGACATAATGTTTTCAACATGCGTGTGTGCTAGATTTCAAGTGAACTCTAAGGAATCTCACTACGCCACTGTAAAGAGGATTTTGAGATACCTTAAAGGTACACAAAATCTTGGCATATAGTACCCAAGAAGTAATGAAAGCGAACTAATTGTTTTTTCATACGTAGATTTTGCAGGAAGCAAAGATGATAAAAAGAGCATTTTCGGGACATGTCAATTTCTTGGAAGGAGGATCATTTAATGGAGCAGCAAAAAGCAAAATTATGTCACAATCCCAACGGCCGAGTCAGAATACATTTCTGCCGGTAGTTGTTGTGCACAGTTGTTGTGGATAAAGAACCAACTTGAAGATTACAACTTGAAGGTCAAGGACATTACTTTGTTTTGTGACTCCTCCAGTGCGATTGCAATAGCCAACAACGCTGTTTCTCACAGCCGGACCAAGCACACAAAGCTGCGATACCACTTCATCTGGGAGAATGTGGAGCATGGTGACATAAATCTCTAATATGTCCCAACTGACAGGCAGATTGCCGATATATTCACAAAGCCACTGAACGAGGCCAAGTTCTCGTTCTTCAAAACAGAACTTAGCATGATCAACAAGGAAGAATAAGAATGAAGAAAGAGGTCTTAAGCAAGTTCAAGATGAGGTCATACTTCAAAATCCAGAACATTTCAAAGTATGGAATTCAATTCTCGAGTACATCACTTGCAATCATAACAAAGGAATTAATTCTAGAGAAAGAAAGCTCTACTCGAGAACATGGATTGCTCTACACGAGAACTTGGAAATTCTACTCGAGAACGCAGTTGCAGCATGTGAACATTAAATTCGTCGATCGGAGTAAAAATTTCATCGATCGGAGTTCAACGTTTGTCGATCGATTTTCGTCTATCCTATTTTGTCGATCGGTGTTCGAATTTTGTCGATTGGAGTTCGACGTTCATCGATCAGTTTTCGTCTATCCTATTTAAACTATTGAAATTTAGTACTCTTCTCGAGAACAATAATCCACTCGAGAAATCAGATTGGGAATTTTTCATCAAGTTCAAATTTTTCATACTGCCACCCAGGCACTTCACCGCCATATTCCAGTTATTTTTAACTTTATTTATATCATTTATCATCAAAATTAAAGGAAAATATAAATAGATTATTATAGTCCAAGAATTCTGTATTCCTGATTTCAAAACCCTTCCTCTCGAGAAAAGACTCTTCACCTTCTCCGTCTCCGCCGACTACCGCAATCAAGCCCACTTCTCCATTCACCGGCAAGCCAACATCTCTTTCTCTACATCAATGGCATCATCTTCCAAGCTCGGAATCGGCAACGAACTGGTTTCAACAGGGATTGGCGAAATTTCATATGATTTCAGAAACGTTCTAATCTTACTCGATACAAACGGTCTATACTTTGTTCTTGAATACCCATACCGTGTTTTATTTTCTGATGTCGAAGAATTCATTCATCATGCCAATATCAAGCGCAATGGCAAGGTGCACAAATCAAGGGTTCGGGATGTCAAGGTAAAAATGACCTCACTCTGTGTTTCCAAATTTCTACAAATACATGTGATAGATGAAGAAGACAATCTAGAGAGATAGATTATGGAAGGGCATAAAGTTTCTGTGGGATTCCCCAATCATCTCACACTATTCACAGACAGTTAATGAATGTTGAAAGTAAGTTGCTGGCAAATAATCTGGGAAAAGTCGTCCTCTATAGGACAAGCCCTATAAGTTATATCACACCAGAATTCTTTGATATGATGACTGCAGTTATTTGTAGAAAGAAATATCAATGGGGTATGATGATCTTTTATAAAATTAAGCCATGTATTAAGATCCCTAATTATGACATGATCTTTTCTCTGTATCTGAACCAGATGGACCCTGAAGAATTTTCCATGAAAAAGGGAATGGCCCTCCACCATATGATGAAAGTGTCCATCACATCCATCTAGATATGTGAAGTTAAACTTCAGAAGTCTGACAAAACTACAAAGGAAATTGAAGATGTGGACAGGAGTCCATCTCCCCCTTCTCATCAGATAACTGATCCAGTTATTGAGGGGGAGCCTGCCCCATCTGATCAAGCTCAGCCCTCTCCAACTCCAGCTCCTGCTCCAGCTACTACAGCAATTCCATCGTCAGTTTCTACTCCCGCTGCTTCCACTTCCACCTTGTTTCATACAAAACATACAGATTTTACTGTTGCAGGTATTCCAGATACAGAAAGCCTGACTGATGACCAGGTTCAAGAACAGATTTTGTCTACTGATGAAGATATCAACCAGATAATAGAGGAACTATCTTCTAAAGAGCCTCCATTCACAATACCTAAAGAACATCCCTCTTCTCCTGCAAAGTCACCAGAACATCCAGACCAACAGTATTCTCCAGTACAGTCTCCTCAAGGAAAATCTCTTGTACCAGAGCTAGTACAATCTCCATTTGAAGATGCACATGATGCAAAAGTTGTTTCTATTCATGACTCAGAAGATGAAACACCTGTTGAAGATGCTGAACCACCTCTTCCCAACATCATTTTTAAGATTCCCTCCATAGTACCCATAGATGCTGAAGGTGAAGAAAGCACAATCAGCAGAAAGCAAACCTCTACCTCCATAATCTACATTGAAGAGATTACTACTCCATGGACAGTCCCAGTTCTATATCCACCATCTACTCAAACTGAAACATTTCCTGAAGGTACTATCTTAAGCGAGATTGAAGCTATGCTAGCTGCTTAGAGAGCTTATTTTGATTCTTCCCTTAAAATTGTATCTGACAAAGTAACAGCATTGGAAAAAGAAATGAGCCATGGATTTACAAAAATCCAAAATAATAATGATGAATTTAAAAGTCTTTTACAAATTGGAGGAAAAGCAATAGATCATACCATTACCAACATTGGTGAGGTAATGGAACAATCAGTTACCCATTCAAACAATCAGATTAAACTTTGAAAGAAAGCCCAAGTATGCAACTTCAAGACTTGTGAAGAAGTTCGGCAATTCAAAGATGTTATTAGCACCCTATCTCTAGAAGTCAGAAAGGGGGAGGATAAAGTGAAAGAACAACATGAAAAACAAGTGCAAACAATGAAAAATCAGTGGGATGATCAACTAAAAGAGATCTAGACATCAGTGCTCAAAGAAGTTAAAAGTACAAAGCTTTAGACATATGATACTACAGTTTGGATGCATAATCAACTCTTCCCTGACTTTTCTATGGATCCTTATGCACCCCTCTTGCACACCTCGATGTGAATAAGCCAACATTCTCTCCACCTCCTGAATATTTTAAAGGAACACCTCCTGAAAACTCTGAGGATGTTTGGGAATCTGATCAACTAAGTATGCCTTCTCAAGCACCTCCAGAGATTTAGAAATCCAAAAGAAGAAAATATGGTGTTTGTGCATCAGCCAACAGATCAACTACTCATCCTAAAGCTGAAAGGAGAAGACCTCAAGAAATCTCTGAAGTTTGGAGTCCAACCTCCAAAGCTCTGATTCTTGATAGTCTGAAACTTGTCTTTGAGTTTAATGAAGACAGGAACATACATTACAGCTCCTATGAATGAGATTTATATAAAAAATCTCTTACTAAGAGAAGATTGTATGATAGAGAATATGGAAGGAATAATCCCAAGGCTCCACCCAGACCTCCAAAATATTTTCCAAAACCTTACAGCTACCAGAAGAGATAACAAGAAAAGCAAGAAATACAACAACAATAATAAAACTAGTAGATATTGTTGATGATTAGAAAATTCAATTTTTGAAATCTTGTGGAATTGAATTTCTCTTGCACAACTTCTATAAATATAAACCTTTAGTTTTGCTAATCTGATTTTTCTATATTACAGCTTTTCTTCTATTTATCACGGTTATTCATTTTTTTACTTGTTTATCTTAATATAATTCACCTTAGGGTAGAGGGTTCTGACTTCTACAAATAAGTGGAGATTGTTGGGTATTGCATCCACAATAACCCAAATTTATATGAAGTCACCTTTGAACAAAGATGAATTAAGTTTGTATTTGATGTTCTTTTTTGTTGAGTGTTTGTACGATACAATTGCCAAGGTAGACCGATGTCAGTCTAAAATGAGTCACCAAACACAGGACCACACAATGTAATCCCTCATTGTGTGATCAATGGTGTTGACTCATGTGTAGCCTCTCTATTGGGACACACTTCTTTTTCAATCACTAAAGGCATAGGAGAAAAGTTGGCAGCTGTATATCTTGAAGAAATTAAGTTTACAGATTTTCAGAAAAAAAAACTCTAAGTATTTTTCTCGAGTAGGAAACTTTATACTCTAGTAGAACTTAAGTTTATTCTCGAGTCAGACTTACCATGAACTCGAGTTGCAGAAGCAGTTCTCGAGAAAGATTAGTGCTGTTCTCGAGAAAGCCATGTGTACTCGAGAACTCTATGACTTTCCTTCTCGAGTTACTTCATTTCTAGCCAGAATATTTTTCTAAGTCTTTTTCTCGAGAAGCCACATGTTATTTCTCGAGAAGGCCAGTATTACTTCTCAAGAAACAAAAGTCATTTCTCGAGTAACAAATTCTCTTCTCGAGTAACAGAATATTTTCTCGAGAACAGAACTTCATTTTTCTCGAGTACTTCTTTTCTTTCTCGAGATGCCACAATTACACCTTTATAATTTTACCAAGTCTTTTTCTCGAGATGCAAAATATTCTTTCTCGAGAAGTCAGTGTTTAGTTCTCGAGAAGCATAAAAGTTTTCTCGAGATCCAGACATCTGTTCTCGAGATACTTCTTTATTTTAGAGTACCAGAATGATTGTTCTCGAGAACAAAACTTTATTCTTCTCGAGTACTTACCTTTATTCTCGAAATTGCTGATTTCCACCTCCACATTTTAGTAAGTGTTTTTCTCGATATCCTCATCATTCTTCTCAAAATTCAGAAAACCTTTTCTCGAGTACTATTATTCTTCTCGAGAAATGTTGTACTATTTTCTGAAGTTTTCTAAGTTTCTATAGATGTGATTTCAAATGTGATTAGCGCATGATTGGTCCACGTGTCATGCATTAAATATGATTATGACCGTTAGGTAAGTCCTATAAAAGGACTTTTCATAATCGACCAACCCTAAGAATAAATCCCTAAGTATTCTCAATCGCGTATTCTCTTTCCAAAATCGGAAGACGTCGCTATTCATCTCCTTTATCGCATTTCTGCTTTCGATCCAGAGATTCAGAGCAAGTAATTCAACAGATCAAGATCTTCTAGATCGATAAATTCTTTTCTTGAACGTGCTAAGTCCAAAATTTTCAGATCCAGAGATTTAGGCGTGTCTTCTTCACTCTATTTCTAACAGAGCTTCAAAGTTTAAGGAAAAAGAAGTGCTGAAGTTTTCAGATCTGAGATTAATACTGTTTGTATTTCTTTTTATTTCATTTTATTCCTGTTGGATATTATTCTCTGAGTGTAGGAGCTTTGTTCTCCAAGTAATTTGTAGTAAGTTTCTCTTCTGAGTGTAGATCCTATTTTGAGGGATCGAGTTGTAGGAACTTTGTTCCAAGTGGTAGGATTGTTTTCAATCCGAGAATAGTGGAGTAGCTAAGTCTAGTGTGTTGCTAGAATAGCAAGGTGTAAAGTGGATGTACACAAGGTTGGGAACCACTATAATTCTTAGTGTCATCTGTGTATGTTGCTTATTTTTTTGTGCATCACTTGTTCAATTTTTATTCAGCAAAAAGACGCAAAACTCACCTATTCTCCCCCCTCTAGGTGATTTAGGTAGACAACTTAAACATTTTTCAACTTGATTGGTCCTATGGCAGTTCAAAGTCTAGGTAGGAAAGTCTACACCATTGTGGTTGTTTATGACGTTTCCAGATTGGGTGTTCTTTCTTAGGAAGAAATCTGAAACCCCAGATGTCTTCAAGACATTTGTCAAGCAAATTCAGAATGAATTTGACAGTACTGTGGTCAAAATCTGAAGTGACCATGAGACTGAATTTTAGTCTGAATACATGAAAAGGTTTTGTGAAAAGCAAGGGATTCACAAGAATTCTCCACTCCTAGAACACAACAGCAAAATGACATTGCTAAGAGGAAAAATAGAACTCTCATTGATGCTAGAAGAACATTATTGAGTGACACAAGAATCATAAGAAGACTCCCTATGAGATCTTGAAGGGCAGAAAACCTAACATGAAATATTTCAGGATCTTTGGCAGCAAGTGTTATGTAGTGAACAATGGAATGTCCTATGTGACTATGTTTGCTGCGAAATCCAATGAAGGGATATTTGTTGGGTACAACAACCACCGTAGGGCATATAGGATCTAAAACTTGACAAGTCAAGTTGTAGAAGAGTCAGTTCATGTTGTATTTGATGAATCAAATATGATGAACAGTGAGCTGTCAGGCATAGATATGGTGATGGACAAGATCTCCATTAAGGAAGATGATCCTACAGTCCAAGATATGGATAAAGATCAGTGTTGCCTTGAGGAAGCACAAGACTTACAAGTTGTGAAAGAAGAATTGATAACTTAAGACAATTAAGAACAACAAGATAAAGCTAGACTGCCTCCAGCTGTCAGGCAACTGAGAGATCATCCAGCACACTAGATCATTGGGGAGGCAATCCAAAGAGTAATGACAGGAAGCAGAAGTCTGAATACAGTCTTATACTCAACTTTTCTGTCACAAGTAGAGCCCAAGAAATTTGAAGAGAATAACATAGATCAAGACTAGATTGGAGCAATATAAGAGGAACTGAACCAGTTCAAGAGATCTAAGGTCTGGAAGCTGGTTCCCAGACCACAATGACATAATGTCATTGGAGTCAAGTGGATCTACAGTAACAAACTTGATGAAAATGGAATTATAGTTAAGAATAAGATAATACTAGTTACTAAAGGATACATACAAGAAGAAGGAATAGATTTTGATCAGAAATTTACCCCATTAGCCAGATTGGAATCTAAAAGACTCTTCCTTGCATTTGCTGCATACAAAGGATTCAAAGTCTACCGGGTGGATGTGAAGTTAGTCTTACTAAATGGGGGCTTAAAACTAGAGGTCTATGATGAACAACCTCCAGGTTTTGTTGATTCTAACTCACCTGATTTTGTTTATAGACTTAAGAATTCTCTATATGGGTTGAAGCAAGCCCCTAGAAAATGGCATGAGACTTTGTCTAGTTTCCTCATTGAGGACAAATTCTCAAGGGGGAAAATAGAGAAGATCATATTCCTAAGGGAATCTAAGTCCAAGATCATCCTAGTCCAGATATATGTTGATGACATTATCTTTGGATCTACTGATGACAACCTTTGCAGGAAGTTTGCAAAACTAATGCTAGGGAAGTTTGAGATGAGGAGTACGGTTTAGCTCATGTTCTTCTTAGGACTCCAAGTTAGATAAACTGATAATGCCTTATCCATATCCCATTCAAAGTTCACTAGTGAGTTAATCAAAAAATATTGTATGGAGAGTTCCTCCACCATGAAAACTTCCATGGGATTAAGTATGACTATAGGCCAAGATGAAGCAGGGAAACTTGTTGATGAGACATTATATAGGGGGATAATTGGCTATCTTTTATATCTTATTGCTAGTTGGCCTGACATCTTGTATGCTATATGTGTCTGTGCTAGGTATTAGGTCTGCCCTAAAGAATCTCACTACATTGCTGTAAAGACGATGTTGAGATATCTTAAGGTCACCAAGATCTTGGCCTATGGTACCATAGAAATAGAGATTTTGAACTAACATGCTATTCAAATGCAGATTTTGCAGGCTGCAAAGAGGACATGGAAAGCACTTCAGGATCCTGTCAGTTCTTAGGTGGGAGATTAGTATCTTGGAGCAACAAGATGAAAACCAGTGTGGCAATCTCAACTAAAGAGTTAGAGTACATTTCAGCAAGTATCTGTTGTGCTCAGATGTAGTGGATCCAGCACCAGCTCCACGATTATAACCTCTAGATAAGTAGAACTATTATTTATTGTGATTCTACTAGTGATATTTCTATTACTAGGAATCCTATCTCACACAGCAAGTGATGCAGGCCTATGGGTTCCAATGGATCAAACTACGTGCACTTGGGTTCAATAATTAAACTAGGATGCGTAGCGGGAAATATTTCTCTAAAAATATACTACCGGTGATTTATCCAACTAGTGGCACAATATTTAACAATGCACACGCAAAGGGACGCTACCCCTTTTTATAGATTGAATTAGGGCTAAAGGCCAATGTTCTCTCAAGCGAATAGGACATACCTGATCCGGACAATTAGCAATTCAAATTAAGTTTAAATGCCAACATTGAAAAAACCAACACGAGATGATCCGGACTAAAATATCGATTTAAAAGAAGTCCAAAATTCAGTCCCAAATTAATTTAAATTGAGGTTAACCAAATCCTTAAAACTCGAGGAGAAATCAAGGTTAATGAATCTGTTCTCTACAAACATTCACGGGATCTACAGGATCCTATTTTTACGAAAATATTCGGAAGGAGCACGCTTTAAAAATCAGATTTATTCAAGCACGAATTAGAATATAAATCATGACTAAATACTAGCTTCTAATTCCACAAAATCTCACAAATAATATTAGAAGAAATCACACAAGAGATGCATAGAAATTTGTTACCCAAAATCCTATGAAATTCGTCCACAATAATGAGTGCAACAAGCACTCACGACGGTGGTTGATTATATTTCTACGCAAAATACTCGGATATGCACCGAATGATGAAGTTGTAAGCAGTTCTTCCTTTACAATAACCCTAGGAGGGGGAGAAACTTTGAGGGACTATATATATGGAAAGTGGAGAAAGAAAAGGTGGAGGAAAGTTGAGGGCTGGTCGGTTTTGTTGGGGTGAGGGTGGTTGGTTTTCTTGGGTGATGATGAGGGTGGTCGGGTTTAGTGTTGGAAGTGAAGAAAGGGATCATGTGGGTGGTGGAGGTGGATGGTCGAAAGTTTGAAAGGGAGGGAGAGGGTGGCAGCTAGGAGGGTGGCCGACTAGGGTTTTGGGAGGGAAAGAGGGGCTCGGTTTTGGGAAGAGTGTAGAAGGGTTGTTTAGTGGAGAACTAGAGGAGGAGGAGGAGGAGAGGAGGCCGGGATAGAGAGGGAGATGAGAGAGTCCTGCGGCCAAGGGAGAGGAGAGAAGGAGAGTCCAAAAATTGCCAAAGGAGGAGGAGGAAATTCTCATAAGAATTAGGGTTTCAATTTCTTCTCATTCAACTTAACAAAATCCTTCATAACAAGGCCTATATATAGCCTACACAACTCCATCTCCTCCATTAAAAATTTAAAATGAACCAATGATAGTTATATGTACCCATCATAACATGAAATAAAACAAAAATTAAATGCATGAAATAAAAACACCCTTGATGGTTATAGGCATGCATCATACATGAAATGACATAAATACTTAAAATAAAATGTTTAAAAATAAAATTGCTAAATATATATAATTATAAATATTAATTTATAATTATATATTTTTAATTGATGGTGGAGGATGTCGATCAAAACATGTAGCGGCGACGCTAGCGAAGAACATCGTAGTAGAATCCCATGCTTGAGCTTGCGACAACGTTCGTCCCAATCAACGAACTCTCTATGTCGGGGATCAACAACCGCATTAGCAACGTCACCATCAATCCCCCATTGAAAATTACTTATCTCTGATGAGTGTCTCGTGAGGGGAGAACAGTTAAAAGCAGCAGCAACATGTGAAAGTCCACTTAGTGTCAACTACCTTCACCTATGGGGGGGGGGGGAATAGGTGTCTTGCAGCGTTTTTGCGGAATTAAAGTCATACCTGCACAAGAAAACAAAACAACACAGCACAGAAAGGACACAAGCAAATTATAGTGGTTCCCCGATTTGGGTACGTCCACTTTCCCCCTTCGACCTATCTCCCAACAAGGGACGACTCGGTCACTTCACCAACAGGATTGAAATTCAATCCTTGCACTAACGGAAGGAACCCTTCCACACGTAGGAGTCACCACTCCCACAACACGGGTTGCACCCAACCCTTACAACTAGGGACCAATCGGTCTGTTACAAAGAAATTGAAAATAGATTGTATAAGAAATACAAACAAGTTATGGAGACTAAGGTGTCCCTCTTCGTTCGATGATGTGTTCTTGAAGTCAACGAAGAGTCCACAACCCTAGATCTCACTTGGAGAGAATCTCTCCCAAAACCGGCGGCGGCAAGAAGGGCGACGGCTTGGTTCTCGGGATCGGCGGCGACAACGGCGTGCTGCGGCTGTTCTTTGGAGATTTAATCTTCGTAGCAAAGCTAGCAAGATCTTCCAATGGTCATACTAGGATCGATCGTCTCGATCGATTCGGAAGGGGAAGGTTTTCCCGATCAACGAATCAAGAGACAAAGGATCTCTGGTTAGACGCGTGAGACACAGTGCTTGGCTGAGCTTCTGTCGACGAGAGATCTGGAAGAAACATAGATCAACGACGTCGATCAACTGCACGAGCGGCGACGACAGCGGCGGAGAAGGATTTTCGATCTAGGTCACGTCGGCGGCTCGGCTTCTTCGTGTATTCATTTTTCTGTGTCTTCATACTGTTCAAAAATACAGATGTATTTATACATTAGGTCTTCAAGATGACCGTTGTGGGTCCCACCAGAAGAAACCCTAAAACCGGTTCAAAACATCGCCTTAACATTTGATCCGGTCCAGCGGCTTCAGAAATTCGCCTAAGGCAAAATCGGCGAGAATCGAAGGTGATTCTCATCGATTCGGCGAGAATCAGCCAGTGATTCTCGACAATTTTGACTTAGTGACAGATTTGCAAGCTCTGATTTAGCCGGATAGAGACGGCGAGAATCAGCCAGTGATTCTCGACGATTCAGCGAGAATCGGCGAGAATCACTTTGTGATTCTCGTCGATTATTACTTAGACGATTTTTCGTCTTTCCACCCATGAGCTGCTCTTTGACCCATCCTTGCTCCTTGTCTGCTCTTGCATTATCACAGCCCTGTACTTGAAAATAAGTACACTCCAATAGAGAGAGTAAACGTAGGCCAACACACTGATCTGCTCAACGAGGGATTACGTCGCGCAGACTCGTGTATATTGACCTACTGCACCCTGACATTGGTGTGTACTTAGCGTTGAGTAACTGCAAGCACAACTTAAAAGATTTCATCAAATACATTGTCTATTTACCTTAGCTTGTTCAGGGGGTTCTTCAAATCAGGTACGTTGTGGATACAATACCCAACAATCTCCCCCTATTTGAAGAAGCCTAAACCCTACAAGCTAAGGTAAATAGAGCGTATGAGAATGAAAATCATAAACTTAAAATTGAGTTGAGAGAGATATTCATTACCAATACCAATTTCTTGAGAGTTAACTTGGAGCCACCTTAGCCTTAGCCGAGAGGGTAATCTCCCCCTTTTCGGCTTCTGTAAATCTGGGTCTATTGCATTTGACCCCTTACTCCCCCTCAGTTATGGCACCTGTGCTCACACTTGAGTTCCTGGCAGAGGCTCCCCCTAGATGCACGAGCCTGGAGCTGTTGTAGTCTTCATTCCTCATAGTTTAGCATCCCCAATTCAGTTTTGAAAAGACTGAACATGGCTTCGTCTAAGGGCTTTGTGAAAATATCTGCGATATGCTTGTCCGTGGGGACATAACAGAGAGAGATGTCCTTATTCTCCACGTGCTCCCGAATGAAGTGGTAGCGCACTTCAATATGCTTCGTTCTACTGTGTGATACCGGATTGTTGGCAATTGCAATTGCATTGGAGGAGTCGCAGTACATTGGTACTTCCTTGAACTGAAGGTCGTAGTCGGCTAACTGGTTTCTGATCCATAGGAGTTGTGCGCAACAGCTGCCTACCGAGATGTACTCAGACTCTGCTGTGGAGGTTGCTACACAATTGTGCTTCTTGCTGTTCCATGAGATAAGCCTTCTTCTGAGGAATTGACACGTCCCGGAAGTGCTTTTCCTGTCATCCCTACTCCCTGCAAAATCAGCATCTGAAAAACCTATTAGCTCGACATCATTATTTCTCGGGTACTACAAGCCAAGATTGGGAGTACCTTTAAGGTATCTTAGAATTCGCTTTGCAGCGACACAGTGAGATTCCTTAGTGTTCACCTGATATCTGGCACAGACACATGTGGAGAACATGATATCCGGTCTACTGGCAGTAAGGTAGAGCAGGGATCCAATGATGCTTCTGTATTTGGTTTCATCGAAAGGTTTACCTTTCTCATCCTTATCTAGAGACATAGTGGATCACATTGGAGTCCTCATAGAGGTTGCATTCTCCATACCGAATTTCTTGAGGAGTTCATTTGTGAACTTCGTCTGAGAGATGAAGATTCCATCCTCAGACTATTTCACTTGAAGTCCCAAGAAATACTTTAGCTCTCCCATACTGCTCATTTCAAACTTTCCTTGCATAAGTTTAGAAAACTTTTTGCAAAGATTGTTCTCCGTTGAGCCGAATATAATGTCATCGACATAGATTTGCACCAGCAAAATCTTGCCTTTGACTTCCCTGAGAAATAATGTCTTATCTATTTTACCTCTAGAGAACTTGTTCTCAAGAAGAAAACTAGATAAAGTCTCATATCAAGCTCGTGTAGCTTGTTTTAAACCATATAGAGCTTTATTAAGAAAATATACATGATTGGGATAAGTAGGATTGACAAAACATGGGGGTTGAGCGACGTATACTTCTCTTTCAGGTCTCTGTTCAAGAATGATGATTTCACATCCATTTGATATGCTGTGAATCCTTTGTGCAAAGCATATGCCAGGAACAATTTGATTGCCTCGAGCCTTGCCACTGGTGCAAAGGTCTGGTCGAAGTCAATCCCCTCCTCCTGTCTGTAACCTTGAGCCACCAGCCTGGCCTTGTTCTTTATGATGACACCATGTTCATCGAGTTTGTTTATGAAGATCCACTTAGTGCCAATCACATTTTGCTTTTGTTGTCTGGGAACCAGCGTCCAAACGTTGCATCGTTCGAATTGATGCAGTTCATCTTGCATGGCCAAAATCCATGCTGCATCTTTGTTCGCCTCGTCGAACTTCTTTGGCTCAACCTGTGACAGGAAGCTAAGATGCAAAATCTCGTTAATAGTACCTCTTCGAGTTCTGACACCGTCACGAGGATCTCCGATGATCTGATCTTTAGGATGATCCCTCACGTGTCGGAGCTCTAGAAGTCTGGCGTCTGGAGCTTCGACTACTTCTTGGGCTTCTCCTTCTTCTAAGAGATTTGCTCCATTTTGATCTTCAACATTCCCAGTTGACGTTGAGGTGGAAACTTTGACGTACTTAGGAGTTTCATCTTTAGCGGTCTCATCGAGACTCAGCTGTTCAAGTCGTGCACCTGCATCTTCAAGAATACCGCTGGAAGAATTTCTGTTAAGCAAGCTTCCTTCATCAAATACAACATTAATTGATTCTTCTACCACGAGGGTTTTCTTATTGAAGACCCTATATGCCCGACTGTGGGTACTATAGCCCATGAATATGCCTTCGAAGCATTTTTCACCAAATTTAGTACGCGGGTACTTCCCATTATTCAGTACATAACATCTGCAACCAAAGATCCTCAAATGGGACATGTTTGGTTACCTGCCTTTCAGTAGTTCGTAGGGCGTCTTACGATGACTTTTGTTGATCAATGCCCGGTTTTGAACATGACAAGCCGTATTGACCGCCTCAGCCCAGAAGTATTTTGGGAGTGAAGTGTCATTCAACATTGTCGTGCAGGCTTCAATGAGTGTTCTATTTCTCCTCTCCGCGACTCTATTTTGTTGAGGAGTGTACGGGGAGGAAAACTCATGAAAGATACCAAGTTCTTCACAGAACTCTGTCATAGCACCAGACACGAACTCTGTTCCATGGTCACTTCTGATTTTGACCACTGAGCAGTTAAGTTCGTTCTGGATCTGCTTGACAAAGCTGGTGAAGATGTTAAACGTATCATACTTGCGTTTTAAAAAGAACACCCAGGTAAACCGACAGTGATCATCTACAATCACGAGCGTATAAGACTTCCATCCTAAGCTATGGACTTGCATTGGATCAAACAAGTCCATGTGCAGAAGATAAAGACATCTGGAGGAGTCTTTGTCTGAGATGCCCTTAAAGGTAGCCCGAGTCTGTTTGCCCATCTGGCATGCAAGACAGGGACTATCTTTGATACACTTAACAATGGGACCATCCCTCACTAAATCTTTGGAAAATAGCATACTAATTGTCTTGTAATTAATATGTGCCAATCTCCCGTGCCATTGTTCACAAAGAGATGCACTGCCTTTTGCTACTAGGCATACGGGGGTAGATGAATCTAAGCTAAGAAAATCTAAGCAGAAGATATTGCTGCTCCTAATGCCTGATAATACCGTCTCAGAAGAGGCACATGATATTATCAGGCATTTATCCTTGCAGTACTTAACGTCATAACCTTTATCACATAACTGACTTACACTGATTAGGTTATGGTTTAACCCTTCAACATAAGACACGTCGGTGATAGAGATTATACCGTTGGAAATCATACCGTAACCTCTGGTGACTCCTCGATCTGACCCCCCAAAGATGACTCTGGGTCCATTCTCGACTGGAGTGTAATCACGCAGCAGGCTTCTTGTCCCAATCATATGCTAGGAGCACCACTGTCCAAGTACCATATTGGAGTTTTGGTGGCCTTTGGACATTCCTGCAAAACAAAATTAATTTCCCTTAGGAACCCAATCGAACTTGGGTCCTAGATTCTTGGTTAGCATACTCCCCCTCGGGTGGTTAACCCTACGAGTGGTCGGCCTCGCATTGCTAACATAAGGAGTCTCGTTATACCTCAGATTAAACGAACAATTCACGGCAAAGTGACCGACTTTTCCACAACACCAACAGTCAAATCTGTTGTACCTCTTCCTAGGCTCCTTCTTTACCCTGGGAATGGTGGGTACAACCGGGGCCTTGGATCTGGAGGTGGAGGCATCATAGTGATTGCAGTCACATGACTTCTTCACCTTATGTTCCTTCAGTATAACAGGCTTGGCTTTTGGTGCCTGCTTTCTATTATGGCCGCTAGAGAATTGACCATAATTTCCCATGTGGATTTCGTCATAAGGTGACTTGAAGACACACTCACCGAAGTTGCGGGGAAAAGTCCAACCATCATATCGGCTCTTTGGCTTTGCAACCGAGGGCCGGAAATGATGACCAAAGGTTGACTCAAAGTCATGTTGGTTGCAGGGAATGCTAGGCTTTCTGAGCGTAACAGGACTGAGTGGGGTATTTCCCTTATCAACAGCAGAGGCCTTCTTGGCGGCCTTATTCTTTCTCTGGTTCCTGTTTCTCCTGGATGAGGAACAAGATACCACTACATGCCCCAAGCCAGCTTCTTTGGCCTGAGCAGAGAAGGTATCAACTAATGGAAGAACTGTTTTTGGCATAGAGAAGCTCTTCACGATCTTCCTTTCTGCCGTAAGTTGTTCTTCCAACTTGTCGACTTCCTCCTGCTTAAGATCAAGGAGCTTAAGAGACTCTGAATGCTTTGAAGTCAGGTCTAGGTGCTCCTGTCGGAGAGAGATCAAACTGGTGATCTCTTCCCTTAGGGAGACACTCTCACCCTTAAGGAATTTCACTTCCTTTTTCTCAGTCTTCAATCTCTTACGGCACTCCTCGAAAGTGTTGAGCAGAAGCTCATACTTCTCAGGAGCTCAGCTTCACGGGCCGAAGGTCTATCCTCAGGGTCATCATCCTGAGACTCAGGATCAGATTCATAGTCAGAGAGAGGGGTGTGAGATTTTACCTTCCCAGTAAATGGGGGGGGGGGGGCATTCTCCTTCTCAGTCAGAGCGACCCACTAGCCCGAAGTAGGCTTCCTCATCATCACTGGAGTCTGAGGAATCAGACTCACTCAGTGTCTTTGGCTTTTTGGCGATGTAGCTCCTCTCTTTCTTCTTATCTCTAGAGGACTTGTGCTCCTCTCTCTTCCACTTTTCTCTCTTGCCTTGGTGGCAGTCGGCCACGACGTGTCCTGGCTTATTGCATCCAAAACAAATAATGTCAGAGGAGCGATGTTTGTTCGGTTTAGAAGGATACCTGTCAGAAGAATAATTTTTCTTCTGATGCCTGGAGGTGGAGCCGTCTCTCTTTCTTTAATTCCTCATCTTGAGGAACTTCTTGAATTGTCGGGTGATGAGGGAGAAATCTTCCTCAGACAACTCTGAGCTGGAGGAGCATGGCTCAGAGTCCTCCTCCTCAACTTTTTTCCCGGCACGGTATGAAACCGCACCCTTGCCCTTCCTGGAGTGAATGGCTTTTAGGGCCACAGTCTTTTCTTTGGTTGCAGCCTTCTCTGCTTCTTCTTCTGCTTTCCTGATGTTCAGTTGAAGCTCATAGAACATCAGCTTCCCAAACAGAATTTGCGGGTCTATTTCAGCAAGTCTGCCAAACTCTCGGATGGCGCAGATCTTTGTGTCCCATTCCTTAGTAAGGGACCTAAGGAATTTATCATTAAGTTCACCATCAGTGAACACTCTTCCATATCCTTTGAGGGCATTGAAAATCTTGATGAAGTTCTCGAAGGTGACTCCGATCTCTTCCTTAGGCCCTTGTCTGAAGGCCTCATATTTCTGGTTCAGGAGGGATCTCCGATCATCCCTCACTTCATCAGTTCCCTCCATTAGGATAATCAGGCAGTGCCAGATCTCCTTTGCTGTCATGTAGTTGCAGAAGTTCTGCATCATTGAGTCATCGACCGCGCTGACCAGAATGTTCTGCGCCTTCTTGTCAAGTCCCACCAGCACCATCTAGTCCTTGTCCATTTCAGAAATTTTCTTTGACACTTTCTTGGTAGGATCAATGGTGGAGGCCTTAGTGGGGACATAAGGTCCCTCCTCCACGATCATGAAGAGTCGGGGATCGACCGCTTCCATGTCGAACCTAATCCTTTCCTTCCAGATAGGAAAGTTTAGCCTGGTGCACACTGGGATCTTGCCTGTGTACTTGATTCCGTCCATAGTAGAAGTCTGCCTTCTTCTTGACACTAGTGGCAGGAACTTACTCAAGGCGTTAACCTATTTGTTGAGTAACCTCCCTCTGATACCACTTGAAAGTCCACTTAGTGTCAACTACCTTCACCTATGGGGGGGGGGGAATAGGTGTCTTGCAGTGTTTTTGCGGAATTAAAGTCGTACCTGCACAAGAAAACAAAACAACACAGCACAGAAAGGACACAAGCAAATTATAATGGTTCCCCGATTTCGGTACGTCCACTTCCCCCTTCGACCTATCTCCCAACCAGGGACAACTCGGTCACTTCACCAACAGGATTGAAATCCAATCCTTGCACTAACGGAAGGAACTCTTCCACACGTAGGAGTCACCACTCCCACAAAACGGGTTGCACCCAACCCTTACAACTAGGGACCAATCGGTCCGTTACAAAGAAATTGAAAATAGATTGTATAAGAAATACAAACAACTTATGGTGACTAAGGTGTCCCTCTTCGTTCGATGATGTGTTCTTGAAGTCAACGAAGAGTCCACAACCCTAGATCTCACTTGGAGAGAATCTCTCCCGAAACCGGCGGTGGCAAGAAGGGCGGCGGCTTGGTTCTCGGGATCGGCGGGGACAACGGCGTGCTGCGGCTGTTCTTTGGAGATTCAATCTTCGTAGCAAATCTAGCAAGATCTTCCAACGGTCACACTAGGATCGATCGTCTCGATCGATTCGGAAGGGGAAGGTTTTCCCGATCAACGAATCAGGAGACAAAGGATCTCTGGTTAGACGCGTGAGACAGTGCTTGGCTGAGCTTCTGTCGACGGGAGATCTGGAAGAAACCTAGATCAACGACGTCGATCAACTGCACGAGCGGCGACGACGGCGGCGGAGAAGGATTTCCGATCTAGGTCACGTCGGTGCCTCAGCTTCTTCGTGTATTCGTTTTTCTGTGTCTTCATACTATTCAAAAATACAGATGTATTTATACATTAGGTCTTCAAGATGACCGTTGTGGGTCCCACCAGAAGAAACCCTAAAACCGGTTCAAAACAGCACCTTAACATTTTATCCGGTCCAGCGGCTTCAGAAATTTGCCTAAGGCAAAATCGGCGAGAATCGAAGGTGATTCTCGTCGATTCGGCGAGAATCAGCCAGTGATTCTCGACGATTTTGACTTAGTGACAGATTTGCACGCTCTGATTTAGCCGGATAGAGACGGTGAGAATCAGCTAGTGATTCTCGACGATTCGGCGAGAATCACTAGTGATTCTCCCCGAATCGGCGAGAATCACTTGGTGATTCTCGTCGATTATTACTTAGACGATTTTTCGTCTTTCCACCCATGAGCTGCTCTTTGACCCATTCTTGCTCCTTGTCTGCTCTTGCATTATCACAACCCTGTACTTGAAAATAAGTACACTCCAATAGAGAGAGTACACGTAGGCCAACACACTGATCTGCTCAACGAGGGATTACGTCGCGCAGACCCGTGTATATTGACCTACTGCACCCTGACATTGGTGTGTACTTAGCGTGGAGTAACTGCAAACACAACTTAAAAGATTTCATCAAATACATTGTCTATTTACCTTAGCTTGTTCAGGGGCTTCTTCAAATCAGGTACATTGTGGATACAATACCCAATAACATGGGGCAAATCTGGCTCCACTATTCATGTCATAGTAGCATGAACATCCATCAGCATAGAGAACCTGTCAGGAAGAGAAACAACAAGACTTTCACGGAAACTCGAAAGGGTGTCAAGCAAAAGAAAAATTACTTGAATCTTACCATCTGGTTTAGCAGCCAAGGATTCCACGTGGAAAATAGACACGGCAGAACTAACACTCCCCAACCCAAGAGATCATTTAGTGGGAGGAAGAAATGACGGAGAAAGCAACTTAGGTGGAAAAGAGACGTATAGTAAAAAGTCTGAAAACGTGAAATAAAGTGAAACACCCTGTGCTTTACAAAAATCTGAAATAAAAGCATGAAATCCAAAGTTCTTCATATCTGTGGATGGGTCGGCGTTCTTATGTATTAAATTGTTAACTGAGCTAGAAGGCATCCGCTCGGGTACTGACCAGACTAAACCCAAATCACTAACTCTAGTGTAGGATGGTCTTGAAAGGGAGCGAAAGTGCGTGTGACATAACTTAAGGTGAAACAGTAACGTCTTAGAGACATGAGGAGTGAAACAATGTGCTAAATCACTTGACCCAAATGCAGAGGATAAGGGGGTTAAGTAAGGTGGCATGAGAGCCTTATAATCAAAATGATTTTAATGGGCTCCAAATCCGTAGTTTTAAGTTTAACTTTAATATACTCACGCTTGGCATGAAGATATGCCGAGGAGAACCGCTCATCATAAATAATAGAGTTGGACGATCTTGGATGTGAAAGGATGTGAGAACTATAAAACTCAAGGGGCCCAACTATAGTCATTAACGTGTTGACATGAGGGTCATCAAAAGTAGGTGGGTAAATGCGTGCAACCGGGTGTGGTGTATAAGTATGTTTAGGAGACACAACATCCGGAGGCACAATAGCCAAGGAATCAAAATCGGTACCACATCCTAATAAGTCATCTAATAGAGTCAAATAAACATGAGGAAGGGTCAGTAAAATCAATACCGAGATAAAATCCAAATAAGTATAAATTTCACACAATGGTGACAACATCAAGGAACACTCATCCGGGTATACAACAAGTGAATCATCCAAAAGTACCCTTCCCTAAGATGGTAACTCATCCACAATAACACTAGGTACATCCTCACACTCAGGATCATCAGATGACTCAGATACATTCTTAGTGGGTGTAATTGTATGCTCTATCACGATGGAGATCGTAGCCTAGAGAGGGCACTAAATACTAGGGTGATCAGTCACAACACTAGCAGGACATGTAATAGGCAACGGCATACTCTCACATATTGGAATATTTTCGTTCCATACATCATCTACCAAATCACTAGGATATCCAGGCTCCTCAACGTCAGAATAATCTGAATCATAGGGCACTATCGTACATGTAGGAATACATTCACCTAGCTGGTCATCTTCAGAATCCAGAGATACTATATCTACATCAGAGTCCTCAGGAGTATCAGTCACAATCTTAGGAGGCTTAGATTTTGGAGCTAAAGGAGCTGGCACCCTAGTAGTAATATATTTCTAGTCCAAATTATTGGGTCAAATCTGCTTATTTTCCTTAGAGGTGGAAATAGGCACCCTTTGGGTATTACTACCACTGTGGGGATATGATCTAACCTGAGGTATATGGTTACTCCTATAAGCAGCTAAAGGTCTAGTGCCATAACTAGTCTTGCTAGTGAGTGACATATTGTCACTCCTATAAGCAGCTACAGGTCTAGTGCCATAACTAGTCTTGCTAACGGGTGCATAGGGTCACTCCTATAAGCCGTTATGGGCCTATTACCATAACTATACTAACTCACGGGTTTGGTGCTATTAGTATGAAGGTAGTCGGGATCAAATTGATCAGAGAGTAAGCTTCGCTTGTGCGGCCAAACATATTGATAGCTACCTACACGACGCTCTTCGTTTAACCAAAATATGCGGGCTTGACCTACTAACTATTCTCGGAAGATGTTAACCTTTTGGTGGTCTTCGCATACGTGGCAATCAAAATAGTTTTCTATCCACTTAAGCCAGTCTCTAAAAATTTGGGGACACCCTAACCCGTCATAAGTAGGATAAGTGTGGGGACGGTTGGAATTCATATGGTATGTAGGAACGGCTGGGGTGTGATGAGCCATAACTTTATCATACAAATAGTCTAAATGGTAAGCATACCCATCATAGGCCATTTTCTAGTGGTGATTGGACAGAAAATTCTACTCGAATTTGGTGCACATGCAATGAAATATGGATTTTGAGCCAATAAAAATACAAGGGATGGAATTGTTCCCGCTTAATATCTACGGTAGAAATTTTTTTTTTATTTTCTTACTAAAAATAATAAAGAGATTATTAAAAAAAATTTTGATTTTTTTTGCAGAAAAAAAATTTAGGCCGCTATTGGCAGACCAGAAGAAAATATTTTTTTGTATTTTTTTTGGACAAATAAACGTGCAAGACAAGTGTGTGTCGGCGTACTATTAAAAGGGGGAGGGGGCCAATTAGAAAGTTGACGTGAACCTCCCTCTGATACCAAATTGATGCAGGCAAATGTGTTCCAACGGATTAAACTACGCGCACTTGGGTTCGATAATTAAACTAGGATGCATAACAGTCAATATTTCTCTAAAACTATACTACTGGAGATTTATCCAACTAGTGGCACAAAATTTAACAATGCACACGCAAAGGGACACTACCCCTTTTTATAAATTGAATTAAGGCTATAGGCCAATATTCGCTGAAGCGAATAGGATCTACCCGATCCGAACAATTAGCAATTCAAATTAAATTTACCCGCAAGCATTCAAAAAGCAAACACGAGATGATCCAGACTAAAATAACGATTTAAAAGATGTCCAAAATTCATTCCAAAATTAATTTAAATCGAGGTTAACCAAATCCCTAGACTCGAGGAGAAATCAATGTTAATGAATCTGATCTCTACTAGCGTTCACGGGATATACCCGATCCTATATATACGAAAATATTCGGAAGGAGCGCGCTTAAAAAATCAGTTTTATTCAAGCATGAATTTCAATATAAATCAGGATTAAATACTAGTCTTCTAATTCCACCAAATCTCACAAATAATATTAGAATAAATCACACAAGAGATGTTTAAAAATTCGTTACACAAAATCCCAAGAAATCTGTCCACAATAATGAGTGGAGGAAGCGCTCACGATGGTGGTTGATTCTATTTCCACGCAAAACCTCGGATCCGTTCCGGACGATGAAGTTGCAAGCCATTCTTCCTTTGCAATAACCCTAGGAGGGGGAGAAACTTTGAGGGACTATATATATGGAAAGTGGAGAGAGAAAAGGTGGTGGAAAGTTGAGGGCTGGTCGGTTTTGTTGGGATGGGGGTGGTCTGTTTTTTTGGGTGATGATGTGGGTTCTCGGGTTTGGTGTTGGAAGGGAAGAGAGGGCTCAGGTTGGTGGTGGAGGTGGGTGGCCGAAAGTTTGAAGGGGAGGGAGTGTAACATGCCATTTCGTGCCAGTCCCCTTGCGCGTGCCTTGAGTCAAGAAAATTGACTCCAGTTCGGGGAGCGTCAAGTGAGCCGACCGGACTCAACGACTAGACCAGGAATTAACTTAGAAAATTCTGGCAAGTTAGAAGTTGAGTTCATTGAGTGGACTCAACACACTCAACGCCAATTAACTTAGAGAAATTTTGGAGGGATAGGCGTTGAGAGCGTTAAGTGGACTCAACGCACTCGACATCATTTGACTTCGAAATCCTGGCGGGTTAGGCATCGAGAGTGTTGAGTGGAGTTAACGCACTCGACGCCATTTAACTTTGTTTATTTTCTGGTGGTTAAGGCGTTGAGTGCGTTGAGTTTGACGCCATATAACTCGGCATGTTTTTGGCGATTAAGGCATTGAGGGCGTTAACTGGACTGAACGCCCTCGATGTCATTTATCTTAGAATGGTTTCGGCCATAGCTGATGTAATTTTGTCAATTATGATTTATGAAGTTGAGACCAATACCGTTCATCGAAAATCGAACAAATTCTTCAAGTATTAGGACTTAGAGATTATTCCAGAGAGTTGGCGCTGAGTGTACTCAATACCACTCAACGCGGCATTGAGTGCGTTGAGTCCACTCAATTTCATTAAGCTGAAAGACGTCAAGTGCGTCGAGTTCACTCGATGCCACTCAACGCTTTTAAATTGTTCTACCGTCTTTGGGCATTGAGTGCATTGAGTGCACTCAATTCACTCAACGCTTTTGCAATTAGAAGGTTTCTGGCCATTGCTGATGTAATTTCGTCTAACTCAGAGATCAAAGGATTAAAGGATGACTGGCAGATAGGCTTGAACCTGAGTGGGGGAGGACGTGTAAGATTCCTCCTGAGAAGGACACAGGTAGTGACACGTGCGTGTCGCTACCCGTGTGGTGCCTTTGTAAATTTTTCGCCTTCTTTGTGATCCTTCCGGAGAAGAACACGGGTAATTACACGGGCGCGTTCCTATATGTGTGTGCCCAATCCAAGGCTAAATGTGACATGGGTAGTGACTAGAGCTCAGCGAGAATCGTCGAGTAGAGCTCGATGAAAATTGTCGAGCAGAGCTCGACAAACATCGTCAAGAAGAGCTCGACGAACATCGTGGAGCAGAGCTCAACGAAACATCGAGCAGAATTCGTCGAGCGCAGAATTCTCCCTTGGCAAATTTTGTGGCCTTGTCCATTCGAAATGACGCATTTAATGTGATGTTTGGTGGTCCAATGTCAGGCCGACATGTGGTGGACGGTTTCAAACCTAATTCTTATTATAAATGGGGAGAAAACCCTAGCCTTCTTTCTTTTATCTCATATGCCAAGCCATCGCTGTAAGAAACCATCGGAGAGGAAGAGATTGCTGGAACCGATCTTCTTTTCCCTTGAAGAACGAACACCAACCAAGGAGAAGAAGATGCCGCCAAAAATGTTGAAAAGATACATGGCTGGAAACGGTGTAAACGCTGGAAACGAGGTGACCTTCCTACCCTTTGCCTTGGTGCTAGATCCCTAGTTATTCCTATGAGAGATATTGACTCAAAAGAGTCTTTATTTGTGAGAAGAAGGTTTCTAGGAAGAGGCCATGCTAGGAATTGTGTCCTAGGAATTAGAGTCTTCAACTTTTCCTCACTTCAAATGAAGTTTTTGGACTGGTTTCTTGAAGAGAAGTGGTCATATGAGGGTGAATAAGGGAGGAAAAATTCTGGAAGTATTTGTAAGGTTTCTTTGGAGGAAGAAGATGAACCGATGACATTCGATCTGCTTTAAGATGCGCACAGAAATCTATTTTCTGCGCGCAACAATATTCGAGGCCTTTTTCAGACCTGATGCAGCCATATTAGGGCTTTCTACTAAACACAAAAGTCGTATCCCTTGGAAATAACTTTCCAATGAGGGGTTACATGCCTTCACCGGATTTTTGTAGCCTCATGAATCCCCGATCAAAGTTGCTGTACAGTAATTATTCTTGCATATATAGTTCTCGTGTTCCTTTTGTATCGGCTTTGGGTTTGGTAAAGAGATAGTAGTACATTACCGTTAATGTTTTGTTGAATTTAGTATATAAGTAATTGTGATAAAATATGTTAATGACATTTGTTGGATAGATCTCAAATGAACAAATGGTGTAGTAAAGTGTACTTGATTGAGGTGATTTGGTGGAGGTTAGTGAACGAATGGATTGACGAGTTGGGATGGTAGGAATGATTTAAATACATGAATCGATCAGGTTATACTTGATGATTTTAATACAGTGAATAATGTTGAGGTTGACATGATGTTTGTTGTACATAACTTGTAGTAATTGCGTTGAACAAATGGTTGATGGCTTTTAGTTGGTAGATCCCTTTGTACACGAATAGTTCAAACTTGGTAAAGAATTGTAACCAATGATGTTAAAGTCATGTGATCATAGTATACAAGTAATTATGATAACCAAATGGTTGTTGAATATGTGTGGAGTACCAATATGTTGATGGTGAACCCTTGGTGTGCTTAGATGCACAAAAATGTGGATGGGTTGAAAGTGTGTGTGTGTTGCCGCACAGAAATTATGTATTGGTAAGAGACTCGGTGTGGAGCTCTTGCGTACTGTTGAGCACGAAATGTGAATAGTGAAAAGGGGTGTCAATATGGAGCCCCGTATGTGAAATGCATGTGGTGTGAGTGGGCACGCAGTGTCGTAATCCTGGGTTAAGGATAGAGTGGCAGGTCTATGGGCTTGTTAGTCATTGCACCGACGGGAGTTGACAGCTAGACTTGCACTGTTGGGCCTTGGTCCTCGGTGCTCTCTTCCCGAGGCACCCTCCGTGCTAGTGGACGGTTGGCCTTGGTCCTTTGGTGATTTGTTCAAAGAGACACCTTCCGTGCCATGAATATAGGCCAGTTGGGCTGCGCTCTTGGTGCACATCTACCCGAGACCCCTTCTGAGCCGTAATACGTATGTGAGATCCGCTGTTGTGTTCTTAGCATTGCGTCATACGGAGGCCTAGGCTTCGTAATGTAAATGCCCACCTAGTAGTGGAGAATCCTGCTCTACTGTCACCACCTGCCCACGATGGTTGACGCCTGAGAGGTTAGCTATCTGTTCGAAAAGTGGGAACTACAAGTCGGTGTCGGCATAGCAGTTGCATGTGGGTTATCATGGGTGATTCATTGCATTGCATTCATGGCATTACATTACATTGCATACACAAGATCCTCATCGTATATGTTTGTATGGGCACTCTTATACGATGAGTTACTTTACTGCTGAGCCGATCCTCAACTTATATGTTTTTATGGGCACTCAAATAAGTTGAGTAACTTTTTATTGTAGCTTTACATTTTGCATATACTGCTGTAGATAATAGAACTGCTAGAGTAGATTGTTTACTCATTTATTATACTACTGATATACTTGATATTGCTCACTCTAAACCACCTGCTTGTACTGCTGTATTATTTATACATATTCTACCCTTGTTCTTTTCTCCACCCGGTGCCGAGAAGTCGCAAGGGAAGTTGATGTGATAGCCAGTTAGTCTTATGACTAACAATTGCTACTTCTTCCTTTTTAGGAGGAAACCCCGCAGATAGAGCTGCTGCAGGTTATGCAGCAGGACAGCCAGGCCAGAATGATAGGGCCTGAAGGGACGGTGTCGTCGCTACTGTCAGTGACCGATGTGAGTTTGAGAGACTCATGATGTAGGCCCTTTGGGCAAGTTTTACTCGTACTCTGATATTAAAGAAGCTTCTTGTAGCTTCTTTTTCTTGATTTACTTTTGGACTATTTTACTAATGTGTGAATTGACTTCTGTTTTATATTCTTGGTTGGGTTCACATTGGTTGATATTGGTTATATCCGGCAGGATAGGCATCTTGTGGTACAGGTTAGCCCGTGTGCTAACGCTACCGAAAGGCGGCGGTTCTGGGCATAAGACTCCGCTCGTGCCGTGTTTTGTGTTCTGGGAGGGGGGGGGGGTCTTACAAATAGTATCACCTTGCTATGATCCTGAACTAAAGAAGTCATTCAACAATGGTGCCACCCCAGTTCGATTAGTTAGTTTGGGGGCAAACTGACTTAGCGGAAGTAGTGGTGTGCCCATATGTAATTCACACTAAATATGTCCAATTTTGACCCTGCGATTAGCCAACCTAACCTTAGGTTTGTACTTTACGTGTAGATCCCAGTGCACATTCACCTAGTGGGGGGCACTCCCGCCCCATCTATACCCACACAGTTTCAACAATCAGAGCTAGGACAGACACTCACAGCTATCTTGGATGCCTTTTAGGTCCCAATAAGCACCTGTAAAACAACAACCACCGGGCTCTAATTAGTTGAGCACCTTCCGAGCTCTCTCCCCTCCTGCCTACCTTGGGCCAGAGATGACAGTGCGTACAGAGGAATGGCACGACACTGTGTAAGAACTATTGGCACTAATTAGATGTCCGAACAATATGGTTGTGACCCTGGTAGTGACACTTCTGGAGCTGCATGCAAAAAGGTGGTGGAAGTCTCTCATGGGATCCACCTTTCCAAGGAAGAGTATACATTGATAATAGTTGGATCTAGTTTTCTGAAGCTTTCATGGATCACTTTATCCCTTTGACTGCTCGAGATGAACTTGAAGAAAGGTTACTGCACCTGAAGCAGTGATCCAAGTCAGTGATAGAGTATCAACGGGAGTTTCAGCATCTGGCTGGATTTGCTGACTCCTATGAGTTGGATGACAGAGGATATGTTAAAAGGTTATACAAAGGCTTGCAAGACCCCCTGAGCAAAACCCTTTTATGTATAGTAGAGTCCATCTTAGCAAAGATAATTTACATGGCGAAGAGGCTATAGGCAGACCACTTGGGAAGTGGTACGAGACCTCTTAGGGTGTGATGGAGGCTGGCCCTAGTAACAGAAGGAGGCATGACAACAGAGATGGAAGAGGATACCAGAGAGGTGGCAGGTATTTCCACTAGAATTTTAGAATGGAGCGCCCGGTCCCACAACCGACATCATTGCCTCCACCTCCACAGCTTTAACAGTTCCAACAACCCGAAGGATAGTATGAGTGAGTCTGCTTCCAATACAACCAACTGGGCCACATCCGACGTCACTGCCCATAGCTAGTTGGGAATGCTCATCCTGCTCTCCCTCCATCATCCCCATGAGGGTGGGGACATATGTGTGTTTGAGGATGAGGACCATGAGGAGGTAACACCGGACCTGCTTGGAATCAGGTGTTCGTGCTGGACATGGCGCATGAGCGGAAGCCTCAGGAGGTGATTGCAGGTATGTTACAGTTAATTAACACACTTTCAGTATTCACCTTAAAATACTTAATATGTACTAGAGGTTTAGCTTTGAGTATTTATTATTAGTACTTAGGCACCGTAATGGTTGGTGGGAAACTGGCCTATACAATATTCGATACTAGTGCACCACACTCGTTTATGTCTACAGACTTCATTAAAGACTTAGAAGGGGTGTAATATTTCACTGGTAATGCTCGAAGAGTACGCCTCCCATATGGCTCTGAGATGACCGCAACCTCCAAGTGCGAACTGGAGATACTCCTTGGCGGAAAGAACTTTGATACCCCTGCCACAATTTTGAGGATTCCAGAATTAGATCTCATTCTGGGCATGGCGTGGTTGGATTGGCATTACGCAAGAATTGACTACGCGGAGAAGCGGATTTACTTGAGACATGGAGGCACTGAAGTCATTTTCCAAGTTATAAAATTCGCTACACGCTTATTACTATATTTAATTTAGGCTTAGAAAGCCCACATGAGAGGGGATGAAGTTTACATGATATGTTTTGAATTGAAAGAGAAGACAATATATATATGAAGGACATGCGAGTGATGCAGGATTTTCCTGAGGTATTTCCTGAGAAATTTCCAGGAGTACCCTCGCATATAGAGGTGGATTTTCAAATTAAGCTAGTACCGGGTGCCAAGCCTGTCTCCAGAACACCTTATCGTATGGCCCTGAAGGAACTCGCAGAGTTTAGAGTTCTGTTGCAAGAATTGGTGGAATCAGGATTTGTTCTCCCCAACTCATCACCTTGGGGAGCACCTGTTCTGTTCGTTAAGAAGAAGGATGGGACCTTATGATTATGTATAGACTATCGGGAGCTCACTCAACTGACGGTGCGAAACACTTATCCGCTACCCCGGATCGACGAGTTGTTTGATCAATTGGTAGGAGCGCATTGGTTTTCCATGTTGGATTTGCGATTGGGGTATTATCAGTTGAGGATACAAGAGGACATTCAGAAAACAGCTTTTAGCTGAAGGTACAGCTTGTACGAGTTCACCTTGATGTCGTTTGGGTTCACAAATGCCCCTTTAGCTTTCATGAGTCGGATGAACAAAGTGTTTGAGCATTATCTAGACATCTTCATCATCGTCTTCATCGATGACATTTTGGTCTACTCAAAGACAGAGGAAGAGCATGTCGAACATCTGACCTTGGCACTGAAAACGCTAAAAGAGCACGCCTTGTTTGCCAAGTTCATCAAGTGTGAATTCTGACTCCAAGAAGTTGCCTTCTTGGACCATGTGATTAGTGTGGCTGGACTAGCGGTGGATCTGCCAAAGTGCGTGCAGTGAAGGAATGTTCACCCATGAAGTCAGGGCCGATGTGCGGAGTTTCCTTGGACTTGTAGGGTATTATCGCAAGTTTGTGAAGGGATTCTCAAAGATTACCCTTCCTCTTACTACTCTGACAAAGAAAGGTGTGTCATATGAGTGGACACCCCAGTGTGAAGCTATGTTCCAAGAACTAAAGGACAGAGTTACTACAATACCCATCCTATCCCTTTCATCCGGAAATGAAGTATTTCAAATTTACACTGACACGTCGTATCAAGGGATGGGAGTAGTCTTGATGCAGCACGGGCATGTGATTGCTTATGCTTCAAGACAACTGAAGAAGCATGAAGTCAAATATCCAGTACATGATTTAGAATTAGGAGCAGTGGATTTCGCCTTGAAGGTTTGGAGACACTATCTATATGGCGTCCACTGCGAAATTTTTTTCAGACCACAAGAATTTAAAGTATGTTAATAATCAGAAGGAATTGAATTTGAAACAACGGCGGTGGTTAGAATTTTATGTGATTATGAATTTACTTTGAACTACCACCCCGGAAAAGCAAATTCCTTAGCTAGTGCTTTGATCAGAAAGGTACCGTATTCGAGCCTTGAGTCCAGATTGATGAGTATGAAATTAGCTCGGATGCTCAAAGAAATGGAGATTACCTGGTATATAAAGACCATTTGGAAGGGTATATGGAGTACTTGACTGCAATTAGCATAGTCTGTGATATCCGGGACCGAATCTGGGTAGAGCAAGGAAAGGATGCTGCTCTGGCCCCGGTGCTTAAGTCAATTGAAGATGGGACTTCTGACGAGTATTCCCTAAATGACGCCCTCGTTCATCTACGTGTTTGGCTTTACATTTCTAGAGGCAGTAAAATTCGGGAAGATATCTTTAGAGAGGCACATTGCTCTCAGTATTCAATGCATCCTGGGATTGCCAAGTGTATGCCGACTTGCGGAAGACCGTGTGTTGGTCGGGAATGAAGAGGGACGTCAGATATTTTTTTACGCAATGCGAGGCCTGTCAAAGAGTGAAGGGGGAATACAGGAGCCCCGGTGGATTATTACAGTCATTGCCCATCCCTGAGTGGAAGTTCAAGAATATCTCCATGGACTTCATCCACGAATTGCCTCGCTCGCGCTCAGGGAATGATTCAGTTTGGGTAACCATTGACCGACAGTCAAAGGTAGCCAGGTTTATTCTTATGAAGAAAGAAGGTCATGTGGATATTTTGGTATGTCTCTTTGTGGAGCAGTTTGTACGGTACCATGTCGTGCCAAAGGCAATTGTTTGTGACTGGGATGGTTAGTTTACCTCTAAATAATGGAAGGCGGTACTGGCCTATTTGGGCTTGCGCCTTACTTTTAGCACAACATTTCATCCTTAGACGGACGGGTAGTCTTAGAGGACCATCAGAACTTTGAAAGATCTATTGAGACGATCTGTGTTGGATAGAAGGGAGCCGTGGGAAAGGCTCTTACCCCTGGTAGAATTCTTATACAACAATAGTCATCAGGCCAGTATCGGGATGGCACCCCATGAAGCCATTTACAGAAGAAGGTGTAGATCCCCATTATCATGGGTGCAAGATGAAGACCCGAAGGTTTTTGGAATTGAGTACATCGATGATACTGATGTCGTTGTTAGATTAATACGGGACCGCATGCTCGAGACTCAAAGCCGGCAGGCTCAACACTATAATGCAAAACACTGGATGGTGGAATTTCAGGTGGGTGATAAAGTGTTCCTGAAGATCCGACTGATGCATGGAGTGTCACGGGTACATGGTGTGAAGAAGCTCAGCCCAAGGTACGTTGGACCTTACACCATATGGGAAAAGATTAGCCCTTTGGCCTATCGATTGGAGTTACCGTCAGAGCTGGAGAACCTTCATGATGTATTCCATGTGTCGTCACTCCGGAAGGCGCTGTTGCGGCCCGATCAACATATCCACACCATTGATGGAGCAGTAGCAACCGATAAATCTGTATGACTAGAGCCGGTGTGGATAGTGGACACCGAGACAAGGAATTTTCAACGCAAGAGTGTTCCTTTGGTAAATTACTGTGGTCAAATCATGGGAAGGAAGAATTTACTTGGGAGCCGGTGGACTTGATCCGGAAGAACTACCCAGAGTTCTTCCCCAAGGTAATATTTCTAAAGCAAAATATATTTCCTTGATTTATTTCCCCCACAACCTTAGCCTGATTTCGGGGACGAAATCATTTATTTTGTTTATAGGATTTATAATATCCCATTTCTTGCCAGACCCCTTGCGCGTGCCTTGAGTCAAGATAATTAACTCAAGTTTTGGGAGCGTCATGTGAGTCGACCGGACTCAACGACTAGATCAGTAATTAGCTTAGAAAATTCTGGCAGCTTAGGCATTGAGTGGACTCAACACACTCAACGCCAATTAACTTAGATAAATTTTGGCGGGATAGGCGTCGAGAGCTTTGAGTGGACTAAACGCACTCGACACCATTTGACTTTGAAATCCTGGCAGGTTAGGCGTCGAGAGCATTGAGTCGACTCAACGCACTCAACTCTGTTTAACTTGATTTATTTTCTAGCGATTAAGGCATTGAGTGCGTTGAGTTCAACCTTCTCGACGCCATATAACTTGGCATGTTTCTGGCGATTAAGGCATGAAGAGCATTGAGTGGACTCAACGCTCTCGACGCCTTTTAACTTAGAATATTTCTGGCCATAGCTGAGGTAATTTCGTCGAGTATGGTTTATGAAGTTGAGACCAATACTGTTCGTCGAAAATCGGACTAATTCTTCAAGTATTAGGACTTAGAGATTATTGTGGAGAGTTTGCGTTGTGTGTACTCAATGACACTCAATGAGCGTTGAGTGAACTCAATGCCATTAAGCTGAAAGGCGTCGAGTGCGTCGAGTGCACTCGATGCCACTCAATGCTTTTAAATTGTTCTGCCATCTTTAGGCGTTGAGTGTGTTGAGTGCACTCAAAGGGGCGGTGAGTGCACTCAACGCACTCAACGCTTTTGTAGTTAGAAGGTTTCCGGCCATTGCTGAGGTAATGTCATCGAACTCAAACATCAAAGGAGTGAAGGATGACTGGCAGATTGGCTTGCATTTGAATGGGGGAGGAGGTGTACATTCCTCCCGAGAAGGATACGGGTAGTGACACGGGCGTGTCGCTACATGTGTGGTGCCTTTGTAAATTTTTCGCCTTCTTTGTGATACTTCCAGATAAGGACACGGGTAATGACACAGGCATGTCCCTACCCGTGTCTGTGCAATCCAAGACTACCCGTGACATTGTTATTGACCAGAGCTCTGCGAGAATCGTCGAGCAAAGCTCGGCAAACATCGTCGAGCAGAGCTAGACGAAACGTCGAGCAGAATTCGTCGAGCGCAGAATTCTCCCTTAGCGAATTTTCAAGCCACGTCTGTTCGAAATGACTCATTTAATGTGATGTTTGGCGGTCCAATATCAGGCCGACACGTGGCGGACAGTTTCAACCCTATTTCTTGTTATAAGAGGGGAGAAAACCCTAGCCTTCTTTCTTTTATCTCATTTTCCAAGACGTCGCTGTAAGAAACCGTCGGATAGGAAGAGATTGCGGGAACCGGTCTTCTTTTCCCGTGAAGAACAAACACCAACCAAGGAGAAGATGATGCCGCCAAGAAGGGTGACAAGATCCATTGCTGAAAATGGTAGGAATGCAGGAAATGATGTGAGTTTCCTACCCTCTCCCTTGGTGCTAGATCTCTAGTTATTTCTAGGAGAGATATCGACTCAAAAGAATCTTGATTTGTGAGAAGAAGGTTTATAGGAAGAAGCCATGCTAGGAATTGTGTCCTAGGAATTAGAGTCTTCAACCTTTCCTCACTTCAAATGAAGTTTGTGAACTGGTTTCACGAAGAGAAGTGGTTATATGATGGTGATTAAGGCAGGAGAACTTCTAGATGTATTTGGAAGGTTTGGTTGGAGGAAGAAGACGAACCGATGACGTTCAATCTGCTTTAAGATGCGCGTAGAAATTTGTTTTCTGCGCGGAGCAACCTTCAAGGCTATTTTCAGACATGATGCGGCCAGATTTGGGCTTTCGACTAAACACGAAAGTCGTATCCCTTGGAAATACCTTTCCAACGAGCTATTGCATGCCTACATCGGATTTCTGTAGCCTCACAAATCCCCGATCGAAGTTGTTGTACAGTAATTATTCCAACATATATAGTTCTCGTGTTCATTTTGTATCGCCTTTGGGTTTGGTAGAGAGATTGTAGTACATTACCATTAATGTTTTGTTGAATTTAGTCTATAATTAATTGTGATAAAATATGTTATTGACATTTGTTGGATAGATCTCTAATAAACAAATGGTGTAGTAAAGTGTACTTGATCGAGGTGATTTGGTGGAGGTTAGTGAACGAATGGATTGACGAGTTGGGATGGTAGGAGTGATTTAAATACGTGAATCGATCAGGTTGTACTTTGTAATGGTAATACAACGAATAATGATGAGGTTGACTTGAAGTTTGTTGTACATAACTTATAGTAATAGTGATGAACAAATGGTTGATGGATTTAGTTGGTAGATCCATTTGTACACGAATAGTTCTAACTTGGTAAAGAATTGTAACCAATGATGTTAAAGTCTTGTGATCATAGTATACATGTAATTATGATAACCAAATGGTTGGTGAATATGTGTGGAGTACCAATATATTGATGGTGAACCCTTGATGTGCTTGGATGCACGAAAATGTGGAAGGGTTGAAAGTGCATGTGTGTTACCGCACTGGAATTATGTATTGGTAAGAGGAACGGTATGGAGCTCTTGCGTGGTGTTGAGCACGAAATGTGAATAATGAAAATGGGGCTCAATGTGGAGCCCCATATGTGAAATGCATGTGGTGTGAGTCAACACGCAATGTCGTAATCCTAGGGTAAGGATGGTGTGGCAGGTCTACGGGCTCGCCAGTCGTCACACCGACGGGTGTTGACAGCTAGACTTGCACGGTTGGGCTTTAGTCCTCGGTGCTCACTTCCCGAGGCACCCTCCATGCTAGTTGACGGTTGGCCTTGGTCCTTTGGTGATTTGTTCATAGAGGCACCTTCCGTGCCACAAATATAGGCCAGTTGGGTTGGGCTCTTGGTGCACATCTACCCGAGACCCCTTCTGAGTCGTAGTATGCATGAGAGCTCCGCTGTTGTGTTCTTAGCGTTGAGTCATACAGAGGCCTAGGCTTGGTAGTGTGGATACATGCCTAGTAGTGGAGAAGCCTGCTCTACTGTCACTGTCTGGCCACGACGGTTAATGCCTGAGAGGTTAGCTACCTGCTCGAAAAGTGGGAACTACAAGTCTGTGTCAACATTGCAGTTGCATGTGCATTTTCATGGGTGAGAAATAGCATTGCATTCATGGCATTACATTACATTGATACATGAGATCCTAATCATATAAGTTTGTATGGGCAGTCTTATACGATGAGTTACTTTACTGTTGAGCCGATCCTCAACTATCAGAGTGCCCTCTTCGGTGGCTAAGGATAGTTTGGATATGCTGCTACCTAATGGTTGTTCAATGCGTGCGGATAGAGTATGTTGTGTCAAAGTGCTGATTGGATGTCAAACTTTTGATTTGGAAGCATCACTACTGCTGCTTGTATAGTATGATGTGATCTTTGACATGGACTGGCTCTTAGAACAGTGTGCGTACATCGATTGCTTTTCTAAGACTATATTATTGGGGTTGAATACGAGCCAAGAAACTACTTTATCTGGTTTGAAGGGTGTGAGCAAGACACTGATGTATGCTCTCCAAGTAGTTAAAGCAATTTATGAGGGTGCAGAGCTATTCTTCACTCTTTTAAAGTTGAAGAAGCCCAAGCCTGACTTGGTCAGTATTCCTGTGGTGTTGAAGTTTGCTGAAGTCTTCAACGAAAATTTCCCTAGAGCCCCACCTAAGAGAGAGATCGAATTCACCACCGAGTTGGTTCCTGGTGCAAGCCGGTGTCGCGGTCTCCTTACAACTTAGCACCAAGAGAGATGGAAGAGTTGAAGGTGCAACTTCAATAATTGATAGAGTAGTGGTTTGTGCATCTAAGTTCATCACCTTGGAGTACCCCGGTCCTCTTCATGAAGAAAAAGGATGGAAGTACGCGACTATGTATTTATTATCAGGAAATCAATAAGCTATAGAGAAGAATAAGTACCCGATTCCGAGGATCGATGATTTGTTCGATCAGCTAGTTGGATCGACTGTGTATTCAAAGATGGACTTGAACTATGGATACTATCAACTGAGGATTAGGGAAAGTGATATTCCCAAGATGGCGTTTAATACTTGATATGGGCATTACGAGTTCATGATCATGCCTTTCGGGCTGACGAATGCGCCATCAGTGTTTATGTATCTAATGAATAGGACGTTGAAGGAGTATTTGGATCAGTTCGTAATAGTGTTCATCAATGATATCCTAGTGTACTCCTAATTCGAGGAAGATAAGGCAGAGCTCTTGCATATTATTCAGGATACCTTGAGAAGTAATCAGTTATACACCAATTTATCTAAGTTTGAGTTTTGACTGTCTTCTGTAGCATTCCTTGGTCATATTGTCAGTGGTGAGGGTATCGCGGTGGATACGACAAAGCATGCGGCTATTTTGGAGTGTCCTATGTTGACTTCTGTGGCGGAAGTACAAAGTTTTCCAGGGCTTGCCAGCTATTAGAGGGGCTTCGCGGAGAACTTCTCACAAATAGCATTACCTCTCACGACGCTGACGAGGAAGGATCAGAAATTTGTCTGGTCGTCAGCATTTGCTCGAGCTTTCGAAGAACTGAAAAGTCATCTTACCACGATGCCTATTCAATGCTCGGCACATGGGACAGACGGCTTTGAGAACTATAGCGATGCTTCAGACAGCGTTGTAGGTTGTGTTTTGTTACAACATTGGAGAGTAATAGCTTATGGTTCACGACAGCTGAAGGTGCTTGAGAGGAATTATTCGGTCCATGATTTGGACTTAGCGTCTGTGATATTCGCGTTGAATATTTGGAGACATTATTTTTACGTTGTGAAGGTCAACATTAATGCTGATCATAAGAGCTTGAAGTACCTATTGGATCAAAAGGACTTAAATATGCGTCGGCAAAGGTGGATAGAGTTCCTTGGGGACTACACCTTCAAGATACATTATGTTCCTGGCAAAGGTAATATGGTTGTAGATGAATTAAGTCACAGAGCTCCCGCACAGGGCAATTGGTTAATGATGCATGATTATCGTCTCATTCGATACTTGGAGGCCTTAGAGATCTCTTGTGTTAATAGGAGATTGAGTGTTGAAGCATGTTTGAGTTGGATTGAGGTACAGTATGACCCCACCGATCGGATTTGGATGACGATATGAAGCTGGTCATGGCAATGCCCAGTTTAAGGTTGATAATGGGCTGTTCTGGAAGTACCGTCATTTGTGCATAAAAAAGTGGGTAAATTACGGGAGGATTTGATGTACGGGGCTCATTACACCAATTACTCAATACACCTGGGGAGCACAAAGATGTACAAAGACATGAAAAAGTTGTTCTGGTGGCCCGGACTCTAAAAGGATGTAGCATTGTATGTGGCAAAGTCTCAAACTTGTGCTCTCGTGAAAGTCGAATGTCAAAAGCCCGGAGGATTCTTGAAGTCTTTGCCTATACTGGAATGGACGTTCTACGATATATCCTAGGATTTCGTTCATGATTTGCCGAGATTACAGAAAGGAAACGAAGCCATTTGGGTGATCGTAGATCCTTTGACGAAAGTATCGCACTTCATTCGGAATAGGATGGACGATTTAGTGGATAAGCTAGCAAAGCTGTATGTGGAGAATATTGTTTGTCTGCATGGCGTGCCCCGTAGCATCGTAAGTGACCGGGACGGGCGGTTCACATCTAATGATTACAGTTTGGTACATAAACTATTGGGGAAAAAACTGAAGTGCAGTACGACCTTTCATCCGCAGACGGAAGGTCAGAGCTAGAGAGTCAACAGGACGATGGAGGACAAGCTTTGCATGTGTGCCTTGGATTTTGACAAAAGGTGGGAGGATCACCTATATATGATTGAGTTTGCGTACAACAATAGCTACCAGGAGCGTAATCAAATGGCACCCTTCGAGGCCCTTTATGGAAGGAAGTGTTGTACCTCATTGTCATGGTTGGAGACTGGTGAGTCCAAGCAGTACAAACAGAAAGATGTCAAAGAGGTGACTTCAATTGTGCGTACAATATTGCTGATTGCACAAGATAGGCAAGCTAAGTAATATGACGCCAAGCACAAAAACATCGAATTCGTCGTGGGTGATTGGGTATACTTGAAGATCAAATCATGTAATGTCCCGTTTCATGCTAGGCCCCTCGCACTCATTCTAAGTCAAGAGACATGACTCAGGCTCGGGGTGCACTGGCAAAATGTGTCGAGTGCATTGGATAAATGGTTGGGTTGAGTGATACCCAACAAGTCGAAGTGGGATAGACTAGGAGAAAATAATGAAGGGAAATTCGTCGGATATCATCATGGAAATCTGACGAGTTCGTCGAATATCGTTGGAAGAAAATTACAAGGGAAATTCGTCGGATATCACCAATGATACCCGACAAATTAGTCGAGTATGGTTGTTATTCGTCAAATATCATCGGCTGATACTCGACGCACTCGACACCAGAAACCAGGAAACTGTCTATGTGAAATTCGTTGGATATCACTGGTGATATCTGGCGAATTCGTCGAATATCGTCGAAGGAATTCTACGGGATTAAAATTGTAATTCTGGCAAAGGCGAATTCGTCAATTATCGCCAGGGATATTCGAAAAATTTGGAGAATATCTCTAAGATGATTTGGCGGGATGGAAGGCCGATTCATCGAATATGCCCGACTATAATCACCTATTCATCGAGTATGGAAGCCGATAATTGCCGAATTTGACTTGTACGATTTTTGGTTCTAGCAGAATTCACTGGCTTGTTTAGGAGGGTTAAACCGGACTTCGAGATTCATGCGGGATGATTCCTTGGACCAATATTTTTAATAAGCCTTAATTTATGGTAATAAAAGTGTGGTCCAATGACACGACAACAGATGGAAAGTAAGTTAAACCAAATACCTTGTTTTAAAACGGCGGAATACCCAAAACCTAGCCGTCGCAACTCGTTCGTTTTGACGAGCCGTCACTTGCAGTGCGAAACTGTCGGGAACAGGAGAGATAAGAATGTAGCAGATCTCCGGAATCGGGGAGAGAGTCGTCCATTTCTGTGGAAAATGCTGCCAACGAAGAGAAGAACCATGCGACCGAGGAGGATGACTAGATCCATGGCCTGAAATGTCGGAACCGACCGAAATGATGTGAGCTTCCTACCCTCTCCATTGGTGCTAGATCTCTAGTTATTCCTTGGAGAAATTTCGACTCATAGAAGTCTTGATTCGTGAGAAGAAGTTTCCTAGGAGGAGGCCATGCTAAGAATTGTGTCCTAGAGATATAATGTCTTCGACCACTCCTTCCTTCCATGTGAAGATAGCGACTTGGTTTCATGAAGAGAATTGGCCTTTTGAGGGTGAATAAGGGAGGAGGAATTCTGGTTGTGATTTAGGAATTTCGGTTGGAGGAGGAAGACGAACCGATCATGTTCGTTTCGCTATGAGGTGCGCGTAGAAATCTATTTTCTGCACGCCATGATCTTAAAGGCCGTTCTTGGGCATGATAGGCCCTTGCAAATACCTTTCCAACTAGTGATTACACGTCTTCATGTGAGGTATGTTGCCATCAGAAAGTCTGATCGAACTTGCTGGCTGAAAAGTTAAACGTGCAGAAACTGTTTCCTGAATGCAGCAGACTTTGAAGGTGATTTATAGAGTGTTAGGTTCTTATCTTGGTGATGGACTGAATATCCAAGTTGTATTCCTTGCAAATACCTTTCCAACGGATGGTTACGCGTCTTCATACGAGTCCTGTATACTGAGGAATGGCTGATCGAAGTGGCTGTACAGTCATGTTCTTGTATTTAATACTCTATGGTTAGTATAGTATCGGGCTTGGATTGAGTATAGAAATGGCACAAATAATTGTTGGGGTTTTGAGTGAATTTGTCCCTATGATAATGCATTAAACAAATGGTTGGAAACACAATTAGGCATGAATATAATTTGTGTAATGGAACAGGTTTGGAAGAAGGTGTGACGCTTAGTAATCGAATGAGTAAACCGTGTATCCATGTTAATAAAATAGGGTGAACTATTTTATGTTGATGAGATTACCGCGATGGAATCATAGCGGTAGATGGATGATTTATTCTTAAATGAAATTGGAAAAGGTTGATGCATGGTCATGAGGCTTATCAAATAAGGAAAGGGTAATGTTGTCCACTTCTTAGAGTCGTGTCTCCCAACGGGTAGCAATGTGGATTGTATGTTGTGTGAGGTGGTTCTCCACCTTTGTCGATGATGAACCATTAAGTGCAATGGAGCACGAGAATGTGAAAATGTGTATGTGCGGGTGTTTGATCACAATGGATTAGTAATGATGAAAAGAGAGATAGGCCGTTCGGGCTTTGTTCTCGGTGCTTACTTCCCGAGTCTCCTTACGTGGTAAGTGGACGGTGGGGCTTGGTCCTTTGGTGATACGCTCCCATATGCTCCTTCATGCTTTGCCCCTCGCTCTCGTTCTGAGTCAAGACACTTGACTCTGGCTCGGGGTGTACTGGCCAAAGTTGTCGAGTGCGATGGATAAACTGTTGGGATGAGTGATACCCAACGGGTCGAAGTGGGATAGCCTAGGAGAAAATTACCAAGGGAAATTTGTCGGATATTGTCAGGGATGTCCGACGAGTTCGTCGAATATCATTGGAAGAAAAGTTCAAGGGAAATTCATCGGATATTGCCTATGATATCCAACGAACACATCGAGTATGGCTGTTATTCGTTGAGTATCGCCAGCTGATACTCAACGCACTCACACCAGAAACCAGGAAACTGTCTAAGTGAAATTCATTGGATATCCGACGAATTTGTCAAATATCGTCGAAGGAGTTTGACGTGATTAAAATTGGAATTCCGGCCAAGAAGAATTCATTTAATATCGCTAGGGATATTCGATGAATTCGGCGAATATCGCAAAGCCGATTCGGCAGGACCGAAGGGGGATTCGTCGAATATGCCCTACTATACTCCCCGATTCGTCGAGTATGGAAGCTCGCACTCACCGAATTTGACTTGTGTGATTTCCGGTTCTGGCAGAATTCGCTGGCTTGTTTAGGCTGGTTGAACCGGACTTCGAAATTCATGCGATATGATTCCTTGGTCCGATCTTTTCAATAAGGCCAAATTTATGGTAATAAAAGGGTGGTCCAATGACAAGACAACATATGGCGCGTGACTTAAACCTAATAACATGTTATAAAATGACGGAATACGCGAACCCTAGCCGTCGCTACCGTTTGTTTTGTCGAGCCATCACATGACATGTGAATCCGTCGGGAATAGGAGCAAGAAGAACGTAGCAGATCGCCGGAGTTGGAGAGAGTGCAGTCTGTTTCTATGGAAAACGCCACCAACAAAGAGAAGAACCATGCCACCAAGGAGGATGACTAGATCCATGGCCTGAAATGACGAAACCGCAGGAAATGATGCGAGCTTCCTACCCTCTCCATTGGTGCTAGATCTCTAGTTATTCCTATGAGAGATATTGACTGAAAGGAGTCTTGATTCGTGAGAAGAAGTTTCCTAGGAGGAGGCTGTAATGACCCTCGGCCCGAGCTCAGAGGCCCACAGGCTTGTCTCGTTCAAGACATTGTTACCGGGCTGCAGCCCAAGCACCCCAAAGCCTCTCCGCGCCTGTTTCTCGGCCACGGTGCATTGTTGAGGCCAGGTCTCGAACCCGCAACACCCTTGATAGGCAACCTTCAACAGTTCCTATCACCAACTGAGCTGCAGCTCAGTTGGTGATAGGAACTGTTGAAGGTTTCCTATCAAGGGGGTTGCGGGTTTGAGACCTGGCCTCAACAATACACCGCGGCCGAGAAACAGACACGGAGAGGATTTGGGGTGCTTGGGTGGTAGCCCGGTAATGATGTCTTGAACAAGACAAGCCTGTGTGCCTCTGAGCTCGGGTCGAGGGTCGTTACAGTAAAAAGTGCACTTTTTATGTAACGACCCTAGGCCCGAGCTCAAAGGCCCATGGGCTTGTCTTGTTCTGGACATCGCTACCGGGATGTAGCCCAAGCACCCCAAAGCATCTCAGTGCCTGTTTCTCGGCCGCAGTGCATTGTTGAGGCGAGGTCTCGAACCCGCAACCCCCTTGAAAGGCAACATTCAACAGTTCCTATCACCAACTGAGCTGCAGCTCAGTTGGTGATAGGAACTATTGAAGGCTGCCTATCAAGGGGGTTGCGGGTTCGAGACCTGGCCTCAACAATGCACCGCGGCCGAGAAACAGGCGCGGAGAGGCTTTGGGGTGCTTAGGCTACAGCCCGGTAGCGATGTCCAGAACGAGACAAGCCCATGGGCCTCTGAGATCGGGCCTGCGGTCATTACATAAAAAGTGCACTTTTTATTGTAACGACCCTCAGCCCGAGCTCAGAGGCCCATAGGCTTGTCTCGTTCAAGACATCATTACCGGGCTGCAGCCAAGCACCCCAAAGCCTCTCCGTGCCTGTTTCTCGGCCGCGGTGCATTGTTGAGGCCAGGTCTAGAACCCGCAACCCCCTTGATAAGAAGTCTTCTAACCACTCCTCATCACCAACTGAGCTGCAGCTCAGTTGGTGATAGGAACTGTTGAAGGTTGCCTATGAAGGGGGTTGCGGGTTCGAGACCTGCCCTCAACAATGCACCGCGATCGAGAAAAAGGCGCGGAGAGGATTTGGGATGCTTGGGCTGCAGCCCGGTAGCGATGTCCAGAATGAGACAAGCACATGGGCCTCTAAGCTCGGGCCTGGGGTCGTTACATAAAAATTGCATTTTTATTGTAACGACCCTCGGCCCGAACTCAGAGGCCCACAGGCTTGTCTCGTTCAAGACATCGTTACCCGGCTGCAGCCCAAGCACCCTAAAGCCTCTCTATGCCTGTTTCTCGGCCGCGGTGCATTGTTGAGGCCAGGTCTTGAACCGCAACCCCCTTGATAGGCAACCTTCAATAGTTCCTATCACCAACTGAGCTGCAGCTCAGTTGGTGATAGGAACTGTTGAAGGTTTCCTATCAAGGGGGTTGCGAGTTCGAGACCTGGCCTCAACAATGCACCGCGGTTGAGAAACAGGCGCAGAGAGGATTTTGGGTGCTTGGGCTGCAGCCCGGTAACGATGACTTGAACGAGACAAGCCTGTGGGCCTCTGAGCTCGGTGCACTTTTTATGTATCGACCCCAGGTCCGAGCTCAGAGGCCCATGGGCTTGTCTAGTTCTGACATCGCTACCGGGCTGCAGCCCAAGCACCCCAAAGCCTCTCCGCGCATGTTTCTCGGCCGCGGTGCATTGTTGAGGCCAGGTCTCGAACCCGCAACCCCCTTGATTGGCAACCTCCAACAGTTCCTATCACCAACTGAGTTGCGGCTCAGTTGGTTATAGGAACTGTTGAAGGTTGCCTATCAAGGGGGTTGCGGGTTCGAGACCTGGCCTCAACAATGCACCGCGGCCGAGAAACCGGCGCAGAGAGGCTTTGGGGTACTTGGGCTGCAGCCCGGTAGCGATGTCCAGAATGAGACAAGCCCATGGGCCTCTGAGCTCGGGCCACGGGTCATTACATCTCGAGTGAAAGAAAATTACTCGAGTAGAAGAAAACATCACTCGGGAGCAGGCAAAAGTTGCCCGAGATAGAGGTATACATTACTCGAGTACTGAAGAAAGATTACTCGAGAATAGAAGAAAACTTCCTGGGAACTAGAACGAATACTCGAGAATAATAAAGTCCTTCTCGAGAATAGAAGGTAGTTCTCGAGAACAAGGTAGACAGTTCTTGAGAATAAGAAGCCAGTTCTCGAGAACCAGATGACAGTTCTCGAGAACAACCAGGCCACCTCTCGAGTACAAAACAAAGAAGTTCTCGAGAACGAGAAGGCTTTCTCGAGAACAAGGCTGCAAATTCCAGGGAGCAGGGCACATCTCGAGAACAAGAAGCCAGTTCTCGAGAACAAGGTGCCAGTTTTCGAGAATAAGAAGAAACATTCTCGAGAACAAACAGACATTCTCGACAACAAGCAACACCACTCGAGAATAAGAATAGTATTTCTCGAGTACCAGAAGAGCATAACTCGGGAGCAGATGGACTACTCGAAATCAAGGAAGAAAAAATCATGTTCGTCGAACTCTATTCGAAAATCGTCAAATGCCAAGGAACAAACATTCCATTCGACAAACTACGCACGGAAATTGTCGAACTCAGAACCCAGAACCGCTCGACGTTCGTCGAGCTCAGCTCGACGCTTTGTCGAGCTCAGCACGATGTTTGTCGAGCTCCGCTCGATGATCGTCGACCTCCATACAGTGCCCAAAATTTGTATGAAACTATGACTATATAATGATAATATATATACTTAGGAGGGCTTCCAGAGAATCAAAAACAAACCCAGTGCTTTAATATAGTAATTATCATACTCAGATAGTTGAACATGGAGATATAAGTTCAAAATAGAGGCCCAAACATGCCGAATTAAACGATTTAAACAGCGAAGACAACCCTAGAAGTTGACGTACCATTCTCGAGATATAACATTAAATGCTCTCACAAGAAAAAAGATCACAAGGGTCCAAACACACGTCGAGACTCAAAATGCTCGGAACACAATAGTACTGGACAAGCCCAAGGCCTCAAAACCTCATCCTTAATATCAAGGAAAACATTCCAACCCATTAGAATCCCAAAATCAGGATAAACAAGCTTAGCAGACGCAAAAACGCACATACAGTGCAACACCGTCAACAAAATGAAAAAAAGGGTAATGCCCTGACGTCGAAATTATGACGTCGACAAACCAAATAATGACATCAGAAAATCGGGGGCATTACAATTTCTTTCCGCAAGCCGTCCTCATTCCGATGAGTGGTTAATCGTTCTTAGCCCTAAGTATCGAAGAGCTTTGGGGCAGATAAAATCGCTTTAAATAATTAACGGTCCTTTTTTTCTCGTTAATTAAATTACTTAAGGTTTACCTCGGGTTTACAACGCTTAGAAACACATATCGATGTGTGGGCTCTATTTCAGTAGTCCATATGCTATCTAGCCGAGAGGTCATGTGTATGAACCGATTACCCTTTGGTAAAGGGAGTTCCGCACTAACCATCGAGAGAGGAGGCGCAGAATTCTACTAGATTGGGTTCCCCACCCAATAGCAGGGTTCTTAGCATAATGCGGGCATTAAGAGGAATCCTTCATCGAACGAGAGCCCGTTCGAATAGTCTTAATGTTCAGGTGAGCGATAGTCCTCCTTCAGGAATGCACACAATATCATATCATCCTCTTCCTCTTCGGCTGTAGGAGGAGTAATCTTGATGGTCTATTTATCCATCTCTAACTTCATACCTGGTGGCCATAGCCTTTGGAGACACCTCCGTCTGACCCACCAAAGTTTACTTTGGTTCCATCTTTTACTGAAGTATGATCTTTCAGTTGGCTCTTTGTTCGAGTCTTATTCCTAGAACAACCTCTGTCCAAGTACCACATAGGGGTATGTACACTTGGACTATCCTGCAAAACAGAATTTACCTTACCGTCGGACCTCAATAATTAATGTGTCATAGGTTCTTGTTAACACAAAATGCACAGGTCTACCTACAGCAGTCCTGTCAGGAAGAATCACCCTTGCCCTTAACACACTAGGGTTGTGCCAATAATCTATGGCAAAGCGGCGCACTTTACCACAACACCAACATTCATGGATGTTATATCTCCTCTTCTGAACAGTCTCTGAATAGTGCAAGCCTTCACTAGCTAACTGTTCATAGGGGAGTGTTGTATCCTTCTTCTTGTTTCTCTCTGCAAGAATCTAACTAAAGGTGAGTATGCCAGAAGAAGTAATTGACTTACTTTGAGTTCCATTAACAACAGTCTTCTTTGTAGTTGACAAGCTATTAATTGCCTTAGAGCTATCCAAGTCAGCCTTACAGACTGAATTACCCTTATCCTGGGTTTTTGCTGGAAGAGCCTGAGAATAGGCCGCTGCCTTCTCCTTGAGTGTAGGGGCTGGAGCACCAAATACAAATGGTCCATGATAGGCCATTTGGAATTTTTCATGGGGAGCCTTCTGTGTACTCAAAGTCATGCCCTTCCTTCTTCCATTGTAAGATACACTTGTACTCTTATAAGGAGAATTCAAATTCTTCCAGTGATCATACATACAATCATGGTCATACATATTGGAAGGCAGGATTACATTGTGAAAGGTTGCGTGAGGCACTACAGGAGTGTTGCCTTTCCCTTTGGAATAGCCAACTGTAGGATTTAACTTAGACCGTAAACCTCTCTAATCGTTTTGAGAGGTAATGGAGTCAATTAGTGGCCGCATAATTTTGGACTTATTGAATTCAACCACAATCTTTCTCTCCTTTAGGAGTTTCTCTTCAAGATCCAAGATAATTTTGTTCTTCTGGCTTATGGTTGCAATTTAGATGATTGAGATGACCTTTAGTTGGCTTACTTCGCTTAGTTTCTTTTCCAGCAAGTGTGCTGAGTCAGACTGCTGGGAAGCATCTAGCTGTAAGGAGACAATCTCCTCGACCTACTTCTTGGTCAGCTTCTTGCGTCTTTTAAAAGCATCCAAAATTTCACCATACATGTCAATAAATTGATTGACATCTACCTCAGATTGTGAGACATCTTCATCACTGGATGAGGATGTATTAGAATTTGGCATGGTCTCTTAATCTGAACAATAAGAATAACTAGATAGAGAATGTACCTTTTCTAGAATAGGCTAATCCTGGCAGGATTCTTCATCTAACATGGCCATCAACCCATAATAGATGTTGTCATCTTATTTTTCATCATGCTATTTTGTGCCTTCCATATAGACAATCAGTGTGTCCCAAATTTCTTTGGCTGTCTTGCAGTGGACCAAGTTCTGGAACGTGGAGTCATCTATGACACTTACAATGATGTTTTGTGCCCTCTTGTCCATAGTTGCCAAAATGACTTCATCTTTAATCATTTCAGTATAACTCTTTGGAGTCTGGACATCTACATCTAAGACAGAGACCTTCATAGGGATGAAGGGTCCTTCTTGAACTATTACAAAGATCCTAGGATCAGAGGCTTCCATGAACTGTATGACCCTCTCTTTCGATATCCCAAAGTTCTCCTTGTTGCAGACTTGAAGCTCCACTGAGCTCCACTCCTTATGGTTCTCTACTAAACCCATAAGTATTATACTTTTAGGTACCCTTTAAGAGCTACTTACACTGTTAAGTCATTCTTGAGTAGCCTCCCTCTGATACCACTTGAAAGTCTTTAGTTTCAAGGGCAGCTAAACACCTAGGGGGTGAATAGGTTTTCTAGTCTTCTACGACTATCTTTTTGTTTCCCTTCTTTAAGTGCCTTGTGAGTTAATAGTTTTATGCTTTCAAGACACACCATAAAGAGCACACAGAATTTATTATGATTCCCCAGATTAATGGTATGTCCACTGTCCCTCCCACTGTTCTAACAGCTTGTTAGACAAGGCACTTGTCCAAATCTCGGCTCCTAAAAGCTTACAACACAGATCCCGCAAGATCTCTCAGTCTCCTCCAAAACTTACCTCAGGCACAAAGCCCTACCTCAGATCTAATACTGGTTCCTACAGCTGAGTGATCTAAAGATCACCTACCTCAGACTTGAGCATAAGTCCTACACTCAGGCTATGGCGGATAGCCCTACCTCAGAGAGAATGACTCTCCTACAGCTCAGGAACAAAGGCCCTACCTTAGATACAAAAGATCATACAAGTTAGGCACAAGTGCCCTACAACTCAGCGAGAATGACTCTCCTACCTCAAAGCAAGCTTGCACCTACCTCAGGCACAAAGGTCCTACACTTACATCAACAAAGGATCCTACCTCAGAGAATATTTCTCCTACAGCTCAGGCCCTCAAGCCCAAACTCAGATCCACAATTTGATCCAACACTCAACCTTTATAACTTCAGGCTTATAACTTAGATCCAAAAGGATCCTATAGATCATATCCAAGAGTGGATCCTATAGAGGGAAAGGTTGGTTATTGTAGATTTGACTCCAGAGAGAATTTATTTGAGCCTGCCTTCCTGAGCTAAGATGAACTCAGCCCTACCTTTTTCATAACAACAAGAAACTGATCTTCAGGTTGACTTGGCTTGTGACGAGAAGTATCTTGTAGAGCAACATCTTTGAACTTGCTCTGCTTCTTCTTCTCTTCTTGGACTGAGTAGATTCAGTCCAGTCTTCTTCTTCTTAACAACTTCCAGAAAATATTCTTCAGAAATGTTCAGCTGGAACTATGAAGTGGCTGCAGCTAGGGTTATCCCTTGCTGCACCTTCTTTCTCAGTGATTCACTCTAAACTTGTTGTTGACTGTGAAGATGACAACAACTAACTTTTATTTGCTTCCTGTTACTGCAGCAAGGGTAAAACACTAATGCTTCTTCTATTACCTCAAAAATTTCTTATGAACTTGTTGTAGCAGGCGATGATAGCTATAACTAACTTGTATCGGCGTTCATATCTGCTGCAGTTAGGGTTTTTCCTTTGCTGCTTCTTCTTTAGAGAAATCTTTGATCTTGTTGTAGTAGATGGAAATCGGTACAACCAACCTTTTAAACTATCAAATCAGAAGTTATAACTTCTTCTTCAGGATCTGCAATAATAGCGAAGAAGAAGATAAAGTTTTTCCTTTTCCAAAAGTTAATTTAAAATTATCTGATCTGTCCTTATCTTCCGTCGTCCAACGACTATTTTGACACATGGTCCCTGACAACTATAACCTTGATTTAACAGCAAAAGTCATGCATTAGGCATGCGACACTGTTTGTCATGTACTGCAGCCATCCCACAACATTTTGAATTTTGCTGACATCAGCATCTGTGGTCTTAGTCAAATTCAAGCTATTTAGTATATGCATTGAGTGAACAAGCTTTACTCGACGCCAAAACACTTAGACAGATTTGGCATTGAGTGAGTAAGCTTGACTCAACGCCAAAACACTTAGATTTATTTTTTGTCTCTAGGCATTGAGTGAATAATCTTGACTCAATCCCAAAACACTTGGACTATTTTTCTGCCACTAAGAGTTGAGTGAGTAATTTTGACTCAACTCCAAAATACTTAAACAGTTTTTCTGTCAGTAGGCTGTAACACCCAAAATCCCAAGATTGGGTTCAGGTTGGGCAACACGGCCTGGGACACAGACATGTCCTAAGCCGTGTCCTGATCTGTATATCTGATTAGCCTGTCGAGTGCTCGACGAAATGCACTCGACGAGTTCTTGAGAGGGAACACGCCCTACGACACGGGCATGTCCGAGGTCGTGTCCTCCTCTGGTCGACGAACTCCACTCGAGTGGGTGCACTCGATGATTCTCGAGAGACACTCGAGTGAGGCACACGACATAAGACACGGGCATGTCAGAGGCCATGTCATGTTCTGTGCACTCTCGTGGGTCTCTCAAGTAGGTCTCGAGTGTGACTCGAGTAAGGAACACGGCCTGTGACACGGGCGTTTCACATGGCCATGTCCTTCTATGGATTTGGCCAAGGCATTGAGGCCTTGTGAACACAGGTAGGACATGGGTGTGTCTCTGGGCACACGGCCTGTGAAACAGGCATGTCACGTGGCCGTGTCCTGTTCGTGATGAGACGGTTGTGTGCCGCCTGAGGTACATGGACGCTATACATGGGCGTGTATGAAGGCGTGTCAGGGAACATGGCCTGTGACACGTGCGTGTCACATGGCCAAGTACTACTCTGGGTAAGTCAGGTGTGGGCCACTTAAGGTACACAGCCTGTGACACGGGCGTATCACAGGCCGTGTCAGCCAAAAAATAGACATGTGTGGGCGATTTGTGGTCGTTCATTTCCTTCATCCAGGATCTAATGGCCCAGCCTTCTCCCTGTTGGTTAATAGCCAGGAATTGAGAAGAGGATTCTCATATAGCTTGGGCCATTCTCTTTCTAAGAGAGCTAGAGAGAAGGGAGAGAAAGGAGGAGGAGGAGAAAAGGGATCCGGCCACCGGTGGAGCTGCAGAGTTCTAAATCGAGATCCGAGGCCAGATTTGTGGAGGCAAGGCCATTGTAGCACTTTCCAACCGGCTAGAATTCCATTGTGCCAAAGAGGTCATCAAGGGTAACGATCTTCCTTCTTGGACATGTGAAGTCCTTTTTGGCATGCGCATGGAATTCCACCACCAGAGGGTGGATTGCGAAGAGATTCCATTGGGTTGATTCTTGGAATCCTCAATAGTTTTGCATATAGATCCGAAAATGTATACTACGGAATAGGCATGCTATGTGAAGCCCATCTGGATGGGTTGGTCTGGATTGGTGATTTTTCATTTGCACACCGGAGAAGACTCCGTGGATAAACGTGTAGTTTGTGGAGTCGATGGGTTGGACCTATGAAGGGCAGTAGCAGGAAGTACTGCAGTGGTAGTCCAGGAAAATACCCTTGTGATGCTTGTGCTGTATGTTATGGCAAGACCAGTTTTATGGCACTACACGATGCTGCATGGTATGGGCGGAGTTGGGTGCAGAATGTGAGATCAGCGGAACCCGCTAAGCAATCGTGAAAGACTCTATCATGAACTCCCCTTGTTGATTGTGAAGCCAGTCCTTGATGGACATTGTGGATCTTATGAAGCCAGTCCGTGGCAATGTGGTTATTGTGAAGTCAGTCCGTGGTGGACAATATGGCTATTGTGAGCTTGATGAGCTCTTGAAAAGGCCTTATGCCGAACAGGAAAGGTGAAACTGACCCGCGGCATAAATTTGGCCTTGAGTATGTTGGTATTCGGTGATGGAAAGACGACTTGAGCAACGGGGGGTGGCTGATCCGTACCTGCATTATGTCCGTCTGACTTGAAGAGCTAAAAGTGCGGTGAGTTGGAGCGCATAATGAGAGTCTTAGGCCTGCGCGCCAGAAAGACTAAATGCTCAATTTTACCGTCGAGTTTCGGACCTGGAACGGTGGTGGGACCCTGGTTTGCCGATACACCAAGTTTGTGCCCTGAGTGCACGGATCGTCGGGCCGAGTGGCTGACGGTTGTGACGGATTGTTTGTGCGTGAGAGCACAAAGTGTGATATATCTATCTTCCAATGAAGTGCTATGCATGCAGGGATGGAATACCACTGCCCCGGGAAAGGGGTAGGGTCGTAATAAATTGGCAGCTGAATGCTGACCGTTGCCTTGTTTGCCACCATTTGGTGGGCTGTCCTTGTACTGGTGCTGGAGAGCCAAGTGGGACACATAAGGGCTGAAATCCCTGCTACTGCTGTTGGTACTACTGCTAGCCCTTGTAGGCTAAGCAAATAATGTTGTGTTGTTCATGTGTGGCCGGCGTGCATGCCGATGTTTGGAATCCACACTCGTAATGAGTAACTGTAAGGCCATAAGGCCAAACGATGTTGTATTTGTGTACATTCCTTCGAGAGTTGATATATAAATGTGGTTGTTTATGTATAAAGTGGACTTTCATGGTTGGAGTTCAAGATTATTGTTAAAATCTTCCGCTAGCATGCTCTGAGTTAGGATGCAATTGTGTTTTGGTATTAACCTATAACCTCTCCGCCTGTTTTGTGGCATATGATGTGGGGCCCGGCAGGACCTTCTATTATATGCTATGTGAACGGATGGAGTCGTTATATTTTGGAATCATCTTGTTTCGGTTTTTCCCTTTTGAATTCGTGGTCGAATTCTTTTGTGGGGTGGGGAGAACGTGTAAGTACGAACCGTATTAACACTAATGAACTCTTGAATGTCCACTTAGGAATGCAAATTACACTTGTTTGAGGAACCTGTGCGTTCCTAAATTGTTGTTATTATTTGTGCGAGGTCGCTAATGTATGTCTTGTTCACCTATAGGTGACTCGTAGTGGTGTTGGGCAGTCGGAGCCCCAACTTTCTGATGAGAGTATGACACCAGCTGAGGTGCCTCACCTCCCCCTTCTGCGGAAACTGTCTGCTTAGTTACTGAGGAGCTGTTTGCAATGTTTCAAGCACAACATTGTGGGCAAGCGCAGCTGACAATGGTGTTAGAACAGGTTGGTGGAAGGCCAGAACTTGTTGCGGCTGTTGATGTGCGAGCAGGTGAATGGCAGTTGAAGCAGTTCATGTGCTTCAATCCCCCTACGTTTACGGATGTAGGATCCCCTATGCAGGCGGAGGATTGGTTGTCACGCGTCAAGCGTATATTGACGATGATCAGGACGGAGGAAGATCAGAAGGTCACCTTGGCCACCTTCTTGTTGGAAGGAGAGGCTCGGCTCTGGTGGGACAAGATCGAGTTACACCACTTAGCCGGCAGGAAGTTAACACAAGTTTTGATCGAGGAGTTCTCGCGACTATTACTGGCAAAGCACCTACCAGCGGCACAACATATTGCCATGGAAAATGAGTTCCAACGACTAACGCAAGGAGAAAGTAGTGCTGAGACTTACCCGCATGAGTTCACAAGGCTGGGACGTTATGCAGGCTCTATTTTTGCTGATGAGCAACGAAAAACCAATAGGTTCTATGAAGGATTGCGGGATGAGTTGCGATTCCTGCACTCGAGTTCGGTGAATCAAGGGTTTTAGGCATTGGTCGATACTGTGTGTGTACTGGAGAAGGATATGAAGCGGGTGCATGGAAAAAGGGCCTTGGCTGTGACAAAGCTAGAGTTTAAAGCACCCCGACCTGGGAAGTCGTATTATCAAAAGAAATGGGGCAAGAGATCCAAGCTGTCTGGGCAAGCTCCTTCAACAGTTCTGTCGGGGGCCACTTCGAGGCCAGAGACTCGTACTTGCTTTACTTGTGGTCGAGTGGGGCACATATCCCGTGACTGTCGGGCTGCCCCACCAAAGGGTGACAAGAAGACGAGAGCGTCTTATGCTGAAAAGGGAAAGGAAGTGGTGGAGTCCTCTGCATCCCAGCCGTAGCCCCGAGTTTATAATCTTGGACAGCAGGAGGCCATAAAGTAAAGTGACGTCTGCACAGGTATGAGTTAAGTTATTGATTGCTTTTATTAGTGCATTCCATGCATGTAGCTTGTGTGTGATATGTTTGCCACAGGCTTTATTTTGATTCAGAACACGCTGGCGAGAGAACTATTTGATACGGGTGCTTCGCATTAATTTCTGTCTAAGGACTTTGTAACTCGGATTGGAGTACCTAGTCATGTGAAGATAGAAAGCGTAAGGGTGTTATTACCGAACGGTTGTTTGATGCTTGCGGATAGGGCTTGTGATGTGGCGGTTCAAATTGGAAGTCCGGATTTCTGTTTGAATGCATCTGTGCTGGCGATATCGAAATTTGATGTGATCTTTGGTATGTACTGGCTCGCGGAGCAGCGTGCCTTTTTTGATGGCAAGTCAAAAGAGATCACACTGGGCCAGAACACTGAGCGTGATACTAAGTTCGCTAGTATGCGAGGAGTGAGCGGGACCTTGATGTCTGCACTCTAAGTCGTCAATGTTGTTCGGAAGGGCGCAGAGTTATTCTTCACGCTGATTCAGGCTGTTGAGCCAAAGGCCAATGTGAGTGATATTCCGATTGTATCGGAGTTTGCAGATGTGTTTCATAAGGATCTTCCTGGGCTACCACCCCAGCGGGAGATCGACTTCACTATTGAGTTGGTGCCAGGTGCGAAACCTGTGGCCCGTTCGCCATATCGTGTCGCGCCAAAGGAAATTGCTGAATTGAAAGTCCAATTGCAAGAGTTGCTGGTGCAGGGATTTATATGCCCAAGTATGTCACCTTGGAGTGCACCTCTTCTTTTTGTGAAAAAGAAAGACGGTGGTTTGAGGTTATGTATTGACTACCGTGAATTGAATAACCTGATAGAGAAGAACAAGTATTCGATTCTACGGATAGATGAATTGTTCGAACAACTAGTGGGATTAACGACCTATTCCAAATTGGATTTGAAATCTGGATATTACCAATTGAGGATTCGGGAAGGTGACATTCCCAAGACTGTATTTGGAACACGCTACGGTCATTATGAGTTCATGGTAATGTTGTTTGGGCTATATAATGTGTCATCGGTGTTCATGGACCTAATGCACCGAATGTTCCGAGGGTACTTGGACCTGTTTGTGATTGTATTCATTGATGTTATTTTGATGTACTCTTAATCGGAAGCTGATCATGCAAACCACTTGCGGTTGGTATTGCATACTTTGCGGAGGAAAAAACTCTATGCTAAGTTCTCAAAGTGTGAGTTTTGGCTCTCGTCAGTGGCTTTAATTGGCCATGTGGTAAGTGGAGTGGGAATAACAATGGATCCGTCAAAGATAAAAGCCGTACAGGAGTGGCCGGTGTTGTCTTCGGTGCCCAAAGTCAGGAGTTTCCTTAGACTGGCAGGCTACTATAGACATTTTGTTGAAAACTTCTCGTGGATCACTTTGCCTCTGACCACACTGACGAGGAAGGTTCAGAAGTTCGTTTGGACACTAGAGTGTGCGCGACCTTTTGAAGAGCTAAAGAGTCGTTTGACCATGGCACCTGTGTTAACGTCGTCATGTGGTACAGACGGCTATGAGATCTATAGTGATGCATCAGGAAGCGGCTTAGGCTGCGTTATTCTATAGTTTGGAAAGGTGATTGCTTATGGTTCACGCCAGTTGAAAGTGCCTGAGTGAAATTATCCCATCCACGACTTGGAGTTGGCGGCGGTGATTTTTACACTTAAGTTATGGTGGCATTATCTTTATGCCGTAAAAGTGGATATCTTTACGTAGCATAAGAGCCTAAAGTACTTGTTGAATCAGAAGGATCTTAATATACGACAATGAAGGTGGATGAAGTTCCTTGGGTACTACACCTTTGATATTCATTATACTCTCGGAAAGGGAAACATGGTCGCTGATGCCTTGAGTTGTAGGACTCCGTCAAGGGCAAATTGGCTGTAGATGCATGATGAGAGTCTAATCCAGGGGTTGGAAGCATTAGAGATTTCTTATGTTGACAAGAATTCCGCTACCAATGCATGCTTAAACTCGATGAAGGTACAATATGACCTTACAGACAGGGTTCGACGAGCAACAGAGCTGGATGAGAGTCTCCAACGCTATGCAAAGGATGGGCTTTATGGCCAATTCTCCTAGGATGACGACCTTTTACGGAAAGTGGGTCGTTTATGCGTCCTGAGTATGGGTAAGTTGAGAGAAGAGTTGATGTATGAAGCATATTTTACAAAATGCTCAATTCACCCTGGGAGCACAAAGATGTTAAAGGACATGAAAAATTATTCTGGTGGCCAGGGCTCAAGAAAGACATAGTTCATCGAAGGATTGGAGGCTAATCCATTAGTTGTTGGGAACAAAGTTGATGTTCAGTACGACCTATCATCCCCAAACAGATGGCCAGACTAAGAGGACCAACAGAACAATGGAAGATATGCTCCGAATGTGTGCCCTGGATTTTGGTAAGAGATGGTAAGATCATCTCTATATGGTGCAATTTGCCTAAAACAATAGCTACCAAACGATCATCGGTATGACACCGTTTGAAGCTTTGTATGGTCGTAAGTGTCGTACACCGTTAGCTCCAAACTATATAACCGTAAAGAAGTCGATGAAGCGAACTCGACGATACGCTTTATTCGGGAGAGTCTACTGATAGCCCATGATCGACAAGCGAAGTACTACAACGCCAAGCACGGGAACGTGTGGTTCGCGGTGGGCGATTAGGTATATTTGAAGATTAAACCCTTCAAAGGCGTGTCCAGGATTCAGCGTCTGAAAAGTTGAGTCCGAGATATCTTGGTCCGTTTGATGTGGTGGAGCTAGTTGGGGAAGCTACATATCGGCAAGCTCTTTCGGCAGAATTGAGTGGATTACATGATATGTTCCACATATCTGTGCTTAGAAATGCCATCAAAGATCTAGCTCAAGTGATTGAGAACGATGGTGTGTCGGTTGAGTATTGGCTAACGATGAAGGTTAGGCCCATTCAGATCGAGGATAGAGCCGATAAATAATTGTGGAACAAGGCAATCAGGATGGTCAAAGTCTGGTGGGACTACTGTGGCCGTGAGGAGCTAACATGGGAGCGAGAGCAGTCCATGCGAGCTGAATTTCCAGAGCTATTTGTTTAGAACTGTTGTGCAGTGCATGTCAAGGTGTATTATACCTTTGTGGAGCTATAACATCTTGCTTTTTTTTCCTTACTGTGTGTAAATTTCGGGACGAAATTTCTTATAAGGAGGGGAGGGTTGTAACACCCCAAATCTCATGATTGGGTTCTGGTTGGGCAACACGGCCTGGGACACGGGCGTGTGACGTGTCCCAAGCCGTGTCCTGCTCTGTATAGCTGAATAGCCTGTCGAGTGCTCGACTAAATGCACTCGACCAGTTCTTGAGAGGGAACACACCATGTGACACGGGCGTGTCCGAGGGCGTGTCCTCCTATGGTCGACGAACTCCACTCGAGTAGGTGCACTCGACGATTCTCGAGAGGCACTCGAGTGAGGCATACAGCTTAGGACACGGGCGTGTCAGAGGCCTTGTCCTATTCTGTGCACTCGTGTGGGTCTCTCGAGTAGGTCTCGAGTGTGTCTCGAGTAAGGAACACGGACTGTGACACGGGCGTGTCACATGGCCGTGTCCTTCTCTGGATTTGGCCAAGGAATTGAGGCCTTGTGAACACGGGCAGGACACGGGTGTGTCTCTAGGCACACGGCCTGTGACACGGGCGTGTTACATGGTCTTGTCCTGTTCGGGTTGAGACGGTTGTGTGCCGCCTGAGGTACATGGCCGCTAGACATGGGCCTGTCTGAAGGCATGTCAGGGCACACGTCCTGTGACACGGGCGTGTCACATGGCTGTGTCCTGCTAAGAGTAAGTCGGTTGTGTGCCGCTTAAGGTACATGACCTGTGATATGGGCGTGTCACAGGCCGTGTCAACCCAAAAAGAGACATGTGTGGGCGATTTGTAGCCGTTCATTTCCTTCATCCAGGATCTAATGGCCTGGCCTTCTCCCTGTTGGTTAATAGCGAGGAATTGAGAAGAGGATTCTCATATAGCTTGGTCCATTCTCTTTCAAAAAGATCTAGAGAGAAGGGAGACGAAGGAGGAGGAGGAGAAACGGATCCGGCCACCGGTGGAGCTGTAGAGTTCCAAATCGAGATCCGAGACTAGATTTGTGGTGGCAAGGCCGCTGCGACATTTTCCAACTCTCTAGAATTTAATGGCGCCAAAGAGTTCGTCAAGGATAACGATCTTCCTTATTGGACATGTGAAGTCCTTCTTTTTAGCATGTGCATGGATTTCCCCCACCAGAGGGTGGATTGCGAAGGGATTTCCTTGGGTTGATTCTTGGAATCCCCAACAGTCTTGCATATAGATCCGGAAATATATAGTACGGAATAGGCATGCTGTGTGAAGCCCATCTAGATAGGTTGGTCTAGATTGGCGATGTTTCTTTTGCACACTAGAGAAGACTCTGTGGATAAACGTGTAGTTTGTGGAGTCGATGGGTTGGACCTGTGAAGGGAAGTAGCAGGAAGTACTGGAGTGGTAGTCCAGGAAAATACCCTTGTGATTCTTGTGCTGTATGCTATAACAAGACCAGTTTTCTGGCAATACAGGATGCTGCAGGGTTTGGGCGGAGTTGGGTATAGAAAGTGAGTTCTGCGGAACCGGCTAAGCGATCGTGAAAGATGCTAGTGTTGGTTCCCTAGTTCATTTGGGCTAGGTTCACTAGATTAAGATGTGACCCAACCTGTATAGCCAGTGTCAATTTAGTGTCCTAGAGTCTAGGTCAAGTCCTTAGGTTCAACATCAGATGGACCAGCTATCATCAATACCATCAGAGTCTCCAGACTTAGAGGGTTTCAAGACTAAGTAAAGTGAGTTCGACGTTCGTCGAACTCAGCTCGATGAAAGGTGTTCGCCGCTCGACGATCGTGAGACATTTCTTGCTGCTGAGCTCGACGATCTTTGTTCTCTGTTCGACGAATGTTGTGTTTCTACATCAAGCTAACGTCGGTATAACCTCAGAATTTTTCTAAGTCCGGCTTCAAGCTTTGGTCGACGAACTAGATTCTGAGCTCGACGAACTTGGACCTCAAGTTCTTAACTTCTCAGGTCGATGAAATCATTCTCAGCTCGACGAATTTGGATCTCAGCTCGACGAATGAAGATTGTCAGTTCGACGAAGATTGTAGCAGAATTTACAGGTTTTCCCAGAAGACTAAGTGTTATTGTCTAGTCGACGAACTCATCAAGCTCAGCTCGACGAACTAAAGCTCAGCTCGACGAACTCATCAAGCTCAGCTCGACGAACTCAAGCTCAGCTCGATGAACTCAAGCTCAGCTCGACGAACTCAAACTCAGCTCGACGAATTGTGTTCTTCGTTCGACGATTCCAGACTAGGTCTTCTCCAGTTTTCCCGTCCCTGTCTTGACGATGAATCCTCAGTAATTAATGCCAGATCTTCTCGGAATGTTACTGTTAGAACGCGCATTAATCATGGATTATTACATGTCGTTTTTCCATGGGACAGTTAGGGAAATCATTGATTGTCGCTTCCTTTCCAGGCCGACTGCCATTACTGCTCAATCATTCAAATTTCAAAAGGATTCTTCAGTTAGACAATAGACACTCAGAAAAGAAAAAGAAATCGTGCACACAGTCATACAGATTCACAGATAATCAGACAGACATAGATAGATTGCACAAAAGAACAATCCTATAACAATCAAAGTTCTTTTCTGCAATCAGCCCAGGCCAGAGAACCTTTTTCAATCATACAGGACAACTTCAAAAGGACAACAAAACTCAATCTGTCAAAGAAGTTCCTGAACAATCTCTGGCCCAGGCTCTCAAGCTTTCAAGACCTGTCACCATGAAGCAGTGCTCCAGTTTTCCTGATACATTCAAGATCTCAGGGGGAGAAAATCTGCTAACATCAATCCACAGTCTTCTCAGTTGTTATTGAGAAAGAGAAGACACCATCACCTCTTTTCCAACTCTTGTACAGGGTTTTAATTCCCTTCAAAATTATTCCTGGTTGCAAGTCTCCTTCCAAATGACTTGAGGTTTTGGTTTTTGAGCACCAGAACAAAAGCTCATTGGAGTCAGGCACCTGATCAAAAACCTGAGTGGATTCCTACCAGGGTGGTAGAAGAGTGGATGTACCCAGGTTGGGGAACCACTATAAAATTTCTTGTGTCGTCTAGGTGCCCTTTATTTTTGTTTTGGCTGTGTTGCTCTGTGATTTATTAGGTTGCTGTTCATATCTTATTATTTGCATAACTATTCACTCAGGAATACAACAAAAGTTGTAAAAAGTTTGAAGATAGCAAAATACTCTATTCACCCCCCCCCCTCTAGAGTATTTTAGATCTAACCTGCACCTTCAATTGGCATCAAAGCGAGGTTGGTTAAAATACCACACCTGAAGAGATCAAGTGTTTGAACAGGCTAACACCTGAATCATAAAGATCCCTCTAGTTAGATCTGTTTGTTTTGATTATGTTATTAGACTTATCTCCTCATAGACATGGCTCAAAACAAAGATTATGCAAGCATCAGACCTCCAGTGTGCAATCTTAACAAGTTTGCCATCTGGAAGGCAAGAATCAGATTATACATGAATTCTATTGATGAGGATATTTTTTCTATTATCTTGACAGGTGTACCTCCAGCACCTGCAGCTTCTACCAGCACCTCTACCAACATGACTGCAGTACCTCCTCCTAAAAATAATGATGCCTACAAGAAAGCAAAAATTGCAGATGCAAAGGCAATGAATATCTTGGCTCAAACTATATCATATGATATATTTCTAAAGGTGGCTGAGTGCACCTCAGCCAAGGCCATTTGGGATTCCCTCAACCAAATGATAGCTGGTTCAGCAAATGAGAGAAAAGACAGGAGATCCAATCTCATTTCCCTGTATGAGAACTTCAAAAAGGATGAGACAGAATCAGTGGCTGAAATGTACAACAGGTTGAGCTCAATCATCAATGATCTTAAAACCTTTGATAAGGACATCACCCTAACAGAGGTGAATGATAAGATATTGATGTGCTTCCCTAGCTCTTGGGATTCCAGAATCTGGTCAATCAAAGAAGCCAGAAGCCTAAATGAGCTATCAACTGAATCTCTGCTAGGCAAATTAAAATCCTATGAGCAGCTGATCAAATCAAGAGAAGCAGCAGAACAGAAGGCAATAACTCTAGTGAGAAAGGATCACAGTATAGCCTTCAAAGCATCTGAGGAAAGTGAGACATCAACTTCAAATGAAGAACTCATGAGCCTCTTTGCAAAAAGATTCTATAAGATGGCTAGGAAGGATTTTAGAAGGAAATCATCCAAGCATGATGATAAGCCCAGATTTGACAAGACACCAACCAAGGAGGTTGTGTCCTTTGGTAGCAAAAAGCCTGGACACTACATCTCAGAATGTCCAGAAAACCAGAAGAAGGACAAGAGCAGAGAAAAGGACTCTAGGAAAAGACACAGCAGCAGACCCTCTTCCAGTAAATACAAAAAGAAAGACAAGGGCTTTGTTGCTGAGACATGGAGTGATACAGAGGAAGAATCATCCTCTTCCAGTTCAAGTGAACAAGAGGAAGAAGCAAGATCCAAGGAGGTTTGCCTGATGGCAATTGATGCATCCAGGAGCAATTCTGGATCAGAAGGAGAATCTGAAGATGAAGCAGCCTCAGACTCAGAGGCAGATCAGGTTCTTTCTAGTTTTGATTTTAATTCTGATTTATTTAAAACTGAATTCAAAACTATGTGCTTAGACTTAATCAATTCAGAAAAAGAAATAAAAACTCTTAGAGAAAGACTAGGAAGTCTTGAATTTGTTAAATCAGAAAACATTAAACTACAAGATCAACTAACCTTAGCAAATGAACAAATAATTAAATTAAAATCTGAATTATGTGAGGCCAGACAACTTGAGCAATCTCTCAATGGGAGAAGTCTCAAGCTGATGGACATAACAAGCACAGTGAATGCCAGATTAAATGGCAAGCTGGGCTTGGGTGCTTCATCAAGTTTGCCCCCCATAATTAAGAAAAATATTCTTACAACCCCCATCATGTTTATTTCTGCCAAGGGAAAAGAAAAATTAATAAACAAACCAATGTCAGAAAACAACCCAAAACCCATAGACAAGAGAAATAAAAATCAGAAAACAGTTAATAAGAACAAAATCAGAAAACAGTTAATAAGAACAAAATCAGAAAACAGTTAATAAGAACAAGGTTCAGCAGCATTCGTCGAACGCAGATCGACGAAATGTGGCCAGTCCGTCAAACCCAGATCGACGAACACTGAACGCAAACCTTAGTAATAACAATTCATCTTACTGCGATTGACGAACTTGGTATGGTTCATCGAGCAGAGGTCGACGAACATGGGGCGCAGAAAATGACTATTATCATTCTCTGGGCAGAGATCGACGATCTCAGCCCTATTCATCGAACTTTTGTCGACGAACTTACATGAATTCGTCGAACCCAGAAGGACCAAACAGAAATCGTTTCTCTTACAGAAATTCTAAGCCAACTAATAAACCATTCAATCCAGTAGCTGATTGGGTAATTCCACCTAGGAGATATCACCCTTCAGGTTATAAGTCTCAACCTGCATTATCAGTTATTTCCAGTTTCTCTTTTCAACCAAATAAAGGACCCAAGGTAACCTGGGTCAAGAAAATTTGAGTTTTGTTTTTCATTACAGGTACAGGTGAAGAGCTATCCAAGGGTAAGTCAGACCTGCTACTTGGACAGTGGTTGCTCCAAGCACATGACAGGCAGCAAGGGCAATCTATCCAATTACAAGCCCAAGCTAGGACCAAAGGTGATATTTGGAGATTCAAACAGTGGCTAATCAGAAGGATATGGGACAGTAAAGATTGGAAAAGTTACCTTCAAGAGAGTAACATATGTAAGAGGACTCAAACATAACCTAATATCCATAAGACAATTATGTGATGAAGGTTATCTGGTACACTTTAACTCTACCTCTTGTTCTATTATTAATAATGAAAACAAAACTGTTTCAATTGGAAATAGACAAGGCAACATATATCTAGTAGATTTTATTTCTGTCATAACTCATATCTGCTTACTGAATTTTACTAGTAATCAAAATGAGTTATGACATAAAAGATTAGGGCATGTAAATCTTAAGAATATAGCTAGGTTATCTAAAGACAACCTTATTAGAGGTTTACCTTCTGGCCCCTACAAGAAGGAAAACCTATGTAGGGCTTGTCAATTTGGCAAGCAAACTAAAACTATTTTCAAATCCATTAATAAAAGTGATTCACCTAGGATTTTGTATTTGCTTCATGTGGATTTATTTGGACCCATTGTTGTACAAAGCATAGGAGGGAAGTCTTACACTTTAGTGATTGTTGATGACTTCTCTAGATTCAGTTGGGTAGCCTTTCTGAGAGCTAAGTCAGATACATTCAAGGTTCTTACAGATTTGCTCAGGACCATACAGATTGAGTTCTCTACTCATGTTGCATTGATTAGAAGTGATCATGGCACAGAGTTTGAGTCTCTTCTTATGCATGAGTTCTGTGAGAAGGAAGGTATCAGGCAGTGCTTCTCGGCTCCTAGAACTCCCCAACAAAATGGGGTTGCTGAAAGGATAAATAGGACACTCATTGAAGCTGCAGGCACATTATTGGCAGATGCTTACATGCCTCTATCCTTTTGGGCAGAAGCTGTAAACACTGCTAACTATATCCTGAATAGAAGTCTTATACATAAGCTAAAAAATAAGACCCCCTATGAATTACTTAAAGGGAAGAAACCTAAAATCACATACTTTAAAGTTTTTGGTTGTATATGTTACATTCACACAAATAACAAGAGATATATTAGAAAGTTTGAGGCTAAGGCTGAAGAAGGGATTTTTCTAGGATACTCCCAAGTAAGCAAGGCCTATAGGGTTTTTAATAAATCCACTCTTAAAATTGAAGAATCTGTCCATGTATCTTTTGATGAAGCTAACATGTCTTATAAGGAGAAAGAGATTTCTACCAATAACTCTTTGCAGGTTCCACCACTATGTGAGTCTATGGATGGACTAAACCTTACCCAAGGGGTATCAACCCATCCTTCTCCACTATGTGAGTCTATGGATGGACTAAACCAGAAGAAGGACAAGAGCAGAGAAAAGGACTCTAGGAAAAGACACAGCAGCAGACCCTCTTCCAGTAAATACAAAAAGAAAGACAAGGGCTTTGTTGCTGAGACATGGAGTGATACAGAGGAAGAATCATCCTCTTCCAGTTCAAGTGAACAAGAGGAAGAAGCAAGATCCAAGGAGGTTTGCCTGATGGCAATTGATGCATCCAGGAGCAATTCTGGATCAGAAGGAGAATCTAAAGATGAAGCAGCCTCAGCCTCAGAGGCAGATCAGGTTCTTTCTAGTTTTGATTTTAATTCTGATTTATTTAAAACTGAATTCAAAACTATGTGCTTAGACTTAATCAATTCAGAAAAAGAAATAAAAACTCTTAGAGAAAGACTAGGAAGTCTTGAATTTGTTAAATCAGAAAACATTAAACTACAAGATCAACTAACGTTAGCAAATGAACAAATAATTAAATTAAAATCTGAATTATGTGAGGCCAGACAAATTGAGCAATCTCTCAATGGGAGAAGTCTCAAGCTGATGGACATAACAAGCACAGTGAATGCCAGATTAAATGGCAAGCTGGGCTTGGGTGCTTCATCAAGTTTGCCCCCCATAATTAAGAAAAATATTCTTACAACCCCCATCATGTTTATTTCTGCCAAGGGAAAAGAAAAATTAATAAACAAACCAATGTCAGAAAATAACCCAAAACCCATAGACAAGAGAAATAAAAATCAGAAAACAGTTAATAAGAACAAAATCAGAAAACCGTTAATAAGAACAAAATCAGAAAACAGTTAATAAGAACAAGGTTCAGCAGCATTCGTCGAACGCAGATCGACGAAATGTGGCCAGTCCGTCAAACCCAGATCGACGAACACTGAACGCAAACCTTAGTAATAACAATTCATCTTACTGCGATTGACGAACTTGGTATGGTTCATTGAGCAGAGGTCGACGAACATGGGGCGCAGAAAATGACTATTATCATTCTCTGGGCAGAGATCGACGATCTCAGCCCTATTCGTCGAACTTTTGTCGACGAACTTACATGAATTCGTCGAACCCAGAAGGACCAAACAGAAATCGTTTCTCTTACAGAAATTCTAAGCCAACTAATAAACCATTCAATCCAGTAGCTGATTGGGTAATTCCACCTAGGAGATATCACCCTTCAGGTTATAAGTCTCAACTTGCATTATCAGTTATTTCCAGTTTCTCTTTTCAACCAAATAAAGGACCCAAGGTAACCTGGGTCAAGAAAATTTGAGTTTTGTTTTTCATTACAGGTACAGGTGAAGAGCTATCCAAGGGTAAGTCAGACCTGCTACTTGGACAGTGGTTGCTCCAAGCACATGACAGGCAGCAAGGGCAATCTATCCAATTACAAGCCCAAGCTAGGACCAAAGGTGATATTTGGAGATTCAAACAGTGGCTAATCAGAAGGATATGGGACAGTAAAGATTGGAAAAGTTACCTTCAAGAGAGTAACATATGTAAGAGGACTCAAACATAACCTAATATCCATAAGACAATTATGTGATGAAGGTTATCAGGTACACTTTAACTCTACCTCTTGTTCTATTATTAATAATGAAAACAAAACTGTTTCAATTGGAAATAGACAAGGCAACATATATCTAGTAGATTTTATTTCTGTCATAACTCATATCTGCTTACTGAATTTTACTAGTAATCAAAATGAGTTATGACATAAAAGATTAGGGCATGTAAATCTTAAGAATATAGCTAGGTTATTTAAAGACAACCTTATTAGAGGTTTACCTTCTGGCCCCTACAAGAAGGAAAACCTATGTAGGGCTTGTCAATTTGGCAAGCAAACTAAAACTATTTTCAAATCCATTAATAAAAGTGATTCACCTAGGATTTTGTATTTGCTTCATGTGGATTTATTTGGACCCATTGTTGTACAAAGCCTAGGAGGGAAGTCTTACACTTTAGTGATTGTTGATGACTTCTCTAGATTCAGTTGGGTAGCCTTTCTGAGAGCTAAGTCAGATACATTCAAGGTTCTTACAGATTTGCTCAGGACCATACAGATTGAGTTCTCTACTCATGTTGCATTGATTAGAAGTGATCATGGCACAGAGTTTGAGTCTCTTCTTATGCATGAGTTCTGTGAGAAGGAAGGTATCAGGCAGTGCTTCTCGGCTCCTAGAACTCCCCAACAAAATGGGGTTGCTGAAAGGATAAATAGGACACTCATTGAAGCTGCAGGCACATTATTGGCAGATGCTTACATGCCTCTATCCTTTTGGGCAGAAGCTGTAAACACTGCTAACTATGTCCTGAATAGAAGTCTTATACATAAGATAAAAAATAAGACCCCCTATGAATTACTTAAAGAGAAGAAACCTAAAATCACATACTTTAAAGTTTTTGGTTGTATATGTTACATTCACACAAATAACAAGAGATACATTAGAAAGTTTGAGGCTAAGGCTGAAGAAGGGATTTTTCTAGGATACTCCCAAGTAAGCAAGGCCTATAGGGTTTTTAATAAATCCACTCTTAAAATTGAAGAATCTGTCCATGTATCTTTTGATGAAGCTAACATGTCTTATAAGGAGAAAGAGATTTCTACCAATAACTCTTTGCAGGTTCCACCACTATGTGAGTCTATGGATGGACTAAACCTTACCCAAGGGGTATCAACCCATCCTTCTCCACAGATTGCTGAAGACAGTGAAGAAGAACTTCAAGTGGAAGTGGTTGAACTTCCCTCAATAGCTAGTACCATTCCACAAGAAGAATTAAATACAGAAGCTATTGCTCAACAAACTCCACAGACTGATCATGTCACACTTAGAGATCACCTCAGATCTCAAGTGATTGGAGACATTTAAGTAGCTGTACAGACAAGGCATCAACTCAAGCAAGACTTGATGCATGCCTGTTTTCTCTCTCAAATTGAACCTCTCACCATCCATGAAGCTGAGCAAGATCCCCACTGGATCATTACAATGCAAGAGGAACTAAATCAATTTGAGAGATGTAGAGTTTGGGGCTTGGTTCCAAGACCTCATAACTACCCAGTTATTGGAACCAAATGGGTCTACAGGAACAAGTTGGATGCTCAAGGGAACATAGTGAGAAACAAGGCTAGGTTTGTTGCTCAAGGCTACAGGCAAGAGGAAGGAATTAACTATGACCAAACCTTTGCCATTGTTGCAAGGTTAGAGCCCATAAGAATATTCCTGGACTATGCAGCTCACAGTTGATTTAAAGTCTTCCAAATGGATGTCAAGAGTGCATTTCTAAATGGAGTGCTTCAAGAAGAGGTTTATGTAGAACAACCTACAAGTTTTATCTCTCTAACTCAACCCTCTTTTGTATTCAAATTGCATAAAGCTCTCTATGGTTTAAAGCAAGCTCCAAGAGCTTGGTATGAGACCTTAACAAACTTTCTTTTAGAGCATAAATTTACAAGAGGAACCATAGATAAAACTCTTTTCACTAGACATCATAAGGACCAAATATTGTTAGTACAAATATATGTGGATGACATCATTTTTGGGTCTACTGATCCCAAATTATGCAAGAGGTTTGTTGACTTCATGCATTCTAAATTTGAGATGAGTAGCATGGGTGAGCTTTCCTACTTCCTTGTCTCCAAGTGAAGCAGCTCCCTGATGGTATCTTCCTCTCCCAAGCTAAGTATGCTAAAGAGCTTATCAAGAAGTTTGGGATGGGTGATGCTTCAGGAATGAAAACACCTATGGCTACTAATGTTGTTGTGGATTCTGATGCAGCAGGGAAACCTGTAGATCAGAAACATTATAGGGCAATTGTTGGATCCCTATTATACCTAACAGCTAGCAGACCTGATGTAATGTTTGTCACATGCCTTTGTGCTAGGTTCCAAGTGAACACTAAAGAATCTCACCTTATTTTCTTAAAATGAATTTTGAGATATATAAAGAGTTGTCCTAATCTAGGACTCTGGTATCCTGCAGAGTCATAGTTTGAGTTAACTGGATACTCAGATGCTGACTATGCTGGATGTAGAGTGGACAGGAAGAGTACCTCTGGAACTTGCCAGTTCCTGGGTATGAGACTTGTCTCCTGGTTTTGTAAAAAGCAGACATCTGTGTCTACATCAACTGCAGAAGCAGAATATATGGCTGCTGGCAGCTGCTGTTCACAAATGTTATGGATACAAAACTAACTTCTAGACTATGGTGTCAACTTAAATAATTCAACATTATTTTATGATAATACTAGTGCTATTGCTATAGCACAGAATCCAGTTCACCATTCTAGGACTAAACATATTGAAATAAGACATCATTTCATTAGAGATAATGTAGACAAAAAGAAAATTAACTTAATCCATATTCCTACTGATTTACAGAGAGCAGACATTTTCACCAAACCCTTGGATGAGAAAACTCATCTGTTCTTTATAAATCAACTGGGTATGATTAATGGAGAAGTGTTAACTTAGTTCTGTCCGCATTCGACGAATTTTCCAGAGTTCGTCGAACGGAGTTCGACGAATTAGGGAAAGTTTGAGAGATTCTCGTCGAACGGAGATCGACGAATTCTCTGTGTGTGGAAACACTTTTCGTCGACCGGAGATCGACGAACCTTGCTTCAGAAGATATTTCGTCGAACGGAGTTCGACGAGCTGTTTTCAATTCTTCTAGATGAGATCGACGAATTATTTGTCTATAACTTACTTCATCGAGCTCAGTTCGAAGAATTGTTTCTTTTTAGTGGAACGAAATTTGTCGATTCATATTCTGAAAATCTTATAACTAGGCTTTCTTCGACCTCCATCCTGCGCTTTCAGTTCTCTTACTCTTGATCGTCGTTTTCTATGTGTCTTTCTTGCAGGTCATCAATGCTGATTCCAGCGAGCACCTTAGCCGCAATGAAATTTGACACTGGTTTTGATATGGATTTCGATTCTTTCCAGCACCCCATATTTCTCTATATCCTGGAACTGCTAGAAGAACTTCATCTCAAGGATTTCATGACCAGACGGATTAAACTGCATGCAACTGAAATCTTAGAATGGGTATACACGTCTACTGCTTCTAAGGATGAAACATTGACAGGAACTATCGGGAGTATCGCTGTTTCCATATCTCCCGCCGTTCTCTCTGAGATTTTTGGTTTGGTGAATGGAGAAGATGATATGGAAATGGATTCTAAAGAATTTGGTGAAATGCTGAAGTTAATGGGGTTTTCTGGAAGCAAGACTAACAAGTTGTTGAAGAAACAACTGTCTGTCACGTACCAGTTCTTGGCAGACATTGTCGGAAAAGTGCTGATGGGCAAGCACTCAGAGCACGACTACATCACAAGACATCAATTCCTTGTTATGTGCGCAGTGATTAACAAGAGACATGTCAACTGGGGCACAATCTTCTTTCAGTTAATAAAGAAAAAGAATAGCAAGAAAGAAGTTTGTTTCGGAATAATCCTGGGGATCTTCCTCCAGGAAAAGGCTGGTGAATGCATGGTCTCCACAACCATCTTCATCAATGCCAGCAAGCGCCTCACATGAGCTCTGTTTGGCCGATGGGAGAGGACGATCTCCTATCCATCCAAGGCTTCCTCCTCCTCCATCCCCACTTCTGAGAGCACCAGGGCGGTGAAGGACTCTCCCCGCCCTGCAGAAGAGGTCATTCCATCTCCACCATCACTTCATGCACCCCTTCCCGCAAAGCAACTCCCTTCCTCTTCCATTCCTTCTTCAACACCTAAATCTCCACAACATACTCATGTGCCTACTCCTCCTTCATCTCCACCTCTGGAGATCACCAACATTCCAACACCCCCAGCTTCACCTCATGACACCCATATTCCTACACCTCCTCAGTCTCCTCTTTCCCCTCATTTTTCCTCCATTCCTTCTTACACTCTACCCACAGACTCTATCATGCCAGATGCCCCCATTCCATCTTCATCCCCATCCACTCATCACACTTATGTTATTCCACCCTCCATTAGATCCTCTTCTCCTTCCTCCTTGGACTCAACTACCATCTCATCTATCCTCACCATTCTTACCCCTCTTATCAAATCTCTTATCACAGAGGCCATTACACCTCTTGTGAATTCCATTTATTCTTTATCTGCCCAGATTTCTGCCCTATCTACTGCCCCCTCTTCATTCAGGGGCCTGGCTCCAGGTATTCCTGAACCCAGGCAGGGGGAGATGCTATATGATGAAACAGCAGCAAATGCAGATGAAGAAGCAGCAGTAGCAGATACAATAGCAGCTCCCTCTACAGCAGTGGTTTCAGATACACATGCAGATATTTTGCCAGCTTTTGATTCTGACTTAATTGAATTAATTCATTTTATGGACACTGACATTGACTTAGATGAGTCAGTTGAGCAAATACAAACTGTTGGTGATTTCATTTTGAATCCCACAGTTAATCTACCAGAATTACTGCAAGTTTTTGATACTGTACATATGCAGTTTCTTCTGGCAAATTTTACTAAGCCACATTTGGCTATTGTACCCTACACCTCTCCAATAAGTCGAGCAGTTGCTAAGCAACTCTGTGACAGTTTTGTTCTTCCAGTTGTTGCTCCAACCTCTCCAGTTCTTCCAGAAGATATCTCAGCCCCAAGTTTTGTTATGGATGACTCACCTATACCTGATTTGGATGAGCTAATCTTGGCTGATATTGAAGAGGAGAATAAGGCAGCAACTGAAAGCTCTGTCCCCATCATTCCTGTTTCCTGTACAGTCCCCTCCTCTCCTGTTGCTGAAACTTCAGTTCCCTCAACTTCTGCATCTCCTCCAGCAAAAGCTGTTATTGATGATAAAGCCTTAAAAGCTTTGGATGCTCTTTATGATAACCCTCAGGGTTCTGATTCATAAGATGATGATGATGATGATTCAGATGAAGATGTTGTCAGTAAGAAAAAGAAAATGTTATCAAAGAAAAGGAAGGCTCCACCTCCTCCAGCTCCTAAGCCTAATCCCACTGCTGACACCCCTTATTACATTCTGCACAATGTTACTCCATATAAGGGAATGCCTGCATGGATGTGGCTATCCAAGAACCAGCAGAAGGATAGGAAGAGAAGTAGGAGATACTCTCCTCCTCCAGTTCACAGATACAGGAAGGATCCTCCTCCTCCTCCTCCAGCAACTGGTGCTAGTGGCTCTAGCTCTCAGAGATCTGCCCCCATGAAAACATATTAGAGATATTCAGGGAGATAATCTGGAAGCAGCCAACAGAGGCAACCATCCTCAGGTAATCAGCATCAACAGCATCAGCAGCAACATCAACATACCTCTGAAGAACACAAAGCTGACAGTCCAAAAAGGTCATACTCTCCTCCAATTCCATTTGAAGATCCTGAAACTGCAAACACTGTAAAAATGGCTAGATTCTAGGAATTAATTGGATTATCCTTGATCAATAAAGCAAACGCTGAAGGAAAAGACACATCAGGCTTAAAAACAATGTCAAAGTTTAGAAAAGAAGAGTTGAAAAGGTTTGACAAAGGCAATAAACTGTTTATTGTTGATGACTATATGAAGCTCCATCCAGAAGCAGTTGTCCCTAGAGCTACATCATTGAATATTATTGGGGCAGCTGACATGACAATGACAAAGGCTCAGGCTTCAGATCCAAAGAGAGAAATCATCTTCAAAAAGCCAGGAGAAAAGAAAACTGAAGACAAACCTATGAAAAAGAAGAAGAAGTAATCCTTATTTTGTTTCATTTTCCTTCTGCATTTGTTTTCAACTGTGCTATTTTGTTTAAACAAAGCCATGTATATATATATATCTGTTGCATGTGTTGGTAATTCTCTGCTAGATATATTTCTTTTCCTGCTTTGTTTATCTGTATGTTTATGCTTTGAGTCTCTTAGTGACCTCACCCAAATAGGGTGAGATTGTTGGATCCCTAGTTGATTTGGGCTAGGTTCACTAGATTAGGATGTGACCCAACCTGTATAGCCATGGTCAATTTTATGTCCTAGAGTCTAGGTCAAGTCCTTAGGTTCAACATCAGATAGACCAGCTATCATCAAGACCATCAGAGTCTCTAGACTTAGAGGATTTCAAGACTAAGTAAAGTTAGTTCGATGTTCGTCGAACTCAGCTCGACGAAAGGTGTTCGGGGCTCGACGATTGTGAGACATTTCTTGGTGTTGAGCTCGACAATCTTTGTTCTCTGTTCGACGAATGTTGTGTTTCTACATCAAGCTAACGTCAGGATAACTTCAGAATTTTTCTAAGTCCAGCTTCAAGCTTTGGTCGACGAACTAGATTCTGAGCTCGACGAACTTGGACCTCAAGTTCTTAACTTCTCAGGTCGACGAAATCATTCTCAGCTCGACGAATTTGGATCTCAGCTCAACGAATGAAGATTGTCAGTTTGACGAAGATTGAAGCAGAATTGACAGGTTTTCCCAGAAGACTTAGTGTTATTGTCTGGTCGACGAACTCATCAAGCTCAGCGTGATGAACTCAAGCTCAGATCGACGAACTCATCAAGCTCAGCTCGACGAACTAAAGCTCAGCTCGACGAACTCAAGCTCAGCTCGACGAACTCAAACTCAGCTCGACGAATTGTGTTCTTCGTTCGAAGATTCCAAACTAGGTCTTCTCCAGTTTTCTCATCCCTGTCTTGGCGATGAATCCTCAGTAATTAATTCCAGATCTTCACGGGATGTTACCGTTAGAACGCGCATTAATCATGGATTATTACATGTCATTTTTCCATGGGATAGTTAGGGAAATCATTGATTGTCGCTTCCATCCCAGGCCGACTGCCATTACTGCTCAAGCATTCAAATTTCAAAAGGATTCTTCAGTCAGACAATAGACACTCAGAAAAGAAAAAGAAATCGTGCACACAGTCATACAGATTCACAAACAATCACACAGACATAGATAGGTTGCACAGAAGAACAATCCTACAACAATCAAAGTTCTTTTCTGTAATCAGCACAGGCCAGAGAACCTTTTTCAATCATACAGGACAACTTCAAAAGGACAACAAAACTCAATCTGTCAAAGAAGCTCCTGAACAATCTCTGGCCCAGGCTCTCAAGCTTTCAAGACCTGTCACCCTGAAGCAGTGCTCCAGTTTTCCTGATACATTCAAGATCTCAGGGGGAGCAAACCTGCTAACATCAATCCACAGTCTTCTCAGTTGTTATTGAGAAAGAGAGGACACCATCACCTCTTTTCCAACTCTTGTACAAGGTTTTAATTCCCTTCAAAATTATTCCTGGTTACAAGTCTCCTTCCAAAAGACTTGAGGTTTTGGTTTTTGAGCACCTGAACAAAAGCTCATTGGTGTCAGGTACCTGATCAAAAACATGAGTGGATTCCTACCAGGGTGGTAGAAGAGTGGATGTACCCAGGTTGGGGAACCACTATAAAATTTCTTGTGTTGTCTGGTTGCCATTTTTTTTGTTTTGGTTGTGTTGCTCTATGATTTATTAGGTTACTGTGCATATCATATTATTTGCCTAACTTTTCACTTAGGAATACAACAAAAGTTATAAACAGTTTGAAAGGAGCACAATACTCTATTCACCCCCCTCTAGAGTATTTCAGATTTAACCTGCACTTTCAGCTAGCATGAACTTCCCTTGTTGATTGTGAAGCTAATCCTTGATGGACATTATGGATCTTGTGAAGCCAGTCCATGGCAGTGTGTCTATTATGAAGCCAGTACTTGGTGGACAGTATGACTATTATGAGCTTGATGAGCTCTTGAAAAGGCCTCGTGCCGAACAGGAAAGGTGAAACCGACCCGCGCCTTAAATTTGGCCTCGAGTACGTTGGTATTCGGTGATGGCAAGGCGACTTAAGCAACGAGGGGTGGCTGACCTGTACCTGCGTTATGTCCGCCCGACTTGAAGACCTGAAGGTGCGGTCAGTTGGAGCGCATAATGAGAATCTTAGGCCTGCGCGCCAGAAAGACTAAATGCTCAATTTTACCGTCGGGTTTGGGACCTGGAAAGGTGGTGGGACCCTGGTTCGCCGGTACACCAAGAATGGGCCCTGAGTACACGGATCGTCGGGTTGCGTGGCTAACGGTTGTGATGGATTGTTTGTGCGTGAGAGCATAATGTGTGATATATATACCTGCCTATAAAGTGATATGCCTGCAGGGAAGGAATACCACTGCCCCGAGAAAGGGGTAGGGTCATCATAAATTGGTCAGCTGAATGTTGACCGTTGCCTTATTTGCTACTGTTTGGTGGGCTGTCCTTGTACAGGTGCTGGAGAGCCAAGTGGGACACATAAGAGCTGAAGTCCCTGGTGCTGGTGCTGGTGCTGCTACTTCTAGCCCTTGCAGGCTAAGCAAAGAATGTTGTGTCATTTATGTGTGGCCGGCATGCGCGCTGATGTTTGGAATCCATGCTTGTAAAGAGTAACTGTAAGACGATAAGTCCAAACGATGTTGTATTTGTGTACATTCCTACGAGAGTTGATATACAAATGTGGTTGTTTATATATAAAGTGGGCATTCATGGTTGGAGTTCATGATTAATGTTAAAATCTTCCGCTAGCATGCTCTGAGTTAGGATGTGATTGTGTTTTTGTATTAACCTGTAACCTCTCTGCCTGTTTTGTGGCATATGATGTGGGGCCCCAGCCGGACCTTCTATTATATACTATGTGACAGATGGAGTCGTTACATAGGCCTTGAGTAAGTAATCTTGACTCAACACCAAAACCCTTAGTCGCATTCCAGAATGAAAGCATTGAGTGTAGCTTCTTCACTCAACGCTTTCTATTTTAGCTTATTATCATGATGAGGCATTGAGTGAATAGCCTTCACTCAACGCTTCTATTCTTAGACAGATTTTTTGTCAGCTTAGTCGTTGAGTGCGTTGAGTGAGCCTTCATCACTCAATGCCATCTATACTTTTGTAGTCTTAACTATTGAGGCATCGAATGAGCCTTCATCACTTGACTCTTCTGAACTTAACCAGATTTCTTTATTGTCAAAGATAAAGCTTTGACTATCTAATCTTTACTCTACGCTTTTTGTAGTATGGCGTTGAGTGAATTGCCTTCACTCAACGCCTATGGACATAACCACTTTTCTGCCTTGCAAATAGTCAGGATTTGACTGACTTGACTTTACTCAACCCTTCTTGTTGTATGACATTGAGTGAATTTGCTTCGCTCAATGCATGTGGACTTAGCCACTTTCCTGCCTTGCCAATGTTGAAGGTCTTTAACTGTCCTATCTTCTCTCTGTGCTTTTTTGCATCTGGCATTGAGTGAGCTTGCTTCACATAACGTCTGTGGACTTAACCACATTTCTTTGCTTCTGGCGTTGAGTGAGCTGTCCTTACTCAATGCATGTGAACTTAGACAGATTTTTTGTCTCTCCACCTGCCTACCTTATGACCACCTATCACCATCACTTAGACAACCGGTCTAACAATGTTCCAAGGAACATCCTGCACATGATGAGCTTAACCAAAATAAAATACAATGATGATCTTAGTGTTAATGGTGATGTGTCTTCAAATCAAATCTATGGAACATTGAGGGCAATATTCCCAACAAGATGTGGATAGGGAAAGAAATGAAGATATCTGTGAACAAAGTACATCTCATCAAGGTGAATAGATGTCACCTACATTCCTAGCTCAACTAAAGGGTCTACTGGATGATCAAAGAAGGCTATTGGAGCACTATATTGATAATTCTATCGAGGAAGTAAGAAGGGATCTTTCCACTGAAATCAATTCCATAAGGTTTGAGTTAAACTTGCTGAAAGCTAACACAGTAGCATTCTTCATGAGGGTTGCTCCTACAGTAACACTTACTGAAAGCAAGTTGGGTGAAATCAGAAAAATCCAGCATGATATTCTTGTGAATCGGAACATAACCTCAAATAATATGGAAATGGATCACAATGTGCAGAAAAATCTAATGGAAGCCCACAAGAGAACTTTGGAAAGGAGAATGGTTGCCTGTACTCAGGTTCTGGATGATCACATGTTAGAGGTCAAGAATCATGTCACCAAGTGTGTAAATTTTCTGAATGAAGGACTCTCCATAGCCAAGAACTCCACGACTGCTGCTTTATCTAAAGAAGTCATAAAGGGGGAGAAGACAATGATCAAGTCTAATACTGAGAATGTTGTCAGGGTAACAAATGTAATCAGAGGTTCATTTGGCCTTAAACATCATACATATGAAAATATTCATGCTGTTCTTGGAACCATTCAAGATGCAATATATGAATAGTATGGTGATCAGGGGGAGATCCACATGTTGATCATATTGGTGCTCAGTGGACTGAAATATCTACTACTGCTGAAATTCTAACATTTAGTCCCAATGCTGACCAGATAGCCAGAGCAAGAGGCAAGTCTATTGCTGAAGAAGAATAAGAAATCAGGCTTAGCAAGAAAAGGTATAGAGAGGAGATGGAAACCATGCCAGATTTTGAGAAGTGGAGTTCTCAGTCTAGGACTATTATCTTGTCTGCCTGGGATCAGATAAAAAATAAGAAAACTGATAGGGAAAAGCTGTATTGCTCCCTAAAATAGGCCAAACTTGTAAGAAATAAAGAGTCCAGGAGAAAATTCAAAAGAGATAAAAAGTCAGGTGCACTGCCACCAGATGTCGTGGAGCCTAGCAAGTACTTTCCTAAGCCCTACAACTATTTTGAGAGACAAAAGGAAAATAAGGATGAAGATAAGGAAAAGGCTGCCAAGAAACCCAGCATGAGGATAGTGATTAAGGAACCAGAAACATAATATGTTTTGTATTTTTGTTAAGGGATGTAGTAAAGTGAACATTATTTTAAGCATATTGTATATTAATGATTATTGCCTTTAATGATATCATTTGTTTATGTGTGTGTGTGCGCTTCATTTTCTATTCTCAAATTCTGTGAATGTTTATCTTCTATATTTGGTAGTGTATATCATTGTCTAGGGTTTTGACTTCTTTAAATATGGGATGATTGTTGGGTCCTTTGATCACAATATCCCAAATTTTAAGAAGACCCATAGTACAATGGTAGACACATAATTGTATCGGATGCATGCTCTAAGTTCAATGTATGTAGGTTGTTCTTTGTTGCATTGATTAGATTGGTAGTCTGAGTCACAATGATAGATGAACTCAAGACAGGATGATGACAATGCAGAAATCTGGCTAAGTCCAGAAGCGTTAAGTGAAGGCAGTTCAGTCAATGCCAACAGACTATAAGCGTTGACAGAAGCTCAAGCAGTCAAAGCCTCGGGGTTGCTGTCTGGAAATCTGTCTGAAAATGGAAGCATTGAGTGAAGAAAGTTCACTCAATGCCTACTCATCTGGAAATCAACTTAAGTAAAGAAGCGTTGAGTGAAGAAAAAACACTTAACACCTCATCAAGAAATCTGTCCAAAGACAGAAGCTTTGAGTGAAGACAGTTCACTCAACGGCCACTCAACAGAAATCTATCTAAGGACAAAAGCATTGAGTAAAGGCAGTTCCCTCAACGCCTCATCAAGAAGTCAGGCAAAGGACAAAAGCATTGATTGAAGAAGCTACACGCAATGCCTTCATATAGAGAAATTCAACTAAGCCAAGAAGCATCGAGTGATGAAGGCTCACTCAACGCCTAAGTTGTTAGACTATAAAAGTCTATATGTGTTGAGTGATGAAGGTTCGCTCAATGCCTGAAGATGCAGAATTCAGCTATGTAGTTTTGCATTGAGTGACAAGGCTTCACTCGATGCCTGTGCAGTTTGTCTGGAATATGCTAAGTCCACAAGAGCTGAGTCATGCTGACTTCAGCATAAATTAAAATATCGCGGGTATTGGGTATTGTATCCATAATAATCCTGATTTGAAGAAGTGTTCCTTGAACTAAGATGGATTGAGTTGTATTTGATGCTCTGTATTTAGTTATGTGCTTGCAGGACTACATTGATAAGTACAACCAAATGTCAAGTTACAATGAGTTAGGAAACACAAGACTATACAATGTAATCCTTCATTGTGTAAGATAATGTTTTGACTCACGTGTAATCTCTCTATTGAGGTGTACTTCTATTCCAAATGCATTAGAAGGATCACGGAAGGACCAGGTGCAAGAATCAGAAGAACAAAAATTTACCTAAGTAAAATTTGTCGAGGATAGTGCTGGATACTGGTCGAATTTGTCGTGTATACTTATAGATACTCGTCAAATACGTCGAGTATACTTACTAGAACTCGTCAAACTCTTCATATTCACTTAAAGTATAATTTCTGTGTTCTGTAAAATCAGTTAAGTAAAAATAGTCGAGTATCATCAAGTATACTCGTTTAATTCGGCGAGTGTATCTATGGATACCCGCCGAATTCGTCTAATATACATGTCGATACAAACCGAATATGTCGAGACTCATTATGTATACCTTTGAGTTTACGAATTTACTTCTCTAGATTTTTCTCAAGTCATATTCACCGAATATCTCTCAGCTTATGCATCGAATGCGTCGAGTGTATCAGTCGATATTCGTCAAATTCGTCGACTGAGCTAGCCGATATTTATCGAGTTCAGTGAGTATGACTTCTGCTCGGCATCATGTTATAGATTTGATCGGGCTGAAATTCTCTAAGTTATTTTTGTCGAGTTTCACTATAGTTTGACGAGTATACTCAGTTATTCTCGATGATACTCAACGAATTATACTTAGGGTTTAATTCTTCAAAATTTCAAATTCCCAACTCATTCTTTCCGATAGCTATGCACTGTAAATTTCACAGGTCTTGGTATGGAAAGCCTTTTCTAGCCGTTACAGGAGGAGGATTCATATATATATTTATGGTGGAATTTATTCAACCCTAATCGTGCCCATTATTTCCAATCGAGATATTTTCGATCATAAAGATCCCGTCGGCTCCAAATCGTATTTCACATCCCACACGGTCGACGACAAGCTCGCTGCACGATTCAATATTCTTCCACCAAGTCGACTAGATCGTTCATCTCCCAAGATTTTGATTCTACATTGATCTAGCCGATCTGTGTGTTCTGATCTATTTCTTGAAAGATTTCAGATTTTTCTTGTTCTTAAAGACATTCAAGATCAACCTTTTTGAAGAACGAAGGGTTGAAGACTTTATATCTACATTAGATTATTTGTAATCTTTATTGTGTAGATCCTTTTTACTTTTGGTGGAGGTTTTTCCCTTCGATTTGGAGATCCATGTTTGGATCGAGTTGTAGATCTGTGTTTGGATCGAGTTGTAGATCAGTGTTTAGATCGAGTTGTAGGAGCGGTGGTTCTCCGAGTTTTTGGAGCTTTGTCTCCGAGTTATAGGAGTTGAGGCTCCGAGGTGTAAGATTTGTTGCAATCTAAGATTAAGGTGAAGTAGCAGAATCTAGCCCTTCGTGGTAGATAGGCAAGGCGGGACATTGGATGTACCCAACTTAGAGAACCATTATATATCTTTATGTTTTGTGTGCTTTATTTTTTAGTTATTTTTATTCCGTGAAAAGACTCAGAACTCACTTATTCACCCCCTCTAGGTGACTTAGGTTGACTCTAGATACTTTCAATTGGTATCAGAGGGGTGGTGTTTGATATAAGGCAAACACCTTTAACAAGATCACATATCTAGTTGTCAAGAGATATCGCTCAGTTGCTATGGACAGAAGTAAGGATATGTCTTCAATGAAGTTACCTATGTGCACAAAAGAGAACTTTCCTATGTAGAAAGAAAGAGTCAGATTCTTCATGGAAAAAGCAGATCCTAGGATATTTGAGACTGTTGAAGAAGGATCTCATATTCCTACATAGCCATCTGCTATGAATCTGATTGTCATGACCTCTAAGAAGATGATGGATCTGACTAAGTATGAAATTGTCTTGGTCTCTTTGGATAAGAAGGAGAAGAATATTATAACCAGTGCAGTGGACGATTCAATGCTTCAAAATTTATTCCACTGCAAATCTGTTAAGGAGATGTTGGACTGCTTAGTAGTTCTCATGGAAGGAATCAAGAAAGTTAGAGATGACCGCAGATCTTTGCTGAATCACGAATATGAAGCATTCAAGCAACGTGCAAATGATATTATAGCTGACAGCTTCGAGAAATTCTTCAAGATCGTTAATGAGCTTAGAAAATATGGCCGCACCTTCACTAATGGAGTGCTAAACGACAAATTCCTCAGATCCCTAACAAAAGACTGGGATACTAAGGTGGTAACAATTAGGGAGTTTGGGAAGCAGCCTGAGATTGACCCCCGGAACCTTTTCAGAAAGCTGCTCTCCTATGAACTTTAGATGAATACTAGAAAGGAAGAGGAGCAAAGCAGTAGGGCTTCAAGCAGAGAGAAGTCTGTAGCTCTGGAAGCTGAAGGGATAAAAAATTATAAAGCTGTGTCACCAATAAGGACATAAGCTCTAGATACCCCAGGAGACTCTGATCCAAGCACGTCAGGATCTGAATTGTGTGATGGAGAGTTTTCACTAATCTCCAAGCAATTCAATATATTGTTCAGCAAGATGAGACAAATAAAAAATCAGTCCTCCTCGTCGGACTTCAGAAGACCTCATCGTGATGGTGATCGGTCTAAGAAAAGCTACAATTGGGAGGACAGGTATAAATCTAAACCTAACAAACATTTTTCCTCGGACATTGTTTGTTATTATTGTAATAAGCCAGCACACGTAATTGTAGATCGCCCTTACAAAAAGAAGAAAGGATCCAAGAAGGAAGAGTTCAGATCCTTCAATAGTAAGAAGAACGAAGAGAAGAGCTTCATTGCTAAGAAGTTAAGATTCTTAGTGATAATGACTCATGTGAGTCCAGCTGTGAGAATGTAGAAGCTTACTTCAGTCTTATGGCTCAATTAGATGAGAAAGTAGGCGACTCCAAATTTCCCGGGATGGTAAACTCTCAAACTAACCTCTCTGAGTAAAATACATCCACTAGTGGTCATGAAAACTACTCTTCTAAGGAAATGAAGCTGACTTGGTGGCTCAACATCAAGAACTATTGAAAGCTTTTGACAAATGCACAAGGTAGTCAAAAAGCAATTAAAAGAGATTGCATCTCTCAAGACAGTGGAATCAAGCCTGAGGGAGGAAATTGCTGAATTACCTCCTCTCAGAAATGAAGTTCACTCCTTGCAAGAGGAATTGAAATGCTTCGATGAATTACTAAGTTAGAAGAAGAAATACTTAGATGAGCTCGAAGAAAAGCTTACGGTGGAAAGGAAGCTGGTTGAATTCTACACGAAGCCAAAGACCATTCTTCCCCATATTTATGAGTTTTCTGCTCCTAAGAAGGGTAGTGATCTTGGCCACATAGCTGGAAAAGGTAAGGCTGCTAAGAAAGCCAGTACCAAAGGCAAAGGGAAGGCATCTCAAGGTCAACCCTCGTTTAAGAAAGTAATCTTCCCAATAAATCAAAACGACCTTGAGACGTCCCATGGTCACCTTGCCAGGCCAACATACGTGGAGCCAAAAAGGCACTACCAAGGATGGACCCATCCTTGAGACATTGGTGCTAGTGTGTTCAAAGCACATTATTAGGAAGTTACTCTCAAAAGTTATGGTCCTTACGTTCATGGACCAAGCGGCAATATGGCTCCAAAAGCCAACACTCTTGTTCTCAGGGCTAAGGAAACAGTGAAGCCTTGTGTGTGCTGCAATCACGAGGCTTCCACTTCCAAGTCATTGGCCCCTCCTAGACCTCCCGTTCCAAAGGTAAAGCATGAGTACAGGAGAAGGTACAATAGGTTTGATTGTTGGTGTTGCTGCAAGATTGGTCACTTGCCGTAAATTGTTGGTTTCAACCGGTAAAGCTTGAAACTCCGCTAGTTAACAGTGCGAGTGATGAAGCATAATTTAGCTTAGTTTATGAGGGCAAACATATGTATATTCTCATTTAAATCTTATGTATTTTGTTTTTTTAGTTTCTTTTCTCAATTATTGTTCTAACTTAGTTTTTTTTTTGTTTTTCAGGTTTTGGGGTATTCTCCTGTTACACGCCCCCAGGTCACGCCCTCCCATAGCATGTACTTAGGGCGTGTAACCCAAGTACAATGAAGCTATAGTTCGAAGTCAAAATCTAGGAAAATTCAGCCTGCATGCCCTCGGTCACACCCGCGTACCACCACCATGGGCGTGTCTATGGGGCGTGTCCTGCCAAGTCTTGAAAAAACAACGTAACACGACTTTTCCCCGCTCCACTGTCACGCCATATCTGACATTCCCCTCCTACACGGGCATGTCATCAGGGCGTGTAACCCAACAGCCGTGCCAGCCACTTACAAATAATTTCAGCCAGTCAATGTCAACAAGTATTACACGACCTAGGTACACTACCGACCTGACCGTGTAAGGGAGGCGTGTACTTTCCGAAAAATTTCTATAAATAGCCACAAGATCCAAGTGTTCTGGGACCAGATTGAAGCCTTGTAGAGAGCTATTGAGAGTTTATTTTCAGAATATTTTAGCTTAATGTTTTCATTTCTTTGCATTCTTGTAATCTTCTTTATCATATTTATAATATTTTTTGAAACTCTCTTTGTAATGTCTTTTGGTCCTTTCGATAGCTTCTTTCAAATAAGAAATAAAATAGTTTGCTATTCCTTTTCTCTCTCTCTATCTCTTTCTTATTATGCATATTCTTAACATGATTTTTATTTCCAACTTCCTCATGAGTAACTAAATCCTCCTAGAACTCGATCTTGATGATACGGGGTTGAGTTGAATAAGTTATGATGCTTTACTTTACTTTATCTTTTTAAGGTTTAGGCCTTTGATTTACACTTGAAATATTGCGTTTGGAATTATATCATCGATCTATAATCTCCATCTATGGTTTTCACTCTTAGCTAGGCGAGAGGCTCATAGTTTAAAGTGAACAATCAAGAGCAAATAGAGTTGCACACACCCCTCGTGAGAGGATGACTTAAATCTCTCGGATTGAAGTGAATTCGAATAGCGGGGTTCATTACTTAAAGCGAGTTTTAGGTATTCAAATACGGATGAGAGCCTGGTCTGATTTTCCTAACCTCAATTGGGCACATCTTCGAGAGAATCGTGTTCAAGCTTTGGGAACCCCACGGTCATGTACCTTTACCTTATTAAGTTTTAGTTTGTTATCGTATCTTTGATTAACTTAAGTCGAGGTGATTCATGATTGAGTACTATCCCTTAACCATCGTTCAACCCTTTTTTTAATCAATAGTAGTAGTCTTTCTTAATAATTGCAAGTAATTTCTTTTTTTCCAATTTAGTAATCAAACCCTAAAGCCATCGATAAAATAATAACAATTCTTCTGAGTATAAGTACTCGATGGTTCCCGGATATAAATATGATACTTGTGTCTCCTTGCTACATTTCGATAGGTATACTTGACTTCATTGTATTGTTAGTTTGGATTTCTTTTCATAACGATTACAAGACATAAAGTTTTTGGCGTCGTTGTCGGTGAACTACTTTACGTTGATATTTTGAAATCACGAATCTATTATTTTTATCACCTCTCGTCGTCCTCCCCCCTTTCTAAAAAAATTTAAATTTTAAAAAAACAGAGAGTAAGCTCTCTTTTTCTAGTTTTTCTATCTCTTTCTCTTTCTCTTTTCCCCAAGTGCATGACCTAACGGAATTCGTCGAATCTACTTGATTGGAATCCGGAGATCGAATGCACCTTTCGGCATGAACAACGATCCTGCCCTCCAATTCTAACTGATTCGGTTGAGGAGTCCATAGGGGACGTTAATTTTCCAACCATAATTTGAAAAAAAAATGATGGCCAACCGACCAACCTTGACCCAAATGCGCATGAGCAATGTACCATGTATCATTATGCTCGACCTAACTTGGAAGGGACATACTCAAGCTTTGTTCGACCCCGCGTGAAAAACAATAATTTTTAGTTGAAGCCTAGCATCATATCAATGGTGCAGCAATATGTGCAATTCAAAAGAATGAAAGATGAAGATCCGAATGCATATATTGCTAGCTTTTTAGAAATCAGTGATACGTTTGAGATAAACGGTGTTACAGATGATGCTATAAGGCTAAGACTTTTTCCCTTTTCTTTAAAAATAAAAGCCAAGCAATGGTTGACTTCTCTCCCAAGAGGATCAATCATTACCTGGGAACAGTTAATGGAGAAATTTTTAGCTAAGTATTTTCCTCCCGCTAAGACGGCTAAGCTTAGAAACGACGTTTCTTCGTATAGCCAAATAGATTTTGAAACGCTATATGACACTTGGGAGAGGTATAAGGAACTATTAAGAAGATGCCATCATCATGTTCTGTCTGTATGGTTACAGGATCAGACATTATATAATGGGCTAAATCAAACAACAAATCAAATGATAGATGCTGCATCCGGTGGTTCTTTGAACCGTAAAACTCTAAAGGAAGCTCTTGAGCTTTTTGAGGATATGGCTGTGAACATCTATCAGTGGGATGTGCCTAGATCCCGCCCTAACAAAGTTGAAACTATGTATGAGGTTGGCACGGTGTCCCAGCTGGCGTTGCAAGTAGAGATGCAGAATAAGAGGATGACAGAGATGTCTGCTGCCTCCAACCCTCATGTATGGGAAACTGCGAATGCTGCCGCCGAGCATGTGGATTATCTGGGGAACATACCCAGGCCTGCTCAAAATAGTTTTTCTACTTTTTCTTCTCCTCCTGGTTTTGGTAATAATTCGAACTCTTATCATCCTAGATGGCATAACCATCAAACTTTTCTTGGAGTAATTACTCTAATGCGATGTGACCACCACATGTTGGTGCAACCATAGTGATCTGGAAGTGATCAAGCATGTAGCCTCACTGACAACTCAATATGAGCCTATCAGGGTCGCACATAAGATTATGGAGAAATTGAAAGATTGGATTTGTACTATTCAGCTCATATGATGAGTTGAAGGATATTGAAAAGGAGCTGAAAATATTCTAATGCAATTGGCGTTGAGTGTGTTTAGCTCACTCTACATCCATGGGCTGTTGGCATTGAGTATGTTTAGCTCACTCAATGTCATGGGGCTGAAGACGTTGAGTGTGCTTAGTTCACTCAATGCCATAGAGGTTGTAAGATTCTAAGGTATTAGGCATTGAGTGTGTTTAGCTCACTCAATGCCATCGGGCTGAAAGCATTGAGAGCGTTGAGTTTAGTCAATGCTTTCGCGGGTTAAGTGTTAACTCTGCGATTGTTGGCATTGAGTGCATTGACTGCCGCACTTAAGCGTTGAGTGCATCAAGTCCACTCAACGCCTTCCTCGAGTAAAGGGTTTACCTGGCGAATCTGGCTCTTATGAGTTGAGTGTATTGTATTCACTCAACGCCATTCGACGAATGAAGTTCGACGCTCTGGCCTGCGATGCAGATTTCGTCGAGCTAAGTTCGACGAATCCAGTTCGACGTTCTGGCCTTTGGAGCAGATTTCGTCGAGTTGAGTTCGTCGAATCTAGTTTGACGTTCTGGCCTTTGGCGCAGATTTCATCGAGCTGAGTTCGATGAATGTGTTCGACGTTCTGGCCTTTGGCATAGATTTCATCCAGCTGAGTTCGACGAATTTTTCGTCGAGCTGAGTTTGACAAATGCCCGTGCTGAGTCAAATGTTGACTTGCTGGATCTATCTCCTGAGTTATAAATAGGATGTTTTAGGGTTTTCCTTGGATGCTTCTTTTCTTTCTGCACACGAGACGATACTGTGCGATAAGAAGAAAACCTAGAAACCTGACGAAATTGTTCCACCAATCCTGTCGCCGTTTTCGATCCCGATCCCGGTGAGTGTCGTCATCGCCTCTCCTATAACAGATCTTGTAGTATGTAGAGATGCTGAGTGTCCTCTCCTGACCTAGAGCTTGTGTGACAAGTTGATGTGGGTTCTCCCGATTATGTGGATTACTGTAGAGGCACGGATACACTTTCTGCGCTCAAGACTCTAGCCGCTGTGTGGCCGGCATGATTTTTCTGGAGCATCTAGGTTGAGTTCTGAATCAATCCATCAAAGGTAATTTTTATTACAGTATGCTTTACCTCTTGATTCATGAATATTGGTAGATCTGAACTTGTCTTGGTTTTTCTTGTTCTTTTTCTAATGCGTGCACAAGTTTTGTGTCATCCCCAAAAACACAACAGTGGAATCAGAGCGAGGTTGCAAACAATATTCATTGTTCCAGAAGTTGCTGAATACATGGCGTGTAGATTTTGTGATTTTGAAGTGTTCAAAATGCCCAAATCTATTCTTCGATCTCTCCAAAAATGCATGTGATTTCTTTAAGTTTACTCCTTAACAGTAACTATCACTGTGTTGGTTTGTGAAACTAAGTATGCCTTAGATTTTGAATCTTACACAAAGTGACGAGCTTGTCTACTGCGTAAGTTGAGTTGGTATTGCCCATGTCCCGTGCATGTAGGTCTGAAGATTTGGACATGTTCTAGATGTTCAGACTTAGCCCAGTTCATCAAGTGTTGATGTTTCTTGTGCACATCTGGCATGCTTATGTATTATGCTTGTTGTATTTTATTATGCTTGATGTGTACGTTGCTAAATTGTTAACCATGATTAAAGAGTTAATCAAATATTTAAAATCCCTTAAGCAATCTTAAGGTTTTCAATGCCTTCCGATGGATGACAATGTTCCTGCCTCGATCGATGAAGTGTGGGCTTGCCAAAGCAAGGTATATTAATCTATCTTGGTGAGGGTGCGAGCGGATAATTGTGATAACCTGATAGAATTGGTTTCAAGATTGACAAAACACCTAGAGGGGGGGGGGTGAATAAGTTCAATCCTTATTCTACTTAGACAGTTAAAACTTTGATCACAGTACAGATAAAATTTATAGTTATCACAACACACATTCACAACATACACATAGTTTTTATGGTGGTTCCCCAAATGATGGTACATCAACTTTCCCCCTTCGCCTATCTAGCAGTATACTAGATTCGGCCGAACTTCCTTCCACTTTCTCAGATCCTCAGATCTTACAACTCAGAACCATAACTGGTTCTTACAGCTCACACTTCAACAAGTGCTACAACTCAGGCTCTTCCCAAGAACCCTACCTTAGAGTGAATCAACACTCCTACCACTCAGGCAATCAAGCCCTACCTCAGCCTTTATCACCAGGCATACAACTCAGAGAACTTAATCTCCTACCTTAGGAAAACATCCCTACATCAGCCTTTATAGTTATAGACTTACAACTCAGAGAACTTAATCTCCTACACTCAGATCTAAAATAGATCCTACAGAAAATTGATTAAGAAGATGTTCCTTCCTTCACTCAGAGAGAAATGAGGGAATCTTGATCAGATCTTGATGGATCTGCTTTGAACCATTCTTTGTAGTAATGAATCCGACTCAAACTGACTTAGCTTATTCAAAGCTTCTTGAAAGAGAGAACCTAGGTTGAATCTTCTTGAGAAGTTGGTGTAGATCCAGCTTCTTCCATCTTGCAGAATTAAATCGACAATCTCTAACAGATCAGCTCTGAAGCAATCCCCTTCTCTGATTTTGAATCAGAATCTTCCTGCTGTACTGGAATCCGTGAATTCTACTTGGAGAATTTCTCTTTAATTTCTCTCAATCTTCTGTTGTTTTTCTTTGATAGCTCGACTTTATTTATAGTTTACATCAGAGGCAACCGGATGATCCGGTAGTTGAATGATATCTGACAGGTCTGACATGTCTAATAAGCCATGACAATTCTGGCAGCTGACAAGTCTTTAGTCTTGAGATTTGGCACTTAGAGTTATTCAACTCAGTTGGATATGTCGAGACATAAGGATAGTATGTGTCGACATAGATGGAGTATGTGTCGACATAATTATCCGGGTGTCGACACACTTCCTTTGGTGTTGTCGACAAACATCAGAAACTGTCGACATAGCTCTTCATTCAGTCTCAATACTATCATTGTAGAATGTGTCGACACACTTCAGAAAACAGTTGACACAGCTCTTCATCAAGTTCTCCACACGCAGCCTTTGAAGAATGTGTCGACATACTTCAGGAACTGTCGACACAACTCTTTATCAAGTTCTCGACATAGCCTTTGTATAATGTGTTGACACAAGTCCTGTGTGTCGACACAGCCTCTCCAAATATCGACCCAAGTCCTGGATTTCGACATAGCTGCTTCTTTATAACTGTCAATACAACAATGTCTAAATGTGTCGACATAAGTTATGAGTATCGACACAGTTGTTGTCGACTTAAACTCTGGATGTCGACACAAGTCCTGTGTGTCGACACAGACTTGCTTCTTGTCTCGACACTGCTCCTTCAAAGGTGTCAAAACAAAATAATTGTCTCGACACTGTTGTACTTGGAATATTTTCTGCATTCTTCTTCCTGCATAAACAAACTCAATACACCATCAAATACACCCTAATGTATATCATTGAGTCAGGTGAGGCTTCTCCAATTCAGGTACACAATTTCCAATGTACCCAACAATCTCCCCATATTTGGAGAAGTCATAACCCATAATCAATGATATACACAATTATAACAAAAATGATAAGCATGATATATTCAGACATTTCAAACAAGACTATTCAGGAACAGAGATAGCATGTTAAAAACAAATATTCGAAAATGAAATAACATAGGAAAAACCAAGTAACTCAGAGACATAAATATATAAGCAGTTGTCAACCTAGAATTCCATACTCATATAATCAAGGTGAGATTACAAGGTTAATGTTTTCTTTTGTAAGGACAATCAAAAAGTACACAGTTCTTCAAAATCCAGTCAATCTAAAGTTAAAGTTGATCAGGTTCCTAAATGACAATCCCTTTGCCTGTTTGAATTGTAGCTTTGACTTCAGCTTCAATATTAAAAACAGGCTTCTTTCCCTTAATGTATTTGGCCTTAAGTTATGCAGCTTTCAGCTTTTTCCTTTCAAAGAGATGGAATGGTTTAGGGAAGTACTTGGAGGGCTCTATGGAGTTTGCAAGGATCCTTCCAGCCTTCAAGTCCTTCCGAAATTTGTAGATCTTCTCTTGTTGAGCAAGATTTTTATCCCATTCTTGTTTGGAGTACCACTTACCCCTGTCATACTAATTATCAGCAACTAAATTCCATGCAGTTAAGATGATACTCCTTGAGGTTGGACTCCATTTCTGAAAATCAAGCCTAGCCTTAGCATGTTCTTGGAATCTCTTCTTAGGCATTTGAGCCTCCTGTTCTTTCAGTAAAACTAAGTCAGTCATATCCACTTCCTCACAAATTACTAGCATTTTATCCATTGGAGGGTTGTATATAGTCTTGACAGTTTGTTGGATTTATTCAAACTCAGAAGGGGGATATATGACTTGAGCTACTTCTTGTTGCATCCCCTCCAAGAACTCAGGTTAGCATCCAGATTCTATAGTATTATTATCATCACATAAGGGTGGATATCCCAAAGTAGCTCTGATACTGTTAGTTACCCATTTTGGCATGTTCAGAGCTAGCTTGAACTAATACCCTCACCCCCTTTATGACTTCTCTATGGAGATGATCTCTGAGATCATTCTTTTGAAATCTTATTTGATCTGTAATATAATAATTTCCAGTTGAGTAGTAGTCTTTGAACATCTTTACTAGAGCAGAAATTGCAGTCTCAGAAGTTTTTATAGCAGTAGTAACTGTTGCCAAGTCTAGTTGAATCTATTTTTCTATAGTAGATACTTGGGTGTTCATATTAGCTGCTATGGCAGTGGTTTGTACATCCAATTTAGTCAGAGAGATGGTGTGTAGTTCCATAAAATTCTCATTGAGTCTCTTCTGATTTTCAAGAACAATTCCTTGCTTGACCACAAGATCATCTATTTCAGTATTAATGGTTTGTTCTTGTTTGGCAAGATACACCATAGCATTGTCTCCCTTACGGAAGCAATTTGTCATGTCTTTCTTAAGCATTTTTACCTCAAATCGTATAGATTTTATATCCTGGGCTAGATTGAACTGCAGCTCCTTGTGGCTTTCATCCACATACTTTTCTAATGCTTGTCTTTGTTCATCAAGTTTTACTTGGAGCTGTACTAATAGAGAACTAAAATCTATTTGAGAAGCAGTAGATGAGGAGCCAACCTTGAAGGCTTTCTTATATCAAGCACTCTTTTTCTTTAACTCCATTAACTTTCTTTTCTTAAGAAGTGATGATGCTTCCTCATCTTTAGAATTAGATGATATTTCAAGCTCCAATGTTGTGCCTGGAACATCTACAACAAGTCTTGGTTCTAAGTCTGGTGCCTCCCCCTCAATCCTTGTAGCATCTATTACATCTACAAACATCTCTTCCTGGTGTACTTGTTCTTGCTCCTTCTGGAAGTCACTTACCAAGTCTTGAATTACTTCAATCTCAGGAGCCTGATGTGTTTCTGACAAATCAGGAATATACACATCCTGTGCCTCTCTTTCAGAAGGATCATCAACTATGTTGATGTCTTGAACCACTTCCATGATAGTAAGGTTTACAGTCTCACTGTCTAGCTGGGCTTCAGTGACAGTTTCTGTAGGGACTGATATCTCAAGAATATCTATCTGATGGACAGACTCCCCCTGGATTTGAGCTTCTATTCCAGGTGAATGAGTTGGAGATATCCTGGGTAGGTTAGTGGTCTCTTCATCAGAACTGAATTCAATTCTCTCTTCTAAGTCACTGGAGGACTCTTCAGCTTGCACTATATCTTTCTTTGAATGTGTGACCTGTTGAATTTCTGCTTTGGTGCAGGGTCATCCTTAGACAATACTCTGTCCTACCTAGATAGGATTCTTATGTCCATTCTCATCAGGTGATTAATCTTTGTGCTAGCAGTTTGATTTAACACCTCTGGTATGTTTACAGTCAGATACAAACATAGTATTCTCCCCAGATTTGGTTTTTTAATGCTATCTTTAATCTTATTGAAAATGACAGCACTCCAGTCAGTCTTCATGATGTAGGCTACAGTGTTTGACGCTATAACGTCAAAGGGAGTAACACGTACATCTCTCTATTTCCACTATTACGCTTACACAATAACTAAACGCAGCACACCCACGAACAACGTTATCAACTATCGCTAACGTACGGTAGCCACGCCGATTAAAGATCGAACAAATGACTAGAGGCTGATGTTCTATCAAGCTAAAAAGACCAATCTTGGGTCCGACCGAGCGATGGTTGTACCAAAAGAGATCTACCGAAAGGTTCGGTTCGGAAATGGTATATCTCTCCCAACAAAACGAAAGCGAGGCTCGCCAAACATCTCGGAAAATTAAACAACTAAAAAGAACAACACATGTGATCGGAAAGATAAAGCACGAGTGAAAAACGATTCCAAAGTAACACAAAGGTATTCCACCAAATAAAAATCTAAAGGGATAAGACACACAAGAGGTAGAAGATCTCGTTACCCAACCGGAATTGATGATTCCGGTTCACTTTCAAGGATCGTTCTTGCATGGTTCCGCCGGAGCCGCACCGGATGGAGAGAAATTTGTCCTCATTCGTCGTTTCACGCCGGAGTGAAATCTCACAAGGAAGGAGTCTTGCTCGTGGCCGAAATCTTCACCACTATTAAGGGGGGTGGTCGGTTTTTGGTAGGGGATGAGAGGAGGTCGGGTTTTGACTTGGGGAAAGGGTGGCTCGGGTTGTAGGAGGAGGAAGAAAGGGAGAGGCCGAGCAAGGGGAGAGGGAGAAGGAGAGGTGGTCGAGACTAGCATAAGAAGAAAAGGGGAGGAGGGTGGCCGGCGGCCAAGGAGAAGGAGGAGGAGGAAGTGAATTTTCCAAGAGGGGAAGAGTGGGGAGGGGGGAATTCAAATTTTGAATCCTTGTTTTTCAATTTTTTCATTCTCCAAGTAAAATGAAATAAGGTTAGCCTTATATAGGCTTTACATCATGCATTGGATATTTGCAGCCCACCTAATCAAAAATAAAACAATACTAAAATATTTAAACATTACATGATAAAAATAAATGCAAATAGAAACAACTAAATATTATTTGGTGGTCTTCATCTTCATCACGTAGCTCCATATCATGTAGCTCCACAAGGTCACCATCTCCGTCATGTTGGGGTCGTCGTCGTCATCTTCAATATGTAGGAAATCGCGGTCTTCAACTTTAACATGTTGGGGGTTGCCGCCATTGCCGTCTTCAATTTTAACACGTTGGGGGTTGCCACCATCGCCGTCTTCAATTTTAACACGTTGGGAGTTGCCGCCGCCGTCTTCAATTTTAACTTGTTGGGGGTTGCCTCCATCAATCCTGCCCCGCTCAAAATAACTCATCACCGATGAGTTGGCATGGCGGTGCTGGCGCCGAAGAACATCATCCAAAAGAACCATCGCCGAGTCCGAAATCCAAGGGTCACCAGAGACTGGGCGAGCACACCATCTTATCACATAATGCTGAATACCACCGCTTTGAGAGGAGAGCAAAACACCAAATATGAACCTGCCTAGCAAAATATTGTCCTGGGGAAACTGGGAAAAGCATTAGGCAAATAAAGAGGAAAAATTTCTTCATCAACAGTCAACGTACCTCCGTTGGAGACCAATGGGGAGAACGATCCAAGAACAAGCTCACCCCCCAACCCAAATGAAAATATTGTGGCACCAAACGTAGAGTTAGATATTTCAAAATGTGGAAAAACACAATGCATGAAATTGGAAACATTTAAAATAGGGGAATTACCCCATTCAGTGGTTAACTTCAACAGATATGTCGTTTCTCCTAATTGATTAAAAATCCGAAAAGTTCTAACTCGCCGACTCGCCAACGTTTCTATAGTGCCTGTGGGCATCTGCTCAGGGACGAGTCGCACCAAGAGGAAACCGAAAACCTTATAGGGAGATGTCCTCTTATGTAAGTTAGCGATATATTGATAAGAAGACATGTGTGTGACTAGCGCTTCCTTACTGTGCTCATGTAAAATGAAAGCGTGAGAGGCAAATACTATTGCAGGCAGACTTGACATGTAAAATAGCGGTAACGGAACTACTTGAGATGGAACCAAGGGAACTAAATATGGTGGCGCCAACGGAAAGTAATAGGGTGGCACTAGCGGAACTACATATGGTGGCACCAACCCAACGAGATCCGGTGGTACCAACAGAATGCGATCCGGTGGCACAAAAGATGACCACATCATTAACGTACTCTCAGAGATTTGGTTAGTTTTAGAAAGTCGAGTGGATACCAAATTAATGAGACATTCATCATGACCAAACACGAAATCTATTATCACACTACGAGACATGTCCCAAGGAGGGTCCAGTATGGATGGTAAAATAACATGACTCAAATCAGGCAAAATAAATTCATGTCCGAAAGGATCCGCTGGTCGGGTCAACATATCAGGAGGGAGAGTCGGTAAAGCTAAAACCGAGAGAGGGTTAAGATCGCATTTAAATTCACGCAACGGAGTTAGCATCAGGGGAGGCTCATCCGGGTCTACTTCTATGTCGTCTTCCCAAAATATAACTCTCTCGCTAGGACATTCTTCCAACTCATAAATCACGACATCAGTAGCAGTACAGATCTTAGAAATGGGAGCATCGATAGATTCCGGAGGATGGGCTAAGTCATGCCCAATGTCAAAATACAGATTTATCGTCCAAGCAAAATCCTCCGGGTGCAAGCCATCAAAATCAAACGAAAAATCAAACAGAAGATTTTACCTCACAGAAAACTCAACTGGCTCATAATCACCTAACTCACGATCAAAGAAACATTCGCCACAGGGTGACTCTATCACCTCACTAGAAACTTCAATCAAATCAGACTCAGTAATGGTTTCAGAAACATCAACGAAGGGAAGTGGAGTTGATTGCTCGGGGGAGAAATCCTCATCCAGGTCACTAGGGTAACCAATCTCTTCAACGTCAATACAATCATCAGTAATATCAGCCTCGCCCTCAGTGACGGGCACAGTCCTAGGCACGACCATAGACTCATCAAGGGAGTCTACAACTAAATCAGGCAACTCAGGGGGAGACTCAAAATGGTCTACGGGCGTAATCATGGTAGGACGCACAATAGAGCCAAGACCAAATTTGCCACTAAACTCACATATAGTAATCGTCTGATATGAGGGAACCTTACTCCTAGGAATCTAGTGCTTCTGATTTCTAATGCCGTGGTAAAAGTGGAGTCTAGAACTGTGTGCCAATAAGGCAGTAATTTACCCTGGATGTAGGGGTTTAATCCCCTACGAAACCTGGAAAGGGTGACCTCAGACGATTCATGCACACCGCTCCTAACCGTCAAATCCTTAAAGAGTTGCATATAATCTGAGACCGACTTATTCCCTTGTTTAAGGGTTGCCAAATCATCAGTTATTTGCCGTTTGGCCTAGGCGTTTGGTTTATCTTCATTCCTAATGGAACCTAATAATTTTCCTCGGGAAACATTGATGTCGTAGGCCATATTGTGAGAACCGGAGAGAAAACTCGATCCGAAATTTGTGCACATACAATGAGAGATGCTTCTTACCCAATTAAAATAGGTTTGTCGGAATTGTTCCCGCTTAACCACTAGGGTAATATTAATATAAAATAGATTTTCTTGCAGAATAAAATATGAAGATTATTATTATTTTTTTTTGATTTTTTTGCTGAAAAATAAGAAATTTAAACCGCTATTGGTACACCAGAAATATTTTTTTTGATTATTTTGACTCTGAACGTGCATACAAAGTGCTTGTTAACGTGCTAAATAAAAGGTGGAGGGTGACAATTAAGAAATTGTCGTGAACCTCCCTCTGATACCAAATTGATGTAGGCTACGGTGTTTGACGCTATAATGACAAAGGGAGTAACACGTACGCCTCTCTATTTCCACTATTACGCTCACACAATAACTAAATGCAGCACACCCACGAACAACGTTATAACCTATCGCTAACGTACAGTAGCCACGCCGATTAAAGATCGAAAAAATGACTAGAGGCCGATGTTCTCTCAAGCTAAAAAGACCAATCTTGTGTCCGACCGAGCGATGGTTGTACCAAAAGAGATCTACCGAAAGGTTCGGTTCGAAAATGCTAGATCTCTCCCAACAAAATGAAAGCGAGGCTCGTCAAACCTCTCAGAAAATTAAACAACTAGAAAGAACAACACATGCGATCGGAACGATAAACCACGAACGAAAAATGATTCCAAAGTAACACAAAGGTATTCCACCAAATAAAAATCTAAAGGGATAAGACATACAAGAGGTAGAGGATCTCGTTATCCAACCATAATAGATGATTCCGGTTCACTTTCAAGGATCGTTCTTCCACGGTTCCACCGGAGCCGCGCCGGATGGAGAGAAATTTGTCCGCTTTCGTCGCTTCACGCCGGAGTGAAATCTCATAAGGAAGGAGTCTTGCTCATGGCCGAAATCTTCACCACTATTAAGGGGGGTGGTAGGTTTTTGGTAGGGGATGAGAGGAGGCCGAGCAAGGGAAGAGGGAGAAGGAGAGGTGGTCGAGACTAGCACAAGAAGAAAAGGGGAGGAGGGTGGCCGGAGGCCAAGGAGAAGCAGGAGGAGGAAGTGAATTTTCCAAGAGTGGAAGAGTGGGGGGGGGGAATTCAAATTTTGAATCCTTGGTTTTCAATTTTTTCATTCTCTAAGTAAAATGAAACAAGATTAGCCTTATATAGGCTTTACATCCTGCATTGGATATTTGCAGCCCACCTAATTAAAAATAAAACAATACTCAAATGTTTAAACATTACATGATAAAAATAAATGCAAATAGAAACAACTAAATATTATTTGGTAGTCTTCATCTTCATCACGTAGCTCCATATCATGTAGCTCCACAAGGTCACCGTCTCCATCATGTTGGGGTCGCCGTCGTCATCTTCAATATATAGGAAATCGTCGTCTTCAACTTTAACACGTTGTGGGTTGCCACCATCGCCGTCTTCAATTTTAAAATGTTGGGGGTTGCCGCCATCGTCGTCTTCAATTTTAACACGTTGGGGGTTGCCTCCATCGCCGTCTTCAATTTTAACACGTTGGGGGTTGCCGCCATCACTTCACTTGGAAGATGAGTCTTGTCATAAGGCTAAACATGTAGGAAGAGATTCTATCATGCCCCCCAGGCTTGCAGAGAACGACCTTGCCCATTATTTCAGACAGAAATTTCCCTTTGGAGTTCATCCCTTTCCTTGTCATGGATGACAAATGTTTGTTGTTGCGGCCAACCCACACCATTTAAGGGCTTCAGAAGTCAAATTTGAATCTACCTCAGTCTCTTCTTTTATTCATGGAAGTTGAAGAGATTTACTCAGACGTTTGAGTGTTATTTTGACGGTTTCGCCATGAACAGTAGACTTGATTTTGTTCCCATTTGAGTTCAATGTAGCGTTGGAATAGAACTCAAGAACTTCCTTCTTCCAGATCCTTGTTGATTCAGAAACCAAATAATCCAGTCCGGATTCCTAGATTAGGTCCACAACCATCTTTATATTTTGTTCAGCAGCAGTGAACGCTCTCCAAACGAGCTCATAACCTTCATTAACGTTGTTGTCCAACTTGGGCGCCATTAGAGATGAGAGAGATGAAGTTGAAGAGAAGGAAGATGAATTTCTTGTCGACACAGACGGTTTAGTCTCGAGATTTCTGAGAGCGTAGTCGACAAGGTCTCATTTCCACCAATTTATACGTTTCTAAACAGGGAAGGACAAAAGGCAGGCAGAAATTAGAGTTTCGTATGTCGACACAATTTAGATTGTGTCGACACAGACAGCCAAAGTCACGACAGAGAGTTTAGGGACTTCGACAACTCTACGTGGAGACACTAATCTCTGAGTGTCAACTCAGATGACCTTATGTGTCGACACCAACATCTGAGTGACAACAACTCTATGTGTCGACACTAATTTCTGAGTGTCGACAAAATCTTCTTTATGTGTCGACACCAACTACTGAGTGTCGACACAGACTATTTTATGTGTCGACACAAATTTACTTAGTCATATATTGAGTACAATTTTTTCCTTAATTTACCATTCTATCCTAGGTTCAACATGCCTAATTTAATTTTAAAGTAATTGAATTTACTTTCATCTAGAGGTTTAGTGAAAATATCAGCTACTTGAGTATTAATAGAAATAAATTCTAAAGTTATGTCCCCTTTCTCAACATGTTTTCTAATAAAATGGTACCTAATTTCAATGTGCTTTGTTCTACTATGTGAAACAGAGTTTCCAGCAATTGATATAGCACTAGTAGAATCACAATATAGTGGAGTTTTACTTATCTTGATGTCATAGTCTTCCAATTGATGTTGTATCCATAGTAACTGAGCACATCAACTTCTAGCTACAATATATTCTGACTCAGATGTGGATATAGCAACACTTGTCTGCTTTTTGCTGTTCCATGACACCAGTCTTCCTCCTAGGAATTAGCATGTACCTGTGGTACTTTTCCTGTCTTCTTTACAGCCTGCAAAGTCTGCATCAGAAAAGCCAATTAGCAGAAAATTTCTATTCCTAGGGTACCATAGACAAAGATCTGGCGTGCCCTTAAGATATCTTAAAATTCTCTTGGCAGCAGAATAATGAGATTATTTCGGGCATGCCTGGTATCTAGCACAAACACATATAGCATACATGATGTCAGGCCTACTTGCAGTCAGGTGTAGTAATGAGTCAATTATCCCTCTATACAAAGACTCATGAACAGGTTTCCCTGCCTTATCTATGCCTAGAGGCATACTTGACGCCGTTGGACTTTTCATGGTGGAAGCAGTCCCCATGCCATACTTTTTAATCAACCCCGTGGTGAACTTAGACTGGGATATGGACAATCCAACATCAGTCTATTTTACTTGAAGTCCCAAAAAGAACTTTAGCTCACCCATGCTGCTCATCTCAAACTTCTCTTGTATAAGTTTGGCAAACTTCCTGCAAAGGTTATTCTCAATAGATCCAAAGATTATGTGATCAACATATATCTGGACTAGGATGATCTTGCCCTTTGATTCCCTCAGGAATAGGGTCTTATCTATTTTCCCCCTTAAGAATTTATTCTCAATGAGGAAAGTAGACAATATATCATATCATGCTCTAGGGGCTTGTTTCAACCCATATAGAGCTTTCTTAAGTCTATAGGCATGATCAGGAGAGTGAGGATCTATAAAAACTGATGGCTGGTCCACATATACTTCTTCTTTTAGATCTTCATTCAGGAATGCCGACTTGACATCCATTTGAAAGACCTTGAATTCATTATAGGCTGCATAGGCAAGGAATAGTCTTATTGCTTCCAGCCTTGCTACTGTGGCAAAGGTCCGGTCAAAGTCTATTCCTTCTTCCTTCCTGTAACCTTTTGCAACCAATATTGCCTTATTTTTGCCAATAATTCCATTTTCATCTAACTTATTCCTGTAGATCCATTTGGTCCATATTACAATATGTCCTTTAGGTCTGGGAACCAGTTTCCAAACTTTGCATCTCTTGAATTGGTTCAGCTCTTCCTGCATAGCACCAATCCAGAATGAATCTTGGATAGCCTCTTCAAACTTCTTTGGTTCCATTTGAGACAGAAAACTTGAACATAGTGCTGAGTTCAAGCTCTTTCTTCTTGTCATTACACCATGACTTGCATCACAAATGATTTGATGAGCTGGATGATCTCTTAAATGTCTCAAAGCTAGAGGTAATCTTTCTTCAGCTTGTTGATCCTCTACGTCTTCAGCTGGTTGTTCTTCATTTTCAGCATGTAAGTCTTGAGCTCCCCCTAGACAGTATCCATCATCTGCAATCTCTTAGCTTGCTGGTTTATCTTCCCTAATGGTCAGATTGTTCATCTTATCTTTTAAGCCTGAAAGACTAGAAGAAGTGCTTGGAAGCTCACATTTAATTAACTTAGACTCATCAAAGACAACATGGACAGACTCTTATACAACTTGTATAGTCAAGTTATAGATCTTATATGCTCTACTATTGTTGTTGTACCCAACAAAAATCCATTCTTAGTACTTGGAAGCAAACTTAGTCAAATGAGACTTAACGTTGTTAAGTACATAACACTTGCTACCAAAAATCTTAAAATAGGATAAGTTTGATTTTCTGCCTTTCAGAATCTCATAGGGAGTCTTTTTGTGGCTTTTAGTGATAGAAGCTCTATTGAAAACATGACAAGCAGTATTTACTGCCTCAGCCCAGAAATATTCTGGGAGAGAAGTGTCATTTAACAAAGTTCTACCTGCCTCAATTAGAGTTCTATTCTTCCTTTCAGCAATTCCATTTTGCTGGGGAGTTTTAGGTGAGGCGAAATCTTGATGAATCCCAAGCCCTTCATAGAACTTTGTCATGCATTCAGACTGAAACAAAGTCTCATGATCACTTCTGATCTTGACCACAGAACTATTAAATTCATTTTGAATTTGCTTGACAAAAGTCTTGAAGATATCTGGGGTTTCAGATTTTCACCTTAAGAAGAATACCCAAGCAAACCTGGAAAAGTCATCAACCACCACAAGAGTATAGACTTTCCTACCTAGACTATGAACTGGCATAGGAACAAATAGATCCATATGTAGGAGATATAAACACCTCACTGAGTCCTTGGTATCAAGACTTTGGAAGGAAGACCTGGTCTGCTTTCCCTTTTGACAAGCTGAGCAAATTCCCTCTGTAATGCACTTAACTTCAGGACCATTCCTTACTAACGCTTCACTAAAGAGTCTATTTATGGTCTTGTAGTTTAGGTGAGCAAGCCTCTTGTGCCATTTGACACAATGAGAAACTATCTCATCTCCAACTAGGAATATAAGAGTGTCCTTACTCTCACACTCAAAGTCTAGACAGTAAACATTTCCTCTCCTAGTGCCAGTCAAGATAACTCCTTGATCACTTGACCTTCTAATTTGACACTCATCCTTAAGGAAAGAAATGTCATAGCCCTAATCACATAGTTGACTTATGCTTATAAGGTTATGTTTCAAATCTTTCACATAAGCTACTTGTGTGATAGTTACTATGCCATTAGTTATTTTATCCAAACCTTTAGTTACTCCTTTTTCTGAGCCCCCAAAGGTAACTTTGGGACCATTCTGAATAGGAGTGTATTCCTTTAACATGCTCCTTGTTCCAGTCATGTTCCTGGAACATCCACTGTCCAAGTACCATGTAGGGGTATGTCCACTTGGACTTACTTGCAACAAATATATTATCTAACCTTAGGACCCCAAATCTGATTGGGTCCTAGGTGCAAGTTAAATTTAAACTGAACATGCCTACCTGCAGTTCTTCTGACAGGTAAGACACCAATACTTCTCTGGAGACTCTCATTGTGCCAGCAATCAATGGCATAGTGGCTCACCTTGCCACAACACCAGCACTCATGCACATTGTACCTTATTTTAAGAACTGGCTTCACTGTAATGTTGTTTGCAGCTCTCAACCTTGCTGGTACATCAACTCTATTCTTAGGTCTATCATCCACAGCTTGCTAGGAACATGTCTGGCAGCAGAAGTACTTAGGGTATCTTGAACCCTATCTGCAGCTGCCTTCTTTTCAGAAAGCATACTCCTGATAGCTCCAGATATTCCTAAGTCTGTTTTGCTAACAGACTTTCCCTTAGCTTGCAATTTAGCTAGCAGACCTTGTAAGTCTGCTGACAACTTGTCCTTGAGTGTTGGGGCTGGTACACAAAACACAAATGGTCCATTTTGAGCCATTTGGGTTTTCTTATGGGCTGCCCAATAGGCACTTGCACCCTTGCCATTTCTTCTGCCTTGCTCATAATGACCATAAATACTATCATGATCATACCTGTTAGAAGGATGTACCACCTTTTTAAAAGAAATTTGAGGCTTAGAAGCAAGTGGCTAAGTTGGAGCATTGCCTTTCCTTTTGGAATTGGTAGCTCTTGTTCTTCCCTTGAAACTTAAACCCTTTTTACCCTTTTGGGAAGAAAAGGAATCTATCAAAGGTAATAAAGAACTAGGTTTAGAAAACTTGGCCACTAGCTCCCTCTCCTTTTGGAGTCTACTTTCAAGATTCCTAATATGATTATTATTGAAAGTTATGGTATCCATCTGAATAACAGTTATGTTCTTCAATTTGATAATTTCTTTTTGCTTCAGATCCAACACTTTTGCTGGGTTTGAGGAAGCCAACTTCAGATTGGCATTGTCCTTTGTCAGTTGTTTGGCTAGGAGAGTACTTTCCTTAAAGGCTAGTAGGAGCTCTCTATAGTCATCTTTAGTTGATTGATGTCTCTTTCAGATTCAGAGCCATCATTATCTCTTGAAAAAGATGCTTCTGACTCTGGGCATGTAACATAATCTGACACTGAAGGTGAAGATTGTATCTTACTAGGACCAGACAGCTCCTGTCTGTGTCCATCCTCAGGTATAGCCATCATCCCTATACATTGGTTGCCTTCTACTTTATTGATATCAACCAGCATCTACAAGAATTCTGTTTCTACCGAATCTTCCTCAGCAGAGAATAGCTGAATATAGGCCTCAGCATCCTCTTTATTTTTCTGATTCTGATGAAGAGGAGTCTGTAACGCCCCGAAACTCAAAGGAGCGACGGGGGATATTTTGGGCCAGTTTTAGGTTCTGGCTGCAGGCACACGTCCTGCGACACGGGCGTGTCGCAGGGCGTGTCAAGCCTGTGTCGACACTCAGCCGGGAAGTTGACATTTTGAGCTCGACATTGTGTCGAGACTGGGCACACGGCTTGCGACACGGGCGTGTCGCAGGGCGTGTCGACCCGTGTCGACACTTAGCCCGCGAAGTCGACACTCTACGTTCGACGAAGTGTCGAGACATGGCACACGACCTGCGACACGGGCGTGTCGCAGGGCGTGTCAACCCGTGTCGACACTCGTCCCGGGAAGTCGACACTCTGCTCGACGATGTGTCGAGACAAGGCACACGGCCTAGGACACGGGCGTGTCCAAGGCCGTGTCATTAGGTCGACGATCTTCGTTCGACGAAGTGTCGAGTGTCGAGACCATGTACATGGCCTAGAGACCAGGCATGTTGAGGTGACACGGGCAAGGATACGGGCGTGTCCTAGAACCCGTGCAGTGCTCGCGTTATTTTCGGGGGAAAATGATGGGGGTACCCAGCCGGCCACACGGCCGTGTCAGGAGGAACTCGGGCGTGTCAGGTCGAACACGGGCGTGTTCGGTACCCGTGTGAGGTTCCAGGCGAGCCGATTTTGACGGCAAATGAGGCACACGGCCCTGGACACGGGCGTGTGCCAGGCCGTGTGCGGTCCAGATTGGGCATTTCAGTCCCGAATCAAAGCCGTTCATTTCTTTAATTGATGATCCAACGGTTGGGGGTTGTTCCTGAAGCGATATACCCGGGATTGGACTTAGAAACCCTCACTTTTCATAAGATATCATCTTTCGAAAAGCTTAGAGAGAGAGGAAAGCCAAGGAAGGAAGAAGGAGATAGATCCGGACATTGGAGGAGCTTCGAAGCTCCAAATCGCGAGCCGACTCCGGATCGACGGAGGCAAAGCTAGTGCGGTGCTTTTCATCCGCTTACTTTTCCATGGCGCCAAAGAGGAACGCTAGGGTAACGATTCTCTTCTTGAGCATGAGTAGCTCTCCTTATTTGCATAGGAAGCCCGCTCTCGCGAGTTAGCGGAGAGTTGGAGGCGTTCCTTCGGGTAGATATGTGAAGTCCCCGTTGTTTAGAGTCCGTAAGCGAGAACGGACATAGGCATGATGTGTGAAGCCTACCCGGACATGTTGGTCTGGATCGGTGATGTTACATTGCATAAATGCCGGAGAAGACTCCGTGCTATTGATTGTTTTTCGAGTTTTCTACGCGGTAGATTGCAGCAGGGAGCCTTGGGAATTAACCCAAAGGTGCACCCGGAAAACTGGGCGGATGCGAGATCTTGCCAACTTGGTGGCCTGAGAGCCAACATAAACATAACCGGGTTATGTGAATTGTGATGGAAATGGTACTCGGTGGAAGATTGACCCGCACAAATGGCTAAAATTGTCGTTGCGATGTCAGCACGGGTTAGATGGAACCGTACCCATTCTATGTCGTTCGGTTAAAGAGACGTAAGGGTACGTGGCACTTACCATTGGCATAGATTAGGGTCTTCGGCGGTCAATGGCTTAAATTGTCATGACCCAGGCCAGGAAGACAAAATGCTCATAGGTTTGGCCGTCAAAGTGGCGGTGGTGAGTCCGGAATGTCTATGGCTTTAATTGACGTGAAATCGATCGGTTCACCGAGAATGTGCCCTGAGAGCACGGGGCGTGTGGCCGTGCGAGACAACGTCAGTGATGAAGTGAATATTGTTATATATTGCTCACTTATGCTAATGAAATGCAGGGAAGGAGCATCGCCGCCCCGTGTTGGGGGCGAGATCGTTATAATTTGATCAGCATTGCTGACCGTTGCCTTGTTTTGCCACCGTGCGGTGGTTTGTTGCTTGCAGGTGCTGCTGGACCAAGCGGTCAATAGCAGGCTAAACCCCAAGTGCGAAGCCGGCCCTCGAAGGCCTAATTGGAAGTGTTTACTGTTTTATTCATGTATGACCTGCTTGCGTGCCGTGGTTTGTAAATCATGTAATATCAAGTGAAACATTTTGTAAGGCCTTAAGGCTTGTGTTGGTATTTATATAACATTCCTATTTTGGTTTAGTGGATATTCATGCTTTAATGCTGAGTTCTTATTTGCAACTTTTATAAACTGCTTTCGCTAGAATGCTCTGTGTAGGATGTTGATTGGTTGGATGGTTTTCATGAGTAACCACCCGGTCTGTCTGTGGCATACGGCGTCGGGCTATGCGACGGATAGGGGGTGTTATACTTTGGTATCAGACTACTGGTTTTGGTCGGGCTTAAAGTGATTTCGTGGGCGAATTATTTTTAAGGGGTGGTGAGCACATTGTGTGCGTCATCGTTATAACAGTAAAAGAACCCATGAATGTCCACTTAGGAATGAAAATACATGTGTTTTAGGAACCTGCGTGTTCCTATAATTGTTGTTTGCAATTTATTTGGTCGCTTAATGGTGTTTTGTACCACTATAGGTGACCATAAGTGGTGTTGGGCCGTCAGAACGCCGAGTTTCTGAGGCTAGCAGTGCACCAGATGTTGCTCCTGCAACACCTCTATCGGCTGAGAATATACGATTGGTGGCTGAAGCGGTGTTGGCCGTGATAAATGCGCAGCCTGCAAGGCAAACGCAGCAGCCCGCTCCTGTGATGGAGCAGGAACCTCTTCAAGAGGCTGAGCCGAGGAGAGTGGAGCAAGTGGTTGTGGAACCGGTGGTGCCAAGGAGGGCAACCGAGAGACAGCTTAAGCATGTAATGAGCTTTAACCCTCCGGTATTATAGGGGTTGGGAACCCCATCTCAGGCTGAAGACTGGCTCTCCAGGGTGAAGAGAGTCATGACAGCAACAGAGACGGAGGAGTGGCAAATGACCACCATCGCTACGTTCCTTCTGGACGGTGAAGCGAGAATGTGGTGGGAAGCGTTGGAGCTGCACTTACTGAGAGGTAGGCAACTTAGTGATGTCTCGATGGAAGAGTTCTCGGGATTGTTCTTGGCAAGATACCTCCCTTCTACTCAGAGGATTTTGATGGAGAACGAATTTCTGAAGTTGGTTCAGGGTGAGAAGAGCGTGGATGAATATCTCCATGAGTTCACTCGTTTGAGTCGATATGCTAGCTCCACCATCGTGGATGAGGAGCGCAAGACTAATCACTTCTATGAAGGCTTGAGAGATGAGTTGCGATTATTACTCTCGGGGCCGATAACGCAGGGTTTCTTGACCTTGGTCAATACTGCCCGGTCCTTGGAGAAGGACATGAAGAATGTACAAGCAAAGAAAAGCTTGGGTGATAAGAAATCGGAATTCAAAGTGCCGACTACTTCAAAGTCCGGTTATCGGAGGTCTTTCAAGAAGCATAGGACTTCAGGTCCAGCTCCTTCTGGTGCTTCTGGGGTGACTGCGAGTCAGACCCCGGGTGCGTGTTTTACTTGTGGAAAGATGGGGCACTTTGCCCGCGACTGTTGGAGCGGACGTCCTAGGTCCGAGAGAAGGCAGGGAGCTACTTATGAAGAGAAGGGCAAGGCGGTGGAGTCGACCGCATCCCACTATTCTCCGGCCGAACCGAGGGTCTATAATCTTGGCCAACAGGAGGCCATCAAACAAGCTGATGTGGTGACAGGTACGGTTTAATTTATAGCAAGTCAATTTCCTTAAATACTTGTTATGCACATGTTACCTTAGCACTGCTTGTTTAGGATTTGTATTGATTTGTGAAAATCCGGCACGATCACTCTTCGATACGGGAGCTTCACACTCCTTCTTGTCCGAAGGATTTATATCACGCCTCGGAGTCCCTTCTTCGATGGCGAAGGATAATTTGGATGTGTTGTTGCCCAATGGGTGTTTGATGCGAGCGGATAGGATCTGCGATGTTAAGATTCGTATTGGGGATCAGGAGTTCGACCTGCAGGCGTCTTTACTTCCGTTGGTGGAGTTCGACGTTATATTTGGCATGGACTGGCTCTCGGAGCAGCAGGCCTATATTGACTGCGGTCGCAAGGAAGTCAAGCTGGGAGCAAGTCATGAGACGACTTCTACAGGCTTAAAGGGGTCGAGCAATACATTGCTGTCTGTTCTTCAGGTGGTGAAGGCGGTTCGTGTCGGTGCAGAACTGTTCTTTACACTAGTGGAGGTTGCAAAACCGAAGCCCGCGATGGATTGTATTTCAGTGGTATCAGAATACCCTAATGTGTTCCCCGCTGATCTTCTTGGAGCCCCGCCTCAGCGGGAGATAGATTTTACGATTGAGCTAGTGCAAGGTGCAAAGCCTGTGTCACGATCTCCTTATCGGCTAGCGCCTAAGGAAATGGCGGAGCTGAAAGTTCAACTGCAAGAGTTGTTGGAGCAAGGGTATGTGCGCCCGAGTTCTTTGCCTTGGAGCGCACCGGTCCTCTTTGTTAAGAAGAAGGACGGAAGATTGAGGCTATGTATTGATTATCGGGAGCTCAACAAGCTGACGGAGAAGAACAAGTACCCGATCCCCCGGATTGATGATCTTTTTGATCAGTTAGTCGGGTCGACGGTGTACTCGAAGTTGGATCTCAAGGCTGGGTACTATCAGCTGCGAATAAGGGAGAGTGATATCCCGAAGACAGCGTTTAGTACGAGATACGAGCATTATGAGTTTACGGTCATGCCGTTTGGGCTGACTAATGCGCCGTCAGTGTTCATGGATTTGATGAACAGGACCTTCAGGGAGTACTTAGACCATTTCGTGATCGTCTTCATCGACGATATTTTGGTGTACTCGCAAAGTGAGGAAGATCACTTCAAGCATCTTCATTTGGTTTTGGAGACGCTAAGGAGAAATCAGTTGTATGTCAAGTTCTTGAAGTGCGAGTTTTGGCTATCCTCAGTGGCGTTCCTCGGTCATACAGTGAGTGGAGAGGGTATTGCTGTGGATCCGGCGAAGATTGTTGCGATACGGGAGTGGCCTGAGCTTGCTACGCTAGCGGAAGTCCGGAGCTTTTTGGGGCTTGCCGGCTATTATAGGCGCTTCGTAGAGAACTTCTCGCGGATAGCGTTACCTCTCACTACTTTGACGAGGAAGGAGCATAAGTTCGTTTGGACGCCGGAGTGCATGCGAGCTTTTGAGGAGTTGAAGTGTCGGTTGACCACGACGCCTGTGCTGAGTTCGCCATGTGGGACCGAAGGCTTTGAGATTTACAGTGATTATCCGGGCAGCGGTTCGGGTTGCGTGCTACTGCAACACGGAAGTGTAATAGCTTATGGCTCGAGATAGCTGAAAGTGCATGAAAGGAACTATCCGGTCCATGACTTGGAGTTAGCGGCCGTGATTTTTACTTGAAGCTGTGGAGACACTATTTCTACGGTGTGAAGATTGATATCTACACCGATCACAAGAGCCTAAAGTATCTTATTGATCATAAGGATCTGAATATGCGGCAGCTATAACAACCCCATCCGTTCATATGGTATATTCTAGAAGGTCCGGCCGGGGCCCCACAGTTTATATCACCAAACAGGCAGTGAAGGTACAGGATGATACCAGAGTAGCGCATCGCACCTATCACACATCATTCTAGCGGAAGCCTAGACTACAACTGGAACTCCTCATGAATGTCCAAACATAAAACTCCACATTTTATATCATATAGGAATGTCTTACAACAAGTGAAAAGAGTTGGCTTTATGGCCTTACAGAGCTATCAACCAGTGGCCTAAACAACTTGGCGCGCAGGCCGTCCACAATAAAAGAAAACACACACATAACATAGATAGCCTTCGAGGGCTAGCAGCAGTAGCATCAACAGCAGCAGGAACATCAACCTCTATGAGTCCCGCTCGGCTCTCCAGCACCTGTACAGGGACAATCCACCCAACGGTGGCAAACAAGAGCAACGGTCAGCGTTCAGCTGACCAAATTATAACGACCCTACCCCTTCTCTCGGGGCAGCGGTACTTCCCTGCAAGCATAGCAAATCACAAGGATGGCAATATATATATATCATCAAAATGTGCTTTCACGCACACAAGCCATCACAACCGTTCGCCACCCGGCCCAACGGTCAGTGCACTCAGGGCACATTCTTGGTGTTCTGGCAAAGCTCTTGCCCACCACCGTATTCGGGTCACAACCCAACGGTAAATCTCTTGAGCATTTACTCCATGACGTGCAGCCGGAGTTAGTCTTCCTACACCGGGATGACCCGTAGCCCCCCATTGTGTAATGGCGCATAGGTCGAATACTCTTGCTATACGCTCCAACAGACCGCACCTTTTGGTCTTACGTTGGACGGACATAGCGCAGGTCGGATCCTCCACCTCCCGTTGCTCAAATCGCCTTGCCTTCTCCGAGTACAGCGTACTCATGGCTATATCAAAGGCGCGGGTCGGTCTCACCAATCCTATTCTTGGCATTCAAGCCTGGGTATTTCGCTATACCCATTTCCTTAGCATAACAGCGGGTCTTTCCTGGGCCTCCCAGTACTTCCTGTGACTCTCTTCCCAGGTGGACACCGCACAAACACAAATGTCAGGGGTCTTTCCTGGCTATCATGCCAGTACTTCCTGTTACTCGCTTCACAGGTGGACACCCTACGACATTAAGCATCACAAAGGGCCTTTCCTGGTCACACCAGTACTTCCTGTGCCTCATTCACAGGTTGGACCCAAAAACATCACATGGCTATTTTTTACTGGGCTACCACCCCAGTACTTCCTGCTACACCTTTTCGCAGGCATAACCCGTAGACTCCTTAACCTACACGTTATCACGGAGTCTTCTCCGGTTCGTATGCAACATCACCAATCCAGACTAACCTGTCCAGATGGGCTTCACACAGCATGCCTATTCTGTACTCCATTTCCGGATCTATATGCTACCAAAGGGGATTTCAAGCATCCACCCAAGGATTTCCAAAATCAACCACCTCTTGGTGGGGGAAATCACATAGCTATGCCAAAAAGAAGCATTCACATGGCTAGGAAGAAGTGTCGTTACCCTTGACGACCGCTTCGGTGCCATGACCACAAAGCTTGCTTGTAAGACTCGCAAGAGCGTTTCCTCCGCAACGTCGGCTTCGGATTTCTCGTCGGTAACCAGCAGCACCACCAGCAGCAGCCCCCTTTCCTTCTTCCTCGTCCTTTCTCTCTCTCTTTCTCTCTTAACTTGAAGAAAGCTAAAGGCCAAAACAAATGAGAATCACTTCTCAGTTTTCGGCCTTTAGGAAAAAGAGAAAGAAGCTTCAGCCCTTGGATCCCAGCTGAAGGACTGGACGACCATGATTTTGCCAAAAACACAGATTTTTACCCGACACGGCCTCGGACACGACCGTGTGCCAGGCCGTGTGCCTCAAGCGGTGGTCAAGCCGACTTATCCAAACCAGTGATACGCCCATGGGACACGCCCGTGTCAGGGGTCATGTCACCAACACGCCTTCGAACACGCCCGTGTCTGTGGCCGTGTACCTGGGCGAAAAAAATCCCAAATCATCCCGAGACTTCACACGGCCTGTGACACGCCCGTGTCCCAGGCCGTGTGCCCTAACACGGCACAAAGACACGCCCTGTTGAAATCCTTCGGTTGGCTGAGTTCGTCGACCCGATTTGACATGCCCTGTGACACGCCCGTGTCACAGGCCGTGTTCAACATCTCGATACTCGACACTCACGTCTCGACACTCGACGATCGTCGAGTAACAGTCGTCGAGCATACGACACGGCCGTGGACACGCCCGTGTCCTGGGCCGTGTGCCCCCTCTCGATACATCGTCGAGCGAAAAATCGTCGAGACAAAGCCCGATCATCGACATACCTCGGCACGCCCTGCGACACGCCCGTGTCGCAGGCCGTATCAGCTGACACGCCCTGGGACACGCCCGTGTCCCAGGCCGTATCACCCAAAAATTTCCTGTTTCAGAAATTTGGGCTGTTACAATCCTCTCCTCCTACAGGAAATTTCGTCCTCGAAATTCAGACACAGGAAGGCAACAGTAAACAGCAAGAAATATGTTACAACATACAAAATTTTATGTTACAACATTCGTTCTAGAGATTACGCAAAAACAGCTCAGGGAACTCTTCGCGCATGGTTTGCTCTCGCTCCCATGACAGTTCTTCACGGCCACAATTGTCCCACCGGACTTTCACCATGCCGACCGTCTTGTTCCGCAACTGTTTCTAGGCTCGATCTTCGATCTGAATGGGTCTAACTTTCGTTGTTAGCCCATACTCCACCGGCACACGATCATCCGCGATCACTTGAGCTGGCTCTTTCACGGCCTTCCGAAGCACCGAGATGTGAAAGACATCCTGCAACCCACCCAAGTCTGCCGACAGAGCTAGCCGATAAGCCGCTTCGCCAACTCGCTCAACCACTTCAAAAGGACCCAAATATCTTTGACTCAACTTTTTCAACCATCGAATCCTGGAGACACCTTTGAATGGCATGATCTTCAAGTAGACCCAATCGCCAACCGCAAATTCCACATTCCGGTGCTTGGCGTTGTAGTACTTTGCTTGTCGATCTTGAGCAATAAGCAATCTCTCTCGAATCGTCCGTATGGTTGAGTTTGCTTCCTCAACTTCATTTGGTTTAACAACCCGAGCTTCGCCCGCTTCTACCCAAGCCAAGGGAGTACGACACTTCCTTCCATATAGAGCTTCATATGGTGTCATCCCAATGCTCGCCTGATAGCTGTTATTATATGGAAACTCGACCATATAGAGATGATCTTCCCATCTCTTTCCGAAGTCAAGGGCGCACATTCGGAGCATGTCCTCCATTGTTCTGTTGGTACGTTCAGTTTGGCCATCCGTTTGGAGATGAAAGGCCGTACTGAAAGTCAACTTCGTGCCCAACAGTCGGTGAACTAGCCTCCAATCATTTGACGTGAATCGCCCATCTCGATCACTTACGATGCTCCGAGGAACACCGTGAAGCCGCACAATCTGGTCAACATATAACTTTGCCAAACTTTCAACGGAATCATCCCGCCTGTTCAGGAGAAAATGTGCCACTTTAGTTAGCCGGTCAACAATCACCCAAATGGAATCATTTCCTCGCTGCGATCTTGGCAACCCGTGCACAAAATCCATGGAAATATCATCAAATTTCCACTCTGGGATTGGCAATGACTTCAATTAACCGCCCGGCTTTTGGCATTCCGCCTTCACCAACGCACATGTTTGACATTTGGCTACATAAAGGGCAACATCTTTCTTGAGCCCTGGCCACCAGAAAAGCTTCTTCATATCGTTGAACATCTTTGTGCTCCCGGGGTGAATGGAATACTTTGTATAATGCGCTTCATACATCAGGTCTTCCCTCGACTTCCCCACATTTGGGACGCACAAACGGCCCTCTTTTCGTACAAGACTGTCAATCCAGGTGAATTTGCCCTCTGGCCCTTCATTCACATAGCGTAAGAGATTTCATCCAACTCCGTTGCCCGTCGAACTCGGTCCGCAAGGTCACATTGCACCTCGGTCCAGTTCAAACATGCAGTGGCTGTGGAATTCTTGTCAACACAATAGATCTCTAACGCCTCCAACTCCTGGATAAAGCGTTTATCATGCCTTTGTAATCAATTTGCTCGAGCCGGAATCCGCCGACTCAAGGCATCCGCGACAACATTCCCCTTCCCGGGCGTATAGTGAATCTCGAAAGTGTAGTCCCCAAGGAACTCCAACCACCTTCGTTGTCGCATGTTCAAGTCTTTCTGCTACAAAAGATACTTTAGGCTCTTATGATCGGTATAGATCTCCACCTTCACTCCATAAAGGTAGTGTCGCCACAACTTGAGTGCAAAAATCACCGCCGCTAGTTCCAAATCATGGACGGGATAATTTCGCTCGTGCACCTTCAGCTGGCGTGAGCCATAAGCAATAACCTTTCCATTCTGCAGAAGAACGCAGCCTAAGCCGCTCCCTGAGGCATCACTATAAATTACAAATCCATCAGTTCCACGTGGCGAAGACAACACCGGCGCCGTGGTTAACCGAATCATCAGCTCTTCAAAAGCTCATGCACACTCTGGCATACAAACGAACTTCTGATCTTTTCGCGTCAAGGTGGTTAGTGGCAAAGCGATCCGCGAGAAATTTTCCACAAATCTTCTATAGTAGCCCGCCAGTCCAAGGAAACTTCGGACCTCGGCCACGGAAGACAACATTGGCCACTCCTGTATGGCCCTTATCTTCGCTGGATCCACTGCAATGCCTGCTCCACTCACCACATGGCCCAAAAATGCCACTAACGATAGCCAAAACTCGCACTTCGAGAACTTGGCATATAGCTGATTTTGCCTCAACGTGTTCAACACCAACCGCAAGTGAATCTCATGCTCGGCTTTGGACTGCGAGTATACCAGGATGTCATCAATGAACACAATCACAAACAGATCTAGGTACTCACGAAAAATACGGTGCATCAAATCCATAAACACCGAGGGCGCATTGCACAGTCCAAATGGCATGACTGTGAACTCATAGTGCCCATAACGCGTTCCAAATGCGGTTTTGGGAATGTCACCTTCCCGAATTCTTAACTGGTAATAACCAGACTTCAGGTCCAACTTTGAATAGACGGTTGAGCTCACTAGCTGATCGAATAACTCATTAATCCGAGGTATTGAATACTTATTCTTCTCGGTCAGCATATTCAGTTCACGGTAATCGATACACAATCGCAACCCACCGTCTTTCTTCTTTACAAAAAGCACAGGCGCGCTCCAAGGTGACATACTTGGGCGTATATAACCTTGCTCTTGCATTTCTTGTAGTTGAACCTTCAATTCAGCCATCACTTTTGGCGCAACGCGATATGGCGAGCGGGCCACAGGTTTCGCACCTTGCACCAACTCAATTGTGAAGTCAATCTCCCGCTGGGGTGGTAGCCCAGGGAGATCCGTGGGAAACACATCTGTAAATTCTGCCACAATCGGAACCTCGCACAAACTGGCCTTAGGCTCAACAGCCTGAATTAGTGCAAAGTAACACTCAGCACCCTTCCGAACAGCCTTGACTACCTGGAGTGCAGACATCAATGTCCCGCCCACTCCTCGCATACCTGCGAACTTTGTCTCCTGTTCGGTATTCTGGCCCAACGTGATTTCTTTGGACTGGCAATCAATCATAGCATGCTGCTCCGGAAGCCAATCCATCCCAAAAATCACGTCGAATTCCGATATTGGCAAAACAAATGCAGATAAATGAAAATCCCGACTTCCTAACTGAACCGCCACATTGCAAGCTTGATCCGCAAGCATCCAACAGCAATTCGGCAACACCACTCTGACGTTATCTGTCTGTGCACGACTGGGTATCCCAAGCCGCGTAATAAACTCACTAGACAGAAAAGAATATGATGCACCCGTATCAAACAGTGCTCGCGCCAGCATATCCCGAATCATCACAAAGCCTATGACAACCATGTCACACACACAAACCGCAAACATAGGGGTACTAAGCAAAGAATACAAACAATAGCATATGCAAAACTAAACTCATACCTGTGACCACGTCACTCTACTTGATGGCCTCTTGCAGGCCAAGATTTTAGACCCGAGGTTGCGCCTGCGAGGCAGAGGAATCCACCACCGCCTTTCCTTTTTCCGCATAAGATGCTCCCGCCTTCTTTTCACTCTTTGGTGGCATCCGACAATCGCGCGCAATATGCCCCATGCGGCCACAATTGAAGCAGACCCGAGTATCTGGCTTGGAGGTAGCCCCTGACGTTGCTCCCGTTGCAACGATGAAGGAGCTTGTCCACTAGGCTTGGACTTCTTGCCCCATCTCTTCTTATAAAATGGTTTTCCCGATCGGGGCGCCTTCCACTCCGGTTGCGTCACAGCCAAAGCTCTCTTCCCTTGCACCCTTTTCATATCCTTTTCCAACGCGGTCGCGGTGTCCACCAACGCTTGGAAACCTTGGTTCACAGAACTTGACACAAGGAACCTCAGCTCATCCCTCAGTCCTTCATAGAACCTGTTGGTCTTCCTCTGTTCATCAGCAAAGATAGAACCCGCATACCGCCCCAAGCGAGTAAATTCATGCAAATAGGCGTCAACACTGCCATCACCTTGTGTTAACCTTTGGAACTCATTTTCCATGGCTATCTGCTTAGCCGCAGGAAGGTGCTTCGCGAGGAAGAGCCGGGAGAATTCTTCCATTGATATTTGGGTTAACGGACGACCTGCCAAGTGATGCAACTCCATCTCATCCCACCATAACCGAGCTTCGCCTTCAAGCAAAAAGGTAACTAAAGTAACTTTCTGGTGCTCCGCCGTTCCTATCGCCGTCATCACTCGCTTGACACGCGATAGCCAATCCTCAGCCTGCGTCGGGGTTCCCGCTCCCGAGAACGTAGGCGGATGGAAACTCATAAACCGCGTTAGTTGCTTCTCAGCCGCTCGAGGAGCCAAATCCACGACAGGTTCAGGCCTCGCCGCCACCTGTTCTGGCCTCACAGCCGCTTGCTCTTGCCTAAGGGGCTGGCCTTGGATCATGGTAAATAAGGCCTCCACAACTAAACGCACATGTTTCGCAGACGGTTGAGGTGTAGGCACCACGGCTGGTGCCGTACTTTCATCAGAACGCTGGGACTCAGACGGCCCAGCTCCACTTCGTGTCACCTAAAGGTGGACAAGACAGACACATTAGCGGTCGTACCCACGCAAACAACACAAAATAAGAACACGCAGGTTCCTCAAACACATCAAGTTTGCATTCCTATCATGGACATTCAGGAGTTCATTCGTAGACTGTGGTTTGCACAAACACGTGCTCGCCACCCCACAAAAGAAGTCGGCCACGACTTCGAGAGGGAAAGACCAAGACAACTGATACCAAAAATGTAACAACCCCATCCGTTCATATGGTATATTCTAGAAGGTCCGGCCGGGGCCCCACAGTATATATCACCAAACAGGCGGTGAAGGTACAGGATGATACCAGAGTAGCGCATCGCACCTATCACACATCATTCTAGCGGAAGCCTAGACTACAACTGGAACTACTCATGAATGTCCAAACATAAAACTCCACATTTTATATCATATAGGAATGTCTTACAACAAGTGAAAAGAGTTGGCCTTATGGCCTTACAGAGCTATCAACCAGTGGCCTAAACAACTTGGCGCGCAGGCCGGCCACAATAAAAAAAAACACACACATAACATAGATAGCCTTCGAGGGCTAGCAGCAGTAGCACCAACAACAGCAGGAACATCAACCTCTATGAGTCCCGCTCGGCTCTCCAGCACCTGTATAGGCACAATCCACCGAACGGTGGCAAATAAGAGCAACGGTCAGCGTTCAGCTGACCAAATTATAACGACCCTACCCCTTCTCTCGGGGCAGCGGTACTTCCCTACAAGCATAGCAAATCACAAGGATGGGAATATATATATGTCATAAAAATGTGCTTTCACGCACACAAGCCATCACAACCGTTCGCCATCCGGCCAAACGGTCCGTGCACTCAGGGCACATTCCTGGTGTTCTGGCAAAGCTCTTGCCCACCACCGTATTCGGGTCACAACCCAACGGTAAATCTCTTGAGCATTTACTCCATGGCGTGCAGCCGGAGTTAATCTTCCTACACCGGGATGGCCCGTAGCCCCCCATTGTGTCATGGCGCGCAGGCCGAAGACTCTTGCTATGCGCTCCAACAGACTGCACCTTTTGGTCTTACGTCGGACGGACATAGCGCAGGTCGGATCCTCCACCCCCCGTTGCTCAAATCGCCTTGCCTTCTCCGAGTACAGCGTACTCATGGCTATATCAAAGGCGCGGGTCGTTCTCACCAATCCTGTTCTTGGCATTCAAGCATGGGTATTTCGCTATACCCATTTCCTTAGCACAACAGCGGGTCTTTCCTGGGCCTCCCAGTACTTCCTGTGACTCTCTTCACAGGTGGACACCGCACAAACACAAATGTCAGGGGTCTTTCCTGGCTATCATGCCAGTACTTCCTGTTACTCGCTTCACAGGTGGACACCCTACGACATTAAGCATCACAAAGGGCCTTTCCTGGTCACACCAGTACTTCCTGTGCCTCATTTACAGGTTGGACCCAAAAACATCACATGGCTATTTTTTCCTGGGCTACCACCCCAGTACTTCCTGCTACTCCTCTTCGCAGGCATAACCCGTAGACTCCTTAACCTACACGTTATCACAGAGTCTTCTCCGGTTCGTATGCAACATCACCAATCCAGACCAACCTGTCCAGATGGGCTTCACACATCATGCCTATTCCGTACTCCATTTCCGGATCTATATGCTACCAAAGGGGATTTCAAGCATCCACCCAAGGATTTCCAAAATCAGCCACCTCTTGGTGGGGAAAATCACAAAGCTATGCCAAAAAGAAGCCTTCACATGGCTAGGAAGAAGAGTCGTTACCCTTGACGACCGCTTCGGTGCCATGACCACAAAGCTTGCTTGTAAGACTCGCAAGAGCGTTTCCTCCGCAACGCCGGCTTCGGATTTCTCGTCGGTAACCAGCAGCACCACCACCAGCAGCCCCCTTTCCTTCTTCCTCCTCCTTTCTCTCTCTCTTTCTCTCTTAACTTGAAGAAAGCTCAAGGCCAAAACAAATGAGAATCACTTCTCAGTTTTCGGCCTTTAGGAAAAAGAGAAAGAAGCTTCAGCCCTTGGATCCCAGCTGAAGGACTGGACGGCCACGATTTTGCCAAAAACACAGATTTTTACCCAACACGGCCGTGTGCCAGGCCGTGTGCCTCAAGCGGTGGTCAACCCACTTATCCAAACCAGTGACACGCCCATGGGACACGCCCGTGTCAGGGGCCGTGTCACCAACACGCTTCGAACACGCCCGTGTCTGTGGCCGTGTACCTGGGCGAAAAAAATCCCAAATCATCCCGAGACTTCACACGGCCTGTGACACGCCCGTGTCCCAGGCCGTGTGCCCTGACACGGCACAAAGACACACCCTGTCTTCTCCTTCGGTGGGATGAGTTTGTCGACCCGATTTGACACGCCCTGTGACACGCCCGTGTCACAGGCCGTGTTCAACATCTCGATACTCGACACTCACGGCTCGACACTCGACGATTGTCGAGTAACAGTCGTCGAGCATACGACACGGCCGTGGACACGCCCGTGTCCTGGGCCGTGTGCCCCCTCTAGACACATCGTCGAGCGAAAAAATCGTCGAGACAAAGCCCGATCGTCGACATACCTCGTCACGCCCTGCGACACGCCCGTGTCGCAGGCCGTGTCAGCTGACACGCCCTGGGACACGCCCGTGTCCCAGGCCGTGTCACCCAAAAATTTCCTGTTTCAGAAATTTGGGCTGTTACAGCAGCGTAGATGGATGGAGTTCCTGGGGGACTATACATTCAAGATCCACTACGTGCCTGGTAAAGGGAATGCGATTGCGGACGCTTTGAGTCGCCGAGCCCCAGCTCAAGCCAATTGTCTATCGGTGCATGATGAGCGGTTAGTGCGGGAGTTGGAGGCGTTGGAGATTGTTTGTGTGGATAGACAATCAAGTGCTGAAGCAGTTCTAAATTGGCCTGAAGTCCAATATGACCTGGCTGATCGGATTCGGCAGGCTTTGGATATGGATGTTCATATGAAGCAGTTCATGGTAGAGGCTTTGGATGGGTCAAATTCCCAATTCGTTGAGGAGGACGGATTACTTTGGAAAGATGGTCGTCTGTGCGTCCCAAGTGTGGGTAATTTGCGGGTGGAGTTGTTGTACGAGGGACACCATACCAAGTACTCGATTCACCCGGGGAGCACGAAGATGTACCGTGATGTGAAGAAACTGTTTTGGTGGCCGGGTCTGAAGAAAGATGTGGCGCTCTACGTAGCGAAGTGCCAAACTTGCGCCTTGGTAAAGGCGGAATGCCAAAAGCCGGGAGGTTTTCTTAAGTCCTTGCCTATTCCGGAGTGGAAATTTGACGACATCTCTATAGACTTTGTGCACGGTTTGCCAAGGTCGCAAAAGCGGAACGACGCTATTTGGGTGGTTGTTGATCGGTTAACGAAGGTGTCGCATTTCATCCAGCATAGGAAGGATGATCCGGTGGAGAAGTTGGCAAAGCTTTATGTGGATAACATAGTACGGCTTCATGGTGTGCCCCGCAGCATCGTGAGTGACCGAGATGGGCGGTTCACGTCCAATGATTGGAGGCTTGTGCAGCAAATGTTGGGAACAAAGCTGAAATTCAGCACAGCCTTCCATCCGCAAACGGATGGGCAGACCGAGAGGGTCAATAGAACCTTGGAAGACATGCTCCGCATGTGTGTCTTGGATTTTGGAAAGCAGTGGGAAGACCACCTTTATTTGGTGGATTTCGCATACAACAATAGCTACCAAGCGAGTATTCAGATGGCTCCCTTCGAGGCCCTTTATGGTAGAAAATGTCGCACGCCGTTGTCTTGGTTAGAAATGGTTGAGTCAAAGTTGTATAAGCGATCAGAAGTGGAGGATGCTACTTCTTCAGTGAGTACAATTCGGGAGAGGTTGCTTATCGCTCAGGACCGGCAAGCGAAGTACTATAATGCCAAGCACAGGAACGTGGAGTTCGCTGTGGGCGACTATGTGTACCTAAAGATCAAGCCGTTCAAGGGTGTCTCGCGGGTGCGGCGATTGAAAAAGCTAAGCCCGAGGTACCTTGGGCCGTTTGAGGTTCTGGAGCGAGTTGGTGAAGCGGCCTATCGGTTGAAGCTTTCAGTGGATCTAAGTGGTTTACATGATGTATTCCATATTTCGGTGCTTCGGAAGGCAGTGCAAGAGTCTACGCAAGTGATCGCAGTTGATCAAGTGTCGGTGGATAGTGGGCTGACGATAAAGTTCAGGCCCGTGCGGATTGAGGACTCAGAGGTCAAGTGGCTACGCAAAAAAGAGATTCGGATGGTCAAGGTCTGGTGGGACAATAGCGGTCGTGAGGAGCTCTCTTGGGAGAGAGAGAAGACTATGCTTGACGAATATCTGGAGTTGTTCCGCTCAGGTACAAATTTTGGTTTTGTACATATCTTTCCTTTATATAATTTCGAGGACGAAATTCTTTTAAGAGGGGGGAGAGTTGTAACGCCCCGAAACTCAAAGGAGCGACGAAGGACATTTTGGGCCAGTTTTAGGTTCTAGCTGCAGGCACACGGCCTGGGACACGGGCGTGTCCCAGGGCATGTCAAGCCTGTATCGACACTCAGACGGGAAGTCGACATTTTGAGCTCGGCATTGTGTCGAGATTGGGCACACGGCCTGCTACACGGGCGTGTCGCAGTGCGTGTCGACCCGTGTTGACACTTAGCCCGCGAAGTCGACACTCTACGTTCAACGAAGTGTCGAGACATGGCACACGACTTGCGACACAGGCGTGTCACAGGGCGTGTCAACCCGTGTCGACACTTGTCCCGGGAAGTAGACACTCTGCTCGACGATGTGTCGAGACAAGGCACACAGCCTGGGACACAGGCGTGTCCAAGGCCGTGTCATTAGGTCGACGATCTTCGCTCGACGAAGTGTCGAGTGTTGAGACCGTGTACATGGCCTGGAGCCCAGTCATGTTTAGGTGACACGGGAAAGGACACGGGCGTGTCCTAGAACCTATGCAGTGCTCGGGTTGTTTTCGGGGTAAAATGATGGGGGTACACTGCCGGACACACGGCCGTATCAGGAGGAACACGGGCGCGTCAAGTCGAACACGAGCGTGTTCGGTACCCGTGTGAGGTTCCAGGCGAGCCGATTTTGACGGCGAATGAGGCACACGGCCCTGGACACGGGCGTGTGCCAGGACGTGTGCGGTCCAGATTGGGCATTTCAGTCCCGAATCAAAGCCGTTCATTTCTTTAATTGATGATCCAACGGATGGGGGTTGTTCCTGAAGGGATATACCCGGGATTGGACTTAGAAACCCGGATTGGACTTAGAAGCCCTCACTTTTCATAAGATATCATCTTTCTAAAAGCTTAGAGAGAGAGGAGAGCCAAGGAAGGAAGAAGGAGCTAGATCCGGCCATTGGAGGAGCTTCGAAGCTCCAAATCGCGAGCCGACTCCGGATCCACGGAAGCAAAGCTAGTGCGGTGCTTTTCATCCGCTTACTTTTCCATGGCGCCAAAGAGGAACGCTAGGGTAACGATTCTCTTCTTGAGCATGAGTAGCTCTCCTTCTTTGCATAGGAAGCCCGCTCTCGCGAGTTTGCGAGGAGTTGGAGGCGTTCCTTCGGGTAGATATGTGAACTCCCCGTTGTTTAGAGTCCGTAAGCGAGAAAGGGCATAGGCATGATGTGTGAAACCTACCCGGACATGTTGGTCTGGATCGGTGATGTTGCATTTCATAAATGCCGGAGAAGACTCCGTGCTATTGATTATTTTTCGGGTTTTCTACGTGCTAGATTGCAGCAGGGAGCCTGGGGATTAACCCAAAGGTGCACCCGAAAAACTTGGCGGATGCGAGATCTTGCCAACTTGGTGGCCTGAGAGCCAACTTGAACATAACCGGGTTATGTGAATTGTGATGGAAATGGGACTCGGTGGAAGTTTGACCCGCGCAAATGGCTTAAATTGTCGTTGCGATGTGAGCACGGGTTAGATGGAACCGTACCTGTTCTATGTCATTCGGTTAAAGAGACCTAAGGGTACGTGCAACTTGCCGTTGGCATAGATTAGGGTCTTCGGCGGTCAATGGCTTAAATTGTCGTGACCCAGGCCAGGAAGACAAAATGCTCATAGGTTTGGCCGTCAAAGTGGCGGTGGTGAGTCCGGAATGTCTGTTGGATCCCTAGTTGATTTGGGCTAGGTCCACTAACTTAGGATGTGACCCATCATGTATAGTCTGGGTCAAGTTTATGTCTTAGAGTCTAGGATAGTCCTCTATCTCAACTTTAGATGGACCAGCCTTCCTCAAGAACATCAGGAACTCCAGATCTATCAGTTTTTCAGACTAAGTGAAATGAGTTCGACGTTCGTCGAACTCAGCTCGACAAAGGGAGTTCTGCGCTCGACGATCGTGAGATAATTCGTAGTGCTGAGCTCGACGAACTATGTTCTTTGTTCGACGAACACCAGGATTCTACTTCAAGCATTATCAGGACTACTTGACAATTTCTCTAAGTCCAACTTCAAGCTTTGGTGGACGAATTACTTTCTGAGCTCGAGGAACTTGAACCTCAAGTTCTTAGATTCTCAGGTCGACGACTTCAGTTCTCAGCTCGACGAATTTAGTTCTCTGCTTAACGAATAAAGATTGTCTGATATTGAAGATTGTCTGTTCAACGAATGAAGACTGTCAGCTGGGCGAACTCAGGCTCAGCTCGACGAACTCAAAACTCAGTTCGACGAATTATGTTCTTGGTTGACGATTCCAGACTAGATCTTCTTCCGTTCCCGTCTCATTCCATGGCGCTGATTCCTGAACATTTAATGGCAGTTCTTCCCAGAATACTACCGTTAAAATGCGAAGTTAATCCTGGATTATTACATGCCATTTTCCCATGGAAACAGTTGGGGAAATAATTAATTGCTGCTTCCTTTCCAGGCCGTCTGCCATTACTGCTCTATATTCAAAATTCGAATGTTTCTTATGAGACATTGAGATATACATAAAGAGTGAGTAATACAGTGATATACAAAAAAAAGACAGATAGTGATTCAGACAACACAAAAAAAGGAATTCATTCTTGGCCAAGTGAGAAACTGATCAAGAAGAAGAAGAAGAACACTACATCAATATCAAGAGTCTTCTTCATCTGCTTTTACTCAGGATAAGTTCAAAGACAATACATTCATATCAGTAACAAGAAGTTCATGGAGACTTTCTCTGGACCAGGAAATCTAGGTCTTTGAAGACCTATCACCCTGAAGTAGTGCTCCAGTATTCTTCCTTATTCATTCTACATCTCAGGGGAGCAAAGCTGCTAAACAACAATCCACAAGTCTTCTCATTTGACTTGAGAAAGAGAAGACCTCATCACCCTCTCACTCCACCTCTGTACAGGGTTTTAATTCCCTTTAAAATTATTCTGGTTACAAGTCTCCCTCCAAAAGACTCGAGGGTTTGGTTTTTGGGAACCTGATCAAAAACCCATTGGTGCCAGGACACCTGATCAACCCCTTCCTGCAGTGGATTCCTACCAGTGTGGTAGAAGAGTGGACTACCCAGATTTGGGGAACCACTATAAAATTCTTGTGTCGTCTGGTTGCTTTCTTTTCTTTTTGTTTTCTGGCCTTGCTCTGTGAATGTGCTGTGATTAGATAGTTGCTGCATCTTGGTTTATTGTATTTGCTTCCCTGCACACACACCTAAAATACAATAACAGTTGTAAAAGTTTTAAAATCACCAACATACTCTATTCACCCCCCCCTCTAGAGTATATCTTATCTAACTAACACCTTCAGGTGGTATCAAGCATACCTCCTGAACTTTCAATTGGTATCAGAGGGAGGTTGGTTAAATTACCAGACCTTACAGGTTGGTTGCTATTCAACTAATTCAGTGCTCCATGTTGGTTAACATACCATACCTGATTGGTTGTACAGGCTAACACATGAACCCAAAGATCCCTTAGTTAGATCTGTTTGTTTTTATTCTGTTATTAGTCATATCCTTCTCACAGAAATGGCCCAAAACAAGGATTATACAAGCATCAGACCTCCAGTGTGCAATCTTAATAAGTTTGCCATCTGGAAGGCAAGAATTAGATTATATATGAACTCCATTGATGAGGATATTTTTTTCTGTCATTTCAACAGGTGTTCCTCCAGCTCCTGCAACTTTTGCCAGCACATCAACTAATCTGAGTGCAGTACCACCTACAGACAATACTGAAGTCTATAAGAAAGCCAAGATGGTTGATGCAAAGGCTATGAATATTCTGGCCCAAACAATGTCAGATGACATATTTCAGAAGGTGGATGAGTGCACCTCAGCCAAGGCCATTTGGGACTCTCTCAACCAAATGGTAGCAGGATCAGCTGATGAAAGAAAGGATAGGAGATCCAGTCTCATTTCTCTCTATGAGAATTTCAAAAAGGATGAGACAGAATGTGTGGCTGAGATGTACAATTGATTAAGTTCAATCATCAGTGAACTCAAGACTCTTGACAAGGACATCACCTTAACTGAGGTGAATGACAAGATACTGATGTGTTTCCCCAGTTCATGGGATTCCAGAATCTGGCCAATCAAAGAAGCCAGAAGCCTCAATGAGATTTCAACAGAATCTATGTTAGGCAAGCTGAAGTCATATGAGCAGCCTGTCAAATCAAGAGAGGCAGCAGAACAGAAGGCAACTACCCCAGTTAGGAAGGAGCACAGCTTGGCCTTCAAAGCTTCTGAAGACAATGAAACATCTACATCCAATGAAGAGTTAATGAGTCTTTTTGGCAAAAGATTCTACAAAATGGTAAGAAAGGACTTTAGAAGAAAATCATCCAGGCAGGATGATAAGCCCAAATATGACAAGACACCAACTAAGGAGGTTGTGTGTTTTGGATGCAGAAAGCCTGGGCACTATATTTCAGAATGCCCAGAGAATCAGAAAAAGGACAAGGGCAGGGACAAGGATTCCAGAACAAAACAAAGCAGCAGACCCTCCTCCAACAAATATAAAAGGAAAGACAAAGGATTTGTTGCTGAGTCCTGGAGTGACACAGAAGAGGAAACATCCTCCTCCAGCTCCAGTGAAGAAGAGGAAGAAGCCAGATCCAAGGAGGTGTGCCTAATGGCAATAGATGCCTCCAGAAGCAACTGTGGATCAGAAGAGGATTCTGAAGATGAAGGTGCCTCAGACTCAGAGGCTGATCAGGTGATTTCTAGTTTTGATTTCAATTCTAACTAATTTAAAGTAGAATTTAAAACTATGTGCATGGATCTAATAAACTCAGAGAAAGAAAAAAAAACCTTGAGGACTAGACTAGAAAACCTTGAATCTGTCATCACAGAAAATAGAAAACTAACTGACCAATTGACACTAGCTAATGAACAGATAATCAAGTTAAAATCTGAATTATGTGAGGCAAAATAACGTGAGCAATCTCTCAATGGGAGAAGCCTCAAGATGATGGATATCACAATCACAGTAACTGCCAGATTAAATGGCAGGCTGGGCTTGGGTGCTTCATCAAGTTTACCCCCCATAATAAAGAAGAATATACTTTCTACTCCCATAAAGTTTATCACTGCTAAGGGTAAAGAGAAACTAATTGAAAAACCCATGTCAGAAAACAAGTCAAACCCCCTAGACAATAGAAACAGAAAACAGAAGAAAGCTGTTAAAAACCAAGTTCAGCAGAATTCATCGAACTCAGATCGACGAAATCCTGCAAGTTCGTCGAACACCGATCGACGAATGCTGAATGCAAACTTCAGAAATAATTATTCGTCCAACTGCGATCGACGAACTGTGTATGGTTCATCGAGCAGAGGTCGACGAACGTGGGACGCAGAAAATGACCATGGTCATTCTCTGAGTGGAGGTCGACGATCTCATCACCATTCGTCGAACTCTGGTCGACGAACTCACAATAATTCGTCGATCCCAGAACGACCAAATATAAATCATTTCTCCTATAGAAATTTTAAAGCAGCTAACAAGACATTTAATCCAGTAGCTGATTGGATAATCCCACCTAGGAGATATCACCCTCTAGGGTATAAGTCTCAACCTGCCTTATCAGTCATTTCTAGTTTTACTTTTCAGCCAAACCAAGGACCCAAGGTAACCTGGGTCAAGAACAATTGAGCTTTATTTTTTTAATGCAGGTATAGGTGAAGAGCTGTCCAAGGTTAAGTCAGTCCTGGTGCCTGGACAGTGGCTGCTCCAAGCACATGACTGGCAGAAAAGAAAATCTCTCCAGCTATAAGTCCAAGCTGGACCAAAGGTGATATTTGGAGACTCAAAGAGTGGTCAGTCAGAAGGATATGGAAGCTTTGGAGCAGTGACCTTCAAAAAGGTGACATATGTAAGATGACTTAAACATAACCTTATATCCATAAGTCAATTATGTGATGAAGGTTATCAGGTACATTTCAACTCTACCTCTTGCTCTATTATAAATGATAAAAACCAAACTGTTTTAATTGGACTTAGACAAGGAAATATATATTTAGTAGATTTCATTTCTGCCACAACTGATATTTGTTTACTCAATATCACTGGTAACCAAAATGAGTTATGGCACAAAAGGCTAGGACATGTAAACCTTAAGAACATATATAGGTTATCTAAAGACAACCTTGTTAGAGGTTTACCTTCTGATACCTACAAGAGGGAAAGCCTATGCAGGGGTTGTCAACTAGGCAAGCAAACTAAAACTAGTTTCAAATCCATTAATAAAAGTGATTCACCTAGGATATTGTATCTGCTTCATGTGGATCTTTTTGGACCAATTGCAGTACAAAGCCTAGGAGGGAAGTTTTACACCTTAGTCATTGTTGATGATTTCTCCAGATTCAGTTGGGTAGCCTTTTTGAGAGTTAAGTCAGATACATTCAAAGTTCTTACAGATTTTCTCAGGACCATACAGATTGAGTTCTCTACTCATATTGCATTGATCAGAAGTGATCATGGTATAAAGTTTGAGTCTCTTCTTATGCATGAGTTCTGTGAGAAGGAAGGTATCAGGCAGTGCTTCTCAGCTCGTAGAACTCCCCAACAAAATGGGGTTGCTGAAAGGAAAAATAGGACACTCATTGAAGCTGCAGGTACATTGTTAGCAGATACTTACATGCCTCTATCCTTTTGGGCAGAAGCTGTAAACACAGCTAACTATGTCCTGAACAGATGTCTTATACATAAACTAAAACATAAGACCCCCTATGAATTACTTAAAGAAAAGAAACCTAAAATCACTTACTTTAAAGGTTTTGGTTGCATATGTTACATAAACACTAATAACAAAAGATACATTAGAAAATTTGAGGCTAAGGCTGAAGAAGGGATTTTTCTAGGATATTCCCAAGTAAGCAAGGCCTATAGGGTTTTCAACAAATCATCCCTTAAAATTGAAGAATCTGTTCATGTGTCTTTTGATGAAGCTAACATGTCTTATAAGGAGAAAGACATTTCTACCAATAGTTTTTTGCAGGTTTCACCACTATGTGAGTCTATGGATGGAGTAAACCTTGCCAAAGAGGTTCCAACTCATCCCACTCCACAGGCTGCTGAAGATAGTGCAGAAGAAGTCCAAGAGGAAGTAACTGAACTTCCATCAACAGCCAGTACCATTTCTCAAGTGGAATTATTTACAGAAGCTGTTGCTCAACCAACTCCACCAACTGATCTTGTCACACTTAGAGATCACCCTAGATCTCAAGTGATTGGAGACATTTCAGTTGGTGTACAGACAAGACATCAGCTCAATCAAGACTTGATGCATGCCTGTTTTCTCTCTCAAATTGAACCTCTCACCATCCATGAAGCTGAGCAAGATCCTCACTGGATTCTTGCAATGCAAGAGGAACTAAATTAATTTGAGAGATGTAGAGTTTGGGATTTGGTTCCAAGACCCCATAACTACCCAGTTATTGGAACCAAATGGGTCTATAGGAACAAATTGGATGCACAAGGGAACATAGTAAGAAACAAGGCTAGACTTGTTGCTCAAGGCTATAGGCAAGAGGAAGGAATAGACAATGACCAAACCTTTGCCCATGTTGCAAGGTTGGAGGCCATTAGTATATTCCTAGCCTATGCAGCCTACAAAAAGTTCAAAGTATTCCAAATGGATGTTAAGAGTGCCTTTCTGAATGGTGTACTTCAAGAAGAGGTTTATGTAGAACAACCTCCAGGTTTTATCTCTCTAACTCAACTCTCTTATGTTTACAAATTGCATAAAGCTCTCTATGGTTTAAAGCAAGCTCCAAGAGCTTGGTATGATACCCTAGCTAGCTTTCTCTTAGAGCATAAATTTACAAGAGGAACCATAGATAAAATAGTTTTCACTAGACATCATAAGGACCAAATCTTATTGGTAAAAATATATATGGATGACATTATTTTTGGGTCTACTGATCCCAAATTGTGCAAGAGTTTTGCTGACCTCATGCATTCCAAATTTGAGATTAGTAGCATGAGTGGGCTTTCCTACTTCCTTGGTCTCCAAGTGAAGCAGCTCCCTGATGGTATCTTCCTCTCCCAATCTAAGTATGCTAAAGAGTTTATTAAAAAGTTTGGGATGAGTGATGCTTCAAGAATGAAAACACCTATGGCTACCAATGCTGTTGTGGATTCTGATGCAGCAGGGAAACCTGTAGATTAGAAACATTATAGGGCAATTGTTGGATCCCTATTATACTTAACAGCTAGCAGGCCTGACATAATGTTTGTCACATGCCTTTGTGCTAGATTCCAAGTGAATCCTAAAGAATCTCATCTTATTTTTCTAAAAAGGATTTTGAGATATATAAAGAGTTGTCCTAGTTTAGGACTCTGGTATCCTGCAGAGTCAGAATTTGAGTTAACTGGATACTCAGATGCTGACTATGTTGGATGTAGAGTGGACAGGAAAAGTACCTCTGGAACTTGCCAGTTCCTGGGTATGAGACTTGTCTCTTGGTTTTGCAAAAAACAGACATCTGTGTCTACATCAACTGCTGAGGCAGAGTATATGGCTGCTGGCAGCTGCTGTTCACAGATGCTATGGGTACAAAACTAGCTCCTAGATTATGGTATCAACTTAAATAATTCAACCTTATTTTGTGATAATACAAGTGCTATTGCTATAGCTCAGAATCCAGTTCATCATTCTAGGACTAAAAATATTGAAATAAGACATCATTTCATTAGAGATAATGTAGACAAAAAGAAGATTAACTTGATTCATATTCCTACTGATTTACAGAGAGCAGATATTTTCACCAAACCTTTAGATGAGAAAACCCATCTGTTCTTTATAAATCAACTGGGAATGATTAATGGAGAAGAGTTAAATTAATTTCTGTCTGCATTCGACGAATTTTCCAGAGTTCGTCGAACGGAGTTCGACGAATTAGGGAAAGTTTGAGAGATTCTCGTCGAACGGAGATCGACGAATTCTCTGTGTGGAAATAATTTTCGTCGACCGGCAATCGAGGAACCTTGCTTCAGAAACCATTTCGTCAAACGGAGTTCGACGAACTGTTTTCAATTCTTATAAATGATTTCGACGAACTACTCACCTCTAACTTATTTCGTCGACCTCAGTTCGAAGAACTGTCTCTTTTCGTGGAACGGAACTTGTCAATTCATATTCCGAAAATCTTATATCTAGGTTTTCTTCGACCTCCGTCCCGCGCTTTCAGTTCCTTTGCTCTTGATCGCCGTTTTCTCTGTGATTTTCTTTGCAGGTCATCAATGGCGATTCCTCCAGGAGCACTTGCGGCGATGAAGTTTGATGCAGCATTCTCCATGGATTTTGAGTCTTTCCAACATTCAGATCCAATCTTTCTTTATATCCTGGAATTACTTGAAGAATTGCATCTCAAGGATTTCATAACTCGCAGCATCAAGCTACACTCAACCGAGATAAAAGGTGTACACTACAACCGTTTCTGAAGACGGAGATCTGACAGGATATATTGGAAACACTGCCGTTTCCCTATCTCCAGCAGTACTTTCTGAAATTTTTGGACTGATCAATGGTGAAGACAACTTGGAAATGGACGCTGAAGAATATTCTGATATGTTGAAGGTAATGGGTTTCTCCGGCAGCAACCCTAATAAGCTTCTGAAGAAGCAACTGTCTGTCGCCTATCAATTTTTGGCCGACATTGTAGGAAAAATTCTGATGGGCAAGCACTCGGCACATGACTATATCACTCGCCATCAATTCCTGATTATGTGCGCAGTGCTCAACAAACGACAGGTCGACTGGGGCATGGTCTTCTTTGACCTAATCAAGAAGAAAACAAGCAAGAAGGAAGTCTGCTACGGCAAAATCCTGGGGATTTTCCTCCAGGAAAAGGCCAGTGAATGTTTGGTCTCCCGGACCACATTCATCAATGCCAGCAAGCGCCTCACCTGCGCCTTGTTTGGCAGATGGGAGAGGACAATCACCAAACCCTCCAAGGGTTCCTCCTCCTCCATCAACGCTTCTAAGAGCACAAGGACCGTCAAGGTCACTCCCCACCCTGACACTAAAGACACCATTCCACCTACCCAATCTCTTCCCACTCCTCCTGCACCTCAAGTGACTCCACCTCAACATCAATCTCCACCGCTTGATCTTGCACATAACCCTACACCTCCAGTTTCCCCCACTGCAACCCATATTCCCTCACCTCCTCAATCCTCTCTTTCCCCACACCTATCCACTATTCCATCCCACACCATACCCACTGAACCACACACTGTTCTCCCTCCATTATCCCCTCCACATATTCTTCCTTCCTCCTCTGCTTCTATTCCCTCCACCATTCTTTCTCCACTTCTGGACTCTTCCACCATTCCCTCCATCATCTCTCTTCTGACTCCTCTCATTCAATCACTCATCATAGAGGCCATTACACCTCTGGTGAATTCCATTAATTCTTTATCTGCACAAATCACAGCCCTTTCTGCTGCCCCCTCTTCATTCAGGGGCCTGGCTCCAGGTTCTCCTGAACCCAGGCAGGGGGAGATGCTCCATGATGAAGCTGGTGCAGCAGCTGTAGAGGTTGATACAGTTTTTGACAATACAGTTGATACAGATACAGTTGATACTGCAGATACAGTTTTTGATAATACAGATACAGTTGATACAGTGCTTGATAATGCAGTTGCAATTACAGATACAGCTATAGATTTAGATTCTGAAAAAATTGATTTTATTCAATTTATGGACACTGACATTAGCTTTGATGAGTCAGTAGATACAATAACAACTGCTGGTGATTTCATTATAAATCCCACAGTTAATTTATCTGAGATACTTCATACCTTTGATTCTCTATATATGAAGCTTCCTTCAGTAGAGGTTGCTAAGCCATATTTGGCTATTGTCCAGTATACCTCTCCAGCTAGTCCAGTAGTTGTCAAGCAACTCGGTGACACCTTTGCTGCTCCTACTGCTGTTCCAATTCCTATGTCTATTCCAAACATCTGCTCTGTCCCAGATTTTGTCATGGATGATTCTCCCATGCCTGATCTGCATGAGCTCATTCTGGCAGACATTGAAGAAGAGAACAAGGTAGTAGCTGAAAGCTCTATCTCTACTGTTGTTGAACCCTCACCCTCTGAACCTTCTATCCCCCCTCAAGAAAAATCTCTTATCATTCCTGATGAAACCCTGAGGAAGTTGAATGCTCTGTATGACAATCCTCAGAGTTCAGGTTCTGATGATGATGAGGATGATGAATCCGATGAGGAGGCTGCTAAAAAGAAAAAGAAGTTGCTTTCTAAGAAAAGAAAGGCTCCTCCTCTTCCTTCTCCCAAGCCTAATCCCACTGCAGACACTCCATACTATATTCTGCACAATGTTGCTCCTTACAAAGGGATGTCTGCATGGATGTGGCTATCAAAGAACCAGCAAAGAGAGAAGAAGAGGAGTAGGAGATACTCTCCTCCCCCACTTCATAGATACAGAAAGGATCCTCCTCCTCCTCCTCCTCCAGCAGCAGGTGCCTCTGGCTCTAGCCCTCAGATATCTGCCCATATTCAAACTTATTAGAGACAAACAGGGAGATCTTCTGGTGGTAGTCAGCCAAGGCCACCACCTTCAGGCAGACAACACCATCAATAACAACAGCAGTAGCAGCACCAGGAATATAAGGAACATGAAGCTGAAAGGCCCTAATCTCCTCCTGAAGATCCAGAAACAGCCAACACAGCCAAAATGGCAAGGTTCCAAGAGCTCATTGGCTTATCTCTAATCAACAAAGCTAAAGCTGAAGGCAAGGACACAATAGACTTAACTACTATGTCTCAGTACAGGAGAGATGAGCTAAAGAGATTTGGGAAAGGAAACAAGCTACTCAATGTTGATGAGTACATGCATCTTCACCCAGAAGCAGTTGTCCCCAGAGCCACTTCACTGAACATCATAGGGGAAGCTGACATGACTATGACTAAGGCTCAAGCTTCAGATCCCAATAGGGAAATCATTTTCAAAAAGCCAGGAGATAAAGCACCAGGAGACAAGCTAAAACAGAAGAAGACAGAGAAGTAATTTTGTGGTTATTTCATTTCTGCTTCTATTTCAGACTATATCTTGTACTAAAACAAAGCCTGTATGTATATATATATCTGATGCATGTGTTTTAAATTCTCTGCCAGATATATTTCTTAATTTTGCTTTGTTCTTTGCTTGGAGTCTCTGTTAGTGACCTCACCCAAATAGGGGGAGATTATTGGATCCCTAGTTGATTTAGGCTAGGTCCACTAACTTAGGATGTGACCCATCATGTATAGTCTGGGTCAAGTTTATGTCTTAGAGTCTAGGACAGTCCTTTATCTCAACTTCAGATGGACCAGCCTTCCTCAAGACCATCAGGAACTCCAGATCTATCAGTTTTTCAGACTAAGTGAAATGAGTTCGACGTTCGTCGAACTCAGCTCGACAAAGGGAGTTCTGCGCTCGACGATCGTGAGACAATTCGTAGTGCTGAGCTCGACGAACTATGTTCTTTGTTCGACGAACAGCGAGATTCTACTTCAAGCATTATCAGGACTACTTCAGAATTTCTCTAAGTCCAACTTCAAGGTTTGGTCGACGAATTACTTTCTGAGCTCGACGAACTTGAACCTCAAGTTCTCAGATTCTCAGGTCGACGACTTCAGTTCTCAGCTCGACGAATTTAGTTCTCTGCTCAACGAATAAATATTGTCTGATATTGAAGATTGTATGTTCAACGAATGAAGACTGTCAGCTCGACGAACTCAGGCTCAGCTCAACAAACTCAAAACTCAATTCAACGAATTATGTTCTTGGGTCGACGATTCCAAACTAGATCTTCTTCCGTTCCCGTCTCATTCCATGGCGCTGATTCCTGAACATTTAATGGCAGTTCATCCCAGAATACTACCGTTAGAATGCGAAGTTAATCCTGGATTATTACATGCCATTTTCCCATGGAAACAGTTGGGGAAATAATTAATTGCTGCTTCCTTTCCAGGCCATCTGTCATTACTGCTCTATATTCAAAATTCGAATGTTTCTTATGAGACATTGAGATATACAGAAAGAGTGAGTAATACAGTGATATACAACAAAAAGACAGACAGTGATTCAGACAACACAGAAAAAGGAATTCATTCTTGGCCCAGAGAGAAACTGATCAAGAAGAAGAAGAAGAAGAACACTACATCAATATCAAGAGTCTTCTTCATCTGCTTTTACTCAGGATAACTTCAAAGACAATACATTCATGTTAGTCACAAGAAGTTCCTGGAGACTTTCTCTGGACCAGGAAATCTAGGTCTTTGAAGACCTATCACCCTGAAGCAGTGCTCCAGCATTCTTCCTAATTCATTCTACATCTCAGGGGGAGCAAAGATGCTAAACAACAATCCACAAGTCTTCTCATTTGACTTGAGAAAGAGAAGACCTCATCACCCTCTCACTCCACCTCTGTACAGGGTTTTAATTCCCTTCAAAATTATTCTGGTTACAAGTCTCCCTCCAAAAGACTTGAGGGTTTGGTTTTTGGGAACCTGATCAAAACCCCATTGGTGCTAGGACACCTGATCAACCCCTTCCTGCAGTGGATTCCTACCAGGGTGGTAGAAGAGTGGACTACCCAGATTTGGGGAACCACTATAAAATTCTTGTGTCGTCTGGTTGCTTTCTTTTCTTTTTGTTTTCTGGCCTTACTCTGTGAATGTGCTGTGATTAGATAGTTGATGCATCTTGGTTTAATGTATTTGCTTCCCTGCACACACACCTAAAATACAATAATAGTTGTAAATGTTTTAAAATCACCAACATACTCTATTCACCCCCCCCCCCCCTCTAGAGTATATCTGATCTAACTAACACCTTCAGGTGGTATCAAGCATACCTCCTGAACTTTCAATGTCTATGGCTTTAATTGACGTGACATCAACCGGTTCACCGAGAATGTGCCCTGAGAGCACGTGGCGTGTGGCCGTGCGAGCCAACATCTGTGATGAAGTGAATATTGTTATATATTGCTCGCTTATGCTAATGAAATGCATGGAAGGAGCATCGTCGCCCCGAGTTGGGGGCGGGATCGTTATAATTTGGTCAGCATTGCTGACCGTTGCCTTGTTTTGCCACCGTGCGGTGGTTTGTTGCTTGCAGGTGCTGCTGGACCAAGCGGTCAATAGCGGGCTAAAGCCCAACTGCGAAGCCGGCCCTCGAAGGCCTATTTGGAAGTGTTTACTGTTTTATTCATGTATTGATAAGCCCGAAATCCGCGACCTGCCCGCGCAGTTTTCCAGACCGGGCGGTCTGCGTATTCAAGCCGCCAAACCCCCCAAGCCGGGCGGTCTCCATGTCAGGCCGCTGCCAGCACCGACCCTGCTCAGCGACAAGGCCCAAGGACCCAGCCGTCAGCTCGCCAGGAGGAATCCGCCAGGCCGTGCGGCTTCCCTCCTTTCTTGTTTCTTTCTCTTTTGCTTCCCCTCACCTCTGCCCGGTTCTCCTGTACCCCGGGCAGCCGGTAATTTTAGCCCTGCCCGTTTGGGCAGGCCCCCGAGCCTATAAATAGGGGGTGGGTGCACTCCCCAAGACACCATGACTGGGATCCAGTAGCTCGCCTGTTAAGAGCTGCGGTCTCAAGTCTAGTGTATTGCGGCTTGTAGCCCGGCCGGCTTCTTCTTTTACTCGTTGTAACTGTCTCATTTTTAAGAAAAGGAAAGCCCGCCGCAAGAGTGGCATTTAAGCCGCGGCGGGCGAACTCTGCTGTTGCCGCTGCCAGCGGCCCCCTCCTCTTTTCTGCACTTTAGCCGCGACCGCTAGTAACCGATTAGTCGACAGTCTCCTCCTTTCCTCCCCTATTCCCCGGTGTTCGAACCGTTAGCTGGTGGTGCCCGACTCCCTGTCCGTTTTCGTGCATCAACAGTTAACACGCGGCCTTCAGATCTCGACTAATCGATGAAATCAGCGGTCTAGGGAGCCAGACCGCTCTATCCTCTAGAGTTCGGCGGCCTGTCGAGCAAGCCGCGACTTCGCCGGCTAAGTCTTTCAGCCCGCCTCCCGCACTGTGGAACCTGGCATTCTATCCGCTCTCTTTTCAGCCGGTCTTCTTATCAGTTTGCAGTATCGCCTAGCCGCCGCGTTAAGCCGCCGCTGTTCTGCGGTCTCTTGCAAAAGTTCGGCTATTTCTCTCTTTTCAGGATGAATCCTGCAAAGGGTCATGATAAATCCAGCAACATCTCAGTTGCTACAAATCTCTCAGAAATGCAGGACTGTTCGTATTTTAATAGTGAGGTTGTTGACCCTCGTAAAGAAATTTTTGCAAATAGTGTTGAGCGTGGGTTAGAATCTGTTGCAAATGAGTCTCTTTGTGAGGACGAAGAAGAGGCCCCTTCTCCATTCACTAATCAAATTCGGTGGGATACTGTCTCCGATGATTTCAGAGAACCACGTCTCCCGGAGTATTCTGCATGTGATGATCCGTTTTCTCATTTGCAAGCTTTTGAATCAGCTATTTCACTTAGAAAAGTGTCAAATGGAGTAAAATGCAAACTCTTTGTTATATCCTTTGGCAATGTTGCGAGAGAATGGTTTTATAGCCTCCCACCTCGATCAGTAACCAGCTTTAAGGATCTTCGAAGTCAATTTATTTCTAGATTCGCTATTTACAGGAAGCGGAAAAGAGACGTTGGAGCTCTCTTCCGAATCAAGCAAGGAATTGACGAGTCTAATTCAGATTTTGTTGATCGGTTTCAAAAGGAGGTTCTAGATATTTGTAGCGTCCATCAAGACTATTACTTGCATGCTTTCATAAATGCCCTTCAAGAAGGCCCATTGAAATTCAAGCTCACCACAAAATATCCCAAAAGCTTCGGAGATCTTATTAATATAGTTAATACATTCATAATAGCCGAAGAGGCAAATAAAGGTTATGTTTCGTTTCTGAATCAAATGACTAAATAATTTCAAGGGAATTCTGGTCAACAGCAATCTATTTCCCCTCAAGATGTCTTGCAAGTTGAATATTGCAAGTCTCCTTATATTCTCCAGGATAAAACTCCAAAGTACGAAAAAGGTTCAGGTAAGTATGTTAAGTTCAAAATTCCTATGGAAGATCTTTTGATAATCATTCAGGGAATGCCTGAGTTCAAGAAGCCTCGGCGTATGAAATCCAAAATCAAGTATCGGCACGAGCAGCTTTTTTGCAAGTATCATAGAGATATTGGTCATCTAACAGAAGATTGCATAGCTCTCAGAGAATTGGCTAATCAACTTGTAAGAGCTGGAAAGCTGCAGGAATATTTCATTTAGTTACTCTCTAAGAAAATCTTCCGTTTCTTGCTCAATGGATCAAGCAGTGATCCCTCTTTCTTTCTATAATGAAAAGTGCTTATGTTCAGAATAATACATAACATCTCTCTCTCTTTCTATAAGGCATGATAAAATTGCAGATATATATCCTTTATCACTTCCTTAACATCATGCAAATGTTACATTTTCATTTAAAGCTTATTTTTAGCTTTACTCTTTATGCCTATATATGCATGCATGTAGGGGCAAGAGCCCCTTTCGAATTCTTAAGCCCTCCACATCCTGCTCGACTTCAGTAGCAGATGTGTAGTGGGTTTTCCGCTTGACCTTCAGTCGCAGGCATTGCGTACCCGTCACGCATGACTTCAGTCACAGACAGGCTTTACGTACTTGTCCCGCTTGACCTCGGTCGCAGACATTGCGTACTTGTCCTGCTTGACCTCAGTCGCAGACGTTGCGTACTTGTCCCGCTTGACATTGGTCATGGAATTTAAGAAATTCGATCCCGCTTATTTGTTTTTTGTGAGGAAAGCAATGCCACGCGCACCTGCCCACATTGACACATAAGTGCATATCTTCACCTATTTTTGCAGGACAACACGCGCCTATCCGCTGTCTCGCGGTTTTATTTAGCGGCCTGTGCAGGTTTTATAATTATTTACACAAGTCGCCCGGTTTCATATTCCGGCTTAAGTTTTTTAACTTTCCTGTTCTTACCGGCCGGATTATCATTAATATATTTGGGAACTCGGCCGACTTATGTCCGCCTATCCGCTATTCAGTATCTTATTCGGCTTATGTATATCAATTGCCGGTTTGTTATTCATATGAAAAAGAGGTCGCCCGACCTGCTTCTGGCACTTGATTCCTGGCTATTGATCTGCCGACTTATGGTATTAATTATATCTGCTAAATCAGCGAACTATCGTCACAAGAGTTCCCGGCTCCCATATGGCTATATCGGTCTGTATTATCGGAAGCCGAAGCTTATTTCTCTATTTCTGTTCCTTTAATCAAATGGGCAATTCGCTTCAGAGTTTGCCCTAGCCGCAATCTAATATTTCAATGTAATGGATGTTTGCCGACTACGACAGGTGACCGCGCGGCTTAGCGGTCACGGTTTATGTATCAGCAAGCCGCGGCAATTTAGCTCTTCTAGCAGATAACGTTGAATAATTCTTCAAGGAAAATTGCGGTTTAAATTATTAGCCGCTCGGCTTATTGTTGACGTGCACTCCGGTATAAACCGCAGGGAAATGTCTCTCTCTTGCGGACAGCTTTGATGAAGTCGCAGCGCAAACTCAGTCGGTTTACATACCTATATTCTAAATCGGAAGCTAATCTGAGACCGCGCGGACTTAGTCAAGTAAGAAAAGTAAGATTCACAACAAAGAGTAAGGTAAAAATGCCTTCATTTCTATGTCATTAAGTATTACAAAATATTAATCGCGCGGTTACAAAAACAATGCCGCCGATTTCAAAAAAGTTCAAAATACAAAACAAGTTATAAATTTTCTAATCGCCCGATTTGAGCTTCTTAGTCGCACGAGAGTCCAAATCACGGCCATCGCCAACATCGACAGATGATAAAGAATACCCGCTGCTAGTTGCGGAGCTCGCTGAACCATCAGAAGATGTCGAGTCTGGCCGCGCGGTCTCCGACTCTTGGCCGCCGGACTCAGGAGATGTGCGTGGACTCCGGCTTCCCTGGCCGACCTCTTCCACGGCGTCTCCCACCACCTCGACGACTTCTTCCCCGACCTTGGCCTTGCCCTTGATCGACTTATAGACGTCGGCCACCTGCTCCTTCAGGGAAGGATAGATGTCGGCGCATGTGAAGTCGGTGAAGCCGGTGGCCAAGCCGCCAAGGTCCCGGAGGCGGTTAAGCGCTCCATCGATTCCTTGGACGAGTTGGGGGAAGACTTGGTCTTGGAATATCGGGTTGGCGGGGTTGTACATTTCCTGCAAAGCAAAGGTAAAGGTAAGGTCGCGCGGTTATATAATGCTAACCGCGCGGGTATTGGTAATGACTTACCGCCTCTTTCTCTTTAAGCCGTTTGTTCTCTTCTTGCTGTTCGCCTAACTGCGTCTTCAGGCCGCTGTTCTCTTTCATCAGCTCCTTGTAGGCAAGCCCCATGAAATGGCTTGCCACGAAGTTCCTCGCGCCGACTTGCGCGGCTAGCCGCGGCAAGTCGTCTGGAGGAACTCGTCGCATAGCCCTCAAGTTGCGCTTGCCGTACAGCGCGCCGCCAACCGCATTAGCATGGCGGCTTACTTCTTCTGCTCCCCAGTAGGGGAGGGCGGTGGAGATCGTCACCGACTTGCCGTCCGGACTCCACCGCAAGGCCGGGTCGCCATGGACATCCTTCAGGCTGCTGCCGGTTCCTTGCAGCATGAACTCTCCAGAGGAGCCCGACTCCTCCTCTTCCGCAGCTCGCGCCGGCTTGACCCGCTTCGCCCTCTTTTCTCTTTGAGTAAGGGTCAAGCCGCCCGGAGTCTGCGGCTTGTTCAGCGGGACCGCCACAGCAGCTACAAAGATAGAAGGCAAAGTTAGTTTTCAGGCCGCACGGCTAAGAATTCAGGTCGGCCGGCTTAACACTTACTGTCTTCCGCTTCGACTCCTACTAGCGACGGCAACAGCGGGATGTAGTGGTTTACATCAAGCCGCTCGCCTTTGAAGAAGTTATAAATCTCCTTCTCGACGCCGTCCAAGCCGCTGCTCCCAAAGGCGGCTTCTTCGCGGATTTGGGGGTCGACCGGCAGCAACCCCAAGTTGCCCTCGAAGATCAGAAACCGCTCCGGCCAGTTTGCGATCTTGTTGGCCAAGTTCACTATCTTCAGCCCTCTGCAGCCAAAGTAGAGGTGCCCCCGGAAGATCTTAGTCCCGGATTCCGGGATAGACCGCACCGAGAAGCACTCTCGGAAGAGCCTCATCGAGAAGCGGACTCTTTCCGACCTGAGGTAAGAGATGAAGCTGTATATTGCGGCTATCGAGTTCGGGGGAAGTTGTCCGGGCAAACTCCATAGTGGTCGAAGACCGCTACGGCCTCTAGCAAGACCGGGAAGCTGAAGCCGCAGTCGAAGTGGTCAATGGGGACTGCGATCTGATTCGCGTTGGAGGAGTTTATCCGCCTCATCCTGCCGCCGGGAAGCCCGCGCGATCAGCGGACTTCCTTGCATGTATGTTTCTCGACAAAGTCATCCAGCTCGGCTTTTGTAAGCCGACATTCTTTGTGGTCAGCTGAGTGGAAGGCGGAGTCGCGTCTGTCCTAACGGCTGTGGCCTTGTCAGACCGCAACGACTTGGACTTAGCCCGCATCCTTCTTGATTTGTGATGAACTCTGCGGGGTCTGCGCTATTTATAGAAAATCCGTGAAGCTACAGTGCCCAACGTCAAATCGCGGCCAGTCATCACGCCGCGCGGCCTAAGTCCGCTGGAAGTGCAGATCAGCTGAATGACCAAACCGCCGTCTAATCCGTCAGTCCGCACGGCTATTTCCCTGCACTTAGAAAAATTCTATGGCAAATCATGTGCATATCAAGTATTCAAGCCGGTGCTCTGTTCGCCAGACCGCGCGGCTATTATCCTAAACTTTAAATTTCTCAGAACAAAGCAGCAGACATGTGGATTATGAATTTCAAGCCGCATAAGCCGCATTCAGTTCGCAGCATAATAAAATACAACAGTTTACAACAATCAAATTGTCCAACATCCAGAGAAAAAATATATATTACAACACAATATTCAATTGTCCGCGCGGCTTAAATCTCAAGTCGCTCAGGATCGTTCGTCTTCCGGCCTATCTCGTCCCATGTGCGCGACCTGTTCACCGGTCTGCACAATCGCAACATACACCTGGCTAACCAGATTATGAAGCGCATGCAGAGACCGATGAACTTGCGCAGCGTCGCGCTCAACTCTCGCAAACGGAATCATATGGATCGCCTGGGCCCCCGGACCGCTTGGAACTGCGACCTGGTTAGGCGTCGTGGCCACTGGCGGATGCGAACTCTCGCCAGAGGCCGGGCGGCTAGTTCCCGGCAACTCTGCAGGAGTTGGTGGTGCAGGCCGCAGTTCTCCGCCGGTCTCCGCCGGCAAGTCTTGGTTTTCGCCGCCTCCGGCATGCGGGATCTGTTCTCTGTCTCCTTCCGGCCGCGCGGCCATCAGCAAGTACTTCTCCGCCCTTTCCTGCTCCAAGGCGACCTGCATCTCAGCAGTCTTTGCCTCAGCGGTTTCCATCGCGGTCTGGTGTCTGGCGGTCTCTTCCTTCCTCGCAGTCTGGAACCTGGCGGTCTCTTCCTTCATCGCGGTCTGGAGCCTGGCAGTCTCTGTTCCATCGCAGTCTTCATCCTCGCGGTCTCCAGCTCAAGCGCTCTTTGCAACCTAGTGGTCTCTTGCTCCAGGGTGGTTTGCAACTCTTGGATCCTTTTTTCGCGGCCTCCTGGGCAACCCGCTGCTGTTCGTCTTTAATCCGCAGTGTTTCGGTGGCCGTGTTCAAAGCCGCCTGCAGCGAGCCGACCTCCTTCTGGAAGTCGGCCATCTCCTTCTCACGAACACTTGGAGGCGGAGGCGGTGGCAGCATAGACAAATACGACGTCAAGTCGCCCGGTTTCATCGCGGTCTCCGGTACACCTGCAGAAGAGAAACCGCAGTCAGGTTCAGCCGGATTGTTGCGACCTCTAGTAAGGAAATCGGTAGGATGAGACCGCCGGTTTGTGTTTCATCTTCTCCAGAGGCCACAGTATGGATTTTAATCACTGGCCGCCTGAGCCGCTCAGGATCTATCCTCTTCAGCTTTTCTTTCCATAGCCGCTCGGTTTCCTTAGCTCGGCTTTTCAGTTGAGCCGTGGTCAGGAAAAAGCTGGCCGGCGGATTTAATATTATATTCGCCCCCTTCTTCCTTGACCGCGACTTGTAGAATTTAATAATTCGCCTAACGTCCCGGTGTTTACCTTGCAGCAATGGATGTGTGGTCGCCACCGGCTTCTCGGCGATCAGTTTCTTCATCTCCTCCATCTTCTCGCGGAGCTTCAGTTTCTCGGCTCCTTCAGAAGCCGCGGAAGCCGGTTCGCCAGGCTTCTCCCCAATAACCTGGTTGTCCGGGCGGTCAACCTCCTCAGAGGCCGCTGGTGTCGACAACAGCGCGTCTTGCCGCTGGAGGGTCTCCATGCCCTTCAGGAGCTCGCTGAGCGAGTCGCTAACCGTAGGTGTACCCTCTAGTTCGCTCGGCTTGTAATCAGGTGTGGACGGGTCCTCGGGTACCTCCTTCTCGTGCGGCCTGTGTTGAAGACTGTCCGCTCCGGTCTTTTCAGAGATATTCCAGTTTCTGACATGCAGCTTCCTCATTTTCTTCTTCATCCTTTCTTCAAGGGTTTCGCTCCTTTCTTTCCGCCGTTTCAGGGAGCCGGACACCTTTTCAGTCCGCTTGACCTGTTCAGCAACAGTCCTCTCGGGTTCCTGCGCCTTCTCCGGCTCGTTGTCATCCACAACGATTAAGTCGACCTTGCTCGGCAATTCGGACGGTTTCCCATGTAACGCCCCCACCTGTCACATGACATATAACGGTGGGTCCGGCCGGGGCCCCACGCCATATAGCACAGACAAGCAAAGGAGTCATGTGTGGTAATCAAACTCTACTCGTGTCCTTAACTCATTCCATTCTAGCGCAGCATTTTTCTTGTTAGCATGAACTCAAACCAGAATGTCCACCCACATATAAATACCACATTTATATAGAACAACACCTGGAATGTATACAACGCACACACCCTGGCCTTATGGCCTTACAAGTTCCTCTTTACATAGCAATAAGTTCGTACATCGGCACGCAGGCCGGCCACACATGAAATCCAACCACGACTCTGCACATATTCTTCAAGGACTAAGAACACCAGGCTCGCCAATCCACATATTCTTTCCAAACCGCAGCACCTGCAATTCATCATCCAAACCAACACAGAAAACAAAGTAACGGTCAGCATTGCTGACCCATTATAACGACCCTACCCCCTACCCGGGGCAGTGGTTCCTTCCCTGTATACAGTGCTTCCTTTCTCATCAAGCATCAGCAAACATCACCAAATCACATCATAGGATCATTCTCTTTATGCCACTATCTACCAAACACACCACATCACAAACGCTGGAGTCCACCAACGCTCCGTGCACTCAGGGCACCTTCTTGGCGTACCGGAATCCACCGTCGTACACCGCTGTCTCTCGAGGCTTTAACTTGTTGGTTGACCGGCCCTAGTCCACCAGCTCGCAGGCTGGCGACATCCCGCCCAAGCCACTCAGAGGTCCATCCTCACAGCATCACAAACAGAGCAGACCGACCCACACTCCGTGGTGTAGCAAGCCGGGTTTATCTAAGCTCCCCAGGCAATGTCTACCCATCGGTCCCCCTCCTAATCCGATCGACCCACACCATGTGGTGCAGCAACCCGGGTTTAACTCGACTCCCCTAGCATTGCCGCCCGTCGATCTCTTCCTTAACTAGATCAACCCACCCTAGTGGTGTAACATGCCGGGTTTATCACGAGCTCCCCAGGCGTGCTACCAATTGATCATCTCATCTCCAGGAGCTTCACCAAAGCCCCCTCACAATCATCACATCCATACATTCATCACAACAAAAATCCATTTTGCACATCATCAAAGTCACGGAGTCTTCTCCGGTTTACCCATGAACATCACCAATCCAGACTACCGGTCCAGATGGGCTTCACACAGCATGCCTACGCCGTACTTCATAATTCCGGCTCTAGATGCAGACTCAACAAAGGAATCACTTCCGCGATCCACCTCTTGGTGGAGGATTCCAAGCACATGTATAGAGAAAGGACTTCGATGTCCAAGAAGGAGATCGTTACCCTTGAAGATCGCTTCGGCGCCATGAAGTAGCCGGATGGAACTCACCGCCTCGGCTCTGCCTTCACGAAACCGCTCTCGGATCTTCGATCCGCTCTCCGCAGCTCCTACAGCAGCTGGAAAACTCCTCCCTTCTCTCTCCCTTAGCCTTTCTTCTCTCTCCTTTAGAATGGAAATGAAGAAGAAGAAGGAGAAGAAGATAAGGAAATTTATCTTCTAATTCTCGGCCTTCCCAACATCTGGACAAAGCCCAGCCATTGGATCCAGGAAGAGGGAAACAAACGGCTCAGATCTGGCCAGAAAACCCAAAACACGGTCTGACACGCCCTGTGACACGCCCGTGTCACAGGCCGTGTCCCCTAAAGCGGCAGGCAACCGACTCAAATCAACCAGTACACGCCCGTGTGACACGCCCGTGTCACGGCCGTGTACCCGACACGCCCTCAGACACGCCCGTGTCTGAGGCCGTGTTCCTCAAGGAAAATAATCCCAATCCAACCCGAGACTACACACGGCCTGGCACACGGCTGGGCACACGCCCGTGTTCCTGGCCGTGTGCACCAGGACACACCCGTGTCCTTCTAACACGGCCTAACCCGAGACGTCGAGCTAAATTCGATGCCCACTGACACGCCCTGTGACACGCCCGTGTCACAGGCCGTGTCCTCACGGGAAACCCGATACTCGACGATCGTCGAGAATACTCGCCGAACCTATGACACGGCAGCCGACACGGCCGTGTCCTAGGCCGTGTGCCCCACTCTCGACGATGTCACCCGAAAATCGTCGACACCAAGTCCACTCGTCGACACAACCTTGACACGCCCTACGACACGCCCGTGTCGCAGGCCGTGTCAACTGACACGCCCTGGGACACGCCCGTGTCCCAGGCCGTGTCACCCAAGCCTGAACCCAATTTTGTTCAAAATGACCCTCTTGACTTCAGGGTGTTACAATCCTCCCCCCCTTCAAATAATTTCGTCCTCGAAATTTGACTTCAAATAGCCAATTAGGCACAATCATCACCAAAGCGTACACCGCAATTCTCCGCACACACTACCAAACAGACAACACAACAAACATCCCTAACTTCCACTTGTGCACATGCAGCCACATACAACCTCAAAACAAAATAACCGAATTGATGGATTCCAGCACAAGCACAAGAGCTCGACAACTATAAATATCAAAACATTATTAAAGTGATACATCAACATCATGTCCATCAACCAGCCAGTTCAACCAAAAGTGAAGCACATCAGCTATTAGTCATCACACTTGATAGCAACACATAGTTACATACACAACTTAACATTGAAATCATTCACATCACCGCTCACTTCTGCTCAGCCTCGCGATTTTCAAATTCACGATTTAACGATAAATGAACCGCTCGAGGCCAAATGTCACCCACTGAACTTTGCGGCTCCTGTACTTCCATCGCATGCAATCTAGGTTGCGTCCGGGGTGCAGATGACTCGGCCACTGCTTTCCCTTTTTCTTCATATGACGCACTTGTCTTTTTCTCACTCCCTGGAGGGACATTCCAACAGAATTTTGCGATGTGTCCTGGCTGCCCACACTTATAGCATATACGTGTATCCACACGTCCTGGTCCATACGTCGGGGGCGACGAAACAGTCGACGGAGCTACGTCCACCGGCCTAAATCTTTTCTTCTCTTGTCGTCGAAACTCCGATTCTTTCACCTCAGACTTTTCCCTTGCCAGTCGCTTATTCTCTTGTACTCGCTTCATATCCTTCTCCAAGGCACGAGCTGTATCAACCAACGCCTGAAAGCCTTGGCTCACGGAACTCGGAAGTGCCAACCTCAATTCATCCCGCAATCCTCCATAAAACCGATTTGTCTTTCGCGCTTCCTCCGCAAAGGTCGATCCCGCATATCTCCCCAATCTTGTAAATTCATGCAGGTAGGTATCAATATCTCGCTCACCCTGCACCAAGCGGAGAAACTCATTTTCCATCGCAATCCTCTGCGACACTGGCACATACTTGGCTAGGAATATTTGAGAGAATTCATCCATAGAAACCTCCGTTAAACCTCGACCTGCCAAGTGGTGCACTTCAATCTCATCCCACCATAATCTCGCATCTCCTTCCAACAGAAAAGTGGCCAACATCACTTTCTGTTCTTCGACCGTCCTGATTGCAGTTAAGATCCGTTTTACTCTTGCCAACCAATCTTCTGCCTGCGTTATCATGCACATGATGTGCGTGCGTGTGTAGCCAATGTACCAGTACCGTTGTAATTTAATGGTGTTTTGTACATTGATAGGTGGCGAGGGATGGAGCTGGGCCGTCTGAGCCCCAGCGGTCGGATGAGAGTGCAGCACCCGTGGAAGCGCCGATGCCTCCCTCGGCAGAGGCCATACGGGTGGTGGCGGAGACAGTGCTTGCAGTGTTACAAGCACAACCAACTGGACAGGCAAGACCTGGTGGAAGGCAAGAGCATGCTGCCGAGGTGGTGGAAGTGCAAGCAAGTGACGACGCATTGTCACGTTTTATGCACTTTCACCCACCTACGTTTGGTGGAGCGCTTTCTAGTGGACATTCATGAGTTCATTTATGTTCTCTCCTCCCAAACAATCTAAACCTGGCTCTGATACCACTTTGTAACGCCCCCACCTGTCACATGACATATAACGGTGGGTCCGGCCGGGGCCCCACGCCATATAGCACAGACAAGCAAAGGAGTCACGTGTGGTAATCAAACTCTACTCGTGTCCTTAACTCATTCCATTCTAGCGCAGCATTTTTCTTGTTAGCATGAACTCAAACCAGAATGTCCACCCACATATAAATACCACATTTATATAGAACAACACCAGGAATGTATACAACGCACACACCCTGGCCTTATGGCCTTACAAGTTCCTCTTTACATAGCAATAAGTTCGTACATCGGCACGCAGGCCGGCCACACATGAAATCCAACCACGACTCTGCACATATTCTTCAAGGACTAAGAACACCAGGCTCGCCAATCCACATATTCTTTCCAAACCGCAGCACCTGCAATTCATCATCCAAACCAACACAGAAAACAAAGTAACGGTCAGCATTGCTGACCCATTATCACGACCCTACCCCCTACCCGGGGCAGTGGTTCCTTCCCTGTATACAGTGCTTCCTTTCTCATCAAGCATCAGCAAACATCACCAAATCACATCATAGGATCATTCTCTTTATGCCACTATCTACCAAACACACCACATCACAAACGCTGGAGTCCACCAACGCTCCGTGCACTCAGGGCACCTTCTTGGCGTACCGGAATCCACCGTCGTACACCGCTGTCTCTCGAGGCTTTAACTTGTTGGTTGACCGGCCCTAGTCCACCAGCTCGCAGGCTGGCGACATCCCGCCCAAGCCACTCAGAGGTCCATCCTCACAGCATCACAAACAGAGCAGACCGACCCACACTCCGTGGTGTAGCAAGCCGGGTTTATCTAAGCTCCCCAGGCAATGTCTACCCATCGGTCCCCCTCCTAATCCGATCGACCCACACCATGTGGTGCAGCAACCCGTGTTTAACTCGGCTCCCCTAGCATTGCCGCCCATCGATCTCTTCCTTAACTAGATCAACCCACCCTAGTGGTGTAACATGCCGGGTTTATCACGAGCTCCCCAAGCGTGCTACCAATTGATCATCTCATCTCCAGGAGCTTCACCAAAGCCCCCTCACAATCATCACATCCATACATTCATCACAACAAAAATCCATTTTGCACATCATCAAAGTCACGGAGTCTTCTCCGGTTTACCCATGAACATCACCAATCCAGACTACCGGTCCAGATGGGCTTCACACAGCATGCCTACGCCGTACTTCATAATTCCGGCTCTAGATGCAGACTCAACAAAGGAATCACTTCCGCGATCCACCTCTTGGTGGAGGATTCCAAGCACATGTATAGAGAAAGGACTTCGATGTCCAAGAAGGAGATCGTTACCCTTGAAGATCGCTTCGGCGCCATGAAGTAGCCGGATGGAACTCACCGCCTTGGCTCTGCCTTCACGAAACCGCTCTCGGATCTTCGATCCGCTCTCCGCAGCTCCTACAGCAGCTGGAAAACTCCTCCCTTCTCTCTCCTTTAGAATGGAAATGAAGAAGAAGAAGGAGAAGAAGATAAGGGCATTTATCTTCTAATTCTCGGCCTTCCCAACATCTGGACAAAGCCCAGCCATTGGATCCAGGAAGAGGGAAACAAACGGCTCAGATCTGTCCAGAAAACCCAAAACACGGCCTGACACGCCCTGTGACACACCCGTGTCCCCCTAAAGCGGCAGGCAACCGACTCAAATCAACCAGTACACGCCTGTGTGACACGCCCGTGTCACGGCCGTGTACCCGACACGCCCTCAGACACGCCCGTGTCTGAGGCCGTGTGCCTCAAGGAAAATAATCCCAATCCAACCCGAGACTACACACGGCCTGGCACACGGCTGGGCACACGCCCGTGTTCCTGGCCGTGTGCACCAGGACACACCCGTGTCCTTCTAACACGGCCTAACCCGAGACGTCGAGCTAAATTCGACGCCCACTGACACGCCCTGTGACACGCCCGTGTCACAGGCCGTGTCCTCACGGGAAACCCGATACTCGACGATCGTCGAGAATACTCGCCGAACCTATGACACGGCAGCCGACACGGCCGTGTCCTAGGCCGTGTGCCCCACTCTCGACGATGTCACCCGAAAATCGTCGACACCAAGTCCACTCGTCGACACAACCTTGACACGCCCTGCGACACGCCCGTGTCGCAGGCCGTGTCAACTGACACGCCCTGGGACACGCCCGTGTCCCAGGCCGTGTCACCCAAGCCTGAACCCAATTTTGTTCACAATGACCCTCTTGACTTCAGGGTGTTACATCCCAGACTCAACACTCTTCTCCTCCGTCCCACCGATTTTTAGGAGTGGTTCTCCTGATGGAGAGAAAGTCACGTCGAAGGATTTAGCAATCCCGGTTTGCAGTGGAGAGAAAGCCTTCGAAACCGCTTTGGGATCTACTGCGGCCTGCGATGGTCCGCCGACGATCTCTGTCGGCCTCTTTTCAGCTCCAGAAGCCGCTGATGTCTCCGGCTTCCCAGTCTTCTTGGCAGTCTGACGGGCAGAATCATTCGAGTTCTCGCTCCGGCTCTGCTTCGCTTCTGGCGGTTTCTTGTTGCGAGCTAGCATTGATGACATCACATCCATCGCTAAAGAAATCGCGTCGGCTTGCAAAATTCTAACCGCAAGTGGCGAGTAGCGACCCGTGCTTGGCAGGAATCCTGAAGAATGTCAAGGGTCAGGGGATTTTATAGACAACGATGAAGCAGTCGCGGTCTCCGGCTTAGTTCTACATTTTCGAAGTTTTTTGGAAACTTAAAAATGTGCGGGGATTATGATAAGCCCGGAATCCGCGACCTGCCCGCGCAGTTTTCCAGACCGGGCGGTCTGCGTATTCAAGCCGCCAAACCCCCCAAGCCGGGCGGTCTCCATGTCAGGCCGCTTCCAGCACCGACCCTGCTCAGCGACAAGGCCCAAGGACCCAGCCGTCAGCTCGCCAGGAGGAATCCGCCAGGCCGCGCGGCTTCCCTCCTTTCTTGTTTCTTTCTCTTTTGCTTCCCCTCACCTCTGCCCCGTTCTCCTGTACCCCGGGCAGCCGGTAATTTTAGCCCTGCCCGTTTGGGCAGGCCCCCGAGCCTATAAATAGGGGGTGGGTGCACTCCCCAAGACACCATGACTGGGATCCAGTAGCTCGCCTGTTAAGAGCTGCGGTCTCAAGTCTAGTGTATTGCGGCTTGTAGCCCGGCCGGCTTCTTCTTTTACTCGTTGTAACTGTCTCATTTTTAAGAAAAGGAAAGCCCGCCGCAAGAGTGGCATTTAAGCCGCGGCGGGCGAACTCTGCTGTTGCCGCTGCCAGCGGCCCCCTCCTCTTTTCTGCCCTTTAGCCTTAAGGCTTAAGGCCTTAAGGCTTGTGTTGGTATTTGTATAACATTCCTATTTTGGTTTAGTGGACATTCATGCTTTAATGCTGGGTTCTTATTTGCAACTTTTATAAACTGCTTCCGCTAGAATGCTCTGTGTAGGACGTTGATTGGTTGGATGGTTTCCATAAGTAACCACCCGGTTTGTCTGTGGCATACGGCGTCGGGCCCCGGCCGGACCTACTGCTATATGCTATGTGACAGATAGGGGGTGTTACAGAGTCAGTCCAGCTTTTCTCTTTCTTGGCCACAAAATATTTCTCCTTTTTGCCTTTATGCTGGAGTTTCTTTCTCTCACCAAACTCTTTTCTTTTGACAGGACAGTCTGCTATAACATGTCCTGGCTTGCTGCAACAATAACAAACAATTTTAATAGAAGTTTGTTTACCAAGTTTAGAGCCATACCTTTACTCCTTAGAGGTTTTCTTCTTTCCCTTGTAGCTGTCATCCTTGGAGTAAGTGAAAGAGGAAGGCCTTCTCCTCCAGTTCTTTTTCTTCAGAAACTTCTGGAATTGCCTAGAAAAAGCAGCAAGCTCCTCATCCGAATTATGACCATCTGTTGTGCTAGTGTATGAACTTTCTGACTTAGTATCAGTAACTTTTCTGGGAGGAGAAGGGGTCTTTCTCCTACCCATCTTTGTAGCTTCAACTTTGAAGGTCACAGACTTATCTCTGCCATAAAACCAGCTGGACTTTTCCTCTTCCTTTCTGGCAATCAACTGAATCTCATAGGACAACAGTTTTCCAAAAAAAGTTGATGGTGGAGTATCTACAGGTCTGGCCACTTCTATGATGGCACAGACTTTAGTGTCCCAATCCTTGGTTAATGATCTGAGAAACTTGTCATTAAATTCATAAGTGTTGAAGACTCTTCCATAAGTCATCAGCTCATTGACAATTCTAAAGAACCTTTCATAGTATATAGCAATGCTATCTGTCTTGGCTTGTCTGAAACGATCATATTCTTCATTGAGCATGGATTTCCTATCCTCTCTTACTTCTTCAGTCCCCTCCATGTAGACAATTAAGGTGTCTCACATTTCCTTTGAAGTTTCACAGTGGACTAAATTCTGAAGTGTAGAATCATCTATCGCACTAACAATTATGTTTTGTGCCCTCTTATCCAAAGTGGCTAAGATGATCTCATCTTTGGTCATCTCAGAATAACTCTTTGGAGTCTTTAGATTTGCATCTAGAACAGATGTCTTCATAGGGATGAAAGGCCCTTCTTGAACTATGATGTAAATTCTTGAATCAGATGCCTCCATGAATAATCTGATCCTCTCTTTCCATATGCCAAAGGTTTCTTTTCTATAAATGGGAAGTTTCATGGATCCAAGTACTTTGTGATTTTCACCTGAACCCATCTTGGCTATCTTATTACTGTCTTAGAGATACACTTAGACTGTTAAGTCTAATTTTGAGCAACTTGGCTCTGATACCACTTGATAGAATTGGTTTCAAGATTGACTAAACACCTAGAGTGGGGGGGGGGGTGAATAGGTTCAATCCTTATTCAACTTATACAGTTAAAACTTTGATCACAACTTAGATAAAATTTACAGATATCACAGAACACATTCACAGCATACACACATTTTTTATAGTGGTTCCCCAAATGATGGGTACATTCACTTTCCACCTTCGCCTATCTAGCTGTATATTAGATTCGGCCTAACTTCCTTCCACCTTCTCATGTCCTCAGATCTTACAACTCAGAACCCAAATTGGTTCTTACAGATCACACTTCAACAAGTGCTACAACTCAGGCTCTTCCCAAGAAACCTACCTCAGAGTAAATCCACACTGCAACCACTCATATAATCAAGCCCTACCTCAGCCTTTATCCCCAGGCCTACAGCTCAGAGAACTTAATCTCCTACCTCAGGCAAACAGCCCTACCTCAACCTTTATAGTTACAGGCTTACAACTCAGAAAACTTAATCTCCTACACTTAGATCTAAAATAGGTCCTACAAAAAATTGATTAAGAAGATGTTCCTTCCTTCACTCAGAGAGAGATGAGGGAATCTTGATCAGATCTTGATGGATCTTCTTTGAACCGTTCTTTGCAGTAATGAATCTGACTCAACCTGACTTAGCTTATTCAAAGTTTCTTGAAAATGAGAACCTAGGTTGAATGTTCTTGAGAAGTTGGTGTAGATCCAACTTCTTCCCCTTGCAAAATTAAATCTGCAATCTCTAACAGATCAGCTGTGAAGCAATCCCCTTCTCTGATTTTGAATCAGAATCCTCTTGCTATACTGGAATCCGTGAATTCTTCTTGGAGAATTCCGCTTAAATTTCTCTCTATCTTCTATTGTTTTTCTCTGATAGCTCGGCTTTATTTATAGTTTACATCAGAGGAAACTGACAGATCCGGTAGTTGACCGACATCTGACAGTTCTGATATGTCTAATAAGCCGTGATAATTCTAGCTGCTGACAAGTCTTTAGTCTTGAGTTTTGGCACTTAGAGTTATTCAACTCAACTGGATATGTCGAGACATAAGAATAGTATGTGTCGACACAGATGGAGTATGTGTCGACACAATTACCCGGGTGTCGACACACTTCCTTTGGTGTTGTCGACAAACATCAGAAACTGTCGACATAGCTCTTCATTCAGTTTTAATATTGTCTTTGTAAAATGTGTCGACACACTTTAGAAAACAGTTGACACAACTCTTCATCAAGTTCTCGACACGCAGCCTTTGTAGAATATGTCGACATACTTCAGGAACTGTCGACACAACTCTTTATCAAGTTCTCGATATAGCCTTTGTAGAATGTGTCGACACAATTCTTGTGTGTCGACACAGCCTCTCCAAATGTCGACCTAAGTCCTGGATGTCGACATAGCTGCTTCTTTATAACTGTCAATACAACAGTGTCTAAATGTGTCGACATAAGTTATGAGTGTCGACACAGTTGATGTCAACATGAACTCTGGATGTCGACACAAGTCTTGTGTGTCGACACAGACTTGGTTCTTGTCTCGACACTGCTCCTTCAAAGGTTTCGACACAAAATAATTGTCTCTACACTTTTGTACTTGGAATATTTTCTGCATTCTTCTGTCTGCACAAACAAACTCAATACACCATCAAATACACCCTGATGTAAATTATTTAGTCAGGTGAGGATTCTCCAAATCAGGTACACAATTTCCAATGTAGCGAACATAACCCACTGTCGACATCAGGTCTAGCTTAACTGGGTGACCTCAAAGGTTGAGTGCCCAGAGGCATGGGGTTGTCATGCACCATATGATGGATGCGAATAAAGAGTTATTCACCATCCATACAATAATTGCATTGTGATGCAATTGGCAAGAGTTGCCTACCTAAATAGCTAAATTGTGAGAGAAAATCCAAAGCTGACTCATAGTGTTTGTGAAATATGGATTTGTCCACTAAGAGGGTTACTCGCCAAACTCTTCGAATTGATATTGAGGGTTATCAGTTTGATAAAAATAGTGGGTGCTTTTGATTAAAGTCGTAATTGCAAGATAAATTATATTTTAAAATGTGGTACTAATTTGCTTTGCTTGTATTCTTGTATAATATCCATGGCAAGTGGTTCACACTCCACCCTATCCCTCAGAGTGATCCTTGAGAAGGAGAAGCTGAGTGGAACAAATTATTTGGACTGGTACAGAAACCTGAGAATTATTCTCCGACAAAAGCGCAAGCTCAATGTTTTGGAAGTGGTTCCCCCCGATGAGCCTGCCGGGAATGCACCCCGTGCTGATAAAGATGCTTATAAGAAGTATCTTGATGACTTAGATGTCGAATGTCTCGTGTTAGCGACCATGATCTCTTAGCTTCAGAAGCAACATGAGAACATTGGTTATAAGGACATTGATGAGCATCTCAAGAAAATGTTTCAATGGCAAGCTCGTCAAGAGAGATTCGACGTCACCAAGGCGTCGTTCCAGTGTAAGATGGGAGCTCGGGACCTAGTAGGGACTCACGTACTCAAGATGATTGGTTATATCGAGAACCTTGAAAGAATAGGTTTTCCTCTGGGCCAAGAGTTGGCTACAGACCTGATCCTGCAATCGTTGCCGGACAGTTATGAGCAGTTCGTACTGAACTATAACATGAATTAAATAGATAAGACACTACTCGAGCTCCTAGGCATGTTGCGAACTGACGAGATTAATATAAAGAAGGACAAGTGTGTTAGCCCCATATTGATGGTGCAGAAAGGGAAGGGCAAGGCCGAGGGCTACAAGAATACGAAGGTGGGACCTAAGTCTGGACTGGAGGCCAAGTCTTCTATACTGAAAAAGAAAGGCTCGGTGAAAGAAGGTAAGTGCCGCAATTGTGGCAAGGCTGGTCATTGGAGAAGGAATTGTCCTTCATACATTGTGGGTCTGTAGAAGAAAAGAGGAGTTATGACCACCACTTCAGGTATATATGTTATAGAGATAAACCTTTCTGCTCCTTTATCCTGGGTATTGGATACCGGATGTGGTTATCACATTTGTATAAATGAGCAAGAACTGGGAAGGAGAAGAATGCTGAGTAAAGGAGAGGTGGACCTGCGCATTGGAATTGGAGCAAGAGTTGATGCCACTACTGTGGGGGTTTATTGTCTTGTCTTGCCCAGTGGGCTTGTAATAGAACTAGATAATTGTTATTTTGTTCCTTCAATAACTAAAAACATTATATCCATTTCATATTTGTACATGGATGGTTTTCTTTTATTATTAAGAACAACTGTTGTTCAATATTTAATAATGATGTTTGTTATGATGTAGCCCAATTGTTTAATGGTCTGTATGTTTTGAACTTAGACCATCCGATCTATAATATTGAAAATTCTAAAAGACTAAGAACAAATGACTCGAACCCTACGTATCTTTGGCATTATCATTTAGGCCATATAAATGAGAAACGTATATCCAAGCTCCATAGAGATGGACTGTTGGACTCATTTGATTATGAATCATTTGAGAGATACGAAACTTGTTTATTAGGCAAGATGAACAAAGTTCCTTTCACTGGCTTCAATGAGAGGGTTGATTTTCTCTTGGGTATAGTACATAGTGATGTATGTGGACCCATGAGTTCTATGGCTATAGGCGGGTTCTTCAACTTTGTTACATTTACTGATGATTTCAGTAGATACGGATACATGTATCTTATGAAGTGCAAATCCGAAACCATTGAAAAGTTCAAAGTGTTTAAAAGTGAAGTAGAAAACCAGCAGGGTAAGAAGATCAAAGCACTCCGATCTGATCGAGTTGGCGATTACCTAAGTCGTGAGTTTCGTGATCATCTGATAGAGTATGGTATTGTATCACATCTCACTCCACCTAGAACACCACAATATAATGGTGTGTCTGAGAGGAGGAATCGTACTTTGTTAGACATAGTACGGTCAATGATGAGTCATGCCGATCTGTTAATTTCCTTTTGGGGCTTTACTCTAGAAACTACTGCTTTAACATTAAATCATGCTCCAACAAAAGCGGTTCTAAAGACACCATATGGGATATGGACTGAGAAGCGTTCTAGTATGTTGTTCATTAAGGTTTGGGGCTGCGAGGCATATGTGAGATGGCAAATGCCCGATAAGCTGGAACACAAATCAAACAAGTGTTATCTTGTGGGCTATCCTAGGGAAACCAATGGTACTATTTCTACCTACCGTCTGAGGGCAAAGTGTTTGTCGCTAGGATTGGTGTCTTTCTTGAGAAAGAATTTATAAGTAGAAAGACAGTCAGGGTAGAACTTGAAGAAGTTCAGGAACCACAAACAGTGAATGAACTGAAATTGGAACCTGAGTCATGAATACAAGTAGTTGTAGCTGTAGAGCCTGCTCAGGAAATACAAGTTCCACGTAGATCTGGTAGACCAAGATTTGAGCCTGGGATATATGGATTTCTCATGTCTCAAATAGGTAATGTGTTGCTTATGGATCATAGTGATGAGCCTGCAATCTACCATGAGGCTATGTGTGGACCGGACTCTGAGAAGTGGCTTGAGGACATGAAATGTGAGATGGTCTCCATGTATGAAAACCAAGTATGGACTTTGGTGGAACCACCTGAAGGGGTACGTCCCATAGGGTGCATGTGGGTCTTCAAAAAGAAGACTGACATGGATGGGAATGTATAGACATTCAAAGGCAGATTGGTGGCAAAGGGTTTTCAGTAAATTAATGTAGTTGACTATGATGAGACTTTTTCCCCTGTTGCCATGGTTAAGTCTATCAGAATTATGCTTGCTATTACTGCGTATTATGACTACGAGATTTGCCAGATGGATGTCATAATGGCTTCCTTAATAGGAACCTCCTCGAGGAAGTGTACATGATATAACCTGAGGGTTTTATATCTGCAGGTGAAGCCACTAAAATATGCAAGCTGCAGAGATCCATTTATGGATTGAAACGGGCTTCTCGACGTTGGAATCTTCATTTTGATGAATAGATCAAAGAGTTTGGTTTTATCAAGAATGAGTATGAACCTTGTGTTTACAAACGGATTAGTTGGAGTATTGTAGTCTTCCTGATATTGTATGTAGATGACATACTGTTGATCGGGAATGACAAACCGACCCTGCAAGTTGTTAAGAACAACCTAGGGGACTGCTTTTCGATGAAGGACTTATGGGAAGCGACTTATATACTCGGTATTAAGATCTATAGAGATAGATCCAAGAAGTTGCTGGGTTTGACACAAAGTAAGTACATTGACAAGGTGTTGAAACAGTTCAGCATGCTTGAGTCCAAGAAAGGATTCTTGCCCATGTCTCATGGTGTGAGTCTCTCTAAGGACCAGTGTCCCAAGTCTTGTGAAGATAAGGACCACATGAAGTTGGTTCCATATGCTTCAACAATTGGATCAATCATGTATGCAATGTTATGTATTAGACCCAATTTCTCTTATGCTTTGCGCATGACTAGCAGGTATCATTATGATCCCAATGAAGGTCACTAGATAGCTGTCAAGAATATCCTCAAGTACTTGCGAAGAACTATGGATATGTTCTTGGTATTCAGCGGAGAGGAAGAGCTCGTTATAAGTGATTACACGGATGCTAGCTTCCAAACTAATAGGGACGATTCAAAGTCTCAGTCAGGATTTGTGTTTTGCCTGAATGGAGGTACTGTTAGTTGGAAGAGTTTCAAGCAGGATACAGTTGTCGATTCTACAACTGAGGCCGAGTATATTGTCGCTGCAAATGCACCGAAGGAGGCTGTATGGATTAGGAAATTCATGGGCGAGTTAGATGTAGTTTCCAGCATTTTCGCCCTGTAGATCTCTACTGTGACAACAACGGTACAATTGCATTTGCTACAGAACCTAGATCTCATCAGCGCTCCAAACACATGCTCTAGCGGTTCCATTTTATTCGAGAGATTGTCGATCGAGGAGATGTGAGCATATGTAGAGTGCCGACTGAGGAAAACATTGTGGATCCACTGACAAAGCCTCTTGCACAGAGAAAGCATGATGGTCATTATAGATCTATGGGTATACGATACCTAAATGATCAACTCTAGTTTGAGTCTTGTGGATTGTATGTTTGTTGGCTGTATAATATTTCATTTGATGAATAAAAGTACTATATGCATTTCATTTTATATATTTTCGCAAGTCCTTTTATTATGAAGTTATTTTTATTGTGATACAGTAGTTCAATTTAATAAATGCCCTTATAGTGTTTGCTTCCATAGGTCAAGTAGTGAATTGATGTGAGAACCTATGATTTCAGAAGATTCATTTTTAAAGGTCCTTGGTCGTTGTATCATCTTAGAAGCTAAGGGTGATGATGATACCTTTAAGACTAGCATGTGCGTTGACTGATGACCCATCCTCACAGGTCTTGATATTGTGATATCAAGTCATCAAATGGTTACTTGTTATGAACAAGTTGTACTGTAAAGACCCACCTTGAGAATACTTTGTGGATTGTTATATGAACGTGTCAAAAGTATGGCTCAAGTGACAATGGTGTTTGTGGTCCTTTGAACTGAAGTCACAGCTTTCATTGAGTGAGGAAGAGCATGCTTTGATGCCATCAAAAGTCCAGTCTTGAGAAAGTTTGATGATAAAGGTGGTTATTGGGTACGTTACGAATCATTTGGGTGTTTGCGTGTGAGCAAAGATGGGATTTGTACACCTATACGACAGGAGTTGCATCCATGGGTCCCCTTGATGGAATGGGACTGAGAAGTGCATGGCCACACTTGGTTGAGTCAATATATGATATTGGACTCACAAATTTTCTACAAGCCCATTCTAGATCAAGAAACTGGGATTGAATATTTATGAGGGTGACACGGTCTATACCTCTATTTCTATCCGGATGTAAGGGACGAAGGGACATGAAAACACTATAACATTGGTCACAATAGCTTTCGAGTTTTATAAACTCTTATAATTTGGGGAGCAATGATGTATTGCTAGATGTCACTCATTATTTGTGATGCTTTTGTTTGATACTTTCTAGATCAAGTGGGAGACTGTTGGTGAAACCATAGTAATCTGGAAGTGATCAAGCATGTAGCCTCACTGCCATCTAAGTATGATCCTATCGGGGTCGCAAATAAGATTGTGGAGAAATTGGGAGATTGGATCTGTACTATTTAGCTCATATGATGAGTTGAAGGATATTGAAAAGGGGATGAAAATATTCCAAGGTATTTGGCATTGAGTGTGTTTTGCTCACTCAATGCCATGGGGCAGTTGGCGTTGAGTGTGTTTAGCTCACACAACACCATGGGGTTGAAGGCGTTGAGTGTGCTTAGTTCACTCAATGTCATGGAGGTTCTAAGATTCTAAGGAATTAGGCATTTAGTGTGTTTAGCTCACTCAACGCCATCGGGCTGAAATTGTTGAGAGCATTGAGTCGAGTCAATGCTTTCGCGGGTTAAGTGTTAACTATGCGAATGTTGGCTTTGATTTTGTTGAGTCCGTTGACTGTCGCACTTAAGCGTTGAGTGTGTCGAGCCCACTCAACGCCTTTGTCGAGTAAAGGGTTTACCTGGCGAATCTGGCTCTTAGGCATTAAGTGTATTGTATTCACTCAATGCTGTTCGACGAATGAAGTTTGACATTCTGGCCTGCGGCGCAAATTTCGTCGAGCTGAGTTTGATGAATCTAATTCGAAGTTCTGTCCTTTGGCGTAGATTTTGTTGAGCTAAGTTCGACGAATCCAGTCTGACGTTATGGCCTTCGGCGCAGATTTCGTCGGGCTGAGTTCGACGAATGCGTTCGACGTTCTGGCCTTTGGCACAGATTTTGTCGAGCTGAGTTCGATGAATTGTTCGTCAAGCTGAGTTCGACAAATGTCCGTGCTGAGTTAAATGTTGACTTGCTAGATCTATCTCCTGGGATATAAATAGGATGTTTTAGGGTTTTCTTGGATGGTTCTTGTCTTTCTGCACACGAGCCGATACTGTGCGATAAGAAGAAAACCTAGAAACCCGAGGATAGTGTTTCGTCAATCCTGTTGCAGTTTTCGATCCCGATCAAGGTGAGTGTCACCGCAGCCTCTCCTACAACAGATCTAGCAGTCTATGGAGACGTTGTGTGTTCTCACCCGACCTAGCGCTTGTGTGACAAGTTGTTGTGGGTTCTTCTGATGGTGTGGATTATTGTAGAGGCGTGGATATACTTTCTGCGCTCAAGACTCTTGCCGCTGTGTGGCCAGCCTGATTTTTCTGGAGAATCTAGGTTGTGTTCTCACTCAATCCCTTAAAGGTAATTTTTATTACAGTATGCTTTACTTCTTGATTCATGAATATTGCTAGATCCGAACTCATTTGGGATTTTCTTGTTCTTTTTCCGCTGCGTGCACAAGTGTTGTGCGATCCCCAAAAACCCAACACCACCACCTCATGATTCTACACCACCACCTCCTCTCCAAAATAATCAGAATTTTCAAAAGCCTCACTCTCTAGAAGATATGTTCTCAAAACACATTACTTCTAATGAAGCGACAATCAGAAATCTATCGGGTACAGTCAAAACTTTAGAGAATACGGTCGGGCAACTCGCCAAAATTATTTTCGAGAGGCCACCTGGGACTCTTCCTTCAAATACCGAGCCCAATCCGAAAGAGCACGCGAAAGCGATTTCTCTTCGAAGTGGGAAAGAAATTTTTCGGTCCAACTATAATGAATGAGCCCGAGGTGAATGTCGCTCCTATTTTAGAAAACCCGCCTATTTTAAATGATAATGTCGTTTCAATGGATATTTTGCAAAAAAAAACCCTCCATAATTTTAAATTATTTATTTCTACTCCTTACCCCTCAACTTTTAAAAATTAAGTTAGATGATCAATATAATTGCTTTCTTGAAATGTTCAAACAAATTGACATAAATATACCACTTCATGAAACCATCTCGCAAATGCCCAAGTATGCTAAATACTTGAAGGATCTCCTAACAAACAAACAAAAATTAGAAAACCTCTTGCATGTCACATTAAATGAGGAATACTTGGCGGTCGTCACTAATAATTTACCTAAAAAAATTAACGATCAAGGTAGCTTTTCGATCCCTTGCGTTTTTGGAGATTTATTTGTGAAACATGCGTTAGCAGATTTAGAAGCGAGCATCAATTTGATGCCTTTCTCCTTATTTAAGAAATTAGGATTGAGAATTCTCAACCCAACTCGGATGAGCATATAATTAGCTGATCGGTCTCTTAAGTATACGTTAGGAATTGTTGAAGATGTGTGTTGGAACACCCTATTACTAATTTGGGTCAGGATCACTATGTCTCTAGGAATCTTTGCTTGACCTTCTGTATAGCTTAATAGGTCAATTAGAATTGAGTCTAAGGGTTAGAAGTCTAGGTTTGGAAGCTGCCCTGAAGACCAAGATTTTGTGTTTGAAGACCAAGATCTTGTATCCAAAAGATTCAGTATTTGATTTAACTGGATTCTCAGATGCTGATTATGCTGGATGCAGAATTGACAGGAAAAGCACCAGTGGAACTTGTCAGTTCCTTGGTGACAGACTTGTCTCTTGGTTTTGTAAGAAACAAACATCTGTGTCAACTTCAACTGCTGAAGCTGAATATATGGCTGCAGGCAGTTGTTGTTCACAAATCTTGTGGATTCAAAACTAACTCCTAGACTATGGTTACAACTTAGAGAAGTCTAAAATCTTTTGTGATAACACAAGTGCTATTTCCATATCTCAAAATCCAGTCCTCCATAGTAGGACAAAACTCATAGAGATTAGGCATCATTTCTTAAGGGATAATGTTGAAAAGAATAAAATTAAATTACAATATATCCCAACTGATTTACAAAGGGGAGATATTTTCACCAAGCCCTTGGATGAAAAGAAACATACCTTCTTCCTAAATCAGTTAGGAATGTTAGATGGAGGAAGTCTTAAATAATATCCAAGATTTTTGAAAGTTTAAAAATTGACCAAGACTAGGCAAACATTCTGATTTTTCTTAGTGTCTAGAATTTTTCTGATCTCTGAACTGCGCTCGACGATTTGCCCCAAGATCGTCGAACGGAGATCGACGATTTCCAAAAATCATCGAACTGAGTTCAGCGTCTATCAGATAGTATGAACTATCTCTTCCAGTCACCGATCGTCGAACGGCGCTCGACGATTATGTTCTCTGAACGATCGTCGAACGGAGCTCGACGCTCTCCAATATCGTCGAACGGAGATCGACGATTTTGAAGACTCTTCAGATTCCTTTAGAAGCCTCGATCGTCGAACTGAGTTCAACGATATTTCCAATTCTGCGTCGAACCCTAATATAAAACTCATTTTTCGCCGTCGTTCTCTTTTGCGCTTTCGATTTCTCTACAAGAACTTTCTTTCCCTCCAAACAGTTCTACACTTGGTCATTTTGTTTGCTGAATTTTTGTAGGTACACATGGCTGTGTCAGTTGCTGTTCTTGCTGCTATGAAGTTTGATGCCGGTTTTGACATCGACCTGGAATCATTCAGCACCACTGACCAGGTTTTTCAAGACATATTAGGATTATTCAAAGACCAGAACTTGACTGCTCTAATGACCACCAGGATCAAGCTGGCATCTGATGAAATCAAGGAGTGGGTTTATACTGCTCATAATCAAGATAACTCTACCATAGTTGGGTCTATAGCTGGAACTCAGGTACCCTTGACCCCAACCATTCTATCAGAAGTTTTTGGACTGAGAAATGGAGAAGATTCTGCTGAGTTACCTGGAAATGAATTTTCTGAACTGCTTGCCAGAATGGGTCATCCAGAGGGAAACCCTAGCAAGCTCTTCAAAAGTAACCTGTCTGTAGAATACAGGTTCATGGCAGATGTGGTTGGGAAAGTGCTACTGGCAAAGCACTCTGCCCATGATACAATTTCCAGATATCAGCTCTGCCTCAAGGGAGCTCTTGTGGACAAGAAGAATCTGAATTGGGGAGAGGTTTTCTTTGACCTCATCAAAAAGAAAATCAACAAGAGTTTTGTTAATTTTGGGAGAATTATTGGAGTATTTCTGCAGTATAGGTGCCCTGCCTTGCTGGTCTCCTCTGGAGTTCATATCAATGCCTCCAAGAGATTGTCTTGTGCCCTCTTTGGAAAGTGGGACAGACAAATAAGCAAGCCTAACAGGCCCTCCTCCAGTACCCCTTCAGGCACAAGGACTCCAAGAGTCACTCCTCCACAGGTCTTTTCCCCTGCAGATGACTTGGCTGCTGTTGCTGCATCTCCTCCTCCTCCAATTCCATCCCTTCCCCTACCATCCACCATTCCAGCTCCCTCCCCCATCATCATATCCAGCCCATCTCCAACATCCACACCTTCTCCAGAACCTAATCTACCTCCACCAGCAGACCAATTCCACCCATTATTCTCCTACCCCCCCACCTGATGTTACCTCATCACCCTCTCATCCATCCTTCACCCTACTTGATAAGTCCTTTATGGATCATTCCCCATCCTCTCCTCCTGAGTTACCTTCCTCCTCCACTTCATTTCAAGACCTCCTACACCAAATCATTGATCAACCAACTTTCACCCCATCCATATCCATTCCCCTGTCCTCCATATCCACCTTGCAAACACCTCAGCCATCCCTTCCACAATTCTCCAGCTCTCCACTTCCAGAACCTTCAGCTGCTCCCATACCTTCTACCTCTCCTCTAGCTCTTGAGCAAGTAGACCTCTCAGCCCCTGCTAACAGGCTGTATGAGCTACTTGCCCCCAGGCTCTCTCTATTGTTGGAGACCTCCTTGGCTCCTCTACACCTGTCAGTGGCATCCCTTTCTGCCAGGCTCTCTTCCCTCTTCCCTCAGGTAGCACCTACAGCAGTGTGCCTTGATCCAGACATGTCTGCATCTAGGCAGGGGGAGATGCCATATGAAGTGAATCTTCATGCTGCTGCTTCTGCTGTTTCTGTAAGCTCTCTGTCTGTTGCTGCTGTTAGTTCTGCTTCTTCTGCTGCTCCTCCTGTTGCTGTTGCTGTGCCTCAAGCACAAAGTCAGATTTCAACTGCAGTCCTTGCAATAGACCTCAGGTCTTTGCTATCAGCTTTTGATTCTGCTTTCTTCAGCTGTCTGCCAGAGGTTAATGCTGTCCAGCCTCCAAAAGACTTATCCAAGGCACTTGTGCCATTTTCTTGCTGTGACCCTAGCATTATAAGCTCTTTTGTAAATTCAGTAACTGCTGCTGCTTCAAATATTGATACTGCTGCTGAAGTTCCTATTGTTTCTGATGAACCAATCTCCAAGGACATTCTCATGACAGAGGCCACTGAATTTGAGCCTTCTGCAGTCCTTGATGATATTCCCTCTGCTTCTATTGCTGATAGTGAATCTGCTGTTTCTACTGTTGTTAGTGAAGTTGTTGCTGCTATCACCTCTCCAGAACCTACTGTTACTACTGTTGTTGTTTCTGCTTCACCTTCAATATCTGCTGCTGTCCCTGCTGTTACCATCTCAACATCTGCTGCTACAACTTCTGCCTCATCTGCTTCTGTTCAGCTCAAAAAGGACTTGATGAAGAAAATAGATGCTCTCTATGATGACCAGAGTTCTGAAAGTGATGAATTTAAAACAGACTCTGATGACTCTTCTGCTACCATTGCCAGGAAAAGGAAGGCAAGGAGCAAAGCAATGAAGAGGGTACCTCCTGCTAAAGTTAAAGATAATAATGATATCCCATATTACATTCTACATAACTGCCCAATTACTGAACACTGGATGCAATACTCTAAAAATCAGCTGAAAGCAATGAAGAAAAAGAGAAAATATGAGAAGGGTTCATCCCAATTCCAGCACTCTCATCCTCCTCCACCACCTCCTCCTGATGCAGGTGCAGGTGGAAGCTCTGCAAGTCAACCCCCAGCCAGAAGTCAGGCTCCCTATCAACCTCATGCCAGATCTTACCACAGGGAAAGCCAATCCAGGGGTTCACATTCTAGGAGAGGAGGATATAGAGGAAGCCAAAGAGATATTCAAGTCTATTCCAAAGGGTACTCCAGGAAACACCCATATTCTAGGGGAGGACAAAGTTCTACTGATACAACATCAGGTCCTTTCCCTTACAAGCTGAATGAGACTGTGTCTGCCAGGCCTCCTCAAGACAATCCCTCCAACATGTATGAGCTACCTGTACCTTTTGAGGACCCTGAAAATAATCCAGCTGCTTGGACTGCCAGGTTAAAGGAATTTGCTGCACTGGATCAGATTAAAAAGGCCAGAGAACAAGGATTAGATTCTTCCAACATTTCTACTATGTCTGAACAGAGACAAAAAGAACTAGAGAGATATGCTTCAAGTAAATTCTTTGATGCTGATAGATACATGAAATTACATCCTGAAGATGTGGTTCCCAGGCCTAAAAAGCAAACATATTTGGGTGCAGCAGATGATACCAGATCCAACAAGGAAGCCCTCAATCCTAATAGAGAGATTAAACTTGTTAAAGGCAAAGAGAAGAAATGATATTGTAAGGTGATAATTTCTGTGATTTCTGACTGCTATCTGGATGATATATATTTCTGTGACTCTGCTATGTCTAGCTGTTGTTTTTCTGTTTTTCTGATTGTATGTTGTTATTTAAATTGTTCCAAAGTCTGTAAATAGTAATCCTAACCCAAATAGGGGGAGATTGTTGGAACACCCTATTACTAATTTGGGTCAGGATCACTATGTCTCTAGGAATCTTTGCTTGACCTTCTGTATAACTTAATAGGTCAATTAGAATTGAGTCTAAGGGTTAGAAGTCTAGGTTTGGAAGCTGCCCTGAAGACCAAGATTTTGTGTTTGGAGTCTAAGTCATATCGTCGAGCTCAGCACGACGATTCATCGAACTCCGGTCAACGATCGTCTAGCTCAACTTCGACAGATTGTCGAACTCCGTTCGACGATCGCTGAGCTCAACTTCATTACATCGTCGAACTCCATTCGACGATCGGTGAGCTCAGGTCGACGATTTTGACTCTGCTTTGGATCTTTATCTCTGAGCTCAGTTCGACGATCTTTGAGCTCAGATCGACGATATTTTGCTGCTGTATATTTCCAGATCGCTGAGCTCAGCTCGACGATAGTAGAGCTCAGTTCGACGATTTCAGATAACTTCCAGGATGTTTCTAAATTCAAATTCAAATCAGTTAGGAGTTATTCTGCAATTAATTCAGAGATTTCCTAGCCATTTTCATTCATTTCTGGACCAAGTTTCAAGGGATTTTTCAAGGAATATTTCTGTGGACTTTCCTCCAGAAGAGATTGTGCAATTAAGGATGCAATCAATGTAGGCTAACAGCTATCCTTGACAGAGAATGTTATTCTATTCTGTACCAGAGAATAAAAGACAGAATTTTTTGAATCACTCAGAGAATAGAGATTACAGAGACACATTCAAAAAAATCTTCTGTCTCAAAGAATTCTCAAGAACACACATCTAAGGAGATCAAGTTGTCTCAAATCTTCAGATCTCTTTAGTTTTCAAAGTGTTCAAGGCCAACATATTTCCAGACTCCAGACATTCAACATTTCAGCTATTGCTGAAATCATCTATTGCTGGAGTTCAACCTTTGAAGGCCTATCAACCTCAGCAAAGCTTTTCTTCCTGAAGATCTCAAGGATTCAGGGGGAGCTTTGATATCAACAATCCACATAGTCTTCTCAGTTGTTTGAGAAAGAGAAAACTTCCATCACTCTCTCACCCCCTCTCTGTAAAGGGTTTCTCAAACTCCCTTCAAAAGTTTGAGCTTGGTTTTTGAGCACCTTGTCAAAAGCTCATTGGTGGCAAGACACCTGATCAAAAAATCTGTTTTGGTTTTTGAGCACCTTATCAAAAGCTCATTGGTGCACAGGACACCTGATCAACTCATCCTGCAGTGGATTCCTACCTAGGGTGGTAGAAGAGTGGATGTACCCAAGTTTAGGGGAACCACTATATTTCCTTGTGTCTTTTGGTTTTGCTTGTTTTCATTTTTGTTTCTGGCCTTGATTTTTCTGTGCTTAGTTTTTGTTTAACTTAGTGATGTGATTAGATTCATTATTGCTTCCCTGCTCACTCTCATTACAACAATTGTTGTAAAAAGTTTCAAAGCACCATATACTCTATTCACCCCCCTCTAGAGTATATCAGATCTAGCTGCACTTTTAATTGGTATCAGAGCCAGGTTGGTTAAACATACCATACCTGATTGGTTGTACAGGCTAACACCTGAACCCAAAGATCCCAAACTAGATCTGCCTTTCTTTGGTATTTTATTATAGATTTTGTTTTCACAAATCATGGCCCAAAACAAAGATTATGCTAGCACCAGACCTCCAGTGTGCAATCTATCCAAGTTTGCAATCTGGAAAGCAAGGATCAGACTTTACATGAATTCTATTGACGAAGATATCTTTAATTCTGTTTTGAAAGTGTGTCCAAGACCCCCAGAGAACACAAGTACAAATGCTGTTCCACCTCCATCAGGAACAGATGCTGATATCAAGAGATGGAAAGTAGCTGATGCTAAGGCTATGAACATCCTAGCCCAGACAATGTCTGATGACATATTTCAAAATCTAGCTGAATGTAATTCAGCCAAGGAAATTTGGGACAAGCTCTCAGAAATAGTCTCAGGCTCAGCTGATGAGAGAAAGGATAGAAGATCCCACCTTATCTCTCAATATGAGAATTTCAAGAAGGGAGAGACTGAGTCAGTGGGAGATATGTACAACAGACTAAGTCTAATTGTCAGTGAACTCAGGACATTGGACAAAGAGATCTCTCTAACAGAACTTAATGACAAGATCCTAATGTGCTTCCACAGCACTTGGGATTCAAGAATCTGGCCAATTAAGGATGCCAGAAGTCTGAATGAGATCACCACTGAAGCTCTATTGGGTAAGCTCAAATCTTATGAGCTACTCATCAAAAATATAGAGAAAGAACAGAAGGCTGCCTCACCAGCCACAAGAAAAGAGAAGACCATAGCATTCAAGGCAACTGAGGATCTGCATGAAGATAAAGCTAGAGGCAATGATGAACTAATCAATCTGTTGGCCAAAATATTTTACAAAATGGCCAGAAAGGACTTCAGAAGAAGATCATACAAGGAGCAGGATAAGCCAAGATATGACAAGTCCATTAGTAATAATAAAGACATTATTTGCTTTGGTTGCAGGAAACCAGGGCACATAGTTCCTGACTGTCTAGAGAACAAGAACAAAGACAGAAGGGACAGGAAAGGAGGAAGAAAGGAGAAAGACTCCAAAAGGAATGGCAATGGCAAACCTTCTTCAAGCAAAAACAAGCATACAAGAAAAGGGTTTGTTGCTGAATCCTGGAGTGAGACACAAGAAGAGTCAGAAGCCTCATCCAGCTCCAGTGTTGATGAGGATGATGCAGAAGAAAAGGAGTTCTGCATGATGGCAATCAATGCCTCACAGCACAATTCAGAGGAAGAGGAGTCAGAGTCAGACTCAGAGACTCAACCTGAAGAAGATCAGGTAATTGGTTCTTTTGATTTTAGTTCAGAAGATTTTAAATATGAATTTAAAGCACTGTGTTTAGACCTGCTAAAGTCTGAGAAAGAGATTATCTCTCTCAGAAATCAATTATCTGAACACAATACTTTAAAGTCAGAAAACCTCAAACTCTTTCAGGAGTTGGAGTGCTGTAGGGAACAGATAGCCTCACTGAAAAGTGAGCTCTCTGAGGCCAAGAAGCTTGAAGAATCCCTCAATGGGAGAAGCATCAAGCTGATGGACATCACAAGCACAGTGAACTCCAGATTCAACAATACACTGGGCTTTGGTGCTTCATCCAGCCAACCTATTATCCTAACAACTCCAATCAAATTCATTTCTGACAAAGGAAAGGGAGTTGTAGAGGTTGCTAGGAAAAATTCTGATCTGCCTCAGAAAACTAAGTCCCAGCAGAAATCGTCGAACGGAGATCGCCGATCGCCGAATGAAGATCGACGATCGCCGAACGCAGCTCGACGATCTCAGGCAAAATCGTCGAACGCAGATCGACGATCTCAGCCAAAGTCGTCGAACGCAGGTCGACGATCTCAAATACCTGACCTCAGCTACAGTCGACCGTCGAACGGAGCTCGACGATCTGACGCAAGATCGTCGAAAGCAGCTCCAAGATCGTCGAACAGAGGTCAGAACTCTGGAAAATTTTTCAAAGGCAAATCAAAATTGAATCCTAAGGGTCTTTCATCCCAAATCTTTAACCCTTATACTGAATGGATTTTACCTCCAAGGAGATATCATCCTGAAGGATATAAGAGTCAACCAGGGATGTCTTTCATTTCAGAATTTAAAGGTTATCAACCTAGGCCCAAGGTAAACTGGGTCAAAAACAAATGAATTGTCTTATGTGTAGATGAAGACCTATCCAACATCTAACCAGCAATGGTATTTGGATAGTGGGTGCTCTAAGCACATGACAGGGAACAAGGACAATCTCACATCCTTCAGAGTAAAGCTTGGACCCAAAGTTATCTTTGGTGATTCAAACTTTGGACAAACTAAAGGATATGGTGCAGTCCAGATTGGATCAGTAACTTTCAAGAAGGTAGCTTATGTGGAAGGACTGAAGCACAACCTAATTAGCATCAGTCAGCTGTGTGATGAAGGCTACCAGGTGACCTTCAGCAAAGCCTTATGCAAAATCAAGTCAGAGGACAACACAACAGTGTTGACAGGTAAAAGGAAAGGTAACATCTATCTAGTAGATTTTCTTTCAACTGATGTAGATATCTGCTTGTTTAATTCTGTCAGTAGACCAAATATTTTATGGCATAAGAGATTAGGACACCTAAACCTTAGAACTATTGCTAGGCTATCCAAGGACAACCTTGTTAGAGGACTACCTTCTAGCCCCTACAAGAAGGAAGGACTTTGCAGGGCTTGTCAATTAGGCAAGCAAACTAAAAACAGCTTTAAGTCACTTAATAATAGTGATTCACCTAGGATATTGTATCTGTTACACATGGATCTCTTTGGACCCATCACAGTACAAAGCCTAGGAGGGAAATCCTACACTTTAGTAGTTGTAGATGACTTCTCTAGATTCACTTGGGTGTTCTTTCTAAGGAAGAAGTCTGATAAGTTTAAGTGTCTGACAGAGTTTCTCAAATGTATACAGATTGAGTTCAATACTCACATTACCCTGATCAGAAGTGATCATGGGACAGAGTTTGATTCTCTTCTTATGCAAGAGTTCTGTCAGAGTGAAGGGATCAGGCATACTTTCTCAGCTCCTAGAACTCCTCAACAAAATGGGGTAGCTGAAAGAAAAAATAGAACCCTTATTGAATCTGCCACCACATTGTTGTCAGATGCTCATCTACCTCTATCCTTTTGGGTAGAGGCAGTGAACACCTCCAACTATGTGCTGAACAGGAGTCTGATACATAAACTAAAGGGAAAGACTCCCTATGAATTACTCAAAGGGAAGAAACCTAAAGTTGACTATTTTGGAGTCTTTGGTTGTATTTGCTACATTCACAATAATGACAAGAAATATTTAGCAAAATTTCAAGCCAAAGCTGATGAAGGAGTGTTTCTGGGATACTCCATGATCAGCAAGGCCTATAGGGTCTATAATAAATCATCTTTGAAAATTGAGGAATCTGTTCACATTTCATTTGATGAAACTAACATGTCTTTCAAGGAGAAGATTTCTTCTACCATAGAACCTTTGCAGGAACATTCTCTAGTTGAAGACTTGAACAAGTTACAAGTTACTCAAGAGGATGAAAGCAGTGAAGATGAAGGGAATGCTCAACATAATGAAGAACAACTTGAAGAGCCAGTTGTTGTACCACAAGAGGAAACAACAATACAGGTTGGTGAACAATAAACACCCCCTGTTGATTTAGTAACATCAAGAGACCATCCAATTTCCCAAATAATCGGAGAAATCTCAGCTGGTGTGCAAACCAGAAATCAGGTCAACCAAAACCTGTTGCACACCTGCTTCCTATCTCAAATTGAACCTCAGACCATTCAAGATGCAGAGCAAGATCCACACTGGATCACTGCAATGCAAGAGGAGTTGCATCAATTTGAGAGGAACAAAGTATGGGAACTAGTGCCAAAGCCCAAGAATCACTCCATTGTTGGAACAAAATGGGTATTCAGAAACAAACTGGATGATCAAGGAGTAATTATAAGGAACAAGGCAAGGCAAGTTGCTCAGGGATACTCTCATGAGAAAGGAATCGACTACGACCAGACTTTTGCACTTGTTGCAAGATTGGAAGCCATCAGAATATTTCTAGCTTATGCAGCTCACAAAGGCTTCAAAGTATATCAGATGGACGTCAAAAGTGCTTTCTTGAATGGAGACATCAAAGAGGAAGTTTATGTCAGACAACCTCCAGGTTTTATCTCTCCAACTTTTCCTGATTATGTTTTTAGACTGAACAAAGCATTATATGGTGTCAAGCAAGCTCCTAGAGCATGATATGAGACCCTATCATGCTTTCTCTTGGAAAATGGTTTTATAAGGGGTAGAGTAGACCAAACTCTTTTCATTAGAACTCATAAGTCTCATACCCTACTAGTACAGATTTATGTAGACGATATCATTTTTTGCTCTACTGACTCCAAATTGTGCAGAAGGTTTTCTAACCTGATGTATTCTAAATTTGAGATGAGTAGCATGGGTGAGCTATCCTTCTTCCTAGGATTGCAAGTCAAGCAACATGCTGAAGGCATCTTTATTTCTCAAACCAAATATGCAAATGAACTGGTTAAGAAATTTGGTATGTCTGAGGCATCTTGTATGAAAACACCCATGCCTACTAATGCTGTATTGGATGCTGATGAACATGGGAAACCTGTTGATCAGACAACATATAGAGCAATGATTGGCTCTTTACTATATCTTATAGCTAGTAGACCAGATATAATGTTTGCTATATGTATATGTGCTAGGTTCCAAGTAAGCCCTAGAGAGTCACACCTAACTTTAGTAAAGAGGATTCTCAGGTATGTTAAAAGTTGTCCAAATCTAGGTCTCTGGTATCCAAAAGATTCAGCATTTGATTTAACTGGATTCTTAGATGCTGATTATGCTGGATGCAGAATTGACAGGAAAAGCACCAGTGGAACTTGTCAGTTCCTTGGTGACAGACTTGTCTCTTGGTTTTGTAAGAAACAAACATCTGTGTCAACTTCAAATGCTGAAGCTGAATATATGGCTGCAGGCAGTTATTGTTCACAAATCTTGTGGATTCAAAACCAACTCCTAGACTATGGTTACAACTTAGAGAAGTCTAAAATCTTTTGTGATAACACAAGTGCTATTTCCATAGCTCAAAATCCAGTCCTCCATAGTAGGACAAAACTCATAGAGATTAGGCATCATTTCTTAAGGGATAATGTTGAAAAGAATAAAATTGAATTACAATATATCCCAACTGATTTACAAAGGGGAGATATTTTCACCAAGCCCTTGGATGAAAAGAAACACACCTTCTTCCTAAATCAGTTAGGAATGTTAGATGGATGAAGTCTTAAATAATATCCAAGATTTTTGAAAGTTTAAAAATTGACCAAGAGTAGGCAAACATTCTGATTTTCTTAGTGTCTAGAATTTTTCTGATCTCTGAACTACGCTCGACGATTTGCCCCAAGATCGTCGAACGGAGATCGACGATTTCCAAAAATCGTCGAACTGAGTTCAGCGTCTATCAGATAGTATGAACTATCTATTCCGGTCACCGATCGTAGAACGTCGCTCGACGATTATATTCTCTAAACGATCGTCGAACGGAGCTCGACGCTCTCCAATATCGTCGAACGGAGATCGACGATGTTGAAGACTCTTCAGATTCCTTTAGAAGCCTCGATCGTCGAACTGAGTTCAACGATCTTTCCAATTCTGCGTCGAACCCTAATATAAAACTCATTTTTCGCCGTCGTTCTCTTCTGCGCTTTTGATTTCTCTGCAAGAACTTTCTTTCCCTCCAAACAGTTCTACACTTGGTCGTTTTGTTTGCTGAATTTTTGCAGGTACACATGGCTGTGTCAGTTGCTGTTCTTGCTGCTATGAAGTTTGATGCCGGTTTTGACATCGACCTGGAATCATTCAGCACCACTGACCAGGTTTTTCAAGACATATTAGGATTATTCAAAGACCAGAACTTGACTGCTCTAATGACCACCAGGATCAAGCTGGCATCTGATGAAATCAAGGAGTGGGTTTATACTGCTCATAATCAAGATAACTCTACCATAGTTGGGTCTATAGCTGGAACTCAAGTACCCTTGACCCCAACCATTCTATCAGAAGTTTTTGGACTGAGAAATGGAGAAGATTCTGCTGAGTTATCTGGAAATGAATTTTCTAAACTGCTTGCCAGAATGGGTCATCCAGAGGGTAACCCTAGCAAGCTCTTCAAAAGGAACCTGTCTGTAGAATACAGGTTCATGGCAGATGTGGTTGGGAAAGTGCTACTGGCAAAGCACTCTGCCCATGATACAATTTCCAGATATCAGCTCTGCCTCATGGGAGCTCTTGTGGACAAGAAGAATCTGAATTGGGGAGAGGTTTTCTTTGACCTCATCAAAAAGAAAATCAACAAGAGTTTTGTTAATTTTGGGAGAATTATTGGAGTATTTCTGCAGCATAGGTGCCCTGCCTTGCTGGTCTCCTCTGGAGTTCATATCAATGCCTCCAAGAGATTGTCTTGTGCCCTCTTTGGAAAGTGGGACAGACAAATAAGCAAGCCTAGCAGGCCCTCCTCCAGTACCCCTTCAGGCCCAAGGACTCCAAGAGTCACTCCTCTACAGGTCTCTGCCCCTGCAGATGACTTGGCTGCTGTTGCTGCCTCTCCTCCTCCTCCAATTCCATCCATTCCCCTACCATCCACCATTCTATCTCCCTCCCCCACCATCATATCCAGCCCATCTCCAACATCCACACCTTCTCTAGAACCTAATCTACCTCCACCAGCAGACCAATTCCACCCATTATTCTCCTACCCCCCCCCCACCTGATGTTACCTCATCACCCTCTCATCCATCCTTCACCCTACTTGATGAGTCCTTTATGGATCATTCCCCATCCTCTCCTCCTGAGTTACCTTCCTCCTCCACTTCATTTCAAGACCTCCTACACCAAATCATTGATCAACCAACTTTCACCCCATCCATATCCATTCCCCTGTCCTCCATATCCACCTTGCCAACACCTCAGCCACCCCTTCCACAATTCTCCAGCTCTACACTTCCAGAACCTTCAGCTGCTCCCATACCTTCTACCTCTGCTCTAGCTCTTGAGCAAGTAGACCTCTCAGCCCTTGCTGACAGGCTGTATGAGCTACTTGCCCCCAGGCTCTCTCTATTGTTGGAGACCTCCTTGGCTCCTCTACACCTGTCAGTGGCAGCCCTTTCTGCCAGGCTCTCTTCCCTCTTCCCTCAGGCAGCACCTACAGCAGTGTGCCTTGATCCAGACATGTCTGCATCTAGGCAGGGGGAGATGCCATATGAAGTGAATCTTCATGCTGCTGCTGCTGCTGTTTCTGTAAGCTCTCTGTCTGCTGCTGCTGTTAGTTCTACTTCTTCTACTGCTCCTCCTGTTGTTGTTGCTGTGCCTCAAGCACAAAGTCAGATTTCAACTGCAGTCCTTGCAATAGACCTCAGGTCTTTGCTCTCAGCTTTTGATTCTGCTTTCTTCAGCTGTCTGCCAGAGGTTAATGCCGCCCAGCCTCCAGAAGACGTATCCAAGGCACTTGTGCCATTTTCTTGCTGTGACCATAGCATTATCAGCTCTTTTGAAAATTCAGTAACTGCTGCTGCTGCAAATATTGATACTGCTGCTGAAGTTCCTATTGTTTCTGATGAACCAATCTCCAAGGACATTCTCATGACAGAGGCCACTGAATTTGAGCCTTCTGCAGTCCTTGATGATATTCCCTCTGCTTCTATTGCTGATAGTAAATCTGCTGTTTCTACTATTGTTAGTGAAGTTGTTGCTGCTATCACCTCTCTAGAACCTACTGTTACTGATGTTGTTGTTTCTACTTCACCCTCAATATCTGCTGCTGTCCCTGCTGTTACCATCTCAACATCTGCTGCTACAACTTCTGCCTCATCTGCTTATGTTCAGCTCAAAAAGGACTTGATGAAGAAAATAGATGCTCTCTATGATGACCAGAGTTCTGAAAGTGATGAATTTAAAACAGACTCTGATGACTCTTCTGCTACCATTGTCAGGAAAAGGAAGGCAAGGAGCAAAGCAATGAAGAGGGTACCTCCTGCTAAAGTTAAAGATAACAATGATATCCCATATTACATTCTACATAACTGCCCAATTACTGAACACTGGATGCAATACTCTAAAAATCAGCTGAAAGCAATGAAGAAAAAGAGAAAATATGAGGAGGGTTCATCCCAATTCCAGCACTCTCATCCTCCTCCACCACTTCCTCCTGATGCAGGTGCAGGTGGAAGCTCTGCAAGTCAACCCCCAGCCAGAAGTCAGGCTCCCTATCAACCTCATGCCAGATCTTACCACAGGGAAAGCCAATCCAGGGTTTCACATTCTAGGAGAGGAGGATATAGAGGAAGCCAAAGAGATATTCAAGTCTATTCCAAAGGGTACTCCAGGCAACACCCATATTCTAGGGGAGGACAAAGTTCTACTGATACAACATCAGGTCCTTTCCCTTACAAGCTGAAAGAGACTGTGTCTGACAGGCCTCCTCAAGACAATCCCTCCAACAGGTATGAGCCACCTGTACCTTTTGAGGACCTGAAAATAATCCAGCTGCTTGGACTGCCAGGTTAAAGGAATTAGCTGCACTGGATCAGATTAAAAAGGCCAGAGAACAAGGATTAGATTCTTCCAACATTTCTACTATGTATGAACAGAGACAGAAAGAACTAGAGAGATATGCTTCAAGTAAATTCTTTGATGCTGACAGATACATGGAATTACATCCTGAAGCTGTGGTTCCCAGGCCTAAAAAGCAAACATATTTGGGTGCAGCAGATGATACCAGATCCAACAAGGAAGCCCTCAATCCTAACAGAGAGATTAAACTTGTTAAAGGCAAAGAGAAGAAATGATATTGTAAGGTGATAATTTCTGTGATTTCTGACTGCTATCTGGATGATATATATTTCTGTGATTCTGCTATGTCTAGCTGTTGTTTTTCTATTTTTCTGATTGTATGTTGTTATTTAAATTGTTCCAAAGTCTGTAAATAGTAATCCTAACCCAAATAGTGGGAGATTGTTGCAACACCCTATTACTAATTTGGGTCAGGATCACTATGTCTCTAGGAATCTTTGCTTGACCTTCTGTATAGCTTAATAGGTCAATTAGAATTGAGTCTAAGGGTTAGAAGTCTATGTTTGGAAGCTGCCCTGAAGACCAAGATTTTGTGTTTGGAGTCTAAGTCATATCGTCGAGCTCACCACGACGATTCGTCGAACTCCGGTCGACGATCGTCTAGCTCAACTTCGACAGATCGTCGAACTCCGTTCGACGATCGCTGAGCTCAACTTCATTACATCGTCGAACTCCATTCGACGATCGGTGAGCTCAGGTCGATGATTTTGACTCTGCTTTGGATCTTTATCTCTGAGCTCAGTTCGACGATCTTTGAGCTCAGATCGACGATATTTTGCTGCTGTATATTTCCAGATCGCTGAGCTCAGCTCGACGATAGCAGAGCTCAGTTCGACGATTTCAGATAACTTCCAGGATGTTTCTAAATTCAAATTCAAATCAGTTAGGAGTTATTCTGCAATTAATTCAGAGATTTTCTAGCCATTTTCATTCATTTCTGGACCAAGTTTCAAGGGATTTTTCAAGGAATATTTCTGTGGACTTTCCCCAGAAGAGATTGTGCAATTAAGGATGCAATCAATGCAGGCTAACGGCTATCCTTGACAGAGAATGTTATTCTATTCTGTACCAGAGAATAAAAGACAGAATTTTTTGAATCACTCAGAGAATAGAGATTACAGAGACACATTCAAAAAAATCTTCTGTCTCAAAGAATTCTCAAGAACACACATCCAAGGAGATCAAGCTGTCTCAAATCTTCAGATCTCTTTAGTTTTCAAAGTGTTCAAGGCCAACATATTTCCAGACTCCAGACATTCAACATTTCAGCTATTGCTGAAATCATCTATTGCTGGAGTTCAACCTTTGAAGGCCTATCACCCTCAGCAAAGCTTTTTTTCCTGAAGATCTCAAGGATTCAGGGGGAGCTTTGACATCAACAATCCACATAGTCTTCTCAGTTGTTTGAGAAAGAGAAGACTTCCATCACTCTCTCACCCCATCTCTGTAAAGGGTTTCTCAAACTCCCTTCAAAAGTTTTTGCTTGGTTTTTGAGCACCTTGTCAAAAGCTCATTGGTGGCAAGACACCTGATCAAAAAATCTGCTTTGGTTTTTGAGCACCTTATCAAAAGCTCATTGGTGCCCAGGACACCTGATCAACTCATCCTGCAGTGGATTCCTACCTTGGGTGGTAGAAGAGTGGATGTACCCAAGTTTAGGGGAACCACTATATTTCCTTATGTCTTCTGGTTTTGCTTATTTTCATTTTTATTTCTGTCCTTGATTTTTTTGTGCTTAGTTTTTGTTTAACTTAGTGTTGTGATTAGATTCATTATTGCTTCCCTGCTCACTCTCATTACAACAATTGTTGTAAAAAGTTTCAAAGCACCATATACTCTATTCACCCCCTCTAGAGTATATCAGATCTAGCTGCACTTTCAATGTGCTAAGTGAAGATTGACAAATTTATCTTCCCGGTACATTTTGTCATTCTAGATATCGAAGAGCATGTCGAGGTACCTCTAATCCCCGGCCGCCCCTTCCTAGCCACTTCCTATGCGGTAATAAATTTAAGAAAAGGAAAATTGTTGCTCCGAGTAGGAAACGATGAGGTCACGTTTGAAATTAACCAATTATTCAAAAACTTTTTATCAAATGACGACTCATGTTTTTTTCTAGATGTTTTAAATGAAGACACTTTTTTTCTCTTTTTAATATTTCGAGTAATGAATTTTCTTCATCTTTTTCTAAAATATCTCCCAGTTTTTTTAAATTTTCTCCCTAATTTATTTTAAACACGGCCATGTCCGTGCAAAGTAATGTTGAAAATGATTTCATTTCTAGGAAGAAATTTTTTGAAACTCTTACCATTGAAAATGAAAAGAATTTGAAAATTCTTATGACGAACCACCCACTCTTGAATTGAAACCGCTCCCCTAACATCTAAAATATGCTTTTCTCGAAAAAAAATTCTAAGTTGCCCGTTATACTCTCGACCTTTCTTTCGCAATTCGAAAATGATCATTTGATCGAAGTTTTACGAAGGCATCACCGAGCTATGTCATGGCAAATATCCGATATTTCTGGCTTAAGCCCCTCCTTTTGCACACATAAAATGTTTTTGGAAGAACATTCTAAGAGTGTAATCGAACCTCAACGTCGTCTTAATCCAAACATGAAGGAGGTCGTAAAGGGAGAGGTTTTAAAATTATTAGATGCGTGGATAATTTATCCTATCTTGGATTGAAAGTGGGTAAGTCCGGTCCAAGTAGTGCCGAAAAAAGGAGGGATCACGGTAGTTTTAAAATAAAATAACGATCTAATACCGACAAGAACAGTGACGGGGTGGCGAATGTGCATCGATTATCACAAGATAAACGATGCCACCCACAAAGACATTTCCTCCTTCCCTTAATTGATCAAATATTAGAACGCTTATCCAGTCATAGTTTTTATTATTTTCTCGACAGTCTCTCGGGATATTTCCAAATCCCTATCTCACTCGAGGACCAAGAGAAGACAACATTCACTTGCCCCTTCAGGACCTTCGCTTATCGTAGAATGCCTTTCGAGTTATGTAATACTCCAGCAACATTTCAGCAATGTATGCTGGCTATTTTCGATAAATACGTAGAAAATATTATGAAGTTTTAATGGATAATTTTTCAGTTTTTGACGACTCTTTTGATTTATGTTTAAAAATTTTGGGAAACGTTCTACAACGCTACGAAGAAACGAACTTAGTTTTATATTGGCAGAAGTGCCACTTTATGGTGCGTGAAGGCTTAGTCCTTGTCCACAAGATTTCTGCTAAATGAATTGAAGTGGACAGGATAAAAATTGAAGTAATTGAAAAGATACAACCACCTACGAATATCAAAGCGATTAGAAGTTTTCTAGGGTGCGCGGGTTTTTACCAATGATTCATTAAAGACTTCAAAAATTACAAAGCCTCTCACCCACCTTCTCGAGAAAGAAACTCTCTTTATTTTTGACTATTCTTGTCTAGCTGCGTTTGATTTAATTAAATCTAAACTTATAAATGCTCTGATTATGATCACTCCGATCTGGGATTTACCGTACAAAATAATGTGTGATGCGAGTATTTATGCGGTCGGTGTGGTTCTAGGACAACGAATAGCTAAGAAATTTTATCTGATCTACTATGCGAGTAAAACTCTAACTTTCGCTCAAGAAAATTACACCACGACGGAGAAGGAACTCTTAGTCGTAATTTTTTCTTTTGATAAATTCTACTATATGTTACTCTTTCTGAAATCATGGTATTTATCGATCATTCTACTTTAAAGTATCTCCTTTCTAAACTGGATGCCAAGCCGCGCCTTATTCGTTGGATTCTTCTCCTTCAAGAATTCGGCTTGGAAATACGGGATAAGAAAGGAGCTGAAAATTTAGCGACAGACAATCTTTCTAGACTAGAGAACCCCAGAGGCGAAACGTTAGATGAAAATTTTCCTATTGACTCTTTCCCAGATGAAACTCTTTAGTCTCTCTTCTTCTACCCCGTGATTTGCCGACTTGGCCAATTATCTCGTGGCTCGTGCCCTTCCGAAAGAATTCTCATTTCAGCAATAGAAGAAATTCTTTTCTAATTTGAAGTATTATTTTTGGGAGGACCCATTTCTCTTCCGAGTCTGCGCAGACCAAGTGGTACGAAGTTGTGTTTCCGAGGAAGAAGGTCAACAAATTTTAAAACATGTTCATGAAGGTCCGACTGGAGGTCACTTTCAGGCAAATCAGACCACTCACAAGGTGCTTAGTGCAGGCTTCTATTGGCCTAGCCTTTTCAAAGATGCGCAAAACTTTGTTAGTCGGTGTGATAGTTGTCAACAGACTGGAAACATATCTAATTAAAATGAAATTGAACAAAACTATTTTCTCGAATGTGAGATCTTTGATCTTCGAGATATTTATTTTATAGGTTAGTTTCTGTCAAGTTTGGGTAACAAGTACATTCTCGTCGTCGTAGATTATATTTCTAGGTGGGCGGAGGCCCAAGCTTTTGCTACTAATGACTCTTGTGTTGTTTCTTTTTTCTGAAAAATTGTTTTCTCGTTTTGGTTTTCCTCGAGCGATCGTTAGTGATAGGAAACCCACTTTTATAATGCTCAACTCACTAAGATTTTATCTAAGTATGGCATTATGCACAAATTATCCACCACTTACCACCCCCAAACTAATGGTCAGGTCGAGGTAGTCAATCGAGAACTAAAAAGAACTTGGAATAAACCGTTTCAATTTCCCGTAAGGATTGGTCATTAAAATTAGACTATGCTCTTTGGGCCTATCGGATGGCGTACAAGAATGCTATTGGTTGTACTCCGTTCCACTTGGTCTATGGAAAATTGTGTCACCTCCCGTGAGAAGTAGAGCACCGTGCGTATTGGGCGATAAAATTTCTGAATTTCGAGCAACACTTTGTAGGAGAACATAGGAAAAATCAATTGAACGAACTCGACAAATGGCGCTCCAATGCCTACGAGAGCAATAAATTTTATAAAGAGTGGATGAAATTATATCATGATAAAAATATTCGACATCTAAAAATATTTCAACCGGTCGATCAAGTCCTTTTTAATTTGCGAATGCATTTATTCCCTGGAAAACTTTAGTCACGCTGGCCTGGACCATTGGTCGTCAAGCAGGTTTTTTCATATGGTACGATTCTAGTTTCGCACTCGGATAAGGGTGAATTCAAAGTAAACGATCATCAATTAAAACTCTATTTGTCAAACGATTTAATTCCCACTATGACAGAACAATTAGTGTTATCAAACTCTTGAACTATTAATATTTTTTATTTGGACTGTAATAATAGTTTAAGACTTCTTATTGTTAGACAATATTCTTTTTGGTCGAGCTCAAATGACCTTTAAACAAAGGGCGCTCTTGGGAGGCAATCCAAGGTTTTTTTTTGTTTTCTTTATTTTTAACCTTTTGCCCCGGGTGGCTCTGACATGTTGAGGTTCTGCAATCGACAGCTCCAACTTGTTAATTCCACCAGAAGTTCAGGATGATATTTCAAGAAGTTCCAAAGTGCAACCATGGTGGAGCGGCATCACCCAGCCATTTGTGACTCGCAAATCAGGGGAAGTACCTATTTTAATTTATGTAATTTCAATTTTCTTTATTAGCTTCTCTCTCTCATTCTCCTCCTTCTCCATTGAGAACAATGTATAACTTTATGTATGGGGGAGTGTTTCTTTAGTTAGTTTACTTTTAAAAAAAGAATATATATATATATATATAATCTTTTGAAAAATCACAAATTAAGTTGTGTTAATCTTCGCCAAATCAATTAGTACATCGCCACTTTGCATTTTATTATTTTTAAGCTCATGTCTACTTGCTTAGTTAGAATAAATTAGATTATTTTTTTGTTTAAATATGTTTAGTGTATGTTGACTCATGCAGTGTTCCTATTTAGGGTAGTACGTTGTTTTTGAATTTTTTTTTGAATCTTTTTCACTATTTCCTAGCCTTTTTTTTATTTCTTTTACTTTTATAAAACCTATCATCCTTTTTTTCCTTATTAAAATCTTTTTTAATGTATATCAATATTAAGTGTAGTAGACACAAACCGGTCTAGACGTTTATTATCATTGTTTTCATGAAAGTAAATTATATATTTTTTTTATTTTAGTGCTTATTTTTTTTGAAATTTCAAAGCTTTACATTGAGTAGATTTAGGAAGCATGAAAATGATCTAGGCATTTCTTTTGGAAATATTTGAGCCTTTGCACCCCACCTAACAATAATCATTGCAAGCAATTTTGTTCCTTTTCCTCTCCTTTTTGTAGCCCCACTTTTTATTTTCGCCACGACCAAATAGCTTACCTATATGCACACTTTAAATTTATTTTTGAGCTTTAATTGCTAATGTGCATCTTTTTGAAAAACAATTTGTGGAAAATCCTTGTATTATCTTTTGCTACAAAAGTAGAAAGGTTTAAGTATGAAAAGTGAATAAATGAAAAAAAATATTTGATGAAAAAGTAAAAGAAAAGAAAAAAAATGTGAAAAATATTTATTTTGGCTAGCATTATTTTGGCAATGCTCACTTCCTTTTGTTTTAAGTGTGCAAATATCGCTCGTGTTGACCTTTTGAATATCACACCCTTAAAAACTTAAGCCTAACTGTGCGCCTAATTAAAGCTATAGTGATTCATGCCTCCTACGTTTACTTTTTAGTATAGTAGCGAGAAACTAGATTATGTAAGTGTTTTCTTATAAAAATATTGATCTTTGTCTTCGATTGACTATAGTTTTAATTTGTCTCATAGACTTTAGTAGTGACTCAATGCGCTTTTTACTCGTTACTTTATTAAGGTTAAATTCTGTAAAAATTTGGGATGATTTGTTTTTATATTTAGTAAAATTTATAAAATTCTATGTTATTTTAAAGTATGAATTTTCAGTTCTTTTTAAAAAAACTCCTCAACCTCTAAATTTCCATCTTACTCGTTTATAACATTTTTAAACATTTAAATTAATCCACTTTATTTTCGCTAACTCGTAGTCTTTGCTTGAGGACAAGCAAGATCATAAGTATGGGGGAATTTGTTGAAGCATAATTTAGCTTTGTTTATTAGGGCAAAAATATGTATATTCTCGTTTAAATCTTCTGTATTTTATTTTTTTTAGTTTATTTTCTCAATTATTATTCTAACTTAGTATATTTTCTGTTTTCCATGTTTTTTGGGTTTTCTCCTATAACAAGCCCCAGGTCACACCCTCCCAGGGCGTGTACTTAGGGCGTGTAACTCAAGTGGAATGAAGCTACGGTTTGAAGTCAAAATCTAGGAAAATTTAGCCAACATGCACTCGGTCACGCCCGTGTACCACCACCACGGGCGTGTCTCTGGGGCGTATCCTATCAAGTCCTGAAAAATCATTGCAGTGTGACTTTTCCCAGCTCCACTATCACGCTGTATCTAACACGCACCTCCTACACGGTTGTGTCATCAGGGCGTGTAACCTAACCGTCGCGCCATTCACTTCCAGACTTTAATTTCAGCCAGCCAAAGTCAATAAATATTATAGGCCCCAAGTACAGGCACGACCGGGGCGTGTAAGGGGGTCGTGTACTTCCTAAAATTTTTTTATAAATAGCCACAAGCTCCAAGTGTTCTTGGACTAGATTGAAGCCTTGTAGAGAGTTGTTGAGAGTTTATTTTTAGAATATTTTAGCTTAATGTTTTCATTTCTTAGCATTCTTGTAATCTTGTTTATCATATTTGTAATCTTTTTGGAAACTCTCTTTGTAATGTCCTTTGTTCCTTTCAGTAGCTTCATTCCAATAAGAAATAAAATAGTTTGCTATTCCTTTTCTCTCTCTTTCTTATTATGCATATTCTTAATATGATTTTTATTTCCTACTCCCTCATGAGTAACTAATCCCCCTAATACTCGATCATGATGATCCGAGGTTGAGATGATTAAGTTATTAAGCTTTAGTTTACTTTCTCTTTTTAAGGTTTAGCCCTTCAATTTACTCTTGATATATCATGTTTTGAATTATATCATCGATCTATAATCAGCATCTATGGTTTTCACTCTTAGCTAGCTGAGAGGCTCATAGTTTGAAGTGAACACTCAAGAGCAAAGAGAGTTGCATGCGCCCCTCGAGAGACGAAGATGTAAATCTCCCGGATTGGAGTGAAATCCAATAGCGGGGTTCATTACTTAAAGCAAATTTTTGTTATTCAAATACGGACGAGAGTCCGGTCTGATTTTCCTAACATCAGTTGGGCATGTCTTCGAGAGAAGCGTGTTCAAGCTTTGAAAATCCCCACGGTCAAGGAACTTTACCTTATTAAGTTTTAGTTTGTTATCGTATCTTTAATTAACTTAAGTCGGGGTGATTCATGATCGAGTACTATCCCTTAACCATCGTTCAACCATTTTTTTAATCACTAGTAGTAGTCTTTCTTAAAAGTTACAAGTAATCTCCTTTTTTCTAATTTCTTAATAAAACCCTAATTCCTTCGATAAGATAATAACAATTCGTGTAAGTATAAGTACTCAACGGTTCCCGAATATAAAGACGACACTTATGTCACCTTGCTACAATTCGATAGATATACTTGCCTTAATTGGATTGTTAGTTCGAATTTCTTTTCGTAATGATTACAAGACATCAACGAGACATACCACTCGCAACGTTAATGTTCCAAGGGGTGGTAAACTAACAAAGAACCAATGACCCAAGTCTTTTTGGGTTCCTAAGTTTAAATGATTTATGTTTGCAGTTATGTCCAAAGGCCAACAAAATGTCAATCTGGTACTTAGACAGTGGATGCTCTCGACATGTGACCGGGACAAGAAGCCTATTATGAGAATTTACCCTAGTTTAAGACGGACCAAAAGTTATCTTTGGAGGGTCTGACAGGGGAAATACTAAAGGCTACGGTATAATTTCCAATGACATGGTCTCTTTCACAGTCGTGGCTTATGTGGAAGGATTACAACATAATCGGATAAGAATAAGTCAATTATGTGACAAAGGCTATATCATTGAGTTCTATAAGGATAAGTGTCTGATAAAATCGTCTGCTGATTTGGAGATAATCCTAACAGGCACTTAGAGTAGAAATATTTTTTGTTTAAATTTTTTATGTTTAGACAATTCTGCACAAGTGTGCTTTTTGGCAAAAGATAGTGCATCTCTCTGTGACCAATGACACAAGATATTAGAACATATTAATTTCAAAACTATAAATATGTTATTTTCTAACAACTTAGTGCATGATGCACCCATCCTTAAGTATCTTAAAGAGAGTTCATGCCACGCATGCCAAATGGGTAAGCAAATAAGGGCTATCTTTAAGGGAATTTCTAAAAACGTTTCCTCTAGAAGTTTGTATTTACTTCATATGGACATATTCGGTCCTATACCAATTCGTAGTATAGGAGGAAAAGTTTATAAGCTGGTCGTTGTTGATGATTACTCACGTTTTACTTGGGTGTTCTTTCTAAAACATAAGTCAAACACCTTTGAGGCTTTCACTAATTTTGTTAAACAAATTTAGAACGAATTAAATTGCTCAGTGGTCATAATTAGAAGTGATCACAAAACATAATTTGAATCTGGTGCCATGACAAAGTTCTATGGAAGTCAAGGTATCTTTCATGAGTTTTCCTCTCCGCACACTCCGTAACAAAATGGAGTTGCCGAGAGAAGGAATATAACCCTCATTGAAGCATGTACAACACTATTGAATGACGCTTCACTACCATAGTACGTTTGGGCTGAAGCAGTCAACACAGCTTGTCACGTGCGAAATCGAGCTTTAATTAACAAAAGCCATCGTAAAACTCCATATGAACTATTGAAGGGCAGAAAATCGAGCATGTCTTACTTTAGGATCTTTGGAAGTAAATGCTTCGTACTTAACAATGAAAAGTATTATCGCACGAAGTTTAGTGAAAAATATTTTGAAGGTATTTTTGTAGGGTATTGTAGCCAGAGTAAGGCAAATATAATTTTCCACAAGAAAACTGTGGTGGTAGAAGAGTCTATCAATTTGTTTTTGATAACACAAGCATGCTTAATAGCAGCTCGTCTACTGTTATTGGTGTAGATGCAGGTACTAGGTTAAAGGATCTAAGCTTGGAAGAAGCGGTCAAGAAAGATGCTCCAAGCTCAGTCAAGGTTGTCGATCCAGTATGGTGGATGAAAAATGACTAGATGAAGAACTACCTCAACCTGCAGGAGATGCAATAGACGTGGCAAAACTACTGGTGGGAGAGGAAGAAATCTAGCATTCATACAACTAAGAGATCACCTGACTAATCTAATCATTGGAGAGCCAGGCGATGGCGTTAGAACCAGAAGAGGTACTTCTAACGAAGTTCTACATCTTAGTTTTTTGTCTCAGGTTGAGCAAAAGAAGTTTGAAGAAGCAAACAAGGATGCTTGTTGGATAATGACCATGCAAGAGGAGCTCAATTAGTTTAAAAGATGCAAGGATTGGGAGTTAGTGCCCAGACCCAAGGAACTTAACATGATCAGTACCAAATGGGTATTCAGAAACAAGATAGATGAAAACGGAGTTATTATAAAAAATAAATCCAGGCTTGTATCTCAAGGGTACAGATAAGAAGAAGGGATCGACTTCGATCAGACTTTTGCTCCAGTGGCCTTACTCGAAGCGATAAACTTGTTTCCGGCGTATGCTGCTCACAAAGGCTTCAAAGTCTATCAGATGGATGTGAAGTCAGCATTCCTCAACATAGACCTAAAAGAGGAAGTATACATAGCACAATCCCCAGATTTTGTCAACTCAACTTTCCATGATTATGTTTATTTTCTTAATAAAGTTCTATACGGCTTAAACCAAGATCCCCGAGCTTAGTATGAGATGCTGTCTAGATTTCTTCTTGAAAACAACATCACAAGAGGAAAGATAGACAAAATATTATTTCTTAGGGAAGTAAAAAAGCAAGATTTTGCTCGTGCAAATCTATGTAGACGATAATATTTTTGGCTCTACGGAAGATAATTAAAGTGAGGGATTGATCTTACTAACTCTAGAGGGGGGGTGAATAGAGTATTTTAAAATTTTAGTTTGTTTTTACAGTGGATTAAAATAGGTGAAACATATATATAAATAAATAAAAAGAAGTATCACAACACAGAAAATAAAAAGGTAGAGCACAACTAGACGACAGAAGGAGTTTATAGTGGTTCCCCAATAAACCTGGGTACATCCACCCTTCTACCACCTTGGTAGGAATTCACTACACGTTTTTGATCAGGTGCCCTGCCACCATAAGTTTTTGATCAGGTGTCATGTCACCACAAGATCTATTTTCTAATGGAGATATAGCAACCCTTTGAGCTTTTGATTAGGTGCCCAAAAACCAAACCAAGTATTTTGATCAGGTGACTTGTGAATCAAAGAGTTTAACTTTTGAAGGGAGTTATAACCGTATACACAGTGAAAGAAAATAATAGATGTCTTCTCTGTCTCAAATCTCTGAAAAGACTAGCGGATTTTATTGATGTTCTCAAAGCTCCCCCTAAGTTATAGAAATCTGATCAGGAGTGGAAGCTTTGCTTTAGCGTGTAGGCCTTCAAAGATGAAAACTTCTTCTTCCAGTAAATGATTCTGAGAGATTGAGCTTTTGGTCTCAGATTGAATATGTGTTGCTAGAAGAAGGGCTTGAAGAAGAAGATGATGAACAAGATGTTTCTTTGCCTCTATCTCTTATTCTCTGATTGCAGATTTTTCTCTTTCTTCTTCTTCTTCTTAAAATTTTTTTTCTCTGTGTCTGTAGCAATCTTCTGAAAAATTTCTTTATATATTGATTGCTAATACAAACCCATTTGAATTTCGAATTCCTTGAAATCTTCTGCATAATTTTTGGGAGTTGGAAAGGCTGATTTTTTTTCTTCAATGTATTTCCCCAACTATCCCAGTAAAATAGTAGAGTAATAAATATATGAAATCCATAATTAATACTGGCAGAAAATGGCTATATTCTTGAGAATATTGAGCATTAATAATCAGAGGATTACTGTCTTAATATTTGAACTCAAACTGCTTTAGTCGATCTGAGAAACTGCAGTGAAGTTTAGTCAAACAGAACTTGGATGGAGTTAGTCGATCTCAGTAAAGATTTCATCGACCTGAACTCCAAGTTCATCAAACTGATAATTCTCCTTCGTCGATTTGAGCTCCAATATCGTCGAATAGAAAATATACTTGTCAATCTGATCTCCAAGTTCATTGAACTAAGAAGGCATATCATCGAGCAGAGATTCTGAGGAAGGATCAGAGTTCGTCGACCTCAGCTAGTCTTTCGGTGAGCTCAACTCAGAGAAGGAACTCTGAGCTCGTCGATCTAAAATCGACGATCGTCAAGCTGAGTTCAGCTATCATCGAACACCTTTTCTGCAATCTTTAAACTGTCTTGTCTCTAAAGTCTTCTGTCTCTGATGTCTTCTGAAGGTAGGTTTTCAACAATCTAACCTAATGTGACTAACCTTAACCCTGGAACTAACTTATGACCCTAGACTACACATGTTGGGTCATCAATCCAAATAGTGAACCTAGACCAAATCATAAGTAGGGTTCCAACAATCTCCTCATATTTGGCTGAGGTCACTATATAAATAAAAAATAATAAAGAATCACAAAGCAAAAAAAATATCTGATAGAATTATAGAACTTCTTCAGACAAAAACAAATGTTCCTTGTGAGTGTACATATAGCAAAAAAATAAAATTCAAAATGCATAATCTGAAAATTATGAGTTTTTCTTTGAAGCATCTGAAGAAGGAGAAGTATTTGTGAAGGCCATTATTCGTTTGGGGTCCTCTACTCCTCTTTGAGTCAACTTTATGTCTTCAACACCCAGAATCTTTACTGATGCAGCTCTAGGCACTACAGCCTCGGAATGAAGACTCATATAAGTATCAACATTAAAGAGATTTTTGTTTTCATAGCTTTCTATCTCTTTCTTCATGTAGGAAGACATGGTTGAGTACTGACAAGTGTCTTTTCCTTCTTCCCTAGCTTTCCTTATTTGTGAAAGTGCTATAATATCCTTGAATCTGGTCATTCTAAAATTAGGATCCATTTTAGGATCATATACTGGAGATTGTGGCCTTTCTGGACTTGATTTTCCTTCCTGATTATCTTCAAATGTCTTTTATTGACTGTTTTTCCTTCTTTATTATTTTTTACTGCCTTGAGAACTGTGCTGCTGCCTACTGATACTTTGATATGGCTGGAATTATGAGAAGTTGTAGACCTTTGAGCTTGTGAAACATTTCCTACTGATCCCGCTGTAAGAGGAGGAGGAGGACCTCTCCTAAATTGTGGTGGTGGAGAGTATCTCCTGCTCTTCTTCCATGCTTTCATCTCATTCTTTGAATACCTCATCCAGTGAGAAGTGTCTGGAGTGAGAGTAATGTTGTGCAAGATATAGTAAGGAGTGCCTGCAGTAGGAGAGGGTCTAGGAGTAGCCCTCGATGTAACCTTCTTCTTAAGTTTTCTCTTTTTAGAAGCAAAGTCTTCTGAGTCATCTGACTCATCATCATCATTAGATTCATTGGTAGGATTATCATAGAGGGCATTAATCTATTTAAGCATTTCAGGAGAGAATACCGGATGAGCCTGTAGCAGTATACTTGTATCTATTATCTCAGCCTGTGCCTGTTCAGCTATATTTTCTTCTTCAGCCTGAGACTATGCTTGAACTTCTGGCTCAATATTGGTAATACCTTGAGCCTGAACACTATTAGTCTCTGGTTCCATATCTTGAAACATGAATTCATCAAGATTGGGCATGGGGGATTCAGCCCAGCCAAAATTTTGAGGTGAGAAAGCCTTTGGCTCTGTATAACATTCCTGTTCTATAATATTCTCATTAACTATAAGACTTGTCCTTAGTTGTTCCAAAACTATAGGACTTATTGGTGTTTTGTAGTGACTATAGCTTTAGAATAATTAATAAAAGGTGGTAAGGTGGTGCTATAGACTGTATCAAAAGAATAAAGTAATGAAGAAATATCAACTGTGGGATTAAGGATAAAGTCACCAAAAGTGATGATTTCTGGAATTGAAAACTCTGTTGCTTCAATATGTGATGGTAGATGTATTTGAGGAGGTGAAGATGTTGTATCCTCAGGAATGTGGATTCGTGAGCGTGGAGATGGTGGTCTGGATGGTGAGACAGGAGGGATGGAAGTAGAAGGTGTGTCTGTAATGATAGTGGATGGTTGTTGAATAGTAGAAACATCAACAAATGGAGTTGATGAAGGAAATATAGAATGATGTGGAGATGGAGGAGGAGCAGGAGCTTCTTCAGGGGTTGAGAGAGTGGTTGTTTCAGTCCTTCTGTCCTTTGAAGATATCCTAGAAGGAAGCCCTAGAAGGCTTTGGGATAACCCTATCCCATCTACCAAAGAGGGCAGAGGTAAGCATCTTAGAGGCATTGATGAAATTGGTCTGGGAGAACAAAAGTTCTGGAATCTTTGCCTGTAAGAAGATACCCAGAACTCTACCAAAACTAACATTCTTCTTACTATTCTTCTTCTTAATAAAATCAAACACAATTTCACCCCAGATCACTGATTTTTGACTAAGCAGGGCACTTATCAGAAGTAATTGGTGTCTGGTTATGTAATCATGGACAAAGTACTTGCCCAAGATTACCTTACCAACAACATCTGCCAAGAACTTATATTCAACTGACAAGTTCTTCTTTAGTAATTTATTAGGGTTTTCCTGTGAGTGACCCATTATAACTAGCATATCATCAAACTCAGTGCTAGATAGTTCAGTATCATCTTCCCCATTGATAAATCCAAAAATTTCAGTTAGAATAATAGGGGTAAGAGAAACCTAGTGTCCAGAAATCGATCCAGAAATGGAGGTTTGATATGTAATGGTTATTGTGAATACCCATTCCTTGATTTCTTGCACTGCAAGTTTGATCCTTAAGGTCATGAACTTTCTCAACTGTGGAGCCTCAAACAACTAAAGGATGTTCCAGAAGATTTGATCTGAATGCCTGAATGAATTGATGTCAATGTCAAACCCTGCATCAAATTTCATGTCATAAAGGGTCGCCGCTGAAATCAGCATGCCTGCAAAAATAAGAGATCAAGGGCAAAAGAACTAGAAAGCACGGGATGGAGTTCGATAAAACCCAATTATAAGTTTTTAGAAGATTAAAAGACGAACTCCGTTGGACGAAAAAATAAAGACTTCGAACTCAGTTCGACGAAAAATCTCAAAAGAAATAAAAATGTCGATCTAAGTCTGGAGACGGTGAAAACAATTCGTCATTCTCCGTTTGACGAAAAACTTTTCTGAAACAAATTTGTCTATCTCCGTTCGACAAAAAATTTCACAAAGGAAGGTACGTCGATCTCCGTTCGATGAACACTCCACGAAGAGTTCAGAGTTCATCGATCTCCGTTCGACGAATCATGCACAATTCGTCGATCACATACAAAAATCAAATTAAAGCTTCTTCATTAATCATACCTAGCTGATTTAGGAAGAATAGATGCTTCTTTTCATCTAATGGTTTGGTGAAAATGTCTGCTATTTGTAAATCAGTAGAGATAAAGACAAGTTTAATTTTATTTTTGTCCACACAATCTCTAATGAAATGATGTATAATCTCTATATGTTTTGTACTACTATGATGCACTGTATTTTGTGCAATAGAAATTGCACTGGTATTATCAAAATAGATAGTTGAATTATTTAAGTTGAAACCATAATTCAAAAGTTGATTTTGAATCCACAAAATTTGTGAACAATAACTACGTGTTGCTATGTATTCAGCTTCAGCAGTTGATGTTGACACAGAAGTTTGCTTTTTGAAAAACAAGGATATAAGCCTATCACCAAGGAACTAACACGTTCCTGATGTACTTTTCATGTCCCCTCTACATCCAACAAAGTCAAGATCTGAGAATCTATATAATTAAAATTATGACTCAGTAGGATACCAGAGTCCTAGATTAGGACAACCCTTTATATATCTTAAAATCTTTTTTTATAAAATAAGGTGTGATTCTTTAGGATTGACTTGAAATCTAGCACAAATACAAGTAGCAAATATAATATTAGGCCGACTAGCTGTAAGATACAATAAGGACCCAACAATAGCCCTATATGTTTTCTGATCAACTGGATTGCCCTTTTCATCAGAATCAACTACAGCATTGGATGACATGGGTGTTTTCTTGGCCGAGGCATCTGTTATCCCAAATCTTTTAAGTAGCTCTTTAGCATATTTTGATTGGGATATAAAGATACCATCAGGGGTTTGTTTCACTTGGAGACCAAGGAAGTAGGATAGATCACCCTTGCTATTCATTTCAAACATTGAATGCATCAGGTCAGAAAACCTTTTGCAAAGTTTGGAATCAGTAGAGCCAAATATTATATCATCTACATAGATTTGGACTAACAAAATTTTTGACTTATGATGAGTAATAAATAAAGTCCTATCTACATTGCCTCTAACGAACTTATGCTCTAAAAGTAAGCTAGCTAAGGTCTTATACCAAGCTCTTGGAGTTTGCTTTAGACAATAAAGAGCTTTATAAAGCTTAAAATCATAAGATGGATGAGTTGAGGAGATAAAACCTGGAAGGTTGTTTAACATAAACTTCCTCTTTTAGTTCTCCATTTAGGAATGCACTTTTGACATCCATCTGATATATCTTCAACTTCTTGAATGCTGCATATGCAAGAAAAATTCGGATGGCTTCAATTCTTGCAACAGGAGCAAAGGTTTGATCATGAAAGTGATGTTAGATCTGAAATACTCTAGAGGTGGGGCGGGGGGTGAATAGAGTATCCTAAAATCCTTTAGAAAACTTTACAGCTTTTGTTGTAAATAAAAACTGCAGAATAACAAATAAATAACTACAAACACACAGCAGACCTAGTTAACACAAACACAATTAGAACAAAAGAAAGGGCAACCAGACAACACAAGAAATTATAGTGGTTCCCCAACCTGGGTACATCCACTCTTCTACCACTCTGGTAGGAATCCACTCAAATTTTTGATCAGGTGCTTGACACCAATGAGCTTTTGATCAGGTGCTCAAAAAACAAACCTCAAGACTTTTGGTCAGGTGACTTGCAACCAAGAATAATTTTTGAAGGGAGTTTTAACCCTTTATATAGTTGTGGAGTTGAGAGATGATTGTGTCTTCTCCTTCTCAATAAACAACTAAGAAGACTTAGTGGATATGATGTTAGCAAATAGCTCCCCCTGAGATGTAGAATGGTTCAGGAAAAACTAGAGATTTGCTTCAGGGTGATAGGCCTTCAATCTTTATCAGCCTTGACCAGAAAAGATCTTCAAGAACTTCTTGACAGATGGAATTGATGTTGTCCTTTGAAGTGTCCTGGAGAGTTGAAGAATGAAGACTCTTGATTTTTGATTGATTGTTCTTCTTCTTCAGATAGCAGATATTCTTCTGGTCTAGGGCCTCTTCTCTATATCAGAGTTCTGTGAAAGAAAGAGCAGAGAATTCCTTGATTCAGACTGGTTGTGTTACTGACTGTCTGTGTGTATGTGTGCTCTATGCTTCTTGTCTATCTTCTGTAGGAAAAGAGAGAAAATCTCTTTTATATTTCCTGTTAAAAATTATCTTTCGAAATTTGAAATCCTCTACAATCAATGCTGACAACCTTGAGAATAAAATGCATTGAATTATTTCCCCAACTATCCTATGGAAAATCGGCATGTAATAATCCTGGAGAAGACCATAATCAATGCTCCTTTTAATGGTTATATTTAGAGAATATTTGAGCATTAATTACACAGGAATTATTGCAGTAAGAAGGGGACAGAAGGAAGGAAATAACTAAGTCTAGAATCGTCGAATAGATAACAGAAATCGTCGGGGCTGAGTCCACAGTTCGTCGAGCTAAGAGGCTGTGTTCGTTGACCAGATGACTTCTGTTCGTCGAGCTGAGTTCCAAGATCGTCGAGGTAAAACAGATCTGCATTGAATTAGAAACTTTGACAATTCTGTGTATGGAGTTCGTCTAGGTGATAACTGGTTTTGTTGGATGTGTCGACACAAGTCCTGTGTGTCGACACAATTGCTTCTTGTCTCGATATAGTTGTTGTGTTGACAGAAATCTGTAGTGTGTCGACACAAGTCCTGTATGTCAACACAGTTGATATCGACAGATGTTCTGTGTGTCTTCTGGGGTCGACACAATCTTTCCCAAGTGTCGACACAATTGCTTCTAGTGTGAAGTGTTGAAGTGAAGTATCCAGAAATCGTCAACCTGAGAAATTGTTTCGTCGAGCTGAGGACCACTAATTGCTGCTGGATAACTCTAGCCAAAGTGGTCAAAGTTCGTCGAGCTGAGAATCTTGAATTCGTTGACTGAAGATGATTCTGGACTTAGAAAACTAAGAGGCTTCTGGATTAATAAGTTGAAGTAAAGAACCCATAAATCGTCAACCAGAGAACTAAGTTCGTCGACTGGAGTATAGAGAATAAAGTCTGGACTTGGAATGCTAAATGTAGAGTTCAAAGATCGTCGACCAAAGAATCAAGTTCGTCGAGCTCATTTCAGAGAATTTTCTCTGAGATCGTCGAGCTGAGCACGATAATCGTTGACCTGAGTTCGACGAACGTCGAACTCATTTTTCTGAGTCTTTGGAAAATCTCTAAGTCTTGAGTCTCTGGCAGTCTAATGATGGCTGGTCCATGTAGTGTTGATCATAAGGACTTGGCCTAGACTGTAGTATATAACTATGACCCTGGCTATACATGATGGGTCACAAGATCCTAACTTAGTGAACCTAGCCCAAATCAAACTAAGGATCCAATAATCTCCCCCTATTTGTGTGAGGTCACTAATTACAGACTCAGACTAAACTAAAAATAAGCAAAGCAGGAAAAACATATATTTGGTTGAGAAAAATGAACACATGCAGCAGATATATATATACAGATAAGCTTTGTTCAGAAATAAGAAAGTAGTTATAAACATAACAGAAATTAACCAGTTCAGAGATCATTTCTTCTGCTTCTTTTCCTTGGGCTTCTCCTCTTTACCTTTATATCCAGGCTTGGTAAAGACAATTTCCCTGTTGGGATCAGCAGCTTGCACTTTGGTCATGGTCATATCAGCAGCACCAATAATCTTCAAAGATGTGGCGCCAGGGACTACTGCTTCTTGGTGCAATTTCATATAATCATCAATATTGAAAAATTTGTTAGCTTTTTCAAACCTCTTAAGCTCATCTTTCTTGTATTTAGACATGGTAGTATATTCTGAGGGAACCTTTCCTTCAGCTCTGCTTTGTTGATCATAGAAAGGCCAACAAGTTCTTGGAACCTGGCCATCCTAGCAGTTGTTGCTGTTTCTGGATCTTCAAAATGTACAGGTGGAGAAGCAGGTCTGTTAGAGCTTTCAGCTTGTTGATGTTCCGGAAGTTTTTGCTATTTTTGTTGTTGATGTTGCTGTTGTTGTTGAGATTGGTGCTTCTTGCCAGAAGAATACTGTCCTTGTTGGCTGCTTTATGAGAATGATGACCTACCCTGATGTCTTTGATAAGTTTGAAATTGGGTAGTACTTTGAGAAGTTATGCATGAAGCACCAGCAGCTGGAGGAGGAGGTGGAGGAGGGTCCTTTCTATATCTGTGAGTTGGTGGAGGGGAATATCTTCTACTTCTATTTTTTTCTGTTCATTTTTGGATAACCACATCCAAGCAGGCATCCCTTTATATGGAGTTATCTTCTGACGGATATAGTAAGGATTTTCATTTGTTGGATTTGGTTTAGGAGCAGGAGGAGGAGGAGCTTTCCTTTTCTTAGATACTTTCTTCTTCTTTGGATCCTCATCTGAATCGTCATCCTCCTCCTCCTCCTCATCATCATTAGATCCTTGAGGATTATCATATAGATCATTTAAAGCCTTCAGGGCCTTAGCAGAAATAACAAGATTCTCAGTCTAAGATGGAGCTAGAGAAGAAACTGCAATTGGATCTAGAGCTGGAGAGTTGTCTATGACAGTGCTTTCAACAACTGCCTTATTCTCTTCTTCAATGTCAGCCAAGATCAAAGCATCAAGATCTGGCATTGGAGAGTCATCCATCACAAAGCTCGGTGCAGAAAACGTTTCTGGAGGGGATGGAATGACTGTGAGCTCTGGAGCAGCAAAACTGTCTTTGAGTTGCTTGGCAACTGTAGGACTTATTGGTGAAGAATAGGGAACAATAGCCAAAGATGGCTTAGTATAGTCTGCTGGAAGAAAGCTCAAAAATACAGTATCAAAAATTTTCAACAAATGTTCTAAATCTACTGTGGGATTTAAAATAAAATCACCAGCAGTAAGAATCTCTTCAGTAACTGACTCATCTAAATCCATGTCAGTTTCAATAAAATGAATGAAATCAATAAAATCTGTATCTTCGGCTATTGCTGCCTCTGCATCTGCTGGAGCTGGAGCTGCTGCTACTGCTGTGTTTGCTACTATATCTGCTACTTGTTCTGTTGCAGCCTCTTCATCAAGCATCTCCCCCTGCCTGGTTTCAGTGTGAACTGGAGCTAGGTCCCTTACTAACGATGGGGCAGCAGTGAGGGTAGATATCTGGGCAGATATGGTAGATATGGAAGTAGCAAGAGGTGTAATGGCCTCTACTATTATCGTTTTGAGGAGGGGTGTGATGAGGGCAATGACAGAAGAAATTATGGAGGGGTCCAATGGTGGAGTTGCAGAAGATGTTCTAGAAGGTGGTTGAGTGGAGAAAAATGGAGGGATGGTAGTAGTTGGTGAGGATGGAGGAGGAGCATCTTGCATTTGGACATCTTGGATGGATTCAGTTGGAGGAGGAGGAGTATTGGGAGGAGATGACAGTAGATTGAAGGATGGTATGGAGGATAAGTGGGGTGGAAGAGGAGATGAGGGTGGTGTTGGAGAAAGGGTGGGTTGATGATATTCCTGAATAGGGGAAGAAGGGATGTCTGTGAGATCTATTAGTGGAGTGGTGGTAGGAGATGTAGCTGGAGTAAGAACAGGAACAGATGGCTGTGGTTTTGGTTGTGATTGTTGTTGGGGTTGTTGTTGAGTCTGAGGTTGAAGTTGGAGGACTGTGTTGTGTGGTAGTTGGGTTTGGAGTGCTGGAAGAGATGGTGAGGGTGGAATGATCTCTTCAGCAGGGTAGGGAGTGGCTGTAACAGTGCTTGTGTTGTCAGAAGCTTTGGTGGCAGAGGATGAGTCCTTGGAAGGCTTTGTTATTATCCTCTCCCACCTGCTAAACAAGGCACAGGTAAGACTTTTGTTGGCATTGATGAATATGGTCTGGGAGAACAGTGATTCAACAGCTTTTTCCTTCAAAAAAATCCCCAGGATCCTTCCAAAAAAACTTCCTTTTTGTTGTTCTTTTTCTTGATCAGATCAAAGATGATCTGAGCCCAGTCCACTTATTTCTTATTGACTACTGCACACATAACCAGAAATTGATGTATGGTTATATAATCGTTAGCAGTATGCTTGCCCAGCAAGACTTTCCCGACACTGTCTGCCAGAAACTTGAATTCTGCAGATAAGTGTTTCTTCAATAATTTATTAGGGTTATCTCTAGTATAACCCATCAAACTCAACATTTGATCTTATTCGTCAGAATTAACTTCTAGTTCTTCTTCACCATTGTGCAATCCAAAAAATTCTGTTAATACAGCGGGAGAGAGAGAAATAGTATTACCCGCAATTGATCCAGTCATGGTATTCTCCTCTGTAGTTGAAGATATGTAGACCCATTCTCTAATCTCAGTTCCAGGCAGTTTGATCCTTGTTGTCATCAGATTCTTCAGATGCTGCTCTTCCAGAAGTTCCAGAATATTCAGAAAAATCGGGTCTGAATGCTGAAACAAATCAAAGTCGACATCGAAACCGGTATCGAACTTCATCGCAGCAAGGGTTCCTGTTAGAATCACCATGAGAGTACCTGCAAGAGGAAAATGACGATCAAGTGCAAAGGAACAGAAAGCGCGAGACGGAGGTCGAAGAAAACCTTGATATATGGTTTTCTAGAATATGAATCGACAAACTCCGTTCCATGAAAATTAAAACATTCTTCGATCTGGGTTCGACGAAATAATTTAGAGTTAAACAATTCGTCGAGCTCAGTCTGAAGATTTGAAGACATTTCATCGAGCTCCGTTCGACGAAAGTTTTCTGAAGTGGATTCATCGATCTCCGTTCGACGAAAATAACTTCACTCACAGAGAGTTCGTCGACCTCCATTCGACGAATATCTCCCGAACTTTCCCTAGTTCATCGAGCTCCATTCGACGAACTCTGGAAAATTCGTCGAGTGCAGACAAAAGCTAAACTAAGTCTTGTCCATTAATCATTCCAAGCTAATTTATAAAGAACAAATGGTTTCTTTCATCCAGAGGTTTGGTGAAAATGTCAGCTCTTTGTAAATCAGTGTAGATATAGACAAGTTTAATTTTGTTTTTGTCTACACACTCTCTAATGAAATGATGCCTAATATCTATATGCTTGGTCCTACTGTGATGAACTGGATTCTGTGTTATGGCTATAGCACTTGTGTTATCACATAGTAGAGTTGAATTATTTAAGTTGAGACCATAGTTTAGTAATTGATATTGAATCCACAGCATCTGGGAACAAGAGTTGCCAGCTGTAATATATTCAGCTTCAGCAGTTGAGGTAGGCATAGATGACTGTTTCTTACAAAACCAAGACAGTAATCTCACACCCAGGAACTGGCAGTTTCCTGAAGTACTTTTCCTATCTACCCTGCGTCCAACAAAATTAGCATCTAAGTATCCAGTTAACTCCAATTCTGATTCAGTGGGATACCATAGGCCTAAACTTGGACAACTCTTTATATATCTCAAAATTCCCTTTAGAAAAATTAGATGAGATTCTTTAGGGTTCACATGGAACCTAGAACAAAGGCATGTGGCAAACATGATATCATGTCTGCTAGCTGTAAGATATAATAAGGACCCAACAATGCCCCTATATAATTTCTGGTCAACAAGTTTCCCATGTGGATTAGAGTCTATTACAGCATTGGTAGCCATAGGTGTTTTCTTTGCTGAGACATCAACCATCCCAAACTTTTTGATAAGCTCTTTTGCATATTTAGCTTGGGAGATGAAGATGCCATCAGGGAGCTGATTCACTTGGAGACCAAGGAAGTAGGAGAGCTCACCCATGCTACTCATTTCAAATTTGGAATGCATGAGGTCAGAGAACCTCTTGCATAATTTGGAATCAGCAAAATTAAATATGATGTCATCGACATATATTTGTACTAACAATATTTGGTCCTTATGATGTCTAGTGAAAAGTGTCTTATATACTATACCTCTAATGAACTTATGCTCTATCAAAAAGCTAGCTAAGGTCTCATACCAAGCTCTTGGAGCTTGCTTTAGACCACAAAGAGCTTTTTGCAATTTAAAAACATAAGAGGGGTGAGTTGGAGAGGCAAAACCTAGAGATTATTCAACATAAACCTCTTCTTTTAATACTACATTCAGAAAAGCACTCTTCACATCCATCTGGTAGAACTTGAATTTCTTGAAGGCTGCATAGGCAAGGAATATTCTGATTGCCTCTAACCTTACCACAGGTGCAAAGGTTTGGTCATAATCTATTCCTTCCTCTTGCCTATATCCTTGAGTAACAAGCCTAGCCTTGTTTCACAATCACTCCTTGGGCATCCATCTTGATTCTGTAAAGCCATTTGGTTCTAATTACTGGGTAGTTTTGTGGTCTTGGAACCAAATCACAAACTCTACATCTCTCAGATTGGTTTAATTCCTCCTGCATTGTAATGATATAGTGGGGATCTTGCTCTACATCATGGATGGATAGAGGTTCAACTTGAGAGAGAAAATATGCATGCATCAACTCTTAGTTGAGTTGATGCCCTGTCTGTACACCTGCTGATATGTCTCCAATAACTTGAGATCTGGGGTGATCCCTTAGTGTGATAAGATCAGTGGGTGGAGTTGGTTCTGCAACAGCATTAGGCAACTAATTCCTCTTGTGGAATTATGTTTGTTGTTGGGAGAAGATCAATTCCTTCAGTGCATTCATCTTCACTTTCTTCAATGACTTGTGGAGAAGGATGTGTTGGAACCTCTTGGGTGAGGTTTAGTCCATCCAAATTCTCACACAAGTGAGGTACCTGCAAAGTGCTATTGGTAGAAATCTCTTTCTCCTTGCAAGACATGTTAGCTTCATCAAATATAACATGAATAAATTCTTCAATTTTTAGGGATGATTTATTAAAAACCCTATAGGCTTTGCTTACTTGGGAATATCCTAGAAAGATTCCCTCTTCAGCCTTAGCCTCAAACTTTATAATGTATCTTTTATTGTTGTTGTGAATATAACATATACATCGAAATACTTTAAAATAGTTGATTTTAGGTTTCTTCCCATTAAGTAATTCATAGGGAGTCCTATTCTTCAGTTTATATATTAGCCTTCTATTCAGGACATAATTTGCAGTGTTTACAGCCTCTTCCCAAAAGGTTAGTGACATGTAAGCATCTGCAAGTAATGTACCTGCAGCTTCAATTAGTTTCCTATTTTTCCTTTCAGCTACACCATTTTGTTGAGGAGTTCTAGGAGATGAGAAATAGTGTCTGATATCTTCCTTCTCACAGAACTCATACATAATAAGAGACTTAAACTTTATTCCATGATCACTTCTGATCAATGCAACATGAGTAGAGAACTCAATCTGTATGGTCCTGAGAATATCTGTAAGAACCTTAAAGGTATCTGACTTAGATCTCAGAAAGGACACCCAAGTGAACCTTGAGAAGTCATCCACTATAACTAAGGTGTAGGATTTCCCTTCTAGTCTTTGTACAGCAATGAGTCCAAAGAGATCCATGTGTAGCAAGTACAATATCCTAGGTGAATCACTTTTATTAACAGATTTAAAACTAGATTTAGTTTGCTTGCTGTTGGAACACCCTATTACTGATTTGGGCAAGGATCACTATGTCCTCTAGGAAATTTATTTTGACCTCCTTGTATAGATCTAAAGGTCAATTAGAACTGAGTCTAAGGGTTAGTATTTAGGTTTGTAAGCTGCCCTCAAGACCCTCAAGACCAGATATTTCAGTTCAGGAGACTAAGTCATTTTGTCGAGCTCAGGACGACGAATCGTCAAACTCCATTCGACGATCTCTAAGCTCACCTCGACGAATCGTCGAACTCCATTCGACGATATCTGAGCTCAACTTCAACGAGTCGTCAAACTCCATTCGATGATCTTCGAGCTCAGATCGACGTTCCTATCTCTAGTTTGTTTCCCTATCTCTGAGCTCAGTTCGACGATAGTTGAGCTCCGATCGACGCTTTCTGCTTCAGTCTAAGTCCAGTCTCTGAGCTCAGTTCAACGATAGTTGAGCTCAGGTCGACGTTTTTCTGCAGAGATCGACGTTTTCCAAGATTCAAATTCAGGCAGTTATGGAATTATTCTCAGCATTTATGTCTAGGATCTTGTAGCCGTTTCAATTAATCTGGAGCAAGTTTCAAGAGATTTTCAAAGGAATGTTTTATTGGACTTTCCTACAGAAGACAAAATGTAGTTAAGGAAGTCATTTATGACAGGCTAACGGCTATCTTGGACAGAGAATCATTCTATTCAGATCTAAGTGAAAGAACCAGTGCCTAAACACCTAGAGGGGGGGGGGGGGTGAATAGGTGCACTTAATCTTTTTAACTTTAAAGGCAGAAACACTGAATTATTAGACCAGTTTATGCAATCCTCTACAGCAATTCATCACATATAACACAGCAATCACAGAATAAATCACACACAGAGTACACACAGCTTTTATAGTGGTTCCCAAGGTCTGGGTACATCCACTTTCCCCCTTCGCCTATCTAGTAGTGTACTAGATTCGTCCTAACTTCTCCACTACTTCTCAGATCCATAGATCTTACAGCTCAAAACCCAACCAGGTTCCTACAACTTAGAGGGATCTCACTCCTACAACTCAGGCACAAAAGCCCTACCACTCAGTCTTCACCAAGACCTACACTCAGCCTTCAACAAGGCCTACACTCAGCCTTCAACAAGGCCTACACTCAGAGAAATGTATCTCCTACACTCAGGCACAAAAGCCCTACCACTCAGCCTTTATAAATATAGGCTTACAACTCAGATCCCTTAGAATCCTATAGAAAATAAAGAGTACAAAGATTAATAACCACAACTCTGATAGAGAAAGATGAGTTGATTGGCTTCTTGATGAGTTCTTGAATGAACTTTGCAGAGATCAACCTCCCTTGGCTTTCTTCAAAGTTTCTTGAATTAGAACACAGTAGGGTTATATCTCTATGCAGATGATCTTCAATCAACTGCTGACTTGAGAATCAGATCTCAATCTGAAACTTTCTTATCAGCCTGGTTCAATAGCTGTCTTCTTAGAAGGAGCTCTCTCTCTCCAACTTCTTAGATCTTCACTTGAAGGTCTTCTTCTTGTTGTGATGTTTCTCACTTCATTGATTGCTTCATTCATTCGATTCCTGTATGTTGAAGGAATAAGCCTTTATATAAGCTTTCTTCATGCTGAACGGCTGATCCAGTTTCTAACGATCTTCGGACAACTCTGACAGTAGCAGTTGACCGGTTGAAATGGCAGCTGTCAAGTCATCCAGTCACTTCTTGAAATCTCTGTCACTGTCTGAAATTGTCGAGACAGATAGTATTTATGTGTCGACACAAATAGACCAAGTGTCGACACATGTAGACTAAGTGTCGATACTAGCCTTCAAGGTGTCGACACAACTCCTTGTGTTGTTGAAATAGCTTCTCGACACTGCTTCTTCAGAATGTGTCCACACTGAACCTGTGTGTCGACACAAGTCCTTCTTCAATACTTAGTTGATTTCTGCTAAGTGTCGACACAACTCCTTTGTGTCGACACATCTTCTTGTGTTGAAACTTGCTAAGTGTCGACACATCTTCTTTGTGTCGACACATGCCTTCCGTGTTGAAACTTTTGCTGAGTGTCGACACATCTCCTTTGTGTCGACACATTCTTCATGTCTTGAGACTTTGCTGAGTGTCGACACATCTCCTTTGTGTCGACACATGTACTTGAACTTTGTTGAAGTTTGCTGAGTGTCGACACAGCCTCCTAGTGTCGACACATTTGCTGTCGACAAATTTTCGCTGAGTGTCGACACTGCTTCTAAGTGTCGACACTGATTATGTAGACATTTCTTCATTGTGTGTCGACACTGCCTTTATGTGTCGACAATTTTCTTCTGGTGTCGACTCTGCCTTCTTGGTGTCGACACAATTACTCCAAGTGTCGACACTGCTTCTCTAGGTGTCGACACATGCCTTCTTAAGTGTCGACACTGCTTCGCTAGGTGTCGACACATGGACTTAGAAACTTTTCCTGCAAACTTGCAGTTACTTAACCTGCACAAAGAAACTCAAAGCAAATCAAATACACCTTGATGTATATCATTGAGTAGGGTGAGGCTTCTTCAAATCAGATACATATATTCCAATGTACCCAACAATCTCCCCTTATTTGGAGAAGTCATAACCCTTAGTCAATGATATACACCATACATAACAAATTCTCAGTATGATGTACAACAAAATTATGTGACAGGGAAAATACTTAAACATGCATGAATAGAACATGTATATACAATTAGCTCAGAACAATTAATGTAATAGATTTGAAGCATGACACAATGTTCTTACAAATTCCAACATTTTCATTAGTCAAAGGTTTACATAGAATTTTAATACAAATGATTACAATTTGTAAACTTAAGAAAAAGCTATCATATGGCTGCTCTGGTTCCTTGATTACAATCCCCTTTCCAGATTGAATCTTTGCTTGAACTATAGCTTCAGTGTCATCAGCAGCAGCAGGCTACTTCCCTTTGAGATCTTTCTTTTTCAGCTCTTCAGCCTTTTTCTTCTGCCTTTCAAAATAGTGATAAGGCTTGGGGAAATACTTGCTAGGCTCCTGTGTATTAGGAGGTAGCTTTCCCAGTTTAGCCTTTCTTCTATATTGTACAATGACCTCTTGCCTATTCTCATGTTTTCTCCACTCCAGATCAGAATACCACTTGCCTATATCCAGGACATTGTCCTTAGCAGCCTTCCAAGCAGTCAAGATAATATTCCTGAATGTGGGGCTCCATTGTTCAAAATCAGGCCTTAATTCAGCTTGCTCTCTGAATCTTTTCTTAGATAATTGGGCCTCTTGTTCTTTTAACAAAGCCTCTTGGTCTTTTAGTATTGCCTCTGGTACAGGCTGAACTACTTTCTCAATGATGACATTCTGATTTCCCTCAGGAGGACTATACATAGACTGTATCTCTTGATGTATCATGTCAAAGTCTGGTGGAGGGTATATCACTTGAGCTACTTCAGCTTGCTCTCCTCCAAGGTATGCATGATTGATTCCAGACTCTGTAACATTGTCATCATCACATAAGGGTGTATATCCAAGGGTGGCTCTGATGGAGTTTGAAATCCACTTGGCATGATCAGAGCCTGCCTTGACTAATACCCTCTCCCCCTTTATGACTTCTCTCTCTATGTGATCCCTCAGATCATCTTTCTGAAACCTTATTTGAGCATTCAAATAGTTAACTCCATCTTTATAGAAAGGTTTCAACCTTTGGAGCTTTTCAGTTATGAGCTTCTGTGAATCCTGGATGGTAGAGTGAACTGCAAGTAGGCTCTCTTGGAGTTGCTTATCAAACTCTTCTTTGGAACTTGCACTTACTGCAGTCTGGGCAGTAGCTATATTCTTCATTTCAGTTATAATGTCATTATGTGAAGCATAGAGATTATCATTCATCCTTATCTGGTTTTCCAGGACATATCCTTGCTTGACTTCTAGGTCATCAAGTTTTGTCTTTATTTTCTCTTGATGTATAACCAGATAGACCACTGCATTGCTCCTTTATGGAAACAATCAGTCATTTCTTTCTTGTTAAGATTCACTTTAAATCTGATAGATTTGATGTCTTGTGCCAGATCAAATTGCAGTGACTTATGACCTTCATCCATATAGGTTTGTAAAGCCTTCCTTTGCTCATCCAGCTTAATCTGTAAAGCCACCATCAGTGAACTATAGTCAGTATATGGGGCAGGCTGTGGAGCAATTGTCTGTAGGGCTTTCTTATAGTTCTGGCTCCTTCTTTTGAAGACTTGGAACTTCCTCTTCTTGGCTCTAACAGCCTCTTCATCCTCTGAAGCAGATGTGCTGACTATGTCTACTCTTTCCTTAGGACTAGGAGGTAACTCCTTATCAGTCCTTTGTGGTTCCTCAGCATCCTTTGGCTTCTCAGTCTCTTGTGTAGCAGTTTCCTCTACATTCTCCATATGCTTCCCCTCAATATGGACCTTCTCCCTCTCAGCAGTAGCTGTCTCTTTCTCAAAATCAGTTTGTAGAAGATCAGGGAACAGCTCTTCTAATGTAAATTCCTGTTGGGAATGAGCTGGAGAATCTCTGATCTCATCAACCACTTTATCAGCAACAGATGTGTCCTCCATGACAACATCTTGTGGTTGAGATTGTATATGTGTTTGCTGATGAATATTAGGTACTGAATCAGTAAAAACTTCATCCTCAATAGTGAAATCTAATTGACTAATTTCAGTGATTACCTCTAGAATGGTTTGAGTAGCCCTTTCACTCTCTAGTGGAGTTGGCTCTTCCACAAGTAGAGGCTCCCCTTAGAGTGGATCCAGGTGAATTGAGCTAGCTGAGGGTAGCTCCCCCTGCCTCTGAGCATTTTCTTGTCTTGCTGGAGATTGGCCAGCATTTCCAGTCTTTTCATCATCAGGAGTAAAAACCACTTGCTCTTCAGAGCTGCTGGAGGATTCTTGAGCCACAATGGCTGTCTTCTGCTTCTTCTTCTGAGGTGTGTCCTTTATTGGAGTTGGCAGTTCTTTTGTCAGCACCCTATCCCATCTTGAGAAAATTCTGACATCCATTCTCCTCATGTGATTTATCTTAGAACCAGCTGCTTGATTCATCACCTCAAGTATACTACCAGCTAAGTAGAGACTCAGAATTCTACCCCGATTGGGTTTCTTCATACTTTCTTTTATCTTATCAAACATAACTGCAGACCAATCAGTATCAAGTTTGAAGATAATCCTTGTCAACAAATTGAACATCTGAGCTGAAATTATGTCATGTCCTCTAGGCTTGCTCAGGATGACCTTGCCAACTATTTCAGACAGAAACTTTCCTTGGATGTTCATCCCTTTTCTATTGAAAACAGATCCAATTTTCAGGTTTGAATCCAGTCCACACCATCTCAATGCCTCTCTAGTTTTAGAAGCAGATACATCTTCTTCCTCTTTTGTCCTTGGTAGTTGAAGTACCTTCCTTAGACTTTTCTGTGTGACCTTGACTTTGGTTCCATGAACTCTGGACTTAATCTTGAGTCCAATATCATCAAGTGAAGCTGCACTCAAAAATTCAAGGACCTCCTTCTTCCAGATCTTGATTGGTTCTGAGACAAGGTATTCCAATCCAGTCTCGGCAATTAGGGTTACCACACCTTTGATTTCAGGTTCCGCGTCATCAAAGGCGTGTCGCACGAGCTCATATCCTTCATTAATGTTCTCTTCTAGCTTGGGCGCCATTAGGGTTTGAAGAAATTTTGAATTTAGAGAAGAGAGATGTCGACACATAAGTTTAGTCTCGAAACATTGGTGAGCGTGTCGACAAACAATGGCGAAAACCTATTTATACCTTTCTAGAATCGAAGATGAAAAGGCGCGTCAAAATACTTAAATTGTGTCGACACTGTTGAAAAGTGTCGACACTTACTTATAATGTCTCGACAACTATGTGTCGACACAAGTATAGTCGATAGAATATATGTGTCGACACTTGTATATGTGTCGACACCACTTAGCTCGACACTTAGTCGAGACTCTACTAGACTAATTCTGTGTAAAGTCTAAGTGTCGACACCACCTTGGATGTGTCGACACCTATACTGCATGTGTCGACACTAATTCTCTGAAGTGTCGACACAGACTTCCTAGATGTGTCGACACCATTTCTCTGAAATGTCGACACCACTTCTATGTGTCGACACAGACAACTCTGTGTGTTGACACCATTTTACTTAGCCAATTTTTGTAAACTATTCTAAGTTTATCATCCCTAATTCAATTTTAAATTTATTGAATTTGGTTTCATCTAAGGGCTTAGTATAAATATCAGCCAGCTGATTATCTGTATTAATATACTCTAGTGAAATATCTCTTTTTTCCACATGTTCTCTTAGAAAATGGTATTTTATTTCTATGTGCTTAGTCCTACTATGGGAGACAAGATTATCTGCAATAGAAATAGCACTTGTAGAATCACAAAATAAAGGTGTTCTACTTACTTGAATACCATAATCTTCTAGCTGGTGTTGTATCCATAGTAGTTGTGCACAGCAGCTTCCTGCAGCAACATACTCTGACTCAGCTGTGGAGATAGCCACACTGGTCTGCTTCTTGCTACTCCAAGACACCAGCCTTCCACCTAGAAGTTGACAGGTACCTGTGGTACTCTTTCTATCTTCCTTGTAGCCTACAAAATCTGCATCTGAATAACCTGTCAGTACAAAATCTCCATTCCTAGGGTACCAAAGGCCTAGATAAGGAGTGCCTTTAAGATATCTCAAAATTCTTTTGACTGCTGTCAAATGAGATTCTTTAGGGTAAGCTTGGTACCTAGCACAGACATATGTAGCATACATGATATCTGGTCTACTTGCAGTCAAATATAGAAGGGAGCCAACTATCCCTTTATACAATGTTTCATCTACAGGTTTCCCTGCATCATCTTTGCTTAGAGACATTGTTGACCCCATAGGAGTTTTCATGGTAGTGGATGATTCCATACCATACTTCGTTATCAATTCTAGGGTGAACTTAGACTGGCATATGGATAATCCATCTTCAGTCTGTCTAACTTGGAGACCCAAAAAGAACTTAAGTTCCCCCATACTACTTATTTCAAATTGTCCTTGCATTAGTTTTGCAAATTTCCTGCAAAGACTACTTTCTGTAGACCCGAATATTATGTCATCTACATATATTTGGACTAAGATAATCTTGCCTCTGGATTCCCTAAGGAATAGAGTCTTGTCTATTTTCCCCCTTGTGAATTTATTCTCAATAATAAAACTAGACAGGGTTTCATACCAAGCCCTAGGGGCTTGTTTTAACCCATACAAAGCCTTCCTAAGTCTATAAACATAATTAGGTTTAGTAGAATCAACAAAACCTGATGGTTGTTCTACATAGACTTCTTCCTTCAAGTTTCTATTCAAAAAAGCTGACTTAACATCCATTTGATATACCTTAAATCCTTGATAAGTTGCATAGGCAAGGAACATCCTTATTGCTTCCAGTCTTGCTACTGGAGCAAAGGTTTGATCAAAATCAATACCTTCTTCCTGTCTATATCCTTTAGCAACTAGTCTAGCTTTGTTCTTTATAATTACTCCATTTTCATCCAACTTGTTCCTAAAGATCCACTTAGTTCATATAATGTTGTGGCCCTTTGGTTTAGGAACAAGCTCCCAGACTTTGCATCTTTTGAACTGGTTCAGCTCCTCTTGCATTGCCTCAATCCAATGAGGGTCTAGGATTGCTTCTTCAAATTTCTTTGGCTCTACTTGGGATAGAAAGCTGAAGTAGAGAATTGAACTTAGATTCCTGCTCCTTGTTTGTACCCCTTGTCTGAGATCTCCAATAATTTGACTGGCTGGATGATCTTCTAAATGCCTATTTACTGGAGGCAGCCTGTCTTCAGGTTGTACACCTTCAGCTTCTTCATTCAGCTGCTCCTCTTGATCTTCTTCAGCAACATGAGTATCTTGTACTCCCCCTGGACAGTAACCACCATCATCCACTTGCTAACTTGCAGTAGAACCTTCTTCAATAGTAAGCTTGTACATCTTCTCAGTTACACTTGTGGAGCTGCAAACACTTCTAGACAATTCATTGTTAATGAGTCTAGCTTCATCAAATACTACATGTACTAATTCTTCTACAACTTGAGTAGTCAAGTTGTAGACCCTATAAGCCTTTCTGTTGTTGTTGTACCCAACAAAGATCCCCTCTTGGGATTTGGCAGCAAACTTGGTTAAATAAGACTTACCATTGTTAAGTATATAGCATTTACAACCAAAGATCCTGAAATAGGATAGATTTGGTTTTCTGCCCTTCACAATCTCATAGGGGGTATTATTGTGGATCTTGGTAATAGTAGCTCTATTAATTACATGACATGCAGTGTTTAATGCCTCAGCCCAGAAATATTCTGGGAGAGATGTGTCACTCAATAGTGTTCTACCAGCCTCTATCAAGGTTCTATTTTTCCTTTCAGCAATACCATTTTGCTGAGGTGTTCTTGGTGAGGAAAATTCCTGAAATATCCCTAACTCTTCACATAGCTTTGTCATGCTATCAAACTGGAATTCAGTACCATGGTCACTTCTTATTTTGACCACTGTACTGTCTAACTCATTTTGAATTTGTTTGACAAAACTATAAAAGATACTAGGAGTTTCAGATTTTTGCCTTAGGAAGAATACCCAGGAAAACCTTGAATAATCATCTACAAACACAAATGTGTAGACCTTCCTACCTAGGCTGTGAACTGGCATAGGACCAAAAAGATCCATATGCAAGAGGTATAGGCACCTCACAGCATCTTTGTTCTCAATGCTATCAAAGGTGGATCTGGTCTGCTTGCCTTTCTGACAAGCTAAACATATCCCAACCTTTATGCACTTAACCTGAGGACCATTCCTCACTAACTCTTTGCTAAAGAGTTGACCAATTATCTTATAGTTAAGATGAGCCAGTCTCTTGTGCCATTTAACACAATGTGAGACTTTCTCATCAGCTACAAGACAAACAGGAGAAACAATGTTCTCACACATAATGTCTAGACAATAGACATTTCTCTTCCTATATCCTGTCAGAATGATCTTTTGATCACTTGACCTACTGATATGATAGCCATCCTTGACAAATGAGATGTCATATCCTAAATCACTCAGCTGACTTATGCTAATGAGGTTATGTTTCAAACCCTTTACATAAGCCACTTGAGTAATTGTAATTAGGTTGCTAGAAATGTTACCAAAGCCTTTGATGATTCCTTTTTCTGAACCACCAAAGGTAACCTTAGGACCATCCATGATTGGTGTATAGTCCTTCAGCAATCCCCTAGTTCCAGTCATGTGCCTGGAATATCCACTGTCGAAGTACCATATAGGGGCATGGCCACTTGGACTCACTTGCAAAACAGATTACTTAACCTTAGAACCCAAATAATTCTTGGGTCCTTGGTGCAAGTTAGTTTGACTCTTAACAAAACTACCTGTAGCTTTTCTAGCAGGCAGTTGGCTACTCACCTTGGCACTTGAATTATGCCAACAATCTATGGCAAAGTGTCCTACCTTGCCACAACACCAGCACTCAAATCTGTTGTACCTTTGTTTAGGTACAACCCTGACTTTTTTACCTACAACAGGCTTCTTGTTGAGTACTGGGGCTTTGCCCTTAGATTTGGACTTTACAGTCCAGGCAGGTTTTGTAAACCCCAATCCAGTTTTACCCTTATGAGGTACAAACTCATCTATCAAAGGTAGAACAGATTTTGGTTTAGAAAAACTTGCTACAATATCTCTCTCCTTCTGAAGTCTAATCTCCAGATTTCTAATTTGATCATTCTTGAATGTAATACTCCCCATCTGAATAACAGTAATGTTCTTCAGTCTGGCTATTTCATTTAGTTTCTGATCTAATAACTTGTCAAAATCTGTTGCAGCCAATTTGAGATTAGCAATCTCCTTAGCCTGAGTTTTGGCCAAGAGTTTGCTTTTCTTCAAAGCCTGCAACAATACTCTATATTCATCAATCAACTGATGAATGTCACCTTCTGATTCAGATCCACTCACATCACTTGATGCTAATGTATCTGAATCTGACTCAGTACTAGAAATTGAACTTGAAGAACAATTTTGTACCTGACTAGGTCCAGGCTGATCCTGGATTTTGTCTTTTTCTGATAGGGCCATCAGTCCCTTGCACTAAATGTCCTCATGCTCATAAATTGAGTTCATTAGCTGCATGAACTCATTTTCTTCTTCTTCAGCAAATAAGCCAATATAGGCTTCAGCTTCTGAATCTATTTCTGAAGATGACATATCAGTCAGACTTTTATCCTTCTTGGAAACAAAGGACCTTTACTTTTTTCCCTTGAACTGTGTCTTCTTCTTGTCAGTGGACTCTTTCCTCTTTTCTGGACAATCAGCCATTACATGTCCTTGTCTATTGCAACAATAGCATACTATCTTTGAGGATGTAGTTTTACTAGACTTGGACTTTCTCCTGTCATTTCTTGATGTCTTCCAGTTCTGATAATAGTCATCTTTTGTCTGTGAAGTGGATGGCTTGGACCTCCACTACTTTTTCTTTAGAAACTTCTGAAAATGCCTAGTAAATACAGCAAAGTATTCATCACTTTCACTGCTTTCTGACTTCTTGCTATCTGAAGTATCTGTCTCAGCCTCAACAACTTTTTGAGGTGGAGATAGAGACTTACTTTTATATTTCCTAATGGCTTCAGTCTTGAAGGCCACAACTCTTTCTTTGTGCTCCACTCTTGTAGTCTTTTCTTCCTCCTTTCTATCCATTAACTGCATCTCATAAGATAACAGTTTTCCAAACAAAGTTGGAGGAGGAATGTCTGTTAATTTGGCAATTTCCCTTATGACACAAATCTTGGTGTCCCAGTCCTTTGTCAGAGATCTCAAGAACTTATCATTCAATTCATAATTGCTGAACTCTCTTCCATAGGACATCAATTCATTGACAATCCTATAGAATTTCTTGTAGCATTCAGTTATGCTCTCAGACCTGCCTTGTCTGAAGCTTTCATACTCTTGGTTTAACAAAGACTTCCTGTCTTGTCTTACCTCTTCTGATCCCTCCATATAGACTATCAGTGTGTCCCATATTTCTTTTGATGTTTTACAATGAATCAGATTCTGAAATGTGGCATCATCAATTGCACTTATAATAATATTCTGGTCCCTCTTATCCATAGTGGCCAGAATAATCTCATCCTTTTTCATTTCTGAATAGTCTTTGGGAGTTCTTTGATTTGCATCTAGAACAGATACTTTCATTGGCACATATGACCCTTCTTTGACTGTAATGTAAATTCTTGGGTCAGAGGCTTTCATAAAAAGTCTAACCCTCTCTTTCCAAATGCCAAAAATCTCTTTTCTGCAGATTGGCAATTTCATGGATCCTAGCTCTTTGCGAATCTCAGTTGAACCCATTTTCTTGATTCTTGATTATACTGATTCTGCCTACAGGATCTTTACTCAGACTGTTATGTCCTTTTTAAGGAACCTCGCTTTGATACCACTTAAAAGAACTAGTGCCTAAACACCTAGAGGGGGGGGGGGTGAATAGGTGCACTTAATCTTTTTAACTATAAAGGCAGAAACACTGAATTATTAGACCTGTTTATGCAATCCTCTACATCAATTCAGCACATATAACACAACAATCACAGAATAAATCACACACAGAGTACACACAGCTTTTATAGTGGTTCCCCAAGGTCTGAGTACATCCACTTTCCCCCTTCGCCTATTTAGTAGTGTACTAGATTCGACCTAACTTCTCTACTACTTCTCAGATCCACAGATCTTATAGCTCAGAACCCAACCAGGTTCCTACAACTCAGAGTGATCCCACTCCTACAACTCAGGCACAAAAGCCCTACCACTCAGTCTTCAGCAAGACCTACACTCAGCCTTCAACAAGGCCTACACTCAGAGAAATGTATCTCCTACACTCAGTCACAAAAGCCCTACCACTCAGCCTTTATAAATATAGGCTTACAACTCAGATCCCTTAGGATCCTACAGAAAATAAAGAGTACAAAGATTAATAACCACAACTCTGATAGAGAAAGATTAGTTGACTGGCTTCTTGATGAGTTCGTGAATGAACTTTGCAGAGATCAACCTCCCTTGGATTTCTTCAAAGCTTCTTGAATTAGAATACAGTATGGGTTGTATCTCTATGTATATGATCTTCAATCAACTGCTGACTTGTGAATCAGATCTCAATCTGAAACTTTCTTATCAGCCTGGTTCAATAACTGTCTTCTTAGAAGGAGCTCTCTCTCTCCAACTTCTTAGATCTTCAGTTGAAGGTCTTCTTCTTGTTGTGATGTTTCTCACTTCATTGATTGCTTCATTCATTCGATTCCTGTCTGTTGAAGGAATAAGCCTTTATATAAGCTTTCTTCATACTGAACGGCTGATCCAGTTTCTAATGATCTTCGGACAACTCTGACAGTAGCAGTTGACCGGTTGAAATGGCAGCTGTCAAGTCATCCAGTCACTTCTTGAAATCTCTGTCACTGTCTGAAATTGTCGAGACAGATAGTATTTATGTGTCGACACAATAGACCAAGTGTCAACACATGTAGACTAAGTGTCGATACTAGCCTTCAAGGTGTCGACACAACTCCTTGTGTTGTTGAAATAGCTTCTCGACACTGCTTCTTCAGAATGTGTCCACACTGAACCTGTGTGTCGACACAAGTCCTTCTTCAATACTTAGTTGATTTCTGCTAAGTGTCGACACAACTCCTTTGTGTCGACACATCTTCTTGTGTTGAAACTTGTTAAGTGTCGACACATCTTCTTTGTGTCGACACATGCCTTCCGTGTTGAAACTTTTGCTGAGTGTCGACACATCTCCTTTGTGTCGACACATTCTTCATGTGTTGAGACTTTGCTGAGTGTCGACACATCTCCTTTGTGTCGACACATGTACTTGAACTTTGTTGAAGTTTGCTGAGTGTCGACACAGCCTCCTAGTGTCGACACATTTGCTGTCGACAAATTTTCGCTGAGTGTCGACACTGCTTCTAAGTGTCGACACTGATTATGTAGACATTTCTTCATTGTGTGTCGACACTGCCTTTATGTGTCGACAATTTTCTTCTGGTGTCGACTCTGCCTTCTTGGTGTCGACACAATTACTCCAAGTGTCGACACTGCTTCTCTAGGTGTCGACACATGCCTTCTTAAGTGTCGACACTGCTTCGCTAGGTGTCGACACATGGACTTAGAAACTCTTCCTACAAACTTGCAGTTACTTAACCTGCACAAAGAAACTCAAAGCAAATCAAATACACCTTGATGTATATCATTGAGTAGGGTGAGGCTTCTTCAAATCAGGTACATATATTCCAATGTACCCAACAATCTCCCCTTATTTGGAGAAGTCATAACCCTTAGTCAATGATATACACCATACATAACAAATTCTCAGTATGATGTACAACAAAATTATGTGACAGGGAAAATACTTAAACATGCATGAATAGAACATGTATATACAATTAGCTCAGAACAATTAATGTAATAGATTTGAAGCATGACACAATGTTCTTACAAATTCCAACATTTTCATTAGTCAAAGGTTTACATAGAATTTTAATACAAATGATTACAATTTGTAAACTTAAGAAAAAGCTATCCTATGGCTGCTCTGGTTCCTTGATTACAATCCCCTTTCCAGATTGAATCTTTGCTTGAACTATAGCTTCAGTGTCATCAGCAGCAGCAGGCTACTTCCCTTTGAGATCTTTCTTTTTCAACTCTTCAGCCTTTTTCTTCTGCCTTTCAAAATAGTGATAAGGCTTGGGGAAATACTTGTTAGGCTCCTGTGTATTAGGAGGTAGCTTTCCCAGTTTAGCCTTTCTTCTATATTGTACAATGACCTCTTGCCTATTCTCATGTTTTCTCCACTCCAGATCAGAATACCACTTGCCTATATCCAGGATATTGTCCTTAGCAGCCTTCCAAGCAGTCAAGATAATATTCCTGAATGTGGGGCTCCATTGTTCAAAATCAGGCCTTAATTCAGCTTGCTCTCTGAATCTTTTCTTAGATAATTGGGCCTCTTGTTCTTTTAACAAAGCCTCTTGGTCTTTTAGTATTGCCTCTGGTACAGGCTGAACTACTTTCTCAATGATGACATTCTGATTTCCCTCAGGAGGACTATACATAGACTGTATCTCTTGATGTATCATGTCAAAGTCTGGTGGAGGGTATATCACTTGAGCTACTTCAGCTTGCTCTCCTCCAAGGTATGCATGATTGATTCCAGACTCTGTAACATTGTCATCATCACATAAGAGTGTATATCCAAGGGTGGCAGTTGACCGGTTGAAATGGCAGCTGTCAAGTCATCCAGTCACTTCTTGAAATCTCTGTCACTGTCTGAACGTGTCGAGATAGATAGTCTTTATGTGTCGACACAAATAGACCAAGTGTCGACACAAGTAGACTAAGTGTCGACACTAGCCTTCAAGGTGTCGACACAACTCCTTGTGTTGTTGAAATAGCTTCGCGACACTGCTTCTTCATAATGTGTAGACACTGATCCTGTGTGTCGACACAAGTCCTTCTTCAATACTTAGTTGATTTCTGCTAAGTGTCGACACAACTCCTTTGTGTCGTCACATCTTCTTGTGTTGAAACTTGCTAAGTGTCGACATATCTTCTTTGTGTCGACACATACCTTCTGTGTTGAAACTTTCGCTGAGTGTCGACACATCTCCTTTGTGTCGACACATTCTTCATGTGTTGAGACTTTGCTGAGTGTCGACACATCTCCTTTGTGTCGGCACATGTACTTGAACTTTGTTGAAGTTTGCTGAGTGTCGACACAACCTCCTAGTGTCGACACATTTGCTGTCGACAAATTTTCTCTGAGTGTCGACACTGCTTCTAAGTGTTGACACTGATTATGTAGACATTTCTTCATTGTGTGTCGACACTGCCTGTATATGTCGACACTTTTCTTCTGGTGTTGACTCTGCCTTCCTGGTGTCGACACAATTACTCCAAGTGTCGACACTGCTTCTCTAGGTGTCGATACAGGCCTTCTTAAGTGTCGACACTGCTTCTCTAGGTGTCGACACAGGCCTTCTTAAGTGTCGACACTGCTTCTCTATGTGTCGACACATGGACTTAGAAACTTTTCCTGCAAACCTGTAGTTACTTAACCTGCACAAAGAAACTCAAAGAACATCAAATACACCTTGATGTATATCATTGAGTAGGGTGAGGCTTCTTCAAATCAGGAACATATATTCCAATGTACCCAACACTAAGGAATAAAAGATTTATTCATATTTTGCTGGTGAATAACAATAACTATTACAACAACAACAACAGAAAGAGAAAGAGTTGCAGATATTCACAGACAGAATTCGTACAGGAACACACATCACTGAAGGAGATCAATATTCTGAAATTTCTAGATCCCTTTTGATTCCAGTGTTCAAAGGCCATTATCATTCAAGACTCCAGACACCACACATTTCAGCTACTGGAATCATCTTTTGCTGGAGATCAAATCTTCTGAAGGCCTATCACCCTACTGCAAAGCTTCACTTCCTGAACAACTATAGATCTCATGGGGAGCTTTGACAACATCCACTATCTTCTCTCTGATTGTTGACAGAGAAGATCATCTCATCCGTGTCTCTCTCTCTCTCTGTAAAGGGTTTATCAAACTCAATTCAAAAGTTTGTGTTGGTTTCTGAGACCTTATCAAAACTCAGTGGTGGCAAGAAACCTGATCAAAAAATCTGGTTTGGTTTTTGAGTACCTTATCAAAAGCTCATTGGTGCCCAGGAAACCTGATCAACTCATCCTGTAGTGGATTGATACCTAGGGTGGTAGAAGAGTGGATGTACCCAGATTGGTTGGGGAATCACTATAGCTCCTTGTGTCATCTGGTTGCTTATTTTTTTTTGTTTTCTGGCTGTAGTTTGTGATTGTTCTGTGATTGCTTTGTAATTAGATAGTTTCTGTATTCACAGTATTTTATTTGTTTCCCTATTCACTTAGGAATACAACAAGAGTTGTAAAAAGTTTTTAGCAAGCACTATACTCTATTTACCCCCCCCCCCCTCTAGAGTATATCAGATCTAACCTGCACTTTCAATTGGTATCAAAGCCAGGTTTGTTAAAATACCAGACCTCAGGTTGGTTAAAATACCACACGTTAGTGGTTGCACAGGCTAACACCTGAACCGAAAGATCCCTCTAGTTAGATCTGCTTGTTTTAAGTTTGTTATTAGCATTATTTCTTCACAAAACATGGCCCAAAACAAAGATTATGCTAGCACCAGACCTCCAGTGTGCAATCTATCTAAGTTTGCACTTTGGAAGGCAAGGATTAAATTGTACATGAACTCTATTGATTAAGTCATTTTCAATTCTGTTTTGACAGTGTGTCCAAGACCTCCATAAAATACAAGTACAAGTGTTGTTCCACCTCCTTCAGGAACAGATGCAGAAATCAAGAAATGGAAAGTGGCAGATGCTAAGGCAATGAATATTTTAGCCCAGACTATGTCTGATGAAATATTTCAAAAAGTAGCTGACTGCAACTCAGCAAAGGACATCTGGGACAAGTTATCTGAGATAGTCTCAGGATCTGCTGATAAGAGAAAAGATAGAAGATCTCACCTCATAACCCAATATGAGAATTTCAAGAAAGGAGAAGTTGAGTCAGTAGCAGATATGTATAATAGACTCAGTCTCATTGTCAACGAGCTGAAAACATTGGACAAAGAGATCTCATTGACTGAGCTCAATGATAAAATCCTAATGTGCTTCCCAAGCACTTGGGACTCAATGATCTGGCTAATCAAGGATGCCAGAAGCCTAAATGAGATCACAACTGAAGCTCTCTTGGGCAAGCTCAAGTCTTATAAGCTGCTCATCAAGAATATAGAAGAAGAGCAGAAGGCTGCCTCACCAGCTACAAGAAAAGAAAAATCAATAGTTTTCAAAGCCATTGAAGATCAGCCAAAAGACAAGGTCACAGACAATGAAGAGTTGCTAAGCCTACTGGCCAAAAGGTTTTACAAAATGACCAGGAAGGATTTCAGGAAAAGATCATACAGAGAGCATGACAAGCCAAGGTATGAAAAATCAAATAACAAAGAGATTATTTGTTTTGGATGCAGGAAACCAGGCCACATTGTGCCTGACTGTCCAGAAAATAAAAATAAGGACAAGAAGGACAGGAAAGAAAGGAGAAAAGAAAAGGACTTCAAGAAGAGCAGCAATGGCGAACCCTCCTCCGGCAAGAACAAACATACAAGGAAGGGGTTTGTTGCTGAAACTTGGAGTGAGACAGAAGAAAAATCTGATGCTTCATCCAGCTCTAGTGATGATGCTGATGAAAAAGAATTCTGCATGATGGATATCAATGCCTCACAACAAAATTCTGATGCAGAAGAGTCAGAGTCAGAATCAGAGACTCAATCTAAAGAGCACCAGGTAATAAGTTCTTTTGATTTTAATTCTGAGGACTTCAAGTGTGAGTTTAAAGCACTGTGTTTAGATTTATTAAAATCTGAGAAGGAAATCATTTCCCTCAGAAATCAGCTATCTGAACACAGCACTTTAAAATCAGAAAACCTCAAACTCTCTGAGGAGTTGGAATGTTGTAGGGAGCAGATAGCCTCACTGAAAGGTGAGCTATCAGAGGCCAAAAAGTTTGAAGAATCCCTCAATGAGAGAAGTATCAAGCTAATGGACATTACAAGCACAGTGAACTCAAGATTCAGTAATACACTGGGCTTGGGTGCCTCATCTTGCCAACCTATAGTATTAACAACCGCAATCAAGTTTATCTCTGATAAATGTAAGGGAGTTGTGGAGGTAGCTAGGAATAATTCTGACTTACCTAAGAAAACAAGAGTTCAATAGAAATCGTCGAACAGAGCTAGACGATTGTCGAATGAAGATCAATGATCTCAGGCTAAATCGTCAAACTCAGGTCGACGATCTCTGAACCCTGAACTCTGCCACATTCGGTCTTCGAATGGAGCTCGACGATCTGACCCAAGATCGTCGAACTCAGCTCAGCGATCGTCGAGCAGAGATCAGAATTTTGAAAAAATTTTTGAAGGAAATCAAATTTCAAACCTAAGGGTCCTTCATCCAAAAGATTTAACCCTTATACTGAATGGATAATACCTCCTAGGAGATATCATCCTGAAGGCTATAAGAGTCAACCAGGGATGTCTTTTATTTCTGAATTCAAAGGTTATCAACCTAGGCCCAAGGTAAACTGGGTCAAAAACAAATAAATTATTTTATGTGCAGCAGAAGACCTATCCAACATCAAACCAGCAATGGTATCTGGATAGTGGGTGCTCAAAGCACATGACAGGAAAAAAGGACAATTTCACATCCTTCATGTTGATGCACGAAAACACAAGGGGGTTCGAGCACAACCAGCTAACTTGTTCGATCACAGGGGGAATAGGGAGACTGCGAGTAGCGATCTACTAAGCGGATGAGAGCTGGAAGAAGAGCAGGGCCGTGAACCACGACAACAACAGACTTCGCCCGTCGCGGCCTGAATGCCTCTCTTGCGACGGGCTTTCCCTTGATTGAAGAAGGATCTAGTTACAAGTGAAAGGAAAAGACTGAGGGAAGTAGAGCAAGGGGGAGTCTGCAAGGCACAGGATTCGAGTCCGCAGCCTGTAACAAGTAGGCTCCTGGGTCCGAGTCAGCGTGCCTTGAGTGCAACACCTCCCCCCTATTTATAGGATAGGGGGCCTGCCCAAACGGGCAGGGCTAAAATAACCGGCTGCCCGGGGTACAGGAGAACCGGGCAGCGGTGACGGGAAGCAAAAAGAAAGAACACGCCAGTCCGCACAGAAGTGGCGGACTGGGCTCGCGAGCTGGAGCTTCCACTGCTGCTGGGCGCGCCCACTGGAGGGCGGCGGCCTGGGCGGACGAGATACTGCGTCCGCCGCTGGAGAACCTGTTGCCCAAAGCGCCGGCGGACTGAGCGGACTGGTCCTTGCGTCCGCTGCTGGAGTATCACCCTTGGCGCCCGACTGGTGACAGTGCCGGACTGGGCGGACGGACAAATCCTGTCCGCGCCTGCTGAATGGGGGGCTTTGGAATCTTGTAGTATGTTGCGGACTGAGGGGTTAACATAATCCCCGCACATTTTTAAGTTTCCAGAAAACTTCGAAAATGTTCTCTTAACCGCCGAGTCCGCAAACCTCGAAAACGCCGCCAACGCTATAAATATCGCTGGAGGGTCTGGATCTGTTGAGGATCTTGATCGATACGGGGCGCTACTCACCACTTGCGGTCTCAACTTTCCAGTCCGGCATGGCAAGACTTGGAGCTTTCTTGTCTAGCGTTACTGCAAAAGGCGACCTGGAGCATACAACGCCTATGAAGACCAAAAAGATTGTAAAGAGGTCGACAGGAAAAGATCCTGTCCGCTCCATAGGGGAGAGTTCCCAGAGCCAGAAGCCTGCAGACACAGCAGTCCGCCACGTCGATGTTTCTGCTCGCAAGGATGCCGTAGTCGACGCCGAACCGTTGAGGAGCGAGAAGATGGCAACCATGTCGGATTCCGCCCCTTCTCAGAAAACCGCAACCTCGGCGGACACTGCTGGCGAACACATGGAGACTGACATATCTTCTCCCAATGCCTCGGTGCAAATCGTTGACTTGGACGAAGAGGACCGGCGGACTGAGGTAGGGGACGACGCGCCCTCAAAGGCATTGGCTGCTGTGAATCCTGAACCTGTCCGCGCTGACAGCCCGATTTAGGGGGGTCCGCCGCGGATGCTGCTGAGAAGACCGCCAAGAAGAAGAAGAGGAAGAGAGACAGAGCGACCGTCACCGAGCGGGTTGAGAAGAAGCTTCGCGCAATGAAGGAGAAGAACGTCTCTAAGCGGACTGGGGCAGCGGACTTACAACACAGGCCGCGCGAAAAAGAAGTTCCAGACGGCGATCTGGTTACTCCGGAGGCCCAAATCCAGGGAGAGAATTCCCTCTCAACGGTCAGTCTTTCCACGGATGAGATATTTGATTCCATAGACGTCGATCAACTTGATTTAATCCAGGACTCCTTGCTGGTTGTGCTGCAGCAGAACGAGGCGGAAACTGCTGGAGATAAGGGTGACGAACTCCCTTCCTTGTCCGCTGCGGAGGAAGAGGAGAGGGAGAGGCTGAAGGAGAAGATAGAGGAGCAAAAGAAGCAAATCGTTGCTCATGTTGCTGCGGTCGGGGCAGCCTCGCAGCAGGCCGCGGCAGACAAAGCCGCTGAGGATCTGCGGATTGCTGCGGAGCTGATGCGGTCAGGTAAACTTCAGCCGGCGCCCAAATACTTTCAGCGCAAGTGGCTTTACAGGTCGCCGCCGCGGACGTCAAGACCGATCAAAATTATCACCAAGACGGACGATATCGTGGTCTCAACAAGTGCGGCTGCCGAAAGAAGAGCAAGGGTTCACCGCGAATGGAAAAAGCGGTTAAGCGCCTTTGACCCGGAGCGGGCAAGGCGGCCAATCATCTTCGATAGTCGGAAACTCGCTGCCGCTATATCTGAAAGTGATCTTTTATCCTTTCTTTGAGTCCGCCGCGAACTGCCTTTGAATGCGAAGTTGACTTTATTTATTGCAGGTAGAAAGTCGCTGCCGGGCTCCATCGAGAGCGGCGAGATCGTGGTCACACCTAACACCGGTGCCGACGCGGTCTCACACGTGGAGTCCGCGGAAGACGAGCCGCCCAGCCTGAGCACGATAAAAGAGTTAGAGAAGAAATTTGAAGCTGAAATGCAATGTGTCAAAACAGAGTTAGAGAAAGCGGCGGAGCGCGACAGGGCGTCCGCGGCGCGCGACAGGGAGTCCGCGGCGCGCGAAAAAGCGTCCGCGGAACGCGAGAAGGCCCTCCAAGACCAGATCGCCAGCATCTCGCGGGCGCTGGAGAGGTCTGAAAGGGAAAAGAAAAGGCTCGCGGATGATGTCCGATACTACAGAGGCAAGCACTTGGCGTCGGCCCGTGAAGGAAAAGAGAAGCGGACTGCTGAGGTCGCTGAGCAGAGGCCGCGGGCGTCAGATCGCGCGGCTTCGGAGATCGCCGCACCGACAGGTGGTATCCCACGCGCTGCGGATGAGGAGCCGAGGCCGGCAGCGGAGCCAATGGTGCCTTTCAGCCGAGTTGACCGGGAAGCCGCCCATATGCACCGGACTATAAACGTCATCCATCATCATCTCTGCCGTGTATACAGTGAAATTCTTCAGATAAGCGATCAGGCGGCTCATCTATGCAGGGACAGCAGAAAAGCCGGCACGGACTGACAACAGGGACCGCTGAGTCCGCAATTCCTTGAACTTTTATCTGATTAAATGTATATTGTTTGTATGATTGCTCCAAACAATGCTGTGCTGTGAACTGAATTCTATTTGATCTGTGCGGATTCAGATTATATATCCGCTATTTTTACGTAGCTTTATCCTTGGCATGATCTGTGGCAGACTGTGCGGGCTAGCGCTGTGTCCGCTTCTTGTTACCCTGCAGGTGGGAAAAATACGCGACCTGGGCGGATAGGAAACTGCGACGGCCACAACTTGGCCCTGAATTCCCTTGGAATGTTAATTTGTCTTTGTATCCGCGTTATTTGTTTGGCTGCTTTTTAATTCTTTGCGGACTGTGCGGATTGAATATGCGACCTTCGCGGACTGGCCAAAAAGCTGTCAGAAACTTTATCTATAAATACTGCCTTCTGCTTTCTTTATGTAGGAAATTGCTGAAGTAAACGGAATCCTACGGCCTGCAACATGGTGTCCGCGCGCACTGATGCTGCAGTCGCCTTCCACTCTGCCGATCACAGAAAATGCACTTTGACGGAGGCTGACTTGGCTGCCTTCGTCGAAAAGAAGATGGCGGACTCAAACATACTCGTCCGCCAACCCGCCCATCAGGAAAGGTTGAATTTCTCGACGGCGACCCAGATCGCCATTCCCATTGATCATTTCGATAGCGGATTCAGGTTCCCGCTCCTATGGGAGCTCGCAGCAATTTTCGAGCACTACGGGATGGTCCCTGGCCAGCTCGCGCCGAATACCCTTGCTGCGATCTGCAGCTACATCTCTTATCTGCGATCTGAAAAGATTGCTTTCTCAATGAACATCTTCCGCAAAATATTCTCCGTCCGCTCCATAACCGCCTCCGGAGGCCGCCCCTATAAGGGAGTAATCTACTTCTACTGCAGGGGGATGAAGGTAGTGGGTCTCCCAAACAAGATCCACAACTGGACCTCGAGGTTTCTAATTTTTGAGGGCGACCTTGGGTTCGCGCACACGTATCCGCAGGTGCGCGCGGACTCTGTCTTCAAAAATATACAGCTGGACGACCTGGAGTCCGCAATCGTCGAGTTCTTGGCGAATGCCAGGCTTGACATCGAATACTACCTTCCGCTGCTGGCGAGCTTGGCGGATGTCATGCCTGAGGACAGTAAGTAATTTAGCGTACTCAGCTTTTGTATCCGCCGCTACCATGCTGTTAACTCTGGTTCTCTTTTGCAGTGACCTTGGCGGTGCCCGCTAACTTGCCGCAGACGCCCAGCGGCTTCACTCCTACACAAAGGGAGAAGAAGGAAGCAGTTGCAAAAAAGAGGAAAGAGGAAGGGGATCCCGCAGCGGACTACTCTTCCTCCGAACGTTTCTCCGTGACCGGCTTCGGTATCAGCCAGAGGGACCTTAGGGGGAACCCTATGGTCCACTGGCACAGCAAGAAAAAGCATGTCCGCCTATCCACCGCGCTTCCTTCGTGGAGGAGTCCGCGGATAACACGCCACGCTCATATTGCGCTCTCCACTTTTTACGGAAAGCGCAACTTGAGCGACCTCAAGAAGGTGTCTGCCGCCGACCTCCCTCTGCTGGCCTCCCAGGCTTCTGCGAACAGCGCGGTGACAAATCATTATGTTGCCACTCTGGCCAGAGACCTGTTGAGGCAGAATGAACAGCTTCAGAAGGATAACAAGGTGCTAAAGGAAAGGAACGCGTGGATGGGAGAAAGGAATGCTCGGCAAAGAGAGGAGCTGGCGGTGAGTTGCATTTTTCGCGGTCTAGATTTTCTATCCGCCGCAATCTGTGATGTTTGCAATCTTGTTTTTTCGCAGGTCGCCTATGACTTGGAGAACAATAAATTCCAGGCCGCCACGCTCCCTTTTGTGATGGAGACTGTTGAGGTCGCCGTTGAGCGACTTGCCCGCGACGGCCTCATGAAGGAGGGAGTGGTCGGCGTCCCATTTCTGGAGATCTTCCCAGAGTTGGCCCCTCAGGTCGCAGCGATGGAGAGAGTTAGAAAAGGGAAGGATGTCATTGAGGAAGGCGAAGATGAGGATGAAGACGACGAAGAAGAAGAAGAAGAAGAGAAAGAAGACGGAGGCTCGCAAGGCGAAGAGCAAGGTGTCAGGGAAAATGCGGACGATGCTGCATCGAGCCGACAAGGAGAGGAGCTGTCCGCCGAGTCCGACACCTCTGCCTCTTCCTCTGCTACTGGGAGCTCGCATAGCGGGTCCGCCACTAGTACAAGATCAGGTAGCAGCTGGAGCAGCTCGGGGGGCTATTCTCCAGATGTCGACATCATCGGTGACAGCCCTGCACCTCCTGAGAAGAGACAGCGGACTGATTGATCAATGCATATGTACATATTGTAGTTTTTTGTAAAAAGTGGCGGACGAAAGATTGCAGTCCGCCGAACATATTGAATGATGTAAAATTTTTTGATGAAATAGAAAGGATATTTTTTGGCATGTGTGCTTTCTGCAATGCTCTTTTTGTCGATTAGAGATTTATTATTCCACGCTCACCGCACCGATACTTAGCAGTCCGCACAACACGTTTGATAAACCTGAGCCTTTGCTGATTAGAGATTTATTGTTCCACTTTGGACCAAGAAACTGTCAGGCGGACTCTGTCGAGTTTCACTTGCAGTCCGCATGATATATTATTTATAGTGAACCTTGTTGATTAAAGTATTTAGACCAACTTATTCAGTATCCGCCTCAGAGAACAGCCAGCTGATAATGTCAGTGGTACTTGAGTTATAGTTGTAGTCCGCAAGCCAGACCGCACATAATATAAAAGCACATTGATTGTTAACTTGACAAATAATGCGAAAACCATTCCGCGGACTGAGCAGATACAGAAAACTAATCCGCTTATAATAAATCAAACTTGTATAACATGAAAATCATTCTGCGAACTGAGCAGATGCAGTCAACCAATCTGCTCATTGTAGATATGATCTATAAACTACCCTGCAGACTGAGGGGGTACAGAAAACCAATCCGCTAAAGATAACCAGCTTGCAATCCCAAGGAAAGCTTCGAACTATGCGGATAACGAATCGAGTCCGCCAAAGATAGAAATGATCTATAGCTTGCGACCAGGTGGGCAGGTGAGCCTGAGGCGGCATACTTTCCTCACCGGGCTGCAAGCTATAAGATCAACCCAAATAGGCGGACTGCGCGGACAGAGAAAACCAGTTCGCCAAAGATAGAAATGATCTATAGCTTGCGACCAGGTGGGAAGGTGAGCCTGAGGCGGCATACTTTCCTCACCGGGCTACAAGCTATAAGATCAACCCAAATAGGCGGACTGCGCGGACAGAGAAAACCAGTTCGCCAAAGATAGAAATGATCTATAGCTTGCGACCAGGTGGGCAGGTGAGCCTGAGGCGGCATACTTTCCTCACCGGGCTACAAGCTATAAGATCAACCCAAATAGGCGGACTGCGCGGACAGAGAAAACCAGTTCGCCAAAGATAGAAATGATCTATAGCTTGCGACCAGGTGGGCAGGTGAGCCTGAGGCGGCATACTTTCCTCACCGGGCTACAAGCTATAAGATCAACCCAAATAGGCGGACTGCGCGGACAGAGAAAACCAGTTCGCCAAAGATAGAAATGATCTATTGCTTGCGACCAGGTGGGCAGGTGAGCCTGAGGCGGCATACTTTCCTCACCGGGCTACAAGCTATAAGATCAACCCAAATAGGCGGACTGCGCGGACAGAGAAAACCAGTTCGCCAAAGATAGAAATGATCTATAGCTTGCGACCAGGTGGGCAGGTGAGCCTGAGGCGGCATACTTTCCTCACCGGGCTACAAGCTATAAGATCAACCCAAATAGGCGGACTGCGCGGACAGAGAAAACCAGTTCGCCAAAGATAGAAATGATCTATAGCTTGCGACCAGGTGGGCAGGTGAGCCTGAGGCGGCATACTTTCCTCACCGGGCTACAAGCTATAAGATCAACCAAATAGGCGGACTGCGCGGACAGAGAAAACCAGTCCGCATAATATTCCCTGCAAAAAGCAAGACCCTCATTTGGCGGAACGGTTCCCTGCCCTCTTGCCTGGAGTACAGTCTAAACTGTGGGTCTCCTGCAGGCACTGCTTGAGGGTACCATGGAGTGTTCGAGAGTTACAAGCTAAGATGACCCGCGGGCAGGTGAGCCGGAACGGCATACTTTCCTCATGTGATCATCGAAGTTGTAACAATATCCCTAAAGTGGCATGGTAGAGCTTTACACCCACCTCGCCCTCCATAATGCAAAGGTGGGGTCAGGTACCTGCCGGGATCCGAAGTCCAGAATCCAACCGCGCTAGAGCCTGCAAGCTCCCACTACACGGTGCGAAATCTCCTCGCAACACGTGGTCTTCGTGGTGTTACGCTAATGACAACGGCTCTAGGGGAGGTCTAGCTGAACTCGGCGATGTCTCCTGGTATCAGGGAACCGTTATAGGTCTTTGGGAGAGAGAGAAAACACTAGAAAAAGGTATCAGTATGGATTATAAAACATATTCGCAAAGCAAACATAAGGAAGAAGAAAGAGAGTTTGAGTGTAGAACCGTTTTTGAAATCTCTCTTAGCACTTTATCTGTTATGATTACAACAAAAACACTCGAAGAAGTGTTAGCAAGCAGTTTCTATTCATAATAGTTCTTGAAGAGGATATACAAAGTAGAAAAAGGAGGTTTTAAGAATAGAACCGCTTGAGATCATCTCCGTTCCAGGTGTGCGGTATATCCTCTCGTTCGTGAGTCTGCAAGCGGTAAGCGCCGCTTTTTAACGCTTCCTTGACGACAAAAGGGCCGGCCCAATTCGGATTAAGCTTTCCAACTGAACCAGCTCTTGCAGCAGCATCAACCTTCTTTAGAACTAGATCTCCCACTTGGAAGTGTTTGATCCTTACATTCTGATCGAAGTAACGGGCCATCCTCCTTTTGACCTCTTCCTGCCTTATGGCTGCTTGATCTCTGACCTCCTCGATGTGTTCCAAGCTGAACCTCATCTCCTCATTATTCAACTCAGCCCAATCATCGACACCTTCTCTTACAAGCAGCACTCTGGGTGACGGGACTTCAAACTCAATCGGGATGAGTGCCTCTGAGCCATGAGAGAGTTTGAAAGGAGTCTCCCCGGTTGCGGATGATGGCGTTGTCCTAAGGGACCAGAGGACTGATGGAAGCTGATCAGCCCAACTGCCCTTGAGATTCTGCACTTTCTTCTTGAGCAAGTTGAGGATCTGCTTGTTGGCAGCTTCCACCTGGCCATTGCTTCTGGGATGATGAACTGATGCAAAACGCAGCTCTGTTCCGATCTGCCTGCAAAAATCTATCATCTCTGAGTTGTTGAACTGTGGCCCATTGTCAGTGATTATTGCCATTGGTATCCGTGCCGACATACAATTTCTCCCCAAACGAAGTTCTTGACGATCTGAGTCGTTGTCTTAGCCAATGCCTTGGCTTCGATCCACTTGCTGAAGTAGTCGATCATTACGATGATAAAACGTCGTTGCCCGCTTGCCAAGGGAAAAGGACCAATGAGATCCATTCCCCAAACCACAAAGGGCCAAGGAGTTGCAATCGACCTGAGGGACTGAGCTGCTTGGTGCTGAAGCGGAGCAAACTTCTGGCATTGAACACACCTTCTGGCGTAGATCTCTGAGTCTTTCTTCATTGTGGGCCAGAAATACCCTTGCCGCAGGACTCGTCTTTCAAGAGTTCTTGCTCTAGAGTGACTTCCACACTCTCCTGAATGAACTTCTTGCAAAATGGTGTGAGCTTCTTCTTCTGAAACACATCGGGCCATGGTTGAGAGGAAGGTCTTTCTATAAAGGATTCCCGCCACTAGAAAGTAGTGAGCTGCTTTTATTCTGAACTTTTTCTTGTCTCTAACTGTATGATGATAATTTCCTGTTGACAGATAAAGGATGAATGGGTCCATCCAAGAGGCGCGCTGATCTACCTGCATCAAATCTCCTTCCACCACCGCCGGGCGGAAGAGCTCGGAAGTTGTGCCTCCTGAAGGCATCCCATGCTTAGAAAGAAAATCGGCCTCCTCATTCTCTGCTCTGGGGATATGTTCGATAGTGAAGCTTTTAAACCTGCCGACCTCTATTTTCACAAGAGCTAGATATTTTTTCAAGACTGGCTCCCTTGCTTCGAAGTTGCCGAGGACTTGCGACGACATTACCAGAGAATCGGTTCTGATGTGAACATGATCGATCCCTAATTCCCTTGCGAGCCTCAAGCCTGCTAGCAGAGATTCATATTCAGCCTGGTTGTTGGTTACTGGAAAGTAAAACTTGATGGCCTGCTCCAATTTGACTCCGTTTGGATTGATGAGAACCACTCCTGCTCCAGAAGAACTTCTGCCTGAGGCACCATCAACATAGATGGTCCAAGCCAAAGGTGACCTTTCTGCTTGATCAGAACTGGACTCTGGCATGTCAATCAGAAAATCTGCTAGGACTTGAGCTTTGATGGTTGTCTTGGGCACATAAGAAATTTCAAATTCACTTAGCTCTATTGCCCACTTAGCTAGCCTGCCGGAATGCTCGGGCTTTTCCAACACTCCCTTCAAAGGTTGATCGGTGATGACTTGAATTGAATGTGCTTGGAAGTACGGGCGAAGCCTGCGAGCTGACATGACCAGTGCCAAGGCTACCTTCTCCAGGATCGGATACCGCGTCTCAGCATTCTTCAGAATATGGCTGACGTAGTAGATTGGGAATTGCTTTCTGCCTTCTTCCCGAAGAAGAACGGAGCTGACGGCCTCAGGGCCAACCCCTAGGTACAAGAAAAGAGCCTCTCCTGGCCGGGGACTCTGAAGCAGAGGCGATGAGGTAAGCTGCATCTTTAACTGTTCAAAAGCCTGGGAACACTCTTCTGTCCACTCAAACTTGGACGCACGTCGGAGGGTCTTAAAGAAGGGGGCACTCCTATCTCCAACCTGAGAAAGAAATCTTGCAAGACCTGCTAGCCTTCCCCCTAACTGCTGAACTTCCTTCGGTGAATGAGGGGTAGGCATTTCAAGAATAGCTTTTACCTTGTCAGGATTAGGGGCAAGTCCCTCCGGAGTAAGGAGATGACCAAGAAACTTCCCCTTACTCGCTCCAAAAGTACACTTCAAAGGATTGAGCTTCATCTTGTATCTACGCAGAGTAGCGAACGTCTCTGCTAGATCTAGCAAGTGCAGCGAAAACGATTTACTCTTAATCAAGAGATCGTCTACATACACTTCTAGGTTTCTTCCTTTTTGATGGTTAAACACACGGTCCATCATCCGTTGATAGGTCGTGCCAGCATTCTTAAGCCCAAAGGGCATGACAAGATAGCAATAACATCCATCGTTAGTTATGAACGACGTGTGAGGAACGTCGGGCTTATGCATTCTTATCTGGTGATAACCAGAAAACGCATCTAAAAAACTCATGTAAGAGTATCCTACCGCGGAATCAACTAAAGAATCTATCCGAGGCAGGGGGTAGCAATCTTTAGGACATGCTTTATTAAGTTTTGTAAAGTCTACACACATTCGCCACTTTCCCCCTGGTTTTTTAACCATTACAACATTTGAAATCCAGGTGGGATATTGCACTTCTTTAATAAAATTCGCCTTGAGGAGTTTCGCAACCTCCTCCCTTATTGGTTCTGCAAGCTTTGTTGCCACGTCCCTCTTCTTCTGTTGGATGGGCTTGCAGCTGGGATCAACATTCAGATGGTGGCAAGCTACATCAGGATCCACCCACGGCATGTCTTCTGCTGACCAGGCAAAGACATCCAGGTTCTTTAGCAGGCAAGAAATCAACTCAGCCTTTTGATCTTCAGGTAGCTCCGAGTTGATGGAGAGTTTCCTCTCCTCCCCTTCAGCAATGGGGACTCCTTGCGTCACCTGGGCAGGTTCCAGGTGAGCACCTTCATCAGCAGCAACTTTCGAACTGGAAGAGGCTTCTGCAGCTTCTGCTGGAGCAAGGGAAGCTTCAACCATGTTGACAGTGCGGACGTAGCACTCCCTTGCTCTCCTTGGGTCGCTCCTGACCCGGCACATCCTCCCATCGGCAAAGAACTTGATGGCGAGGTGGTAAGTGGAAATCACTGCTTGGTACTTGTTCAGCAGGGGCCTGCCGAAGATGGCATGGTAGCTGCTGGGGGCGTCGACCACTATGAACTGTATCTGCTTCGTTGCCCCTCCAAGCTTCACTGGCAAGGTGACGCTGCCCTCCACCTCTTTCCTCTCTCCTGAGAATCCATAGAGCGGCCCCTCAGTGGAAAGCAGAGGCTTTCCGGTCCTCAGGGCCTCAAAAGTAGACTTGAAGAGGAGGTTGACTGAACTGCCCGTATCAACAAGAATTCTGTCCACTGTGAAGTCTCCGAGCACAGCCTTGATCACAACAGCATCGTCAAATGGATTGGCTGTTTGAGGCAGATCTTCCGGACCAAAAGTGACGACTTCTCTTGGGGGAGCAACGGAAGAAGAGGCCACCTCCGCCTGGGTGACCCTTGAAATTGAAGATTTCCGAGTGGACTCGGTCCCTGCTCCACCATGGATGAAGAAGAGGCGTCCCAGAACTCCCTCATCATCTGCATCAAAGCATTCCACTGGGACGTTGATCGGCCCCAGACGGCCTTCGTTCTCCACATCTACACACTCCTGGTAAGCCTCAGCTACCTCTTTGCCCTTCGAGGTGGATGGCTTCGACGATGAAGGAGAATCCTTCTTGGTCAGGTCAATCTTGCCCTCGGCAAGCAACTTATCAATCAGCGCACGAAGGGCCTTGCATTCCTCAGTCAGATGACCCTTTTCCTTGTGGAATTGGCAGTATTGTGAATTATTCCTCGGCTTCCACAGCTTCTGAGGCTCTTGCCTCCTTTCTTCTGATGTCCTTTGCAGGATCTGGATGACTTCGTCAAGGTCCAGGTCTGCAGGGTCCTCCATGGGACTTTCATCATATTGGCACGGGGCAGGCAAGGCTGCCTGCTGGAGGATGGGAAGAGCTTGCAAAGGAACGGCGGGAGTGGTGGCCAACGGCAGTCTCTGCTCGTGAAACTGTTGATGGCCTTGGAAAGGTTTTTTGTTGCGGAAGTTCCTGCCTCTTTGAGACGGAGGCTGGAAGTCTGGACGAGGTGGCCTGCCACGAGAGGAAGAAGCGGAGGCATCCCTTCCTTCAGCCTTGGCTGTCAGGGATGAAACATAGGTCGGATTGGCATTTTCCCCTTCTATGAAACGGTTGACCATGGAGATCAACTCCTGATAAGTCTCGGGAGCCTTGGTCGTTGCTTTAAACTTCAGAGGGCCTTCCCGGAGGCCGTGGATCAAGGCAACTTTGTAATAGTCGGGGTTCACATTCCTCACCCCCTGAATTTCTCTTTGAAAGCGATCAACGAATCGTGCCACCGATTCGTTATCCCTCTGCTTGATCTCAAATAGGGCAGCTGGCCCATTCTTCCTCTTCCTTGAGGTAGCAAACCTCAGCAGTAACTGGCTACGAAGCTCGGCAAAAGAAGAGATGGTGCCCGAAGGCAGCTCATAGAACCATTCTCTCGCTTGCCCTTCGAGAGTGGTAACCAGCAACTTACACTTAATCGCATCTGAGAGGCATCTCAAAGCAACTGCCCCCTCAAATGCCTGGAGGTGAGAAACGGGATCTGTCGCTCCCGTATAGAACGGGATGCGCGGCTCCCTGAAGTTGCTCGTGGCCGATTCCCATCGAATTCGGTCCACAAAGGGAGACGGGGTGTCAAACTCTGCAGGATAGAAAGGGCGGACTGGAGCCGAGGAGTCCGCGGGCTCGGCGGACTGGCGGTCAGCAAAGCGAAGTTGGCGGGCAGGAGTGCCCCTAGCAGCTTCTCTGTAGAACTATCTGAAAGCAAACTCTTCCTCTTGAGGGCGCAGAGGGGCTGCGGTCTGAGCAGGGTTCCGAGGAGTTTCTGGCGACTGCCGAAGCGGAGTTCGGCAAGCTGGGGTCTGGCGGACTGGCGAGTTCGCTGGGTCCGCTGCGGCCTGAGGAGCAAGCCGCTGGGCCAAAGCAAGCAGAGCTTGGCTGATTGTGTCAAGACGCTGGTCGGTCTGCCGGCGAGACTGCTCGGCCTCAAGGCGAGCTTGTTCTATTGCGTCCCAAAGGGAGTCTTCTGAAGAGCTAGAGCGATCTGAAGAGCGGGCTCTGCGGTCTGACATCTTTCGTCCGCTGATTTCAAAACACTACTCGGATCTGAAGGTCGCGTGTTAACTGTTGATGCACGAAAACACAAGGGGGGTCGAGCACAACCAGCTAACTTGTTCGATCACAGGGGGAATAGGGAGACTGCGAGTAGAGATCTACTAAGCGGATGAGAGCTGGAAGAAGAGCAGGGCCGTGAACCACGACAACAACAGACTTCGGCTGAGAGGCACCATTGGCTCCGCTGCCGGCCTCGGCTCCTCATCCGCAGCGCGTGGGATACCACCTGTCGGTGCGGCGATCTCCGAAGCCGCGCGATCTGACGCCCGCGGCCTCTGCTCAGCGACCTCAGCAGTCCGCTTCTCTTTTCCTTCACGGGCCGACGCCAAGTGCTTGCCTCTGTAGTATCGGACATCATCCGCGAGCCTTTTCTTTTCCCTTTCAGACCTCTCCAGCGCCCGCGAGATGCTGGCGATCTGGTCTTGGAGGGCCTTCTCGCGTTCCGCGGACGCTTTTTCGCGCGCCGCGGACGCCCTCTCGCGCTCCGCCACTTTCTCTAACTCTGTTTTGACACATTGCATTTCAGCTTCAAATTTCTTCTCTAACTCTTTTATCGTGCTCAGGCTGGGCGGCTCGTCTTTCGCGGACTCCACGTGTGAGACCGCGTCGGCACCGGTGTTAGGTGTGACCACGATCTCGCCGCTCTCGATGGAGCCCGGCAGCGACTTTCTACCTGCAACAAATAAAGTCAACTTCGCATTCAAAGGCAGTTCGCGGCGGACTCAAAGAAAGGATAAAAGATCACTTTCAGATATAGCGGCAGCGAGTTTCCGACTATCGAAGATGATTGGACGCCTTGCCCGCTCCGGGTCAAAGGCGCTTAACCGCTTTTTCCATTCGCGGTGAACCCTTGCTCTTCTTTCGGCAGCCGCACTTGTTGAGACCACGATATCGTCCGTCTTGGTGATAATTTTGATCGGTCTTGACGTCCGCGGCCGCGACCTGTAAAGCCACTTGCGCTGAAAGTATTTGGGCGCCGGCTGAAGTTTACCTGACCGCATCAGCTCCGCAGCAATCCGCAGATCCTCAGCGGCTTTGTCCGCCGCGGCCTGCTGCGAGGCTGCCCCGACCGCAGCAACATGAGCAACGATTTGCTTCTTTTGCTCCTCTATCTTCTCCTTCAGCCTCTCCCTCTCCTCTTCCTCCGCAGCGGACAAGGAAGGGAGTTCGTCACCCTTATCTCCAGCAGTTTCCGCCTCGTTCTGCTGCAGCACAACCAGCAAGGAGTCCTGGATTAAATCAAGTTGATCGACGTCTATGGAATCAAATATCTCATCCATGGAAAGACTGACCGTTGAGAGGGAATTCTCTCCCTGGATTTGGGCCTCCGGAGTAACCAGATCGCCGTCTGGAACTTCTTTTTCGCGCGGCCTGTGTTGTAAGTCCGCTGCCCCAGTCCGCTTAGAGACGTTCTTCTCCTTCATTGCGCGAAGCTTCTTCTCAACCCGCTCGGCGACGGTCGCTCCATCTCTCTTCTTCTTCTTCTTCTTGGCGGTCTTCTCAGCAGCATCCGCGGCGGACCCCCCTAAATCGGGCTGGTCAGCGCGGACAGGTTCAGGATTCACAGCAGCCAATGCCTTTGAGGGCGCGTCGTCCCCTACCTCAGTCCGCCGGTCCTCTTCGTCCAAGTCAACGATTTGCACCGAGGCATTGGGAGAAGATATGTCAGTCTCCATGTGTTCGCCAGCAGTGTCCGCCGAGGTTGCGGTTTTCTGAGAAGGGGCGGAATCCGACATGGTTGCCATCTTCTCGCTCCTCAACGGTTCGGCGTCGACTACGGCATCCTTGCGAGCAGAAACATCGATGTGGCGGACTGCTTTGTCCGCAGGCTTCTGGCTCTGGGAACTCTCCCCTATGGAGCGGACAGGATCTTTTCCTGTCGACCTCTTTACAATCTTTTTGGTCTTCATAGGCGTTGTATGCTCCAGGTCGCCTTTTGCAGTAACGCTAGACAAGAAAGCTCCAAGTCTTGCCATGCCGGACTGGAAAGTTGAGACCGCAAGTGGTGAGTAGCGCCCCGTATCGATCAAGATCCTCAACAGATCCAGACCCTCCAGCGATATTTATAGCGTTGGCGGCGTTTTCGAGGTTTGCGGACTCGGCGGTTAAGAGAACATTTTCGAAGTTTTCTGGAAACTTAAAAATGTGCGGGGATTATGTTAACCCCTCAGTCCGCAACATACTACAAGATTCCAAAGCCCCCCATTCAGCAGGCGCGGACAGGATTTGTCCGTCCGCCCAGTCCGGCACTGTCACCAGTCGGGCGCCAAGGGTGATACTCCAGCAGCGGACGCAAGGACCAGTCCGCTCAGTCCGCCGGCGCTTTGGGCAACAGGTTCTCCAGCGGCGGACGCAGTATCTCGTCCGCCCAGGCCGCCGCCCTCCAGTGGGCGCGCCCAGCAGCAGTGGAAGCTCCAGCTCGCGAGCCCAGTCCGCCACTTCTGTGCGGACTGGCGTGTTCTTTCTTTTTGCTTCCCGTCACCGCTGCCCGGTTCTCCTGTACCCCGGGCAGCCGGTTATTTTAGCCCTGCCCGTTTGGGCAGGCCCCCTATCCTATAAATAGGGGGGAGGTGTTGCACTCAAGGCACGCTGACTCGGACCCAGGAGCCTACTTGTTACAGGCTGCGGACTCGAATCCTGTGCCTTGCGGACTCCCCCTTGCTCTACTTCCCTCAGTCTTTTCCTTTCACTTGTAACTAGATCCTTCTTCAATCAAGGGAAAGCCCGTCGCAAGAGAGGCATTCAGGCCGCGACGGGCGAAGTCTATTGTTGCCGTGGTTCACGGCCCTGCTCTTCTTCCAGCTCTCATCCGCTTAGTAGATCGCTACTCGCAGTCTCCCTATTCCCCCTGTGATCGAACAAGTTAGCTGGTTGTGCTCGACCCCCCTTGTGTTTTCGTGCATCAACACTTCAAAGCCAAGCTTGGACCCAAAGTAATATTTGGTGATTCAAACTTTGGACTAACAAAAGGATATGGTGCAGTCCAGATTGGCACAATCACATTCAAGAAAGTAGCCTATGTAGAAGGACTGAAGCATAACTTGATCAGTATCAGTCAACTGTGTGATGAAGGCTATCAAGTGACTTTCAACAAATTCTCATGCAAGATCAAATCAGAGGACAACACAACTGTGTTGACAGGTAAAAGGAAAGGTAACATCTATCTTGTAGATTTTCTTTCAACCAAGGTAGATATATGTTTGTTCAGTTCTACTTGTAGACCTAATGAATTATGGCATAAGAGACTAGGCCATATAAACCTTAGAACCATTGCTAGACTATCCAAGGACAACCTTGTTAGAGGACTACCTTCTGGCCCCTACAAGAAGGAAGGACTTTGCAGGGCTTGTCAATTAGGCAAGCAAACCAAAAATAGTTTCAAGTCACTTAATAAGAGTGATTCACCTAGGATTTTGTATCTGCTACACATGGATCTCTTTGGACCCATTACAGTACAAAGCTTAGGAGGGAAATCGTATACTTTAGTAGTTGTAGATGACTTCTCTAGATTCACATGGGTGTTCTTTCTGAGGAAGAAGTCTGATAACTTTAAGTATTTGATAGAGTTTCTCAAATGCATACAGTGTGAGTTCAATACTCACATTGCCCTGATCAGAAGTGATCATGGGACAGAGTTTGATTCTCTTCTTATGCAAGAGTTCTGTCAAAGTGAAGGGATCAGGCACACTTTCTCAGCTCCTAGAACTCCTCAACAAAATGGGGTAGCTGAAAGGAAAAATAGAACCCTTATTGAATCTGCTACTACATTGTTGTCAGATGCTCATCTTCCTCTATCCTTTTGGGCAGAGGCAGTGAACACCTCCAACTATGTGTTGAATAGAAGTTTAATACATAAACTGAAGGGCAAGACTCCCTATGAATTACTCAAAGGGAAGAAACCTAAAGTAGATTATTTCAAAATCTTTGGTTGTATTTGCTACATTCATAATAATGACAAGAAATACTTAGCAAAATTTCAAGCTAAAGCTGATGAAGGAGTGTTTCTGGGATACTCCATGATCAGTAAAGCTTATAGGGTATATAATAAATCTACTCTCAAAATTGAAGAATCTGTTCATATATCTTTTGATGAATCTAACATGTCTTTCAAGGAGAAGAATACTTCTACCTTAGAACCTTTGCAGGTACACTCTCTTGCTGAAGACTTGGACAGGTTACAAATTATTCAAAAAGATAAAAGCAGTGAAGATGAAGAAGACATTCAATATATTGAAGAGAATCTTCTTGAAGAGTCAGTTATTGTACCACAAGAGGAAACAACAACACAGGTTGGTGAACAATCAACATCTCTTGTTGATTTAGTAACATCAAGAGACCATCCAATCTCCCAAATGATTGGAGACATCTCAGCTGGTGTGTAAACCAGAAATCAGGTCAACCAAAACCTGATGCACACTTGCTTTCTCTCTCAAATTGAACCTCAATCCATTCAAGATGCAGAGCAAGATCCATACAGGATCATTGTAATGCAAGAGGAGTTTCATCAATTTGAAAGGAACAAAGTCTGGGAACTAGTACCAAGGCCAAAGGATCACTCCATTATTCGAACAAAGTGGGTGTTCAGAAATAAATTGGATGATCAAGGAGTCATTGTAAGGAATAAGGCAAGGCCAGTTGCTCAAGGGTACTCTCAAGAAGAAGGGATAGATTATGACCAGACCTTTGCAGCAGTTGCAAGGTTAGAGGCCATAAGAATTTTCTTAGCATATGCAGCACACAAATGTTTCAAAGTATACTAGATGGATGTAAAGAGTGCTTTTCTCAATGGAGATATCAAAGAAGAAGTATATGTCAGACAACCCCCAGGTTTTATCTCTTCAACTCATCCTGATCATGTTTTAAAATTGCATAAAGCATTATATGGTCTAAAGCAAGCTCCTAGAGCATGGTATGAGACCCTAGCATGCTTTCTTCTGAAAAATGATTTTATAAGGGGTAGAGTAGACCAAACTCTTTTTATTAGAACCCATAAGTCTCATACCCTACTAGTACAAATCTATGTAGATGATATTATATTTGGTTCTACTGATTCAAATTTGTGCATAAGGTTTTCCAATCTAATGCATTCTAAATTTGAAATGAGTAGCATGGGTGAGCTATCCTTCTTTCTAGCATTGCAAATCAAACAACATGTTGAAGGCATATTTATTTCTCAAACCAAGTATGCAAAAGAATTGGTTAAGAAATTTGGTATGTCTGAAGCATCATGTATAAAAACACCTATGCCTACTAATGCTGTATTAGATGCTGATGTACATGGGAAACCTGTTGATCAGACAACATATAGAGCAATGATTGGCTCTTTATTGTACCTTACAGCTAGTAGACCTGACATAATGTTTGCTACATGTATATGTGCTAGATTTCCAAGTGAGCCCTAGAGAGTCACACTTAACCTTAGTAAAAAGGATTCTTAGGTATGTAAACGTTATCCAAATCTAGGTCTCTGGTATCCAAAAGATTCAGCATTTGACTTAACTGGATTTTTAGATGATGATTATGCTGGATGCAGAATATACAGGAAAAGCACCACCAGTGGAACTTGTCAGTTTCTTGGTGACAGACTTGTCTCCTGGTTTTGTAAGAAACAAACATTTATGTCAACTTCAACTACTGAAGCTGAATATATGGCTGCAGGTAGTTGTTGTTCACAAATCTTGTGGATTCAAAATCAGCTCCTAGACTATGGCTACAACTTAGAGAATTCAAAAATATTTTGTGATAATACTAGTGCTATTTCCATAGCACAAAATCCAGTCCTCCATAGTAGGACAAAACATATAGAAATTAGGCATCACTTTCTAAGGGATAATGTTGAGAAAAACAAAATTGAACTTCAATATATCCCAACTGATTTGCAAAGGGGAGATATTTTCACCAAACCCTTGAATGAAAAGAAACATACATTCTTCCTGAATCAGTTAGGAATGTTAGATGGAGGAAGTCTAAAATAATATCCAAGATTTTCAAAAATCTAAAACTGACCTATACTAGGCAAATCAAAATGCTTTTTCTAGTGTATAGAGTGTTTCTGGTCTCTGAACTGCGCTCGACGATTTTCCTCAAGATCGTCGAACGGAGATCGACGATTTCTGAAATCGTCGACCAGAATTCAGTGCTTCTCAGATAGTGCTAAACTATCTATCTTCAGGTTAGCGATCGTCGAACGGAGCTCGACGCTCTCCAATATCGTCGAACGGAGATCGACAATGTTGATGACCTTTTAGTTTCCTTTAGAAGCCCAGATCGTCGAGCAGAGTTCAACGATCTTTCCTTTTCAGCGTCGAAGCCTAATATAATACTCATTTTTCAGCCGTCGTTCTGCCTTTGCGCTTTCATACTCTCTGCAAAATATCTCTTTCCCTCCAAACTCTTCTACACTTGATCCTTTGTTTGTTCATTTTTGCAGGAATCAATGGCAGTTTTAGTCGCAATCTTGGCAGCAATGAAATTTGATACATGCTTTGATATCGACATGGATTCTTTCGATAACAACGATCAAATCTTCAAGGACATTCTGGAACTTTTCAAGGACCAACAGTTAGTTACCATAATGACTACAAGGATCAAATTAGCTGCAAATGAAATAAAGGAATGGGTCTATAATGTCCACAATCTGGATCAGAACATAGTGGTTGCAACCATCTCAGGAACTCAGGTATCTCTAACACCTGCTGCTTTGACAGAGGTTTTTCAATTGAATTCTGGAGAAGCTTCTGTTGAGCTTTCTGGAGAAGAGTTTTCCCTTATGCTTGAAAGGATGGGACATTCAGAAGCTAACCCTAGTAAATTTCTTAAGAAGAATCTGTCAGTTGAGTATAGATTTCTTGCTGATGCAGTTGGGAAAGTGCTGATGGCAAAACACTCAGCTCATGATACCATATCTAGGTATCAGCTCTGTTTGATGGCTGCCCCGGTGGATAAGAAGTAGCTGAACTGGGGAGAAGTGCTCTTTGATTTAATCAAGAAGAAAATTAACAAGAACTTTGTTAATTTTGGGAGGATTTTAGGGATGTTTCTTCATAATAGATTCCCTGCACTGCTTGTTTCCAGTGGGATGCACATCAATGCCTCCAAGAGGCTTACCTGTGCCCTATTTGGGAAATGGGACAGGCAGATTGTAAATCCCAGCAGACCCTCTACAATCTCTTCTTCAGGCATAAGGACTACTTCAGTCTCTTCCCCTCAGGTTTCTTCCCCTGCAGAAGATTTGTCTGCTTCATCTCCTCCTTCTCCACCTATTCTTTCATCTACAACAGTCACATCCACCATCATAATTTCATCCCCCATTTCCATCCCATCTCCAACTTCAATCTCTTCTCCAACTCCACCATTAACTGAAGAAATCTTCCATCCACTACATCACTACCCACACATGGACATTGACTCATCATCTCATATTCCATCTTTCACTCTTCTAGATGATTCCTATATGGATGATTCTCCTTCATCCCTTCCTGAGCCACCATCATCATCCACTTCTTATCAACAGTTACTTCAGGACATAATTGCTTAACCATCATTCACACCATCCATTTTCATTCTACTATCTTCCATCTCCACAATTCCAATATCTCAACCATCACTTCCACCATCCATAGTCTCTCCAACAACATCTCCTGCTGCTCCAACCCTCATCTTTACCACATCCACCCCTACCTCTACTCAAGTCTCTCTTGAGCAAGTAGATCTTCCAGCTATTGCAGACAAGCTATATGAGCTGATAGCTCCAAGGCTATCACTACTGCTGGAGACCTCTTTGGCTCCACTTCTGCAAACTATTCAGGAGTTGTCTGCCAGGATATCTTCTATCCTTCCTCCTCAGGCAATCCCTTCTACTGGGTGCCTTGATCCAGTTATCACTAAATCTAGGCAGGGGGAGATGCCTTATGAAGCTAAGAGATTGTCTGCTATAGTAACTCTAGTTCAAGCTCCAATTGCAGTCATTACTGTGGACCTCAGGTCACTATTGTCTGTTTTTGATTCTGTGTACTTCAGCTATCTTCCAGACCAGCATACTGAAGATCTTACTAAGGCCATTGTGCCTATTTCCAGTTGTAACCCCAGCTTAATAAGTTCTTATATAAATTCCTTCAATACTGTTGACAGTGCTCCTTCTGTTTCTATTGCTCCTACTGCTGCTGCTCCTACTGCTGCTGTTGCTATTTTAGTGTCTGAGGATGTGCATATGACAGAGGCAATTGATTTTGAGCCTGCTGTTTTTATCTCTGAATCTGTTGTTTCAGTTACCTCTGAGCTTGTTGTTTCTGTTTCTACTGCTTCTATTACTGCTGTTGTTGCTCCTGTTTCTGAAATTTTTATTTCTGAACCTGTTGTCATAGCTCCTTCTGCCAGTGTTGCTTCTACTCCACTTCCTGCTGTTGCTGTTGCTCCTGTTGATGTTTCTGCTATTTCTTCTGCTCAGTCTCAACAACAGAAAGAATATATCAAAATGATTGATGAAGTATATGATAATCCACAAAGCTCAGACAGTGATCAGAGTAGGACTGACTCTGATTATTCCTCTGCAACAATTGCAAGGAAAAGGAAAGAAAGAAGCAAGGCCATGAAGAGAGTTCCCCCAGAGAAGGTGAAAGATAAAAATGATATTCTATATTATATATTGCATGATTGCCCTATTACAGAACCATGGATGCAGTACTCCAGAAATCAACTGAAAGCCATGAAGAATAAAAGGAAATATGACAAAGGATCATCTCATTTCAATCCTCCTCCTCCTCCACCTTCACCTGATGCAGGTGCAGGTGGAAGTTCTGCCTCTCAATCTACTACTAGAAGCCAAACTTCATATCAATTTCAAGGAAGACATCAGCAAAGAGGAAATCATTCTAGAGGTTATCAGTCCAGAAGAGGACAGTACATGGGAAATCAAAGAGGACTCAGAGTGTATTCCAGGCAACATCCTTATCAAAGGGAAGGACAAGGTCCCTCTAACACTACTTATGGTCCCTTCCCTTATAAGCTTAAAGATCTTGTCTCTTCCAGAGCTCCTCCTGATAATTCTTCATACAGATATGAGCCTTCTGTACCATTTGAAGACCCAGAAAATAATCCCACTTCATGGACTGCCAGAATGAAAGAGTTGGCTGCACTAGAACAAATCAAGAAGGCTAGAGAACAAGGAAAAGATACATCAAATATCACTACTCTATCAGATCAAAGAAAGAAAGAACTTGAGAGATACTCTTCCAGCAAATTCTTTGATTCAGAAAGTTATATGAAGCTGCACTCAGAAGCTGTAGTCCCCAGGACAAAACATCAAACTTCTCTAGGTGCAGCTGATGACAGAAGATCCAAGAAAGAAGCTCTCAACCCCAATTGAGAAATAGTTCTCATAAAGAGCAAGGAAAAGGAATGATTCTGTAAGATGACAGTAATACCTATTTCTGACTATCTGTGATTATATCTATGTTTCTGCAATGTTTTTTCTTTGTTTTTGTTATATTTATGCATTGAATGTTTTTATTTTTCCAGTGTCTGTAAATAGTAATCCTAACCCAAATAGTGGGAGATTGTTGGAACACCCTATTACTTATTTGGGCAAGGATCACTATGTCCTTTAGGATATTTGTTTTGACCTCCTTGTATAGATCTAAAGGTCAATTAGAACTGAGTCTAAGGGTTAGTATTTAGGTTTGAAAGCTGCCCTCAAGACCCTCAAGACCAGATATTTCAGTTCACGAGACTAAGTCATTTCGTCGAGCTCAGGACGACAAATCGTCGAACTCCATTCGACAATCTCTGAGCTCACCTCGACGAATCGTCGAACTCCATTCGACGATCTCTGATCTCAACTTCAACGAGTCGTCGAACTCCATTCGACGATCTTCGAGCTCAGATCGACGTTCCTGTCTCTAGTTTGTTTACCTATCTCTGAGCTCAGTTCGACGATAGTTGAGCTCAGATCGACGCTTTTTGCTTCAGTCTAAGTCCAGTCTCTGAGCTCAGTTCAACGATAGTTGAGATCAGGTCGACGTTTTTCTGGAGAGATCGATGTTTTTCAAGATTCAAATTCAGACAGTTATGGAATTATTCTCAGCATTTATGTCAAGGATCTTGTAGTCGTTTCAATTAATCTAAAGCAAGTTTCAAGGGATTTTCAAAGGAATGTTTTATTGGACTTTCCTCCAGAAGACAAAATGCAGTTAAGGAAGTCATTTATGACAGTCTAACGGCTATCTTGGACAGAGAATCATTCTATTCAGATCTATGGAATAAAAGATTTATTCATATTCTGTTGGTGAATAACAACAACTATTACAACAATAACAACAGAAAGAGAAAGAGTTGCAGATATTCATAGACAGAATTCATACATGAACACACATCACTAAAGGAGATCAATATTCTGAAATTTCTAGATCCCTTTTGATTCCAGTGTTCAAAGGCCATTATCATTCAAGACTCCAGACACCACACATTTTAGCTGCTGCTGGAATCATCTTTTGCTGGAGATCAAATCTTCTGAAGGCCTATCACCCTACTACAAAGCTTCACTTACTGAACAACTATAGATATCAGGGGGAGCTTTGACAACATCCACTATCTTCTCTCTGATTGTTGATAGAGAAGATCATCTCATCCCTCTCTCTCTCTCTCTATAAAGGGTTTATCAAACTCCCTTCAAAAGTTTGTGTTGGTTTCTGAGACCTTATCAAAACTTAGTGGTGGCAAGACACCTGATCAAAAAATCTGGTTTGGTTTTTGAGTACCTTATCAAAAGCTCATTGGTGCCCAGGACACCTGATCAACTCATCCTGCAGTGGATTCCTACCTAGGGTGGTAGAAGAGTGGATATAACCAGATTGGTTGGGGAACCACTATAGCTCCTTGTGTCATCTGGTTGCTTATTTTTTTTTTGTTTTCTGGCTGTGGTTTGTGATTGTTCTATGATTGCTTTGTAATTAGATAGTTACTGTGTTTGTTGTATTTCATTTGCTTCCCTGTTCACTTAGGAATACAACAAGAGTTGTAAAAAGTTTTTAGCAAGCATCATACTCTATTCACCCCCCCCCCCTCTAGAGTATATCAGATCTAACCTGTACTTTCAATTGTCTAGTTGACAAGCCCTACAGAGACCTTCCTTCTTATAGGGACCAGAAGGTAGACCTCTCACAAGATTGTCTTTTGATAGCCTAGCAATGTTTTTTCAAGTTTACATGACCTAGCCTTTTATGCCATAAATTATTCTGATTACTAGTTATATTAAGTAAGCAGATATCAGAATTGGCAGAAAGAAAATCAACTAAGTATATGTTACCATGTCCATTCCCAATTAAAATAGTTTGTTTTTCTTTATTAGCAATAGTGATAGAAGATGAGTTAAAGTGTACATGATAACATTCATCATATAACTGGCTTATAGAGATGAGGTTATGCTTGAGTCCTCTGATATAAGTCACTTTCTTGAATGTGACTGCTCCAATCTTCACTTCTCCAAATCCTTCAGACTGGCCACAATTTGAATCACCAAAGATAACCTTTGGTCCCAGCTTGGACTTGTAGTTGTGTAAGATGTCCTTGCAGCCAGTCATGTACTTGGACCAACCACTGTCCAGATACCATGTTTGTTTTAACACTGGACAACTCTTTTCCTGCAGTAAAAACAATTAGTTGTTCTTGACCCAGGTTACCTTGTGTCCTTTATATTGCTGGTAAGAAAAACTAGATATTGCAAAAAACTCTGGTTGAGATTTATATCCTAGTGGGTGATATCTTCTAGGTGGTATTACCCAATCAGCTACATGATTAAATGGTTTCCTAGAATTATTAGAGTTACTGCTAAAATTACAGTTTTTGTTAAGTCTTTCTGGGTTCGATGAATTATGGTAAGTTCATCGACCATAGTTCGATGAATTGGGATGAGATCGTCGATCTCTGCCCAGAGAATGAACATGTTCATTTTCTGTGCCCCACGTTTGTCGATCTCTGCTAGTCGAACCATACAGAGTTCATCGATCGCAGTTAGGCGAATAATTATAGCTAAGGTTTCCGTTCAGCATTCGTCGAGTTGGGTTCGATGAACGGGCAACATTTTGTCGATTTGAGTTCGACGAATTCTGCTGAACTTTTTTTTAGTTGTGGTTTTCTGATTTTTGTTATTTTGACCATTTGATTTTGGAATTTTTTCTATGGTTTGATTATGGTTTATTTTTTCTTTCACCTTAGCTGAAACAAATTTAATGGGGGTAGTCAGAATGTTCTTCTTGAGAATAGGTGGCAAACTTGATGAAGTACCCAAGCCTAGCTTGCCATTCAATCTAGCATTTACAGTGCTTGTGATGTCCATCAGCCTGAGGCTTCTCCCATTGAGAGATTCCTCAAGTTGTTTAGCCTCACATATCTTAGTCTTTAACAATATAATTTGTTCATTAGCTAAGGTTAATTCATCCATTAACCTATTATTTTCTGAATTAATATTCTCTAGGTTTCCTAATTTTTCCCTAAGAGTCTTAATTTCTTTTTAAGAGTTAATTAAGTCTATGCACAATGTTTTGAATTCAGATTTAAATGATTCAGAACTATAATCAAAAGAAGATAATGCCTTGTCAGCTTCAGAATCTTAAACTGCTTCATTGTCAGAATCTTCTTCTTCTGAATGGCTCCTGGAGGCATAAATGGCCAAAAGGCAAACCTCTTTGGCCCTTGCCTCTTATTCATCTTCACTGGAGCTAGAAGATGACGATTTATCCTCAGTTTCACTCCAAGATTCACCCACAAAGCCTTTCTCCTTCTTCATATATTTGTTGGAGGAAGGTCTGCCTGTTGTGTTGTCTTCTGGTATCTTTCTCTCTTCTCTTCTCCTTCTTCTGATCCTCTGGACACTTAGAGATGAAGTGCCCAGGTTTCCTGTAACCAAAACACATCACTTCTTTAGTTGGTGTTTTGTCATACCTTGGTTTGTCATCCTGCCTTGATGACTTTCTCCTGAATTCTTTCCTTGCCATTTTGTAGAATCTTTTGGCAAAAAGACTCATCAGCTCTTCATTTGTGATTGAAATCTCTGTCTCTTAGCATCCTTGAATGCAATGCTTTGTTCTTTTCTTGTTGGAGGAGGTGTTCTTTGCTCAGCTGCCTCTCTGGATTTGACCAGCTGTTCATAGGACTTAAGCTTTCCTAAAATAGATTTAGTGGAAATCTCATTTAGGCTTCTGGCCTCCTTGATGGGCCAGATCCTTGAATTCCATGAGGTTGAGAAGCACATAAGGATCTTATCATTCACCTCTATGAGGGTGATGTCCTTGTCCAAGTTTTTTAGCTCATTGATGATTGATCTTAACCTATTATACATATCAACTACTATCTCAGCTTTCTCCTTCTTGAAATTATCATATAGGGATATGAGATTAGATCTCCTATCCTTCCTTTCATCTGCAGATCCAGCCACCATTTGATTTAGAGAGTCCCAGATGGCCTTCGCTGATGTGCATTCAGCTACCTTTTGAAAAATGTCATCAGACATTGTTTGGTCCATAATATTCATTGCCTGTGCATCTACAATTTTATCCTTCTACTGGGCTTCAGTCCACTCAGGTGGTGGAACTGCACTTGTGCTTGAAGCTGCTGTAGATGTGGAGGCAGTAGCTTGAGGAGGACCTGTCAAAATAGAATTAAAGATATCCTCATCAATAGTGTTCATGTACAATTTGATTCTTGCCTTCTAGATGGCAAACTTGTTCAGATTGCATACTGGAGGTCTGGTGCTTGTATAATCTTTGTTCTGTGACATGCTGTGTGAGAATAAATCTAATAGGAATGTAAAGACAGATCTAACTCAGGATCTTTGGTTCAAGGGTTAGCTTGTACAACCAAGAGAATCCTTCTTTGATACCAACTGAAAGTGATGTGTTAGATCTGAAATACTCTAGACAGGGGGTGAATAGAGTATCCTAAAATCCTTTAGAAAACTTTACAGCTTTTGCTGTAAATAAAAACTGCAGAATAACAAATAAATAACTACAAACACACAGCAGACCAAGTTAGCACAAACACAGTAAGAATAAAAGAAAGGGAAACTAGAGAACACAAGAAATTATAGTGGTTCCCCAACCTGGGTACATCCACTCTTCTACCACCCTGGTAGGAATCCACTCAGATTTTTGATCAGGCGCCTGACACCAATGAGCTTTTGATAAGGTGCTCAAAAACCAAACCTCAAGTCTTTTGGTCAGGTGACTTGCAACCAAGAATAACTTTTGAAGGGAGTTATAACCCTTTATATAGTGGGGTGGGGGGTGAGAGATGATTGTGTCTTCTCTTTCTCAATAAATAACTGAGAAGACTTAGTGGATATGATGTTAGCAAATAGCTCCCCCTGAGATGTAGAATGGTTCAGGAAAAACTGGAGCATTGCTTCAGGGTGATAGGCCTTCAATCTTTATCAGCCTTGACCAGAAAAAATCTTCAGGCACTTCTTGTCAGATCGAATTGATGTTGTCCTTTGAAGTGTCTTATAGAGTTGAAGAATGGAGACTCTTAATTTTTGATTGATTTTTCTTCTTCTTCAGATAGCATATGTTCTTCTGGTCTAGGGCTTCTTCTCTGTATCAGAGTTCTATGAAAGAAAGAGCAGAGAATTCCTTGATTCAGACTGATTGTGTTACTGACTGTCTGTATGTCTGTGTGCTCTATGCTTCTTGTCTATCTTCTGCAGGAAAAGAGAGAAAATCTCTATTATATTTCCTGTCAAAAATTGTCTTTCGAAATTTGAAATCCTTTGCAATCAATTTTGACGGCCTTGAGAATAAACTGCATTGAATTATTTCCCAACTGTCCCATGGAAAATTGGCAAGCAATAATCCTGGAGAAGACCATAATCAATGCTCCTTTTAACGGTTATATTCAGAGAATATTTGAGCATTAATTATACAGGAGTTATTGCAGTAAGAAGGCAACAGAAGGAAGGAAATAACTAAGTCTTGATTCGTCGAACAGATAATAGAAATCGTCGAGCTGAGTCCATAGTTCGTCGAGCTGAGATGCTGTGTTCGTCGACCAGATGACTTCTGTTCATCGAGCTGAGTTCCAAGATCGTCGAGCTAAAATAGTACTGCATTGATCTAGAAACTTTTACAATTCTGTTTATGGAGTTCGTCGAGCTGATAACTGGTTTCGTTGGATGTGTCGACACAAGTCCTGTGTGTCGACACAATTGCTTCTTGTCTCGACATAGTTGTTATGCTGACAGAAATCTGGAGTGTGTCGACATAAGTACTGTATGTCGACACAATTGATGTCGACAGATATTCTGTGTGTCTTCTGGTGTCGATACAATCTTTCCCAAATGTCGATACAATTGCTTCTGGTGTGAAGTGTTGAAGTGAAGTATCCAAAAATCGTCGACCTGAGAATTTGTTTCGTCAAGCTGAGGACCACTAACTGTTGCTGGATAACTCTAGCCAAAGTGGTCAGAGTTTGTCGAGCTGAGAATCTTGAATTCGTCGACTGAAGATGATTCTGACTTAGAAAAATGAGAGGCTTCTGGATTAATAAGTTGAAGTAGAGAACCCAGAAATCATCGACCAGAGAACTAAGTTCGTCGACTGGAGTCTACAGAATAAAGTCTGGACTTGGAATGCTGATGGTAGAGTTCAAAGATCGTCGACCAAAGAATCAAGTTCGTCGAGCTCAGCTCAGAGAATTTTCTCTGAGATCGTCGAGCTGAGCACGACAATCGTCGACCTGAGTTCGACGAACGTCGAACTCATTTTTTTGAGTCTTTGGAAAATCTGTAAGTCTTGAGACTCTGGCAGTCTGATGATGGCTGGTCCATGCAGTGTTGATCCTAAGGACTTGGCATAGACTCTAGGACACAACTATGACCCTAACTATACATGATGGGTCACATGATCCAAATTTAGTGAACCTAGCCTAAATCAAACTAGCGATCCAATAAATCATAATCAATGCCTTCTTCATGTGAATAACCTTGGACTACCAGCCTAGATTTGTTTCTCATAATTAATCCTTGAGCATCCAATTTGTTCCTGAAGACCCACTTAGTTCCAATGACTGGGTAGACTTTGGGTCTTGAAACTAAATCCCAAACTTTACACCTCTCAAATTGATTGAGCTCCTCTTGCATTGAAATAATCCAATGGGGATCTTGCTCTGCATCTTTTATGGATTGAGGCTTAAATTGAGAAATGAAGCAAGCATGCATCAGATCTTGCTTGAGTTAATGCCTTGTTTGCACACCAGCTGATATGCCTCCAATCACTTGAGATATGGGATGATCTCTAAGTGTGACAAGATCAGCAGGAGGAGTTGGTTCATCAACAACTTGTTCAATTAATTCCTCTTGTGGAATTATATTTGTTGTTGTGGGTTCAACTGCTTCAATAGCTTCTTACTCATTGTCTTCATCAATCTGTGCAGAAGGATGCAAAGTAACCTCTTGGGTAAAGTTTAAATCATCCAACTTCTCACATAGATAGGGTACTTGCAAAGTGTCTATGGTAGAAGAATCCTTCTCCTTGTAAAACATGTTAGCTTCATCAAATGATGTATGCATAGATTCTTATATTTTTAATGTTGATATGTTAAATACCCTATAAGCTTTGCTAACTTGGGAATATCGAAGGAAAATTCCCTCTGCAGCCTTGTCTTCAAATTTTCTTAGGTATTTCTTGTTATTATTATGAATATAATATTTGCATCCAAATACTTTAAAGTATTCTACTTTAGGTTGCTTCCCTTTAACTAATTCATAGGGAGTCCTACCCATAAATTTATGTATTAAACTTTTGTTCAGAACATAATTTGTTGTGCTTACAGCCTCTGCCCAAAAGGATATGGGCAAATAAGCATCTGCAAGCAATGTCCCAATAGATTCAATAAGGGTTCTATTCTTTCTCTCATCTACACCATTTTGTTGAGGAGTTCTAGTAGCAGAAAAATAATGCCTGATACCTTCCTTCTCAAAGAATTCTTGAATGAGAAGAGATTCAAAATCGGTGCCATGACCACTTCTGATCAATGCAACCTGAGTAGAGTACTCAATATGTATGCTCTTAAGAAAATCTGTAAGAACTTTAAAGTTATCAGACTTATTTCTCAGAAATAACACCCAAGTGAATCTAGAGAAGTTATCAACAATAACTAAAGTATATGACTTTCCTCCCAAACTTTGTACACCAATGGAGCCAAAAAGGTTCATATGTAGCAAGTACAAAATCCTAGGTGATTCACTTTTGTTGATGGATTTGAAACTATTTTTAGTTTGTTTGGTTAATTGACAAGCCTTGTAGATTCCTTCCTTCTTGTAAGAACAAGAAGGCAGCCCTCTAACAAGGTTGTCCCTAGATAATTTAGCAATGTTCGTAAGGTTTACATGACCTAGTCTCTTATGCCATAAATCATTAGTTGAATTAATTTGAATAAATAAGGAAATTTTTGTGTTAGCAGATTTGAAATTTACTATATATTTGTTTCCTTGTCAAATTCCAGTTAAAATAGTTTTTTTTTATTAGAAGTAATGATGCAAGATGACTGATTAAATGATACCTGATAACCTTCATCGCATAGTTGGATTATGTATATTAGGATATACTTGAGACCACTTACATATGCTACCTTCATAAAGGTAACAACTTCAACCTTGATATTTCCATATCCTTCTGTCTATCCACAGTTGGAGTCTCTAAATATCACCTTTGGTCTAAGATTTGCTTTGAAATCAGTCAGTTTATCTTTGTTGAAACTGAAATCTCGGCCTCTTGTGGAGTTCACCCTTGGGGAACGGGTGACCGCACACCTACTACCCTCAAGCAGACGATCTACGCACAAGACTAGGAAGACAAGGGACAGACCCAGGGTCTCAGCGTGGAGGTCCCACCGCATACCCGAAAGACTAACTAATTCTTCCCCTCCTAAGCTAAAGGATGAGACAAGACCCCTTCGGAGGGCACTCTTGGCCGACCGAAACATCTAAGGAGGATCTCAAGATCAACTCTCTCCTATCCAGATGTGTCTCCTTGGGTCTATGCAAAATGTTCCTCACCCGTCCTACCAATGGTGCAACCTCGCCGAGCAATTCTTCTTTACGTAGCCTCAATTAGGCCGCCAACAACATAATATAGACCTTTTAGGGCCTGCATAAGACATTGCGAGCATTCTAATTAACAGAAATATAAATTCCATACTTTGGCACGCATGCCGACAACATAAGCAAAATAGGCCTTCGAGGGCCGGCACAAACTTGGGCTTAAGCACACTATTCCCCGCTTGGTACTGCAGCACCTGTACACCAACATCTCGATAGGTGGTGGCAAACTAAGCATCAGTCGACTAAAATCAAACCAGTTATATTGCACCCAACCCTTTTTCAGGGCTATGGCATTTATTCCCTACAAACAGATAATATACAACTTCCTCGGAGTCTTCTCTGGGAACCCCAGAACATCACCAATCTGGCTCACACGTCTGAATGGGCTTCACACAGCATGCCTAAATCTGTACTCACGCTTTCGGATACTAAATGCAATCAATTGAGGTGATGTAAACATCGACCAGTCAGAGAGCCCCCTTTCCCCCACCCGTCGGTGGAGAGGAGTTTCCATGCAAATATGAAAATTGAGGGCTTCACCTACCCAAGAAAAAACTTTGTTACCCTTGACGCGTGTTTTGACGGCGGTGTCGGGAGGGGATCTCTTACCTATTCTTGCTGAAGGCGGTGCCTGGAGAGGAGCTCCTAGCCGACCTTGCTCCAGGAGATTGCGACGGTGAAGGAGAGCTAGGGCTCGACCATCCTTGCTCTAGGAGGCTGCGATGGTGAAGAAATGGCTAGGGCTCGGCTGGCCCCTGCTCTACATGGATCTTGCTCTTGGCAGCACCGGTGGCCGATCTTGCTCTAGCTAGCCTTTGCTTGGCCGGCGACGGGAGAGGAGAGGGGCTGGGGAGAGAGAGCCTTGGGAGGCCCTTACTTGGCTGGCAATGGGTAAGGAGAGGCCTACCGGCCTTGCTGTAGGCGGCGACGAGGAAGGGGAGCTAGGGAGAGATAGGGCTCGGGCGACCCTTCCTTTACCAGCGACGGGAGAGGAGAGGGGCTGGGGAGAGAAGGGCGGGCTGCCCTTTCTTGGCCTGTGATGGGTAAGGAGAGGGGCTGGGAAGAGAAGCTTGGGCGGCCCTTACATGTCCGGTGATGGGAGAGGAGAGGGGCTGGGGAGAGAAGGGTGGGCTGCCCTTGCTTGGCCGGCGACGGGAGAGGAGAGTGGCTGGATCGGGTTTTTTCTCCCCCTTTTGCTTGCCCTCTATTCTTTGCTTTTTCCTTCTCCCCTTAACCCCTAACCCCCCTCCCCCTCTTTCCCTTTTTTCTTCTTTATTTCTGCTTTGCTTTCCTCCAGTTGTCTGAGCCCCCTCCCCTCTTTTTTTTTTATTTTTTTCTTCCTGCTGTATACCCGAGCACCCCCTCGCTCTCTCTTCCTTTTTTATTATTTTTGTCGTGTCTTGCCCCCCTGTGTAAATATATTTATATAATATATATATATATTAAGATATTAATATATAATATAATATTAATATATTATAATATTAATCAAATACTTATAAAATGCCATTATACATAAAATCTCCACACGCATGCACGAGCACTCATCGCTCAGAGCACGCCCCGAGCCCGCTACTGGGGGAGGATCCCACTCGGCCGGATATAGGGTTTCACACAATCCCGGCTTTTTTTGAGGTTGGCACAAGCTCGGAAAGAAATCTCCAACCCCAAGTATCTGGCGAGTGGGAGCCGACCCAAAAAAAAAGTTTGAGAAATCTAACTTTAGCATTCTGATCATATATAACAATTCCCTCAATGTAGTAGGACGGGAAAAACTTCATATCTGCACAAATTGCCAAGAGACTTGCTCCTAATCACTCGAGGTTCTACAAACTATCCAAACTCTTTCCAAACTCCAAACTCTCCCCCTTACCCCCCAGGTCGGCCTACAGCCCAGCCAAGTAGTGAGAGCCTGACAGCGAGTCTACCCGGGGCCGAGCAGTACTCGGGGTCCTGCAAAAATCTTTAAGAACCAATCCTTTCCCACCAGGTGTGCCTACAGCCATGCCTAGCTAATAAGAGCCTGAGCAGCGAGTCTACCCGGGGCCGAGCAGCACTTGGGGTCCCTTAGCACCCAGGAGAGCCTACGGACCTGCCAGCTAGTAGGAGCCAGGTAGCGGGTCTACTCAGGGACGAGCATCCCTCGGGGTCCTGCAAAAATCTCCAAGAACCAATCATTTTCCCCCAGGTATGCCTACAACATTTCCAGCTAATGAGAGCTTGACAGCGAGTCTACCCAGGGCCGAGCAACACTCGGGGTCCCTTACACCCCAGGCGAGCCTATGGACCTACCAGCTAGTAGGAGCCAGGCAGTGGGTCTACTCGGGGCCGAGCATCACTCGGGTTCCTGCAAAAATCTCCAAGAACCAATCCTTTCCCCCCAGGTGTGCCTATAGCCCTGCCAGCTAATGAGAGCCTGAGCAGCAAGTCTATTCGGGACTGAGCAGCACTCGGGGTCCCTTACCCCCTAGGTGAGCCTACAGACCTGCCAGCTACTAGGAGCCAGGCAGTGGGTCTACCCGGGGCCGAGCATCACTCGGGGTCCTGCAAAAATCTCCAAGAACCAATCCTTTCCCCCCAGGTGTGCCTACAGCCCTGCCAGCTAATGAGAGCCTGACAGAGAGTCTACCCGGGGCTGAGCAGCACTCGGGGTCCCTTACCCACTATGCGAACCTGCGGACCTGCTAGCTAGTAGGAGCAACGCAGCGGGTCTACCCGGGGCCGAGCATCACTCGGGGTCCTTCAAAAATCTCCAAGAACCAATCCTTTTCCCATAGGTGTGCCTACAGCCCTGCCAGCTAATGAGAGCCTGATAGCTAGTCTACCCGGGGCCGAGTAGCACTCGGGGTCCCTTACCCCCCAGGCAAGCCTATGGACCTGCCAGTTAGTAGGAGCCAGGCAGCGGGTCTACCCAGGGCCGAGCATCACTCGGGTCCTTAAAAAATCTCAAATAACCAATCCTTTCCCCCCAGGTGTGCCTACAACCCTGCCAACTAATGAGAGCCTGACAGCTAGCCTACCCGGGGCCGAGCAGCACTCGTGGTCCCTTACCCCCCAGGGGATCCTACTGACCTGCCAGGTAGTAGGAGCCAGGCAGCGGGTCTACCCGGGGCCGAGCATCACTCGGGTTCCTACAAAGTATCCAAACTCTTTTCAAATTCCATACTCTCCATCGGCTTTAAGATATGCAAAATAAAAACAAAATAATGAATGCATTTTGAATATACAATTTTACCCCCTACTATCATGGAGAGAAGCGCTTCAAATAGGTGTAAATACTACCCTGAGTGCTACGGGATTCCAACAATAACTATAGGATGGGACGACTCCGAGTATAAAGACCTTACAAACAAAGCGTCTGCGCATGACCTTGGTCATCACTTGATTCCTCTTTTATAGCCATGACGTTCGCTTGAGTTATTCTATGTTGCTCACTCTCCACGCTCACCACACCAAAATGTTGAAACCAAAATCTCGATCTCTTGTGGAGTTTAGGCGTGGGGAAGGGGTGACCGCGCACCTACTACCCTCAAGCGAACGATCTAGGCACAAGACTAGGAACACAAGGGACAGACCCAGGGTCTCAGCGTGGAGGTCCCACAACATACCTGGAAGACTAACTAATTCTTCCCCTCCTCAGCCAAAGGCTGAGACAAATCACCTTCGGAAGGCTCACTTGGTCGACTGAAACATCTAAGGAGGATCTCAAGATCGACTCTCTCCCATCCAGATGTGTCTCCTTGGGTCTATGCAAAATGTTCCTCACCTGTCCTACCAATGGCGTAACCTCGCCAAGCAATTCTTCATTACGTAGCTTCAATTAGGCTGCCAACAACATAGTATAGGCCTTCTAGGGCCTGCACAAGGCATCACGAGCATATTAATTTACATCAATATAAATTCCAAACTTCAGCATGCAGGCCGGCAACATAAGCAAAATAGTCCTTCGAGGGCCGGCACAAACTTGGGCTTAAGCACGTTATTCCCCGCTTGGTACTGCAGCACCTGTACGCCAACGTCTCGACAGGTGGCGACAAACTAAGCATCAATCAACTAAAAGAAAACCAGTTATATTGCACTCAACACTTTTTTGGGGTTATGGCATTTATTTCCTACAAACAGATTGTAACGTCCCGAATCGCTCTAGGCCCCTAGTGTGTGTGTTTTGAGTCAGGAGGGTTGACTTGAGTCCTGAGAGTGCAGGGAATTGGACTGCACTTGTGGATAAATGGAGAATCAGTGTAAAAAGGAAGTAACACGGGTAGGGACACGACCGTGTGCCTACCCGTGTGCGTCGAGTTGAGCTCGACGAGCTGTGTCGAGATCGCGAGCTGTGTCGACACCAAGGGACACGGGTCGGGACACGGCCGTGTGCCTACCCGTGTGCGTCGAGTTGAGCTCGACGACCCGTGTCGAGATTGTCGAGCTGTGTCGACACCAACGGACACGGGTAGGGACACGGCCGTGTGCCTACCCGTGTGCGTCGAGTTGAGCTCGACGACCCGTGTCGAGATCGTCGAGCTGTGTCGACACCAAGGGACACGGGTAGGGACACGGCCGTGTGCCTACCCGTGTGCGTCGAGTTGAGCTCGACGACCCGTGTCGAGATCGTCGAGCTGTGTCGACACCAAGTGACACGGGTAGTGACACGGCCGTGTCCCTACCCGTGTGCGTCGAGTTGAGCTCGACGAGAAGTGTCGAGACGCAACCCGAGAAGTACACGGCCAAGGACATGGCTATGCACACGGCCGTGTCATGTGGACATGGGTCGGGACACGGGCGTGTCCCAACCCGTGTCAAGTATTGAACCGACATGAAAACTGTCGTTGCCGCTTCGCCAGGAAGGACACGGGTAAGGACACGGCCGTGTCCCTACCCGTGTCACATTTTATATATATAGGGGAGAGAAAACCCTAGCCGCTTTCATTCTCTTTTCATCCCCTAATTCCTGTGAGAACTCCTGTGAGAGGGAAAACTGCAGAAGCAAGTTTTACCAAAGGAGATCCGCCATCGCCGTGAAAGAGAAGATGCCGCCAAGGAGAACTACGAGATCCATGGCTAGAAATGGTGGTACCGCTGGAGCCAATGTGAGTTTCCTACCCTCTCCCTTGGTGCTAGATCTATAGTTATTTTCCTAGGAGAGACATCGGCTCAAGAGAGTCTTGATGGAGAGGAGAAGATTTCTAGGTTCGGCCATGCTAGGATTTGAATCCTAGACTTTAGATCTCTTCAACCCTTCCCCTTTTCTTCAATACGACGATGGGTGAATGGTTTCGTGAGGAGTTTTGGCCTTTGAGGTTGAATAAGGGAGGAGGACATTTCTGGAAAATTTAGGAAGGATCGCTTGAGGAAGAAGACGGACCGATGCCGTCCATTTTTCTTTAAGAAGCGTGCAGAATCTGTATTGTGCGCGCAGCGAACTTCGTGGCCATTTTTATATATGCTATGGCCAGATCTGGGCTTTCGGCTTAACACGAAGGTTGAAGCCCTTGAAAATATCTTTCCAACGAATGGTTGCACGACTTCTGGCGAAGTCTGTAGCCACGGGAAAGTCTAAACGAAAATGGTGTTCAATAAACCTCGTATGCAGAAACTGTGTTCTGTACGCAGCGGACTTCAAGTCCGATTTCAAATAGGATAATGTCAAATCTGGGTTGAGCTCTGAATATGAAAGATGTAGTCTATAGAAATACCTTTCCATCGAGGGGTTACACGACTTCACCAGATTCCTGTAGCCTCGGGAATCTCCGGTCGAAGTTGCTGTCCAGACTATTCCTGCACTTAAAAATCTGGGTTTATAATATTTGGATTTGGATTCGGTGAAACTAATATTACAGGTAACCTTGAGGCTTGGATAAACTCTTATGAATAATTAATTCAGTTGCATAAATGATGAAGATTATTAATCGGATTTCATGTGATAGAATTGTAAGATAGTATACTTGAATGATTTGACTGGTTAGAAGTTAGTAGATTTTTTATACATGTGCATCTTGATATATTGTGTTGAAATCACCTGATATGACATATAGAAGGATAACTCATGGCCATGTGAATGTTGAATAGTGGATTGAATTTGGTAGTCCAATACTTAGAGTGTCGTCTTCCTATGAGTAGTGTTGTGTGAGTTTGTAAGTGCGGTGTTGACCGCCACTTGTTTTGGTTGTGTTGAGATGAGGTGTGGATGGATGATTGGGCTGTGCCCTCGTGTTTGCTTCCGAGGCCCCTTCCACGTTATGTTGATGTGGTATTTGCATGTGGTGTGAGTCGACACGCGGTGTCGTAATCCCGGGTTAAGGATAGTGTGGCAGGTCTACGGGCTCGCCAATCGTCACACCGACGGGAGTTGGCAGTTAGACTTGGTCGGTTTGGGCTGTGTCCTCGGTGTTCACGTCCCGAGGCCCCTCCGACCATGTGAACGGTTGGGCTGTGTCCTCGTGCTTTCTTCCCCGGGTCACGCAAGGCCAGTTCGGGCTGTGTTCTTGGTGCACATCTACCCAAGACCCCGCTGGGCCATAGTACGCATGGGCTCCGCTGTTGTGTTCTTAGCGTTGAGGCGTACGGAGGCCTAGGTGAAGTAGTGTGATACCCGCCTAGTAGTAGAAGTGCCCGTTCTACTATCACCGCCTGGCCACGGCGGCTGATGCCTGAGAGGTTAGCTACCTGCTCGAAAAGTGGGAACTATAGTCTGTGTCGACATAGCAATTGCATGGGTGTGCATGGGTGAGTCATTGTATAGCATTCATAGCATTTCATAACATTGCACAACAAGATCCTCATTGTATAAGTTTGTATGGGCACTCTTATGCGATGAGTTACTTTTATGTAACCCGATCCTTAACTTATAAGTTTGTATGTGCATTCTTATAAGTTAAGTTACTTTCCTGCTCTTACTTATACTTGCTAGTTTAGTGTAGCTCTTTCATATATGCTGACTATGATGCTGTTACTCTTACACTACTGCCACTTGCTTGTACTTCCTTTACTTGCCTACTTGTTATATACTATACTCTTGTTCCTTTTCTCCGCCCGGTGCCGAGGAGTCGCCGGGGGAGCGGATGTGAAACCACTTAGTCGTTTCGACTAACGGTTGCTACGTCTTCCTTTTTAGGAGGTCACGCCGCAGGTAGAGCAGCCGCAGACTACGCCGCAGGACAGCCAGGCCAGGACGACAGGGCCTGACGTGACGGTGCCGTCGATACCGTCTGTTACCGATGTTAGTGTTTTGCTTACTCTGATGTAGCCCGTTTGGGCAATGTTTAGCTGTACTCTGATATATTGTAGAAGCATGTTTTAGCCTCTCATTATTGATGTATTTGGACATTATGACTTAGTGTGGATTTTGACTTCTTCTGTTTATTTATTTGGTTGGGTTGGCATGATTTATTGATATTGTTGTAGCCGGCGGAATAGGCGTATTGTGGTACAGGTTAGCCCGTGTGCTAATGCTACCGCAAGGCGGCTGTTCCGGGCATAAGACTCCCCCTTCGTGCCGTGTTTTGGGATCCGGGGAGGGGGGGTCTTACAAATGGTATCAGTTTGCCACGATCCTCAACTACGAAGTCATTCAACAATGGTGCCACCCCCGTTTGGTTAGTCAGTTTGGGGACAAACTGACTTAGCGGAAGCAGTGGTGTGCCCATATGTAATTCACATTAAGTTTGTCCAACTTTGACCCTATGATTAGCCAACCTGACCTTAGGTACATACCTTTATACGTCGATCTTCCAAGTTTGGACGACCCCAAGTATGTAAAACTATGGTATAAAGTCTTGCGAGATCCCCTAGGGCAAGCACTTTTGTTTATAGCGGATTTTGAATCTAACGGAGAAAATAGACATGACAGATTTCCTAGGGCAACCACTTTTGTTTATAGGAGATTTGTGCTTGGTGGAGATAATGGATGTGGTAAAGTGGTTGGGAGCGGGTCTTTGGGTGTTCAGACAAGCGTTAAGAGACTCGCTGAAGGAGTGATTGAAGCGGGACCCAGCTCAAAGACGAGGACTACGAGGAAGAAATTAAGCATTCGTCCTTAGTCTGCCTAAGTTTTTCTAGGAATCTGGCTTGAGCATTCACAATCTTGATACTAAGGCATAATGGTTAGTGAGAAACCGGCCTTCGATACCGGTGCCTCACACTCCTTTGTGTTCGAGGATTTCATAAAAGACATGGGGGTGTACAGTACTTTACCGGCATAGCCCGACGAGTACGCCTTCCGGATGGCTCGGAGATGATCGCAACCGCCAAGTGCGTGTTGGAGTTATTTATTGATGGGAAGGCCTTTGATACACCGGCCACGGTTTTGAGAATGTCGGAGTTCGACATCATTTTGGGCATGGCATGGCTGGATTGGCACTTCGCGAGGATCGACTGCGCGGAGAAGCGGATCTATTTGAGACATGGAGACTCTGACGTCGTCTTCCAAGGTATTAGCTTCGCGCCTCGCATGATGTTATCTTCCGTCCAGATTGTAAAAGCTCATATGAAGGGGGACGAGGTCTTCATGATCTGGTTCGAGTTGAAGGAAGCAGCGTTGGAATTAAAGGATGTACGGGTAGTGCGGGATTTTCCTGAGGTATTTCCTGAGAAGCTACCAGGATTACCTCCGCATAGAGAAGTTGACTTCCAGATCAATCTAGTACCAGGTGCCAAGCCTGTATCCAAGGATCCATACAGAATGGCTCCGAAAGAACTCGCGGAGTTTAGAGTTCAATTGCAAGAACTGGTGGATTCAGGGTTCGTTCGCCCCAGTTCATCACCATGGGGAGCCCCTGTGCTGTTCGTGAAGAAGAAGGATGGAACCCTGCGATTGTGCATAGATTATCGGGAACTCAATCGGTTGACGGTGCGGAACACTTATCCGCTACCGCGGATCGACGAGTTGTTCGATCAATTAGTGGGAGCACATTGGTTCTCTAAACTTGACTTGCGCTCTGGATACTATCAGTTGCGGATACATGAGGGGGATATTCAGAAAACAGCATTCAGTTCGAGGTATGGTTTATATGAGTTCACAGTAATGCCGTTTGGGCTCACAAATGCACCTTCGGCCTTCATGAGTCTAATGAACAAGGTGTTTGAACCATACTTGGACATCTTCGTCATTGTTTTCATCGACGACATCTTGGTCTACTCAAAGACGGAGGAGGAGCATGTCGAGCACCTGACCTTGGTTTTGAAGAAATTGAAGGAGCACGCCTTGTATGCCAAGTTTAGCAAGTGTGAATTCTGGCTTAAGGAGTTTGCCTTCTTGGGGCATGTGATCAGTGGAGCAGGGTTAGCAGTGGATCCAACAAAGGTGCGGGCCGTGAAGGAGTGGTCGCCCTTGAAGTCGGCGGCTGATGTACGAAGATTTCTTGGACTTGCTAGCTACTACCGCAAGTTCGTGAAAGGTTTTTCCAAGATTGCCCTTCCTCTTACCTCCTTGACGAAGAAGGGTGTGCCATTTGAGTGGACACCTCAATGTGAAGAGGCATTTCAAGAATTGAAAGATAGGCTTACCTCCGCCCCCATCCTTGCACTTCCGTCTGGGAAGGAAGGATTCCAAGTTTACACGGACGCATCATATCAAGGGATGGGAGCGGTGCTGATGCAGCACGGGCACGTGATCGCTTATGCTTCAAGGCAGTTAAAGAAACATGAAATCAATTACCCGGTTCATGATTTGGAGTTGGGAGCAGTGGTGTTCGCTTTGAAAGTCTGGAGGCATTATTTATATGGCGTGCACTGCGAGATCTTTTCCGATCACAAAAACTTGAAGTATGTTCACACTCAGAAGGAGTTGAACCTGAGACAACGGCGGTGGTTGGAATTTCTATGCGACTACGAGTTCACCATGAACTACCACCCCGGGAAAGCGAACTCGGTAGCCGATGCCTTGAGTAGAAAAGTGCCAGGCTCTAGCCCAGAGTCTCGGCTGATGAGCATGGAGTTGGCTCGGATGATCGAGGAGATGGAAGTTACTTTAGTATTCAAGGATCCTTCGGCAGAGTATGCGGAGTATTTGGCCAACATGAGCATAGTTTGTGATATCCGAGACCGGATTCGGGTGGAGCAAGGAATGGATGCGGCCTTGGCCCCGGCAATCAAGGCAATTGAAGATGGGACCACCGATGAGTACACACTCAAAGACGGCCTCATTTATTTTCGTGGCCGACTCTATATTCCCAAGGGCAGCAAAATTCGGGAGGATATCTTGAGAGAGGCACATTCCTCTCAATATTCAGTGCACCCTGGTATTGCTAAGATGTACGCCGGATTGCGGAAGACCATGTGTTGGCCGGGAATGAAGAAAGATGTTCGCTACTATGTTACACATTGCGAAGCTTGCCAAAGAGTGAAGGCTGAATGCAGGAGTCCCGGTGGTTTGTTGCAGTCATTGCCCATCCCCGAATGGAAGTTCGAGGATATCTCCATGGACTTTGTTCATGGGTTACCTCGTTCCCGCTCCGGGAATGATTCAGTATGGGTTATTGTGGATCGACTGACAAAGGTGGCCCGGTTCATTCCAATGAAGAAGGAAGCACACGTGAATGTTTTGGTACGCCTTTTCGTGGAGCAATTTGTACGGTATCATGGCGTGCCCAAGACAATTGTTTCAGATCGGGATGGTCGGTTTACATCCAATGAGTGGAAGGTGGTACAGGCGTATTTGGGCTCACGCCTAACCTTTAGTACCGCATTTCACCCACAGACGGACGGGCAGTCAGAGCGGACCATCAGAACACTGGAGGATTTATTGAGGTTATGTGTGTTGGACAGAGGAGAGCCATGGGAAAGGCTCTTGCCACTAGTGGAATTCTCCTATAATAATAGCCATCAGGCAAGCATCGGCATGGCGCCCCATGAAGCCCTTTACGGAAGAAGGTGCAGGACTCCCTTGTCTTGGGTGCAAGATGAAGATCCGAAGGCATTGGGGAACGAATATATAGATGATACTGATGCGGCGGTCAGATTGATACGGGATCGCATGTTGGAGGCTCAAAGTCGACAGGCGAAATATTATAATAAAAAGCATCGGATGGTGGAGTTCCAGGTGGGAGAAAAAGTGTTCCTCAAGATTCGGCCGATGCATGGAGTGTCGCGGGTGCGTGGAGTGAAAAAGCTCAGCCCAAGGTATGTTGGGCCTTATACTATATTGGAAAGGATTGGCCCGTTGGCCTATCGGTTGGAGTTACCACCAGAACTAGAAAATCTCCACGACGTGCTCCATGTGTCGTCGCTTCGAAAAGCACTGTTGCGGCCCGACCAGTATATTCCCACTACTGATGGTGCAGTGGCATCAGATAGGTCTGTGCGACTAGAGCCGGTGCGGATTGTTGACAGCGAGACAAGGACTTTGCGCCGCAAAAGTGTTCCCTTAGTAAAGGTGCTATGGTTGAATCATTGGAAGGAGGAGTACACATGGGAGCCATTGGATTTAATGCAGCAACGCTACCCGGAGTTGTTTGCTCAAGGTAATTCTATTTAAAAGCAAGTGTTAAATTTCCTGTCATGCTTTCCTCCCCACAGCCTAAGCCTGATTTCGGGGACGAAATCTTTTATTTTGTTTATAGGATTTGTAACGTCCCGAATCGCTCTAGGCCCCTAGTGTGTGTGTGTTTTGAGTCAGGAGGGTTGACTTGAGTCCTGAGAGTGCAGGGAATTGGACTGCACTTGTGGATAAATGGAGAATCAGTGTAAAAAGGAAGTAACACGGGTAGGGACACGGCCGTGTGCCTACCCGTGTGCGTCGAGTTGAGCTCGACGAGCTGTGTCGAGATCGTCGAGCTGTGTCGACACCAAGGGACACGGGTAGGGACACGGCCGTGTGCCTACCCGTGTGCGTCGAGTTGAGCTCGACGACCCGTGTCGAGATTGTCGAGCTGTGTTGACACCAACGGACACGGGTAGGGACACGACCGTGTGCCTACCAGTGTGCGTCGAGTTGAGCTCGACGACCCGTGTCGAGATCGTCGAGTTGTGTCGACACCAAGGGACGCGGGTAGGGACACGGCCGTGTGCCTACCCGTGTGCGTCGAGTTGAGCTCGACGACCCGTGTCGAGATCGTCGAGCTGTGTCGACACCAAGTGACACGGGTAGTGACACGGCCGTGTCCCTACCCGTATGCGTCGAGTTGAGCTCGACGAGAAGTGTCGAGACGCAACCCGAGAAGTACACGGCCAAGGACACGGCTATGCACACGGCCGTGTCATGTGGACACGGGTCGGGACACGGGCGTGTCCCAACCCGTGTCAAGTATTGAACCGACATGGAAACTGTCGTTGCCGCTTCGCCAGGAAGGACACGGGTAAGGACACGGCCGTGTCCCTACCCGTGTCACATATTTTATATATAGGGGAGAGAAAACCCTAGCCGCTTTCATTCTCTTTTCATCCCCTAATTCCTGTGAGAACTCCTGTGAGAGGGAAAACTGCAGAAGCAAGTTTTACCAAAGGAGATCCGCCATCGCCGTGAAAGAGAAGATGCCGCCAAGGAGAACTACGAGATCCATGGCTAGAAATGGTGGTACCGCTGGAGCCAATGTGAGTTTCCTACCCTCTCCCTTGGTGCTAGATCTATAGTTATTTTCCTAGGAGAGACATCGGCTCAAGAGAGTCTTGATGGAGAGGAGAAGATTTCTAGGTTCGGCCATGCTAGGATTTGAATCCTAGACTTTAGATCTCTTCAACCCTTCCCCTTTTCTTCAATACGACGATGGGTGAATGGTTTCGTGAGGAGTTTTGGCCTTTGAGGTTGAATAAGGGAGGAGGACATTTCTGGAAAATTTAGGAAGGATCGCTTGAGGAAGAAGACGGACCGATGTCGTCCATTTTTCTTTAAGAAGCGTGCAGAATCTGTATTCTGCGCGCAGCGAACTTCGTGGCCATTTTTATGTATGCTATGGCCAGATCTGGGCTTTCGTCTTAACACGAAGGTTGAAGCCCTTGAAAATATCTTTCCAACGAATGGTTGCACGACTTCTGGCGAAGTGTGTAGCCACGGGAAAGTCTAAACGAAAATGGTGTTCAATAAACCTCGTATGCAGAAACTGTGTTCTGTACGCAGCGGACTTCAAGTCCGATTTCAAATAGGATAATATCAAATCTGGGTTGAGCTCTGAATATGAAAGATGTAGTCTATGGAAATACCTTTCCATCGAGGGGTTACACGACTTCACCGGATTCATGTAGCCTCGGGAATCTCCGGTCGAAGTTGCTGTCCAGACTATTCCTGCACTTAAAAATCTGGGTTTATAATATTTGGATTTGGATTCGGTGAAACTAATATTACAGGTAACCTTGAGGCTTGGATAAACTCTTATGAATAATTAATTCAGTTGCATAAATGATGAAGATTATTAATCGGATTTCATGTGATAGAATTGTAAGATAGTATACTTGAATGATTTGACTGGCTAGAAGTTAGTAGATTTTTTATACATGTGCATCTTGATATATTGTGTTGAAATCACCTGATATGACATATAGAAGGATAACTCATGGCCATGTGAATATTGAATAGTGGATTGAATTTGGTAGTCCAATACTTAGAGTGTCGTCTTCCTATGAGTAGTGTTGTGTGAGTTTGTAAGTGCGGTGTTGACCGCCACTTGTTTTGGTTGTGTTGAGATGAGGTGTGGATGGATGGTTGGGCTGTGCCCTCGTGTTTGCTTTCGAGGCCCCTTCCACGTTATGTTGATGTGGTATTTGCATGTGGTGTGAGTCGACACGCGGTGTCGTAATCCCGGGTTAAGGATAGTGTGGCAGGTCTACGGGCTCGCCAGTCGTCACACCGACTGGAGTTGGCAGTTAGACTTGGTCAGTTTGGGCTGTGTCCTCGGTGTTCACGTCCCAAGGCCCCTCCGACCATGTGAACGGTTGGGCTGTGTCCTCGTGCTTTCTTCCGAGGCCCCTTCCGGGTCACGCAAGGCCAGTTCGGGCTGTGTTCTTGGTGCACATCTACCCAAGACCCCGCTGGGCCATAATACGCATGGGCTCCGCTGTTGTGTTCTTAGCGTTGAGGCGTACGGAGGCCTAGGTGAAGTAGTGTGATACCCACCTAGTAGTAGAAGTGCCCGTTCTACTGTCACCGCCTGGCCACGGCGGCTGATGCCTGAGAGGTTAGCTACCTGCTCGAAAAGTGGGAACTATAGTCTGTGTCGACATAGCAATTGCATGGGTGTGCATGGGTGAGTCATTGCATAGCATTCATAGCATTTCATAAAATTGCACAACAAGATCCTCATTGTATAAGTTTGTATGGGCACTTTTATGCGATGAGTTACTTTTATGTAACCCGATCCTTAACTTATAAGTTTGTATGGGCATTCTTATAAGTTAAGTTACTTTCCTGTTGTTACTTATACTTGCTAGTTTAGTGTAGCTCTTTCATATATGCTGACTATGATGCTGTTACTCTTACACTACTGCCACTTGCTTGTACTTCCTTTACTTGCCTACTTGTTATATACTATACTCTTGTTCCTTTTCTCCGCCCGGTGCCGAGGAGTCGCCGGGGGAGCGGATGTGAAACCACTTAGTCGTTTCGACTAACGGTTGCTACGTCTTCCTTTTTAGGAGGTCACGCCGCAGGTAGAGCAGCCGCAGACTACGCCGCAGGACAGCCAGGCCAGGACGACAGGGCCTGACGTGACGGTGCTGTCGATACCGTCTGTTACCGATGTTAGTGTTTTGCTTACTCTGATGTAGCCCGTTTGGGCAATGTTTAGCTGTACTCTGATATATTGTAGAAGCATGTTTTAGCTTCTCATTATTGATGTATTTGGACATTATGACTTAGTGTGGATTTTGACTTCTTCTGTTTATTTATTTGGTTGGGTTGGCATGATTTATTGATATTGTTGTAGCCGGCGGAATAGGCGTCTTGTGGTACAGGTTAGCCCGTGTGCTAATGCTACCGCAAGGCGGCTGTTCCGGGCATAAGACTCCCCCTTCGTGCCATGTTTTGGGATCCGAGGAGGGGGGGTCTTACACAGATAATATACAACTTCCTCGGAGTCTTCTCCGGGAACCCCAGAACATCACCAATCCCGCTCACACGCCTGGATCTGCTTCACACAGCATGCCTAAATTTGTACTCATGCTTCCGGATGCTAAATGCAATCAATTTCGGGGATGTAAACATTGACCCGTCGGATAGCCCACTTTCCCCCACCCGTCGGTGGAGAGGAGCTTCCATGAAAATATGAAAATTGAGAGCTTCACCTGCCTAAGAAGAAACTTTGTTACCCTTGACGTGTGTTTTGGCAGCGGTGTCGGGAGGGGAGCTCTTGGCTATTCTTGCTGAAGGCGGTGCATGGAGAGGATCTCCTAGCAGACCTTGCTCCGGGCGACTGCGGCGGTGAAGGAGAGCTTGGGCTCGGTCAGCCTTGCTCTAGGCGGCTGCGATAGTGAAGAAAAGGCTAGGGCTCGGCCGGCCCCTATTCTAGACGGATCTTGATCTTGGCGGCGCCGGTGGCCGATCTTGCTCTAGCCGGCCTTTACTTGGCCTGCGACGGGAGAGGAGAGGGACTGGGGAGAGAGAGCCTCGGGCGGCCCTTGCTTGGCCGGCGATGGGGAAGGAGAGGCCGACCATCCTTGCTGCAGGCGGCGACGGGGAAGGGGAGCCAGGGAGGGATGGGGCTCGGGCGGCCATTCCTTGGCCGGCGATGGGAGAGGAGAGTGGTTGGGGAGAGAAGGGCAGGCTGCCCTTGCTTGGCCGACGATTGGAGAGGAGTGGGGCTGGGAAGAGAAGCTCGGGTGGCCCTTGCTTGGCCGACGACGGGAGAGGAGAGGGGCTAGGGAGAGAACGGCGGGCTGCCCTTGCTTCGCCGGCGATGGGAGAGGAGAGGGGCTGGATCAGGTTTTCTCTCCCCCTTTTGCTTGACCTCTCTTATTTGCTTTTCCCTTCTCTCCTTGTACCAAAACCCCCTCCCCCTCTTTTTCTTTTTTCTTCTTTTTTTCTGCTTTGCTTTCCTCCAGCTGTCCGAGCCCCCTCCCCCTCTTTCTCTTTTTTTAATTTTTTTCTTCCTGCTGTATACCCGAGCCCCCCCCCCCCCTCTCTCTTCCTTTTTTTATTTTTTCTGTCGTGTCTTGCCCCCCTGTGTAAGTATATATATATAATATATATGTATTAAGATAATAATATATAATATGATATTAATATATTATAATATTAATCAAATAATTATAAAAAGCCTTTACACATAAAATCACTGCACGTATGCACAAGCACTCATCGCTCAGAGCACGCCCCGAGCCCGCTACCTGGGGAGGATCCCACTCGGCCGGATATGAGGTTGTACAATCTTTACTTCTTGTCTTGTTTTTTGAACATCCACTATCCAGATACCACTGTTGCTCTATGGTAGGATAGTTCATTACCTGTAGAAAACAAGATTAGTTTTTCTTGACCCAGGTAACCATGGGTTATTGATTTCCTTCAAATTTATAACTAGAAATATAATAAAATTCAGGTTGATCCTTATAACCTAGTGGATTATATCTCCTAGGGGGAATAATCCACTAAGTAAAAGGATTAAAAAGGTTTTAGTTTGATAAAAATTTTGAAAAGAATTTAAGTTTCTGTTATAAGAAACTGGTTTTGATGATTTGTAATATGTTCGTCGATCCGCATTCGATGAATAGGGATGAGTTCATCGAGCGTGACTCACAGAATGAAAGTGTTCATTCTCTGAGCCCCACGTTTGTCGAATGCTGTTCGGCGAACCATATTTAGTTCGTCGAGCGCAGTTAAACGAATAATTATCCCTAAAATCTGCATTCATAGTTCGTCAATCTGAGTTCGACGAACAACATTGATTTCGTCAGGCTTGGTTCGACGAACCACATTGATTTCGTTGGGCTTGGTTCGACGAAATATGTTGAACATAATTTTTGTTAAAATTTTTCTTTTTCTTAGGTTGAGTTATATGTAAAATTTTTGCCTCTTTATTACTGACTTCTACCTTTTCATTACCTTTTTCAGAAACAAATTTAATGGGAGAAGACAAGATATTTTTCTATAAAAGAGGCGGCTGATTAGATGAAACTCCCAAGCCCAGCTTGCCATTAAGCCTGACATTCACTGTGCTTGTGATATCCATCAATTTTATACTTCTCACATTACGGGATTCTTCAAATTGCTTAGCCTTATTTAGTTTATCTTTTAAAGATAATATATGTTCGTTAGCAGTTTTTAAGTCTTCCTTAAGTTTTAAGTTTTCTGAGGACAAACTATCAAATTCAATTACTTTTTCTCCGAGGAGTTTGATTTACTTCTCAGATTTAATCAAATCATTGCATAATAATTTGAAATCAGTTTTAAATTGATCAGAAGTAAAATCAAAGTGGAGATTACCTAATCTTCTTCTGACATAGATTCATCTTCTGAGTGGTCAGCTTCTGAATCAGCAGCATCAGAGTTGCTGCAAGATGCATTGATTGCCATCAAGCAGATTTCTCTGGCCTTAGCCTCTTCTTCATCCTCACTGGAGCTGGATTAATATTCCGACTCAGATTCACTCCAAGTCTCATCAACAAATCATTTCTCCTTCTTTTTGTACTTGATGGAGGAGGGCTTGCTGGAATGCTTCTTGGAGTCTTTCTCTTTTCTCCTATCTTTCTTCTATGTTTCTGCACATTCTGATAATATATATCCAGGTTTTTTTCATCCATAACATAGTATTTCTTTAGTACTGGTTTTATCATACCTTGGCTTATCATCTTTTCTGGAAGATCTTCTCCTGAAATCCTTCCTTACCACTTGTAGAGTCTCTTAGCCAAGAGACTCAATATATCTTCATTATCTGGAGTGGTTTTTGCTTCTTCACTTGCTTTGAAAGCAATGCTCTTGTCTTTCCTTCCTGATGATGAAGTAGTCCTTTGCTCAGCTTCTCTGGTCTTGATGAGCTGCTCATAAGATTTGAGCTTGCCCAACAAGGTTTCAGTAGAGATCTCATTTAAGATTCTAGCTTACTTGATTGGCCAGATCCTGGAGTCCCATGTGCTAGGGAAGCACATAAGGATTTTGTCATTTATCTCTGTTAAAGAGATGTACTTGTCCAGAGTTTTCAGCTCATTTATTATGAGGCTGAGTCTATTGTACATGTCTGCAACTGACTCTGACTCTTCCTTCTTGAAGTTTTTATACTGAGAGATCAAGTGTAAACTCTTATCTTTCCTTTCATCAGCAGATTGTACTACCATAACATTCAGTGAGTCCCAAATGGCCTTTGTTGAATTACATTCAGCAACCTTCTGGAATATGTCATCAGACATGGTTTGGGTAAGAATATTCATTGCTTTAGCATCAACAATCTTGGCCTTCTTTTGTGTTTCAATCCAGTCAGGTGTTGGAACAACACTTATGCTTGTAGTTGCCACTGGTAGTGGGGGACCTGTCAAAATATAATTATATATGTCTTCATCAATGGAATTCATATAAAGCCTAATCCTTTCCTTCTAAAGTGCAAATTTATTAAGATTGCACACTAGAGGTCTGGTGCTTGAATACTCTTTATTTTGTGCCAGGATATGAAAGTCAAACTAGAGTAGATAAGATCAATCAGAGATTTTTTGGTTCGGGTGTTAGACCATACAACCAAGTAACCTCCCTCTGATACCAGTTGAAAGTGAGGGATTGATCTAACTAACTCTAGAGGGGGGAGGGGGTGAATAGAGTATTTAAAAGTCTAAGTTTGTTTTTACAAAAGATTAAAATAAGTGATACATATATAAAAAAAATAAAAAGAGGTATCACAACACAGAAAATTAAAATTTAAATCACAACCAGGCGACACAAGGAGTTTATAGTGGTTCCCCAATAAACCTGGGTACATCCACTCTTCTACCACCCTGGTAGGAATCCACTACAGGTTTTTGATAAGCTGCCCTACCACCACAAGTTTTTGATCAGGTGCCATGTCACTAGAAGATCCATTTTCTAAGGGAGATCTAGCAATCCTTTGAGCTTTTGATCAGGTGCCCAAAAATCAAACAAATTCTTTTAATCAGGTGACTTATGAACCAAGGAGTTTAACTTTTAAATGGTGTTATAACCCTGTACACAATGAAAGAAAATAAAAGATGTTTTCTTCTTTGTCTCAAATCTCTGAGAAGACTAGTGGATTTTGTTGATGTTGTCAAAGCTCCCCTTGAGTTAAAGAAATCTGATATGGAGTGGAAGCTTTGCTTCAGCGTGTTGGCCTTCAAAGATGAAAACTTCTTCTTCCAGTAAATGATTCTAAGAGATTGAGCTTTTGTTCTCAAATTGAATATATGATGCTGGAAGAAGGGTTAGAAGAAGAAAATGATGAACAAGATGTTTCTTTATCTCTGTCTCTTATTCTCTGATTGCAGACTTTTCTCTTTCTTCTTCTTGTTCTTCTTAAAAAAATTTCTCTGTGTCTGTAGCAATCTTCTGAAAAATTTCTTTATATATTGATTGCTGATTAAAACCCATTTGAATTTTAAATTTCTTGAAATCTTCTGCATAATTTTTGGGAGTTAGAACAGCTGATTTTTTTTTCTTTCAATGTATTTCCCCAACTTTCCCAGTAAAAATGGTAGAGTAATAACTCGGTAAAATCCATAATTAATACTACAAGAAAACGACTATATTCATGAGAATATTGAGCATTAATTATCAGAGTATTACTGTCTTAATATTTGAAATCAAACTGATTTAGTTGATCTGAGAAACTGTAGAGAAGTTTAGTCGAACAGAACCTGGAAGGAGTTAGTCGATCTCAACAAAGATTTCGTCGACCGGAACTCCAAGTTCGTCGAACTGATAATTCTCCTTCGTCGATCTAAGCTCCAAGTTCGTCGAACAGAAAATATACTTGCCAATCTGAGCTCCAAGTTTGTCGAACTGAGAAGGCACATCATCGAGCTGAGATTCTGAGGAAGGATCAGAGTTCGTCGACCTCAGCTAGACTTTCAACAAGCTCAACTCAAAGAAGGAACTCTGAGTTTGTCGATCTGAGATCGGTGATCGTCGAGCTGAGTTTAACTATCGTCGAACACCTTTTCTGCATTCTTTAAACTATCTTATCTCTAAAGTCTTCTATCTCTGAGGTCTTCTGAAGGTAGGTTTTCAATAATCTAACCTAATGTGATTGACCTTAACCCTGGAACTAACTTATGACCCTAGACTATACATGTTGGGTCATCAATCCTAATAATGTACCTAGCCCAAATCATAAGTAGGTTTCCAATAGACAACTTTGGCAAGAAGTACTCTAAACTCATGGAAGGGAAGTTTGAAATGAGCAGTATGGGAGAGCTGAAGTATTTCTTAAGACTTCTGGTGAAACAATCTGACGATGGAATTTTCATCTCTCAAATGAAGTTTACCAAAGAGTTGCTTAAGAAATTTGGAATGGAGAAAGCTACCTCGATGAGGACTCTAATGGGCTCAACTCTGTCTCTGAACAAGGATGAGAAAGGGAAACCTTTTGATGAAATCAAGTACAAAAGCATAATTGGGTCCTTGCTCTACCTTACATCCAGTAGAACTGACATAATGTTTTCAACATATTTGTGCGCTAGATTTCAGGTGAACTCTAAGGAATCTCATTACATCACTACAAAGAGAATTTTGAGAAACCTTAAGGGTACAGCAAATCTTGGCTTATGGTAACCAAGAAGTAATGATTTCGAGCTAATTGGATTTTCAGATACAGATTTTGCAGGTAGCAGGGATGACAGGAAAAGCACTTTCGGGACGTGCCAATTTCTCGAAAGAAGGCTTATCTCATGGAGCAGCAAGAAGTAAAATTATGCTGCAACTTCCACTGCCGAGTCAGAGTACATCTCTGCTGGTAGCTGTTACGCACAACCTCTTTGCACCAGGAATTAGCTTGAGGATTATAACCTTAAATTCAAGGAGATTCCGATGTTTTGGCGACTCCTCCAGTGTGATAGCGATCACAAATAATCATGTCTCTCACAGCCGGATAAAACACATTGAAGACAAATATCACTTCATCCGGGAGCATGTGTAGAACAAGGACATAACTCTCAGTTATGTCCCTACATATAAGCAAGTCGCAGATATATTCACAAAGTCACTAGATGAGGCCAAGTTCTCATTTTTCAAAATGGAACTGGGCATGCTAAACAAGGATTCTTGAAGATGGCTAAGGAGACATGAATTCTCTCGGGAAGTACATCACTATGCGAAGAAAAATTTCCAAGGAAAATTCGTCGGATATTACTCGTCAGAAGTCGATGATTCGTCGAAATACTGTTTGTGTACACGACGAAACTCGACGAAGTAATCTCAGCTTCTAGTGTATCTCAACGAATTGGACATAATAAAATTTTCCCTTATGTTGGATCCGAAGAGTCGCTGTTTTTTCAGGTTCACGCCGTTTTCCAAGTAGTAAACTTTAAATATATATAGAAATGTATCAAATGCGGGCAACTTTCATGTTGATCACTTTTCGATTTTAAGCAATTTTGACCCTAGCTCGTACGCATGTACGCCCGCACATGATCAATCCCCTATATATATATACAAGCAGTCATGCACGGGGAACCCTGTGCGGGCAACATTCGTCGTGCGGGTGACATTGGTCGCCGACACGACATTGGTCGCGGGGGCGACGTTGGTCGCGGGGGCGACGTTGGTCGCGGGCGCGACGTTGGTCGCGGGGGCGACGTTGGTCGCGGGGGCGACGTTGGTCGCGGGGGCGACGTTGGTCGCGGGGGCGACGTTGGTCGCGGGGGCGACGTTGGTCGCGGGGGCGACGTTGGTCGCGGGGGCGACGTTGGTCGCGGGGGCGACGTTGGTCGCGGGGGCGACGTTGGTCGCGGGGGCGACGTTGGTCGCGGGGGCGACGTTGGTCGCGGGGCGACGTTGGTCGCGGGGGCGACGTTGGTCGCGGGGGCGACGTGCGGCGCGGGGGCGACGTGCGGCGCGGGGGCGACGTGCGCGCGGGGGCGACGTGCGTCGCGGGGGCGACGTGCGGCGCGGGGGCGACGTGCGGCGCGGGGGCGACGTGCGGCGCGGGGGCGACGTGCGGCGCGGGGGCGACGTGCGGCGCGGGGGCGACGTGCGGCGCGGGGGCGACGTGCGGCGCGGGGGCGACGTGCGGCGCGGGGGCGACGTGCGGCGCGGGGGAGACGTGCGGCGCGGGGGCGACGTGCGGGAGACGTGCGGCGCGGGGGCGACGTGCGGCGCGGGGGAGACGTGCGGCGCGGGGGAGACGTGCGGCGCGGGGGCGACATTACGCGGGGGCGACATTCCGCGGGGGCGACATTCCTTCGCAGGGGCGACATTCCTTCGCGCGGGTGACTTTCGTCGCGGGGGCGACTTTCATCGCGGGGGTGACATTCATCGCGGGGGCCATATTTACTGCTACTATATAAGTACCAATAATCTAAATCCATGAGTTCTAATTTATTCATTATGACAATGTTAATCTACACATCTGACATGCTAGTATTAGTGCATTACTACAGAAATTGAACTTGGCAAAGAATCTGAGCTTAAGTGCAAATGAATAAATAGCTTTTGAAAGTCTAGTGAACTCTTCTTCCGGGCTAAGAGACTGAGCTTGGCAAATGAATATTTGTTATGACCCTATCCAAATTTGAAGCAAATTCTACTTCATTTTTGAATAACTGGGAATCCAAATTTGAAGCCTTTTGGACATAATAGAAATCTGAAACAATACTCTTCTTCATTTATGTAAATAACTCTCCTTTTTTGTATAAACATGTTATGAAGAAATTGAAAATATTAACAACGGAGCTTAAATGAATAAAAACTACTAATAAAAACTGCAAACATTCTCTCAAATTGATGATCGAAGTAAGCGATGGGATTGGGCGAAAGACTAAGTGTTTTTTTCTAATCAATAAGTTGCATCATGCGGAAGAATGAAATAGAAAAGTGCAGATAAAAGAGAAGTGCAGATAATATGTATAAGTGCAGATAAAAACAACATCAATAAGTTTTTTTTGCTAATCTATAAGTGCAGATAATGACACTCAATTTCTGACATCAAAGCATATACAAAAGAATTTGTGTAAAATAACTGTGATGAAAAAACTGTGAATATTATCTATTTCAAATCATTCTTCTATTATCTATTATTAGAAAGTGAGTCTTAAAAACTTTCGCAAAGAGTCATTATAAGCTGAGATGAAAAACTGTGAATATTACCTCCTTCAAAACTGCTAAGAGCATGTTATCTATTTCATTCTTCTATAGATTAGGAATATTATCTAAACTGTTTGCTTGGAGCTAGATGACACTCAATTTCTATTAACTATTTCAAAACTGTTAAGAGCATATTTGCTTGGAGCTGGATGACACTCAATTTCTGACATCAATTTATAGAGCAAACTAAAATGCACTTATACAGAAAGTCCTCAACATGAATAAAATAAAAATTAACGATACAGAGCTGAGCTGGATGACACTGAAACATTTATGTTTGCTCTCCCACACAAATTAGGCACATTTATGTTTTTTTCATCTCTCTACCAGGGAAACTAAAACTTGTAGAGAGCTGGATGACCCTAAAACTGCACTTATAGACTCACTTTCGCAAAGAGTCATTTATGTTTGCTCTCTCACACAAATTAGGCACAAATTGCAATTGCTTAAATGCTGGTTTATTCATGTTGATGACTTTCTAAAAGAGTCCTTTATGTTTGCACTGCCGCATAAATTAGGCACAAATTGTGATTGCTTAAATGCTGGTTTATTCATGTTGATGACTTTCTGAATAAATGCTGACTTTTTCATCTCTCTATAGTTTGTGTCTCCCAGTTGAATAAATGTTGACTTTTATCTTAATGGTAAAGAGATGAAAAAACATTATCTCAATTTCTTGCACTGCTCTCTACAGGTATTTTATAAATGGTAGAGAGATCTACAACATATATGTTTGCTCTCCCGCACAAATTATCACAAAAACATTTATGTTTGCTCTACCGCAAAAATTATTTTATTTATTTGGCGCTAATCAATACAGAGCAAACATTATCTATTTCTAAAAATAAAAATTTATGTTTGCTTTCAACATGCTCTCAAACTGTGAATAGCAAACATGCTCTCAAACTATGAATCTTAAAACTTCTAATAAAAAACTGAGATGAAAAACCAATGAATAACTGTGAATAGCAGGTTTCATTACGCACGAATAGCAGGTGGTTTGGAACTTCACAACTATGAATAACTATAAATCTTACCTGTACACCAACTATCAACGGATTGTTGGAGGGGGGAGCTTGGCAGAGGGTGCACATGCACCTGAAGTCACAGGGGAAAATGAACAAAACAAAAAAAATAAAAAAAAACCTAAACGAAAAGGAATACAGAGAAATATGAGTGAGGAGAGTTAGAGGAAATCTGTAAAGGCAGGGTTATACATGAAAAATGAACAAAATATAAAAAATCAACAAAACACCTTTAGAGTTTGAATAGAATCTGTGAAGAAATCTGAAATGAGGAGAGTTAGAGGAAATCTGTGAGGAAGTTCGCCGGTCGGATGAGCTCGCTGGAAGGTGGTTGCCGACAATGCACTGTTGATGAAGGAGAATCACTTGCGGTGAGGCGCTGCTGTGGAGGAGATTTGAGAAGCGGCTGTGATGATAGGGTTATACACGGGGGATGCTATGGTAGCGTGCAGAGAGGAGAAAGAAGGACTTCCTGCGACAGTAGGGTGCTGGAGGAGAGGAGAGGAGGACGGCCTGCTGGTGTGATTCTCTTTCGGCGCCAGAGAGCAGCATTTGAGGCGTGCTTGCTAGAGGGATTTGAGGCGTGCTTGCTAGAGGGATTTGAGGCAGGGCTGGGCATGGGGAAAAGCAAAGAAAGATGATCAAAGGCTTTATAAAAATAGAATAATATAATAAAGGTAATAATATAATAAAGATAAGGATTTGAGGCGAGGGTCAGAGGGTGGGAATGGGGAAAAGCAGAGAAGGCTTTATAAGGATATAATAATATAATAAAGATAATACTATATTATAAGGAATGATGATCAAATGACTTAAAACCCATAGAATTAATGAGGAGAGTTAGAAAATAAGAGGGGTAGTTTGGGATTAAAATGTTACACCATGACATAAAAGATGTTTGCTTATATAATAAAGATATATATATATATATATATATGAAATTTCTCCGGCAACCTCACTCATCCCGTCAAACGAGCCTTCAGATTTCACCGATTTCACCTCCCGACGACTCGTATTTCACGACAGAACTCCAACTTCTTTGTCGATTCAGTCTTCCAGACTTTCAGGCAAGTTCCTCGCAGTACCAATCTTTCAGAGATTTAGTCTTCCAGATATTTCACTTCGCTTCTCGATTATGTCTCGGCAACTGCAGTTCGTCCACAGCCGATTGTTCTTCTTCTCAACTCACAGTATTCAATGGCTCCTCGCAATACCAGTGGACTGCTCGGTGGTGGATAACTCGTGCAAACTGGGTTCACCTCGGCCATCGATGAATTCAGAAATGTGATACTCATATTGGAAACTACTAGCTTGTCATTTATCCTGGAACATCCGTGGAAAGTGTTGGATAAAGATGTTCTTGAATTCTTCACCAATGAAAAGCTTCGTCATGAAGACACTGCAATCAAGAGCAAGGTTCGTTAGATAAGAGTTAAGGTGAAGGCGTCCCTCCTCACTAAGTACTTGCGGCTTCTAGAATGTAACGTGGCCGATCAGCTTGTAGAAGAGGATTTCTCAAGGGCAAAGTTATTTTGTGGCTTGCCTAGAGGTACCAAGGCAATTAAGCGCAAAGAAATGAATGAGGAAGGCAAGTTACTCTCAGACATCATTGAAAAGTTCTGGTATGCAAGAATGGATCCTACGATTACCTTTCCTATGAAATGTTAAAGATTCTTGTGGCCATCATCTACCGAAAGAAACTGAACTAGGGTGCAGTGATGTTTGCTAGGATTAAAGATAGTCTTCGAGCACCAAGTCATGGCAGAATTAAGAGTTTGTATCTGAATCAGCTTTATCCTGACACCTTTGACATGTCCAAAAGTGTCCCAATCCACAACTTCAAGAAAATAGACTCATCAATTTTATCTAGATGGGATAGGAGGATCCAGAGACCATGTGGAGCCATAGAGCTGCCTGAAGGGGAGGAGGTAGTTCTCGAAGAAATAATTTCTTCTCCTACCCCATGTGAGATTCCTGGGAGATTGAGTGCAGGAATTGAGGGGGAGTCTGCTGTGAGACAAGTGGCCACTGAGAGAGTGCCCTTGAGTGTTCCTACAGCTACAAAGATAGATGCTCCAGTTAGTTCTGAGCCAGAGACACTATCTCCTGCTACAGAAGTTTCAGTTCCAGTTCTAGTTGCCACAGTTACAGTTGAAGATACAGATGACCTAATTTTTGAGGTCGCTGATATAAGTCATCTTGTTGTTGTGGAGTTAGTTCCTGATGAGACTGAGTGTGACATAGTACCTGAAGATATTCTAGTTGCTACTGATCTAGAGGTTGTTCCTGTTGTTGATGATTTGAATTTTGCCACTGATGACTTGGATACTGCTGCAAATGTTCTAGATGTTGCAGACTATGATATTGCTGATGAGGTAGAGCTTGCAGCTGATAATATATTTGACTCTACTAAGATTATTGCCACAAATAATCTGACTGTAAGTCTCCCAGATCTTCAATCTATTGTGTTTGAGGGGGAGACGACTCACCCTTTGGTCTCGATGCACACACAACTTGATGGATTTATACTAAAGCTACATTGAAGAATGGTTGCAACTCCTGGTGGACCTCCAATAGAGGCGGTAGAAATTGTTGATCTTTTTGATGTGGAAGGAGATGTAGAGGTGCATCCTCCACTCCTAGAGGCCCCAGCTACAGGGTTGATTTATAAATCGCATGCTACTCCTATGGAAGAGTCTTCTAGTGACTCAGAAGAAGGTGTTGTTCTCCCTTCTCCCCCCAGTATTCATGTGGCCAATGTTCCTAGTACAAGTGCAGACATTCCTCTTTTGAAATCTATACAAGCCCTGATGACAAAGCAAAAGGCAAGTTTAGATTGTTCTTTGAAGAAAGTGCTGAATAAAGTCAAGGAGACAGAAAAAGATATGAATAATGACATTACTGAGATCAAGGTGCATTTTGAAAAACTGGATGATAGACTGGATTCATGGTTTATATAGTGTGGCCAAGCAATTGTTCATACGATGGCCCGGTTGAAAAGTAACTTGGTTGTACCCCAGAATGTTGATACAAATGCCAAAACAGTCATTACTGCCCAAAATGAAGGAATGTACTACTTTTATGACCAAATGGTCTACTATTCCAATGCATAGAAGCCGAGGTGCTTGAAGAAGTCAGAAAGGGGGAGGATGACTTGAAAGCTAAGGTGACAGCCCTTGAAGCTGCCTTGGTAGAAAACTTCAAGGGAGTCAATGAATAAAGTTATGACAATTTCAACTGGCTTCATGGTGAGATTTTTGCAGTGGAAGTCATGGTGATGCAAGGATCCCAGCACGTGTGATGCCTACTCCAGTGGATGTTCATGTTAATCATGCTCAGGATTATTCTCATTACTTGGCTGACACTCAGGAATTCTCTCAATTTGAACCAGAATATGATGTTGCTTCCCATCCGGATGTTTAGAATTTAAAGACATACCTCCACCAGCTCAAAAAAGAAGAAGATATGGTGAAGGGCCCTCTGCTGTTAGGTTTAATCCGAATAGAGAAATGGTTGAGGTATGAATTCTAATTTCCAAGAGTATCATTATGGAGACCTTCAAGATTGTTGAAAGATATGGTACCTAAACACCTAGAGGGGGGGGGGGGTGAATAGGTGACCTAATCCTTTTCTAACTTTGTTGGCAGCCAAATAGTTAATTCACAGATTTCTAACTATTTGTGCACAGCAATCAACAATAACAAAACATACACAGCTAATCCACAGCACAATCACAGCACAGCACACAGTGTTTTATAGTGGTTCCCCAAGATATGGGTACATCCACTTTCCCCCTTCGCCTATCTAGCAGTGTACTAGATTCGGCCTAACTTCTCCACTGTCTCAGAACCCAAATTGGTTCCTACCTCAGGCCCAAAGCCTTACAACTCAGCTTTATCCCAAAGCCTACACTCAGCCAATCAAGGCCTACACTCAGCCAACCAAGGCCTACACTCAGCCAACAAGGCCTACACTCAGAGATCTCTATCTCCTACACTCAGGCAAACAAGCCCTACCCTCAGCCTTTATAAATATAGGCTTACAATCACTCAGATCCAATGGATCCTACAAGTTAAAAATGTAATACAAGTAATAACTCTACAACTCAGAATTAAAGAAGGGGAGTTGAGAGATTCTTGATGAGTTCTTGGAAGAACTCAGCTGGATTCACCCTGACTTAGCTTTCTTCAAAGCTTCTTGAGTAGAACTAAATAAGGCTGAATCCTCTACAGTTGTTCCTTGACCTCTGCCACTTAAGATCCAGACTGAATCTGAATCCTTCTTCTCACCCTAGTTCCAAAGGCTGATTTCTTGGATGGAGCCCTCTCTCTCCAACTTCTTAGATCTGCACTTGGACTGCAAGATCTTCTTGTATTGATACTCTGTGTACCACTTTTCTGATTACTTGAATAATCTGTACCACTTGTTAATCACTTGATCAACTCTTTCAACAACAGTTTCTGTAAACTGTGGGTGCCTATTTATAGGCCTTCTTCATGGTAACCGGCTGGTCCGGTTCATAACTGACTTCTGACATCTCTGACAGTTGCTGTAGACCGGCTGGAACGGCAGCTGTCAAGTCATCCAGTCACTTCTTGAAAATCTCTAACAGTTTGTAAGTGTCGAGACTTTCTGTCTTTAAGTGTCGACACTTATAGTCCAAGTGTCGACACATGTTGTGTAAGGGTCGACACAAGTCTACAAGGTGTCGACACAACTCCTTGTATGTCTCGACACAGATTCTTCTGCATGTGTCGACACTGAAATTAAGTGTCGACACAAGTACTTGTTTTTCTAGCTTTTGCTGAATTCTTCTATGTGTCGACACATCTCCTTTGTGTCGACACATCTTCTTGTGTTGAATCTGTCAAGTGTCGACACTGCTTCTTGGTGTCGACACATAGTCTTCTATGTTGTATCTTGCTGAGTGTCGACACAGCTCCTTGTGTCGACACACCTTCTTGTTGTTGAGACTTCAGCTGAGTGTCGACACATTCCCATAGTGTCTATACTTGTACTTAGAATAATTTGTTGTTCTTTCTGTTCTTTGCTAAGTGTCGACACAGCTCCATGTGTCGACACTTTCTTCAAGTGTTGAGTCTTCAGCTGTGTGTCGACACATTGTTCTGGGTGTCGACACATACTTCAAATGTTGACTCTTCTGTTGAGTGTCGACACATTGTGTTGAGTGTCGACACTTACTTCAAGTGCTGACTCTTCTGCATAGTGTCGACACATTGTGTTGAGTGTCGACACTTGTACTTAGACTCTGCAGACTTTTGCTGAGTGTCGACACAGCTCCAAGTGTCGACACTTTCTGGTGTAGTCACAGCTTCACTGGGTGTCGACACAGCTCCTTGTGTCGACACTTTCTGTCTGCACTTTTCTTCACTGAGTGTCGACACAGCTTCAAGTGTCGACACTTTCTGTCTGGTGTCGACTCTGCATCCCAGGTGTCGACACAATGACTCCAAGTGTCGACACTGCTTGTCTGAGTGTCGACACAAGCTTTCTTAAGTGTCGACACTTTCCCTCTGGGTGTCGACAAATGGACTTAGAAACTTTTTGCTTTAGTCCAGTACTTTCTTAACCTGCACAAGTAACTCAAACATACATCAAATACATTATGATGTATATCATTGAGTTGGGTGAGGCTTCTTCAAATCAGGTACATTTGACCAATGTACCCAACAATCTCCCCCTATTTGGAGAAGTCATAACCCTTAGTCAATGATATACACCATCCATAATTAAAATTACAAAATGATGTACAGCAGATTATATTCAACAGGGTAAACATAAACATGTAATAAATTCACACATGTATACACATTCATCATTCCAGATCAAATAAGAAATAGACACATCTCAGAACAAACATGAAATATATTTATCATAAATTGTTCTAACATTTTTCTAATACATCTTCAATGGTTTACAAAAATGTTTTTCATTCAAAAGATTACAACAATCTTCAAGTCAATTCTAAATCTATTTCTGGTCAGGTTCCTTGATGACAATTCCCTTGCCAGCCTGTACTTGAGCTTTGACAGGGGCTTCAGCAGGTTCAGCAATAGTAGGCTTCTTGCCTTTTAAGTCCTTCTTCTTCAGCTCTTCAGCTTTGATTTTCTGTCTCTCAAAATAGTGATATGGCTTGGGGAAGTACTTGCTAGGCTCCACAGCAGTAGGAGGTAGCTTTCCCATCTTAGCCTTCCTTCTGAATTGAACAATGGCCTCCTGTCTTATTTCATGTTTCCTCCATTTTGCTTCAGAGAACCACTTGTTCCTTTCATGAGCATTATCCTTGGCAGCTTTCCAGGCAGTTAAAATTATATTTCTAGAGGTAGGGCTCCACTGTTCAAAATCTGGCCTTTGTTCTGCTTGTTCCCTAAACCTCTTCTTTGACAACCATGCCTCTTCTTCTTTCTCTAATGCCTCTTGCATAGCTGCAGAAATAGGTTGAACAACCTTTTCCAGAACAACATTTGACTTCCCTGCAGTTGGGCTATACATTGTGCTTATATCTGCATGAACCATGTCAAAATCTGGAGGTGGATAAATCACTTGAGCTACCTCTGGTTGCTCACCTCCAAGATATGCAGTTTGAATCCCTGATTCAGCAACATTATCATCATCACAGAGTGGAGGATAGCCCAGTGTAGCTCTGATGGAGTTAGATATCCATTTGGCATGGTCAGAGCTAGCTTTGACTAATACTCTCTCCCCCTTTATGACTTCTTTGGCCATATGGTCTCTGACATCATCCTTTTGAAACCTTATCTGACTATCCAAATACCTGATTCCCTCTTTAAAGAAGGGTTTCAGCTTTGTAAGTTGTTCAGTGATGACTTTCTGAGAATCTTGAATTGCAGTCTTGACAGCAGTAATCTCAGCTTGAAATACCTTATCAAAGTCAGCCTTAGCAGCAGCAGTAGATGTTGAAGGTTCAGCAGTCTTATGCTTTAATTCAGTGACTATAGCATTGTGTGATGCAGTCAAGTTGTCATTCATCCTTAACTGATTTTCCAGTACATACCCTTGCTTCAATGCTATATCATCTACCTGTGCTTTGATCTTCTCTTGGTGTGTAGCCAGATACACAACAGCATTACCACCCTTGTGGAAGCATTCATTCATCTCCTTCTTATTAAGGTTCATCTCAAACCTTATAGACTTTATTTCTTGGGCCAGGTCAAACTGTAGGGTCTTGTGCCCTTCATCCACATAAGCCTCTATGGCTTTCCTTTGTTCATCCATTTTTATCTGTAGTGCAATCAGTAAAGCACTATAGTCAACAGTTGGAGCTTGTTGAACTATAGGCTGTGGGGCTATAGATTGCAGAGCTTTCTTGTAACTCTGACTTCTCCTTTTGAAAACATATAGTTTCTTTTTCTTTGCCCTAGCACTCTCCTCATCTTCAGAGGCAGAAGTGCTGGCTATCTCAACCCTATCCTTAGGGCTTTGAGGTTTCTCAGTTTGCACATCAAGTGCTTGCTCAGTTTCTAGTCTAATAGGCTCTTCCAGAACTTCCATGTGCTCCCCCTCAGCAGCAGCACTCTTATCTTCAGCAGCAGCATCCTTATCCATATCAAAATCTTCTTGATCTAGATTTAGAAACAAATCTTCCATTGTATATTCAGGTGGAAACTGTGCAGGAGAAGTTCTTGGTTCTTCCACCACTAGAGAAGGATCATCTTGAACTACAGCAGATGTGTCTTCTAAAACATCATCTGGAACTTGAGTATTCAGCTGAGTTTGCTGAAGATCATCAGACAAATTAGCATCTTCTATAATATAGTCTAATGTTTTTAGGTCAGTGAGTACCTCTAGGATGATGACTGTGGCTTGCTCACTGTCCAGTGTAGATGGCTTCTCTACAACTGGATGCTCCCCCTGGCTTTGATCCCTGTGGATGGGGCTAGCTGGAGGCAGCTCCCCCTGGATCTCTGCATCAGCTGGAGGAGCAGGAGTCTTGTCAGCAGGCTCTCCCTCATGATCATTTGGAGTGAAGACAACCTGTTCTTCACTATCAGAATCACTAGTGGACTCTTGTACCACTTGTACAGTCTTTCTCTTTTTCTTTGGAGGAATTTCTTTTTCAGATACTGGCTTCTCAGGGGTTGACAGTTCCTTGGACAACACCCTGTCCCATCTAGAAAAGATTCTGAGATCCATCTTCCTCATGTGGTTGATCTTACTTCCTGCAGCTGTATTCATTACCTCTGGTATGGTACCAGCTAGGTAGAGACTAAGTATTCTGCCCAGGTTGGGCTTCTTCAGACTCTCCTTGACTTTCTCATACACCACTTGAGACCAGTTTGTTCTTAGAGTAAAGATTATTCTTGTCATAATTTCAAACATAGAGGCAGACACCCTGTCATGCCCTCCTGTCTTGCTGAGAATAACCTTGCCCACTATCTCAGACATGAATTTCCCTTGATTATTCATGCCTTTCCTGTTGAATACCGATCCTACCTTCATCTTGGGATCAAGACCACACCAGGTAAGAGCTTCCCTGGTCTTTGAAGCAGTTACTTCCTCTTCATCTTGAGTTTTAGGTAGCTGGAGTACCTTCCTCAGATTCTTTGGTGAAACCTTGACCTTAGTCCCATGAACTCTGGATTTGATTCTGTATCCAGATTCATCTACAGCAGCTCCATTAAGGAATTCAAGAACTTCCTTCTTCCAAATCTTTGTTGGTTCTGAAACCAAGTATTCCAATCCAGAATCGGCGACTAGGGTTACTACCGCCTTGATTTCCGCATCTGCATCGTCGAACGCGCCACGCACTAGCTCATAGCCCTCGTTAACGTTCTCCTCAAGCTTGGGAGCCATTAGGGTTTGGAGAATTAGTCTTGAGAAAAGAGAGGTGTCGACACAATAGTTTTGGTCTCGAAACTTTGAAAGCGTGTCGACAAACAAAGACAGAACCCTATTTATACCTTTCTGATTTTGAAGATGAACAGGCGGGACAGCTAGCTTAACATGTGTCGACACTGGCAATAAGTGTCGACACTGACTTATAATGTCTCGACACATATGTGTCGACACAAGTTTAGTCAACAGATTTTATGTGTCGACACTTGGTTATGTGTCGACACAACATAACTCGACACATTGTCGAGACTTTACTTAGAAAAATTCTGAGTAAAACTTAAGTGTCGACACCATATTGGATGTGTCGACACCTACTTGACTGTGTCGACACTAACATTCTGAAGTGTCGACACCACATTCCTAGATGTGTCGACACCTTTTTCCTGAAGTGTCGACACCACTATTCTGTGTCGACATAGACTTGTCTATGTGTCGACACCTTTTTACTTAGCCAATTTTCTATTCTGTAAACTTAGTCTAAGTTTATCATTCCTAGTTCAATTTTGAATCTATTGAACTTAGCTTCTTCTAGGGGCTTAGTAAACATGTCAGCTATCTGATTATCAGTTTTAACATATTCAAGTGAAATATCTTCTCTTTCTACATGTTCTCTAAGAAAGTGATATTTAATCTCAATATGTTTTGTCCTACTATGGGATACAGGGTTATTAGCTATTGAAATAACACTTGTAGAATCACAGTAAAGTGGAGTTCTACTTACCTGAAATCCATAGTCCTCTAGCTGATGTTGAATCCATAGAAGTTGAGCACAGCAACTTCCTGCAGCCACATACTCTGGCTCAGCTGTGGAGATAGCCATACTAGTCTGCTTTTTGCTGCTCCATGAAATTAGTCTCCCACCTAGGAATTGACAGGTTCCAGTAGTACTCTTTCTATCCTCTTTGCATCCTGCAAAGTCTGCATCTGAATAACCTGTTAGATCAAAGTCTACATTCCTAGGGTACCAGAGGCCTAGATAGGGAGTGCCCTTTAGATATCACAAAATTCTCTTGACTGCAGTCAAGTGAGACTCTTTAGGGCAGGCTTGATACCTTACACAAACACATGTAGCATACATGATGTATGGTCTACTAGCAGTCAAGTATAATAGGGAGCCAACTATCCCTCTATACAAGGTTTCATCTACAGGTTTCCCTGCATCATCCTTGCTAAGAGACATACTTGACCCCATAGGAGTCTTCATGGTACTGGATGAATCCATACCATACTTCCTTATGAGTTCTAGGGTGAACTTTGACTGACAAATGGACAAACCACTCTCAGTCTGTTTAACTTGGAGACCCAAGAAAAACTTCAGCTCTCCCATACTACTCATTTCAAACTGACCTTGCATAAGTTTTGCAAACTTTTTGCAAAGGCTGCTTTCAGTAGACCCAAATATAATGTCATCTACATATATTTGGACTAGTATGACTTTGCCTCTAGATTCCCTAAGGAATAGAGTCTTATCTATTTTCCGCCTTGAGAATTTGTTCTCAATGAGGAAACTAGATAGGGTTTCATACCAAGCCCTAGGGGCTTGCTTTAACCCATATAAAGCTTTCCTAAGTCTATAGACATAATGAGGTAGAGTTGGATCAACAAAACCTGAAGGCTGCTCCACATAGACTTCTTCTTTCAAATTACCATTTAGGAATGCTGACTTGACATCCATTTGGTATACCTTGAATCCTTGATAGGTTGCATAGGCCAAGAACATTCTTATGGCTTCCAGTCTGGCTACTGGAGCAAAGGTTTGATCAAAATCAATACCTTCTTCTTGCCTATATCCTTTAGCAACCAGTCTAGCTTTATTCTTAATGATGACCCCTTGTTCATCCATCTTATTCCTGTAGATCCACTTAACTCCTATTACATTGTGGTCTTTAGGTTTAGGAACAAGTTCCCAAACCTTGCACCTCTTGAACTGATTAAGCTCTTCTTGCATTGCTTCAGTCCATTGTGGATCTTGTATTGCTTCTTCAAATCTTTTAGGTTCAACTTGAGACAAAAAGCTGGAATAGATTGCAGTATCATGATTTCTGCTCCTAGTTTGAACTCCTTGTCTTGGATCTCCAATAATCAGCTCTACTGGATGATCTCTCAGATGCCTGTGGGCTGGAGGCATCCTCACTTCAGGTTGAACCACTTCAGCATCTGCATCATGCTGTATTCCTTGGATTTCTTCAGCAATTGACACATGTAGTTCTCCCCCTGGACAGTAGCTACTCTCCTCTCCTTGCTGTCTTGCAGCAGGCACTTCTTCTATAGTAAGCTTGTCCATTTTCTTTGTCAAACCTGTGGGGCTGCATACTTTGCTAGACAACTCATTATTAATAAGTTTAGTCTCATCAAAAACTACATGCACTGATTCTTCTACAACTTGTGTAGTCAAGTTATAGACTCTATAAGCCTTACTATTATTGTTGTACCCAACAAAAATTCCCTCTTGGGACTTGGCAGCAAACTTAGTTATGTAAGACTTCCCATTGTTAAGTATGAAGCATTTGCAACCAAAGATCCTGAAGTACGATAGATTTGGTTTCCTGCCTTTCACAACTTCATAGGGGGTCTTGTTTAGCCCTTTAGTGATGGTAGCCCTATTTATAACATGGCATGCAGTGTTAACTGCTTCAGCCCAGAAATACTCTGGCAGTGATGTATCACTCAATATGGTTCTACCAGCCTCTATCAAAGTCCTATTCTTCCTCTCAGAAATGCCATTTTGCTGAGGTGTTCTAGGTGAAGAGAATTCTTGAAATATCCCAAAGTCTTCACATAGTTTTGTCATGCTTTCAGATTGAAACTCAGTACCATGGTCACTTCTAATTTTGACCACACCACTATTTAGTTCATTCTGAATTTGCTTGACAAAGCTGTAGAAGACACTAGGTGTTTCAGATTTCTATCTTAAGAAGAACACCCAAGAAAACCTTGAGTAGTCATCTACAACTACAAGGATATAGACCTTCCTACCTAAGCTGTGAACTGGCATTGGACCAAAGAGATCCAAATGCAAGAGGTACAAACACCTCACAGCATCTTTGTTTTCTATGCTTTTAAAGGTGGATTTAGTCTGCTTGCCCTTTTGACAAGCTGAGCAAATACCATCTTTGACACACTTAACTTGAGGACCATTCCTCACTAACTCTTTGCTAAAGAGTTTGCTAATAGTCTTGTAGTTAAGATGGGCTAGCCTCTTGTGCCATTTGACACAATGAGAGACTGTCTCATCAGCTACAAGACAAACTAGAGAACCATTGTTCTCAATCATAATGTCTAGGCAGTAGACATTCCTCTTCCTATAACCTGTCAAAATGATCTCTTGATCACTTGACCTCTTGATATGACAACCATTTTTAACAAATGAGATGTCATACCCTACATCACTTAATTGACTTATACTTATTAGGTTGTGTTTCAACCCTTTAACATAAGCCACTTGAGTAATGGTAACTAAGTTTGAAGAAATGTTACCAAACCCTTTGATGATTCCTTTTTCAGAACCACCAAAGGTCACTTTAGGACCATTTTTGATTGGAATGTAGTCCTTCAGTAGTCCCCTAGTTCCAGTCATATGTCTGGAACATCCACTGTCCAAGTACCATGTAGGGGTATGGCCACTTGGACTCACCTGCAAAACAAATTAATGAACCTTAGAACCCAAAGTATTCTTGGGTCCTTGGTGATTGTTAGTTTGCAATTTGACAAACCTACCTACTGGCTTTCCAACAGGTAGTTTGGAACTCACTTTGGCACTCACATTGTGCCAACAGTCCACTGCAAAATGGCCAATTTTGCCACAGCACCAACATTCAAATTTATTGTACCTTTGCTTAGGTACTGCCTTGGCTGTCTTGACTACAGCAGGCTTGTTGAATGTTGGGGCTTTGCCCTTGGACTTATACTTGGACTGCTCAGTCCCTGCAGGTCTAACAAAACCCAGTCCAGCCTTGCCTTTATGATGAACAAATTCATCAATTAAGGGCAGCACTGATTTAGGTTTTGAAAACCTAGCAACAAGCTCTCTTTCTTTCTGAAGATTGATCTCCAGTTTCTTAATTTGATCATTCTTATAGGTGATAGTTCTCATCTGAATCACTGTAATGTGTTTCAGCCTAGCTACCTCATTCAGTTTTTGATCAAATTGCTTCTCAAAATCTGTTGCAACAGCCTTGAGATCAGCAATCTCCTTAGCCTGACTTTTGGCTAGGGCCTTGCTTTTCTTGTAGGCTTGCAACAGTACCTTATATTCATCTATAAGCTGATGAATATCTTCCTTAGACTCAGATATATTCTCATCACTTGATGAAGAAGAATCTGATTCTGAACTAGAACAAGAAACTGAATTTGAACATGAACCTTGTACCTGACTGGGTCCTGGCTGCTCCAGGATTTTGGCACTGTCTGTCAGAGCCATTAGCCCTTGGCAATGACTGTCTTCTTGTTCATAAATTGACTCCAAGATCTGCATGAATTCTTCCTCTTCTTCTTCTGCAAATAGCCCTATGTAGGCTTCAGCCTCAGACTCAGTTTCTGAAGAAGAGATATCTGATAGAGTCTTCTCCTTCTTAGCAACAAAAGACTTTTCTTTCTTCCCTTTGAAGTGAGTCTTTTTCCTGTCACCAGATTCCTTTCTCTTCTCTGGACAATCTGCAATAACATGGCCCTGTCTATTGCAGCAATAGCAAACAATCTTTGAACCAGTTGCCTTGCTTGATTTTGTCCTTTTCTTGTCATTCTTTGAAGACCTCTTTTTCTGATAAGAGTCTTCCTTTCCTTGTGATGTAGAAGGCCTTGACCTCCACTGTTTCTTTTTCAAAAACTTCTGAAAGTGTCTAGTGAAAGCAGCAAAGTCTTCATCACTTTCACTGCTCTTAGACTTTGTGCTGACAGACTCATCAGACTCTGATTCAACTACCTCTGGAGGTGGAGTTGAAGACTTATTCCTGCACTTTCTGGGAACTTCTGTTTTGAAAGCAACAGTTCTTTCCTTATGCTCAGTCCTTGTTGATTTCTCCTCCTCTTTTCTTACTGTCAACTGCATCTCATATGACAATAGCTTGCCAAACAGTGTGGGAGGAGGAATTTCCCCCAACTTAGCCATTTCTCTTATGGCACAGATCTTGGTGTCCCAATCTTTGGTTAGGGACCTTAAGAACTTGTCATTTAGTTCATAGTTACTGAACTCTCTTCCATAAGACATGAGTTCATTAACTATTCTGTAAAATTTCTTATAGCACTCAGTGATGCTATCATCCTTTCCTTGCCTAAAGCTTTCATACTCCTGATTTAGCAAGGACTTCCTATCTTGCCTAACTTCTTCAGAACCTTCCATATAGACAATGAGGGTATCCCACATTTCTTTTGCTGTTTTACAGTGAATTAAGTTCTGAAAAGTTGCATCATCAATGGCACTCACTATTATGTTCTGTGCCCTCTTGTCCATGGTGGCCAGGACAATTTCATCTTTAGTCATCTCAGAGAAATCCTTTGGAGTTCTCTGGTTTGCATCTAGAACTGAAATCTTCATAGGCACATAAGGCCCTTCCTTAACTGTGATGTAGATTTTAGGGTCAGAGGCTTCCATAAATAGCCTTACCCTTTCTTTCCAGATCCCAAAGATCTCCTTTCTGCATATGGGTAATTTCATGGAACCCAATTCCTTGTGATTCTCATAAGAACCCATGTTTCTTGATTTTCTTGATTTTCTTGAAACTGTGTAATGCCTTACACTGAATCTGCCAAACAGGATTTCCTCAGACTGTTAGTCCTTGTTTTGAGGAACCTGGCTCTGATACCACTTGAAAGATATGGTACCTAAACACCTAGAGGGGGGGGGTGAATAGGTGACCTAATCCTTTTCTAACTTTGTTGGCAGCCAAACAGTTAATTCACAGATTTCTAACTATTTGTGCACAGCAATCAGCAATAACAAAACATACACAGCTAATCCACAGCACAATCACAGCACAGCACACAGTGTTTTATAGTGGTTCCCCAAGATATGGGTACATCCACTTTCCCCCTTCGCCTATCTAGCAGTGTACTAGATTCGGCCTAACTTCTCCACTGTCTCAGAACCCAAATTGGTTCCTACCTCAGGCCCAAAGCCTTACAACTCAGCTTTATCCCAAAGCCTACACTCAGCCAATCAAGGCCTACACTCAGCCAACCAAGGCCTACACTCACCCAACAAGGCCTACATTCAGAGATCTCTATCTCCTACACTCAGGCAAACAAGCCCTACCCTCAGCCTTTATAAATATAGGCTTACAATCACTCAGATCCAATGGATCCTACAAGTTAAAAATGTAATACAAGTAATAACTCTACAACTCAGAATTAAAGGAGGGGAGTTGAGAGATTCTTGATGAGTTCTTGGAAGAACTCAGCTGGATTCACCCTGACTTAGCTTTCTTCAAAGCTTCTTGAGTAGAACTGAATAAGGCTGAATCCTCTGCAGTTGTTCCTTGACCTCTGCCACTTAAGATCCAGACTGAATCTGAATCCTTCTTCTCAGCCTAGTTCCAAAGGCTGATTTCTTGGATGGAGCCCTCTCTCTCCAACTTCTTAGATCTGCACTTGGACTGCAAGATCTTCTTGTATTGATACTCTGTGTACCACTTTTCTGATTACTTGAATAATCTGTACCACTTGTTAATCACTTGATCAACTCTTTCAACAACAGTTTCTGTAAACTGTGGGTGCCTATTTATAGGTCTTCTTCATGGTAACCGGCTGGTCCGGTTCATAACTGACTTCTGACATCTCTGACAGTTGCTGTAGACCGGCTGGAACGGCAGCTGTCAAGTCATCCAGTCACTTCTTGAAAATCTCTAACAGTTTGTAAGTGTCGAGACTTTCTGTCTTTAAGTGTCGACACTTATAGTCCAAGTGTCGACACATGTTGTGTAAGTGTCGACACAAGTCTACAAGGTGTCGACACAACTCCTTGTATGTCTCGACACAGATTCTTCTGCATGTGTCGACACTGAAATTGAGTGTCGACACAAGTACTTGTTCTTCTAGCTTTTGCTGAATTCTTCTATGTGTCGACACATCTCCTTTGTGTCGACACATCTTCTTGTGTTGAATCTGTCAAGTGTCGACACTGCTTCTTGGTGTCGACACATAGTCTTCTATGTTGTATCTTGCTGAGTGTCGACACAGCTCCTTGTGTCGACACACCTTCTTGTTGTTGAGACTTCAGCTGAGTGTCGACACCTTCCCATAGTGTCTACACTTGTACTTAGAATAATTTGTTGTTCTTTCTGTTCTTTGCTAAGTGTCGACACAGCTCCATGTGTCGACACTTTCTTCAAGTGTTGAGTCTTCAGCTTTGTGTCGACACATTGTTCTGGGTGTCGACACATACTTCAAATGTTGACTCTTCTGTTGAGTGTCGACACATTGTGTTGAGTGTCGACACTTACTTCAAGTGCTGACTCTTCTGCATAGTGTCGACACATTGTGTTGAGTGTCGACACTTGTACTTAGACTCTGCAGACTTTTGCTGAGTGTCGACACAGCTCCAAGTGTCGACACTTTCTGGTGTAGTCACAGCTTCACTGGGTGTCGACACAGCTCCTTGTGTCGACACTTTCTGTCTGCACTTTTCTTCACTGAGTGTCGACACAGCTCCAAGTGTCGACACTTTCTGTCTGGTGTCGACTCTGCATCCCAGGTGTCGACACAATGACTCCAAGTGTCGACACTGCTTGTCTGGGTGTCGACACAAGCTTTCTTAAGTGTCGACACTTTCCCTCTGGGTGTCGACACATGGACTTAGAAACTTTTTGCTTTAGTCCAGTACTTTCTTAACCTGCACAAGTAACTCAAACATACATCAAATACATTATGATGTATATCATTGAGTTGGGTGAGGCTTCTTCAAATCAGGTACATTTGACCAATATACCCAACAATTGTGGACTTAGCAAATGTAAACAGATGGGATTATTATAGCACGGATGAATGACAGAAGTTTGAGGTAACATGGGCTAAACAAAGACTTCACTTCAGGAAATACAACTTTGATGATCCAAATGCTTTTCCAGCTCCGCCAAGATATTATTAGAAGCCAAAAGAATATTTTGCCATACAAAGTCAGAAAAGCAAGGGTAAACATACTTAATGGTCTCTTTTATGATTGATGTTTGTAGACACTGATTGCCCCAACTAAGAACTTTCATATATACATATATAATTTAATGTTTTGTCTGGGAATGCACTTATTTCTTATTTCTTATATTTCTTATGTCCTTTCTTTTCATGCTTTATTGTGTGTACAATTCAACTTAGTTTGTAGGGTTCTGACTTATTCAAATAGGGAGATTGTTGGGTATTGTATCCACAATAACCCGGATTTGAAGACATGTCCCTTGAACTAGGATGAATTAAGTTGTATTTGATGCTCTATTTAGTTATGTGCTTGCAAGACTATATTGCTAAGTATAACTCTATGTCAGGTTACACTGGGTCAAAAAACACAGGACTATACAATGTAGTCCTTCATTGTGTAGGGCAATGTGTTGACTCACATGTAATCTCTCTATTGGGGTGCACTTCTATTCGAAGTGCATTAGAAGGATCAATGAAGGACCAAGTGTGGGAATCAGTAGAATAAAAAATTACCCAAGTCAAATTTGTCGAGTATAATAGTGGATACTCATCGAATTCACTGAGTATACTCATGGATATTCATCGAATTCGTCGTGTATACTAACTAGCACTCGTCGAACCCGTCGTATTTACTTAAGGTATAATTTTTGAGATCTGAAAAATCAGTTAAGTAAAAATTCGTCGAGGATCATCAAGTATACTCATCAAATTTGTCGAGTGTATCTCTCGATACCTGCCGAATTCATCGAATATACATGTCGATATATTTAGAATTTGTCTAGACTCATTGGCTCATTGGGTATACCTTTTAGTCTATGAATTTACTTCTCTGGATTTTTCTAAGACATATTCGTAGAATATCACTCAGCTGATGCATCGAATGCGTCAAGTACATCAGTCGATACTCGTCGAATTCATTGAGTGAGCTCGTCAAAATTCGTCAAATTCGTCGAGTATGACTTCTGCCAAGCGTTGAGACATAAAATCAATCTGGGTGGTTTTGTCCAATTAAAATTCATAGAGTTTAATAGTGGTTCGACGAGTATACCCATAAATACTCGAAAAATTATACTTAGGGTATTTCTTCTCCTATTTTCAAGTTTTTGGCTCGGGTTATCTGTATCGCCATGTATAGTATATTATGCATGTCTCCAGATGGAAAGTATTTTCTAGACGTTACAAGAGGAAGATTCATATATATATTTAGGGTGGAATTATTTCAACACTAATTGTTCTCATTATTTCCAATCGAGACAATTCGAATCGTGAAGATCCCGTCGGCACCGATTCATACTTCGCATCCAGTACTAGGGATGAAAGGTTTGTTGCAGTGAAATATAGTGGATAGATCTAATTACTCTATAGGGGGGGGGTGAATAGAGTAATTTAAAACTTTTAGCTATTTTAAGTTTATCAGAGTAAAATAGGTGATAATATGGTAGTATAAAAGGAAATAGAAACTAAGCTACACTACAATATCATAGCACAGTAAGAACAAAAAGAAATGGTCATACATAGACAATACAAGAATTTTATAGTGGTTCCCCAAACTGGGTACATCCACTCTTCTACCACCCTGGTAGGAATCCACTATCAGGTTTTTAATCAGGTGACTGCCACCATAAGATCTATTTACAGGGAAATCTCACAACATTTTAGGCTTTTGATCATGTGCCCAAAAACCAAGAATAAACTTTTGAAGGGAGTTAATAAATCATTTTACAGGAGGTTGAGAGAGTTGATGGTGTCTTCTCTTTTCTCTATACAACAGAGATGACTTGTGGATTTCTATTGTCAAGGCTCCTTCTGAAGTAATGAATGGTGTCTTCTCTTTTCTCTATACAACAAAGAAGACTTGCTCAGGGTGTAGGTCTTTAGCCATGTCTTATTGAAATCCAGGAACTTTCTGACTGATTCAAATTTGTTGTCCTTGAATATTCATGGAGTAGAATTTGAAGAAGACGCTTGATTTTTTATGTTTGTTCTTCTTCAGTCTTCAGAAAGAACAATGGGAAAACAAAATGTTTTTTGCACAGGGAGAGAGTTCTGTATCTTTTCTCTGTATGCTCTTTCTTGCTTGTATGTTATGTTTGTTCTCTTGTCTTAGTGTATGTCTGAAAAGGGAAAATCTCTTTCATATTCTGCTGTCAAAATTCACCTTTGAAATTTGAATTCCAAGTATTTATTTTTGATTAATCTAGAGAATGAAACGGCTGGAATATTCATTAAAGAGTTTCCCCAACTATCACATTAAAATAAGCAAGTAATTAACCCTGATGAAGACCATAATTAATGCTGCCAATAACGGCTATATCCTGGAGAATATAAGCATTAATTACTCAGAGAATTACTGCTAAATAATATAAAATATTGGGGACAGAAATAAGGAAAACTTCTAAGTCTGGCTCGGGATAGAATTCGTCGAGCTCTGAACAGAATTCTTCGACTGGAGTTCCAAGTTCGTCAAGATGAGAAATCTTGTTCGTCAACCTGTTCTCAGCGAGCTGCATTCTGGAAATAACTTGCCAAATATGGGCTCCAAGTTTGTCGAGCAAAGAATCTGCCTTCGTCGAGCTGAGTTCAGCGAAAATAAACTGGAAAGAATCTGTTGAAGCTGTACTGCAGATTTTGTCGAGTAGAGAATCTGACTGGATTAAGAGATCGTCAACCTGATCTCGAACATCATTGAGCTCAACTCAGAGAAGTAACTCTAATTTCGTCAATCTGCGATCGACTATCGTCAAGCTGAGTTCGAAGAATTTCGAAATGATAATTTTGAACTCTGCATTCTTCTAAGTCTGAGTCTACTGAAGTCCACTGCTGGCTGGTCCATGAAGGTTGAACCTAATGACTAGCCTAAACTCTAGGACTCATAGACTTGACCCTGGCTATACAATTTGGGTCAAATTCAACCTATCTAGTGAACCTGGCCCAAATACAAACTAGGGATCCTACAATCTCCCCCTATTTGGGTGAGGTCACTAATACAAACAAAAGAAAACAATCACAAAGCAGAATAAAATATATCTGGCAGAAAATAGAATATCCAGCAGATATGTACACAAGTGCTTCATGATTAATAGATGGAGTTCAGAAAATAAAAATTAAACACAACAATTATCTGTTCTTCTTTGGATTTTCTTTGTCAGCTTTGTCAGATTTTTCAAAGGGCTGTCTGAATTTAATCTCTCTAATTGGATTTGCAGCTTCTCTCTTTGACATAGTCAGGTCAAATGCTCTGATTATGTTGCAAGAGGTTGCCCTTGGAACTACTGCCTCAGGATGCAGACTCATATAATCACCTATATTGAAAAACTTATCAACTTTAGCATACCTCTTGAGCTCTTCTTTTCTATGAGAAGACATAATGGAGTACTGAGATGGATATTTTTCTTCTGCTTTAGCATTATTGATCATAGAAAGTCCAACTAGCTCCTGAAATCTGGCCATTTTAGCAGTTGTTTCCTATTTTGGATCTACAAAAGGAATTGGAGGGAATTCTGCCTTTTTAGGACTAGAGTCCTTTGAATAATCATGAGAAGCTGAAGTACTCTTCTTAGATGTAGCAGGAGGAGGCTTGCTATGAGAGGATCTCTACTGACTGTTGCCTTGTGAACTTGGCTTGGAGTGTCTCTAATAGGTCTTGGTAATAGGTGCTGATCCATGAGTCACACTTCTAGAGGCCCCAGATGATGGGGGAGGAGGAGGAGGGTCTTTCCTGAAGTACATAGGAGGAGACCTGTACCTTTTTTTCTTCTTCCTTCCTTTTTGCTCATTCTTAGATAACCACATCCATGATGGCATCCCAGGGTAAGGAGTAATCTTCTGTTAAATATAGTAGGCAGTGTCATGGGTAGGATTTAGCTTAGGAGCAGCCTTTGGAAAAACTTTCCTTTTCTTAGCAACCTTCCTCTTGGATTTAGGATAATCAGATTCATCAGTATCTTCATCTTCATTATCTTCATCAGAGGATTCTGGAGGGTTGTCATACATAGCATCAATTGCCTTCAAGGCTTCCTTTGAGATTTACTTTTCAGCTTGAGGAAGCATGTGAGGTTCTGAAACCTCTGGTACAGCAACACTTTCCGAAACTATTATATTCTCTTCTGCTATATCTGCAAGAATGATGTCATCCATGCTTGATAAAGGACTGTTATATATTTTATAAGTAGGAGGGGAAAGGGCTTTTTGTTCTGGAGTAGAGACTTGTTCAAGAATATTCTCAGTCATATGTTCATCTGTATTCACTGGTGCTGCAAAACTTGTGTTTAGCTGATTATTAACTTCAGGGATTATTTGGGAAGTATAGCATACTATAGCTATAGAATGCTCTAGGTAAACTTTTAGAAGATAATCAAAAAAAGTTGTATCAAAAGAATTTAACAAATTGAAAATATCTACTGTGGGATTGATAAGGCAATCACCAACAGTCAAAACTTCTGTCAAGTCAACTTGCTCATCTGTACAAAGCATATCAACTGTTGTCTCAACTTCTGTAACCATATATACATCTACATCTGTATCTGCTAGCTCATCTATCTGCAAAACAGCTGCTACTTCTGCTACTGCTGGAAGAGAGGAGACTGGAGCTTCTTCACTGGATATTTCTCCCTGCCTGGTTTCAGAGGGTCCTGGAGCTAGGCCCCCAGAAGAAGGGACAGTGGGGGCAGCAGAAATGAGGGCATATAGGGATGCAATGGAATTAGCAAGAGGTTTAATGGCCTCTATTATAAGCTTTGTGATAAGGGGAGTGAGGAGTTCCAAAAGTAAGGGAAGGAAAGAGGAATCCATTTGCATAAACTCAAAGGGTGTCTGAGTTGATACAGAAGGATGGAGGATGGATGATGATGGGAAAGTACTGATGTCTATCATGGGCTCATAATGAGGTGATGGAGTATTGATGGGAGATGGTAGCAGATCAAAAGATGGAATGGATGAGAGGTTACTGAGGGGGATGTCATATAGTTGAGGAGGAAGTGGGGTTTGTTGTGGTGTGGTATGCTCTGGAGATTGAATTTGTGTTGGTTGAGGTTCAGGAGATTGAATTGGTGTTGGAGTATGAGCTGGAGATGAGGATCGTTGTTGGAGGGTTGATGAAGGGATTGAAATAAGTGGAGGTGTAGGTTGTTGAGATGGAGGTGTTCGAATTTGGGTGGATGGAATGTCGATGGAGGGGACAACTTCTAGATGTGGGGGATCAGCTGTTACAACTCTTGTATCCTCAGAAGTTCTGGAGGAGGTAGAAGGCTTGGATGGATTTGGGATTGTCCTCTCCCACCTTCCAAACAAGGCACAAGTTAGCCTTTTAGAAGCATTAATAAATATGGTTTGGGAGACAAGGGATTCAGCTGCTTTTTTCTGTAGAAAAATCCCAAGAATTCTTCCAAAACATACTTCTTTCTTACTATTCTACTTCTTTATCAAGTCAAACAGAATCCTTGACCAATTTGTTGGTTTCTTATTCAGTACTGCACACATTACCAGAAATTATTGCCTGGTAATATAATCATGAGCAGTATGCTTTCCTAGCAATTCCTTGCCCACCACATCGACTAAGAATTTATATTCAGAAGATAAATCTTTCTTCAATAACTTATTAGGATTCTCTCTGATATGACCAATTTTATTCAGCATGTCCTCAAACTCAGAACTATCAATCTCTATATCATGTTCACCATTTATCAGACCAAAAATTTCAGTTAAGATTGTTGGGGATAAAGAGACTTGGTTAGCAGATATTGTGCCAGTCATCGTGTCGCCGTCTGGAGTGGAGGAGGTGAACACACATTTTCTGATTTCTGTAACAGCTATCTTTATTCTAGTTATCATAAAGTTCTTTAACTGTTATTCCTCAAATATTTTCAGTATATCCAGGAAAACTTAATCAGAATGTTGAAACGATTCAATGTCTATGTAGAATCCCATGTCAAATTTCATCGCCACCAGAGAGCTCGCCGGAATCGTCATTGATCGCATGCAAAAAGAAACAGTAAGATCAAGTACAAGGGGAATAGAAAGTGCGGGATGCAGCTCGAAGAAAACCTATTTATATGGTTTTCAGAATATGAAGTGGCAGACTCTGTCCTGTGAAATAAACAAAATTCTTCGATCTGAGTTTGACGAAATATTTTATGGACAAAATAGTTCGTCGATCTCTGTCTGAAGAAGGAAAAAGTTTTCGTCATTCTCAGGTCAACGAAAAATTTTCTTAAGCAATATCGTCGATCTCCGTTCGACGAATAGAACTTCACACACAAAGTGTTCGTCGATCTCAGGTCGACGAATTTTCTCAAGAACTTTTCCCAGTTTGTCGATCTCTGTTCGACGAACTGTGGAAAATTCTTTGATCGCAAATAGAAAGTAAAATTAATGCATTTACATTTATCATACCTAGCTGATTCATAAAGAACAGATGTTTCTTCTAATCCAAGGGTTTGGTGAAGATATCTACCTTTTCCAAATCAGTAGAGACAAAGATGAGATTAATTTTCTTCTTGTCTACACACTCTCTAATGAAATGATGTCTTACAACTATATGCTTAGTTCTACTATGATGCACTGGATTCTGTGCAATGGAAATTGCACTCGTATTATCCCAAAGTAGAGTTGAATTATTTAAGTTGACACCATAATCTAGGTGTTGGTTCTGAATCCACAGCATCTGTGAACAACAACTGCAAGCTGCTATATACTCAGCTTCTGCTATTGAGGTAGATATATATGTTTGCTTCTTGCAAAACCAAGACACTAGCCTATCACCAAGGAACTGACATGTCCCTGATGTGCTCTTTCTGTCCACTCTACATGCAGTAACGTCAGCATCATAGTATCCAGTTAACTAAAATTCTGACTCAGTTGGATACCAGAGTCCTAAATTATGGAAACTCTATATATATCTCAAAATTCTTTTTAAGAAAATAAGATGAGATTCTTAAGGGTTCACCTGTAACCTAGCACAAAGACATGTAACAAACAAGATGGCCGATCTACTTGCTATAAGAAATAACAGTGACCCAACAATGACCCTATATAATTTTTGATCTACAGGTTTCCCATGTTCATCAGAATCAATCACAACATTTGTAGCCATATGTGTTTCTTAGCTGAAGCATTAGCCATTCCCAACCTTTTTATCAGCTCCTTAGCATACTTGTATTGGGATATGAAGATGTCATCGAGGGACTGCTTCACTTGAAGACCAAGGAAGTAGGAGAGCACAACCATGCTACTCATTTCAAACTTGGAATGCATAAGGTTGGAGAACCTTTTGCATAGTTTGGAATCTGTAGAACCAATATAATGTCATCTGCATATATTTATACTAACAATATTTTATCATGATGATGCTTGATAAATAAAGTCCTATCTACTATGCCTCTAGAAAGGTTATGCTCTAAAAGAAAGCTAGCTAAGGTTTCATACCAACCTCTTGGAGCTTGCTTTAGACCATAGAGAGCCTTATGCAATTTGAAAACATAAGAGGGATGAGATGGAGAAATAAAACCTGCTGGTTGTTCCACATAGACCCCTTCTTTGAGTTCACCATTTAGGAATGCACTCTTGACATTCATTTGCTATAATGTGAACTTTTTGTAGGCTGCATAAGCTAGAAATATCCTTATTGCTTCTATCCTTACAACAGGGGCAAATGTTTGGTCATAGTCTATGCATTCCTCTTGTATATATCCTTGAGCAACTAATCTTGCCTTGTTCATTATGATAGGACCTTGAGTATCAAGTTTATTTCTAAATACCCATTTAGTTCTAATAACTGGGTAGTCTTTGGGACTTGGAACTAAATCCCAAACTCTACATCTCTCAAACTGGTTGAGCTCCTCTTGCATTGCAATGATCCAGTGTGGATCTTGCTCAGCATCTTTAATGGATTGGGGCTCAGTTTGAGAAATGAAGCAGGCATGCATCATGCCCTATTGGAGTTGATGTATTGTCTGCACACCAAATGATATGTCACCAATAACTTGAGATGCATGGTGATCTTTAAGTGTGACTAATTAAATAGGAGGATTTTGTTGTGCAACAGCTTGGGAAATTAATTCCTCTTGTGGAATTAGGGCTGTTGTTGGCTCTTCACTGAGTTTAGTGTCATCATCTTCACTATCTTCAGCAACATGTGGAGAAGGTTGTGTAGCAGCCTCATTGGTGAGGGTCAATTCATCCAACTTCTCACACAGATGTGGTTCCTCCAAGTTCTCACTGGTAGAAGTAATCTTCTCTTTGTAAAATATGTTAGTCTCATCAAAAGAAATATGAATAGATTCTTCCATTTTCATAGTTGATTTATTGTATACCCTATAACCCTTGCTTAGTTGGGAATATCCAAGAAAAAAATCTTATTTCAGCCTTGACTTCAAACATTCTAATGTGTTTCTTATTGTTGTTATGAATGTAACAAATGCAACCAAAGACTCTAAAATAATCAATTTTAGGTTTCTTCCCTTTGAGTAGTTCATAGGTGGTCTTGCCCTTAAGTTTGTGTATCAAACTTCTATTCAGTACATAGTTTACTGTGCTCATACTCTCTGCCCAAAAGGATTGGGGTAAGTGAGCATCTGCAAGTAATGTGCCTGCAGCTTCAATCAGTGTTCTGTTTTTCCTTTCAGCTACCCCATTTTGTTGAGTAGTTCTAGGAGCAGAGAAACAATATCTGATATCTTCCTTATCACAGAATTCTTGCATGGGAAGAGACTCAAACTCGGTACTATGATCACTTCTTATCAATGCAACTGGAGTAGAGTAGTCAATCCTTATGCTCTTAAGAAAATCTGTAAGAACCTTGAATTTATCTGACTTTTTTCTAAAGAAGAACACCCAAGTGAACCTTGAGAAGTCATCAACAATTACTAAGGTATAAGACTTCCCTCCAAGGTTTTGTATAGCAATGGGTCCAAAGAGATCCATGTGTAACAAATACAGAATCCTAGGTGAATCACTCTTATTAAGTGACTTAAAGCTATTTTTAATTTGCTTGCCTAACTGACAAGTCCTGCAAAGGCTTTCCTTCTTGTAGGGGAAAGAAGGCAATCCACTAACAAGGTTGTCCCTAGAGAGTTTAGCAATGTTTTTCAGGTTTACATGTCCTAATCTCTCATCCAAAGATCATTATTATTACTAGTTTGATTAAATAGGCATATTTCAGTTTTAGCTAACTTAAAATTAACTACATAGATATTTCCTACTCTAGTACCTGTTAATACTACTTGGTTATCTATAGAAGTAATAATACATGAAGTTTTATTAAATGATACCTGAAACCTTTCATCACATAGCTGACTTATGGATATAAGGTTGTGATTCAGTCCACTTACATATGCTACCTTCCTGAAGGTGACTGCTCCAATTTTGAACTTTTCATATCCTTTAGTCTGGTCACAATTAGAATCACCAAATATTACTTTGGTTCCTAGCTTTGACTTATAGTTGATTAAGTTGTCCTTTTTTTTCCAGTCATATGCTTTGAACATCGACTATAAAACACCATTGTTGCTCTGTGGTGGGATAGTCTTTCACCTGCAATAAAATAGATTAACTATTCTTGACCCAAGTTACCCTTGGTCCTTGTTTATTTACATAATTAAAACTGGAAATATATGAGTATTTTGTTTGATTTTTATAACCTAAGGGATGAAATCTTCTAGTTGGAATTATCCATTGGGTGAATGGATTAACATATTGTCTTGGTTGATTAAATGTTCTATAGGAATTAAAGTTTCTGTTATAATGAACTGGATTCGACGAATTCAGGTAAGTTCGTCGATTTGAGGTCGACGAATGGGGATGAGTTTGTCGAACTCCACTCAGAGAATGAAAATATTCATTCTCTGGGCCCAAATATCGTCGATCTTGGGTCAACGAACCATACTAGTTTTGTCGATCGTAGTTCAGAGAATAATTGTAATAAAAGTTTGCGTTCTGAGTTCGTCGACTTAAGTTCGATGAACTGTACACATTTCGTCAATCTGAGTTCGACGAAATTTGTTGAACATTATTATGGTTAAGATTTTTCTTATTCATTTTTTTTAATTCTGTTTGTTTAACATTATTATCATCTATCTTTTCTTTGCCCTTTTCTGAAACAAATTTTATTGGAGTTGTTAAAGTATTCTTTTGAATCAGTGGGGGTTGGCTTAATGATGAACTTAAGGCCAGCTTACCATTAAGCCTAACATTCACTGTGCTTGTGATGTCGATCAGCTTGACACTTCTCCTATTTAGGGATTGTTGATGCACGAAAACACAAGGGGGGTCGAGCACAACCAGCTAACTTGTTCGATCACATGGGGAATAGGGAGACTGCGAGTAGCGATCTACTAAGCGGATGAGATCTGGAAGAAGAGCAGGGCCGTGAACCACGGCAACAACAGACTTCGCCCGTCGCGGCCTGAATGCCTCTCTTGAGACGGGCTTTCCCTTGATTGAAGAAGGATCTAGTTACAAGTGAAAGGAAAAGACTGAGGGAAGTAGAGCAAGGGGGAGTCCGCAAGGCACAGGATTCGAGTCCGCAGCCTGTAACAAGTAGGCTCCTGGGTCCGAGTCAGCGTGCCTTGAGTGCAACACCTCCCCCCTATTTATAGGATAGGGGGCCTGCCCAAACGGGCAGGGCTAAAATAACCGGTTGCCCGGGGTACAGGAGAACCGGGCAGCGGTGACGGGAAGCAAAAAGAAAGAACACACCAGTCCGCACAGAAGTGGCGGACTGGGCTCGCGAGCTGGAGCTTCCACTGCTGCTGGGCGTGCCCACTGGAGGGCGGCGGCCTGGGCGGACGAGATACTGCGTCCGCCGCTGGAGAACCTGTTGCCCAAAGCGCCGGCGGACTGAGCGGACTGGTCCTTGCATCCGCTGCTGGAGTATCACCCTTGGCGCCCGACTGGTGACAGTGCCGGACTGGGCGGACGGACAAATCCTGTCCGCGCCTGCTGAATGGGGGGCTTTGGAATCTTGTAGTATGTTGCGGACTGAGGGGTTAACATAATCCCCGCACATTTTTAAGTTTCCAGAAAACTTCGAAAATGTTCTCTTAACCGCCGAGTCCGCAAACCTCGAAAACGCCGCCAACGCTATAAATATCGCTGGAGGGTCTGGATCTGTTGAGGATCTTGATCGATACGGGGCGCTACTCACCACTTGCGGTCTCAACTTTCCAGTCCGGCATGGCAAGACTTGGAGCTTTCTTGTCTAGCGTTACTACAAAAGGCGACCTGGAGCATACAACGCCTATGAAGACCAAAAAGATTGTAAAGAGGTCGACAGGAAAAGATCCTGTCCGCTCCATAGGGGAGAGTTCCCAGAGCCAGAATCCTGCGGACAAAGCAGTCCGCCACGTCGATGTTTCTGCTCGCAAGGATGCCGTAGTCGACGCCGAACCGTTGAGGAGCGAGAAGATGGCAACCATGTTGGATTCCGCCCCTTCTCAGAAAACCGCAACCTCGGCGGACACTGCTGGCGAACACATGGAGACTGACATATCTTCTCCCAATGCCTTGGTGCAAATCGTTGACTTGGACGAAGAGGACCGGCGGACTGAGTTAGGGGACGACGCGCCCTCAAAGGCATTGGCTGCTGTGAATCCTGAACCTGTCCGCGCTGACCAGCCAGATTTAGGGGGGTCCGCCGCGGATGCTGCTGAGAAGACCGCCAAGAAGAAGAAGAGGAAGAGAGACGGAGCGACCGTCGCCGAGCGGGTTGAGAAGAAGCTTCGCGCAATGAAGGAGAAGAACGTCTCTAAGCGGACTGGGGCAACGGACTTACAACACAGGCCGCGCGAAAAAGAAGTTCCAGACGGCGATCTGGTTACTTCGGAGGCCCAAATCCAGGGAGAGAATTCCCTCTCAACGGTCAGTCTTTCCACGGATGAGATATTTGATTCCATAGACATCGATCAACTTGATTTAATCCAGGACTCCTTGCTGGTTGTGCTGCAGCAGAACGAGGTGGAAACTGCTGGAGATAAGGATGACGAACTCCCTTCCTTGTCCGCTGCGGAGGAAGAGGAGAGGGAGAGGCTGAAGGAGAAGATAGAGGAGCAAAAGAAGCAAATCGTTGCTCATGTTGCTGCGGTCGGGGCAGCCTCGCAGCAGGCCGCGGCGGACAAAGCCGCTGAGGATCTGCGGATTGCTGCGGAGCTGATGCGTTCAGGTAAACTTCAGCCGGCGCCCAAATACTTTCAGCGCAAGTGGCTTTACAGGTCGCCGCCGCGGACATCAAGACCGATCAAAATTATCACCAAGATGACGATATCGTGGTCTCAACAAGTGCGGCTGCCGAAAGAAGAGCAAGGGTTCACCGCGAATGGAAAAAGCGGTTAAGCGCCTTTGACCCGGAGCGGGCAAGGCGGCCAATCATCTTCGATAGTCGGAAACTCGCTGCCGCTATATCTGAAAGTGATCTTTTATCCTTTCTTTGAGTCCGCCGCGAACTGCCTTTGAATGCGAAGTTGACTTTATTTGTTGCAGGTAAAAAGTCGCTGCCGGGCTCCATCGAGAGCGGCGAGATCGTGGTCACACCTAACACCGGTGCCGACGCGGTCTCACACGTGGAGTCCGCGGAAGACGAGCCGCCCAGCCTGAGCACGATAAAAGAGTTAGAGAAGAAATTTGAAGCTGAAATGCAATGTGTCAAAACAGAGTTAGAGAAAGCGGCGGAGCGCGAGAGGGCGTCCGCGGCGCGCGAAAAATCTTCCGCGGAACGCGAGAAGGCCCTCCAAGGCCAGATCGCCAGCATCTCGCGGGCGCTGGAGAGGTCTGAAAGGGAAAAGAAAAGGCTCGCGGATGATGTCCGATACTACAGAGGCAAGCACTTGGCGTCGGGCCGTGAAGGAAAAGAGAAGCGGACTGCTGAGGTCGCTGAGCAGAGGCCGCGGGCGTCAGATTGCGCGGCTTCGGAGATCGCCGCACCGACAGGTGGTATCCCACGCGCTGCGGATGAGGAGCCGAGGCCGGCAGCGGAGCCAATGGTGCCTCTCAGCCGAGTTGAACGGGAAGCCGCCCTTATGCACCGGACTATAAACGTCATCCATCATCATCTCTGCCGTGTATACAGTGAAATTCTTCAGATAAGCGATCAGGCGGCTCATCTATGCAGGGACAGAGCAGAAAAGCCGGTGCGGACTGACAACAGGGACCGCTGAGTCCGCAATTCCTTGAACTTTTATCTGATTAAATGTATATTGTTTGTATGATTGCTCCAAACAATGCTGTGCTGTGAACTGAATTCTATTTGATCTGTGCGGATTCAGATTATATATCCGCTATTTTTACGTAGCTTTATCCTTGGCATGATCTGTGGCGGACTGTGCGGGCTAGCGCTGTGTCCGCTTCTTGTTACCCTGCAGGTGGGAAAAATACGCGACCTGGGCGGATAGGAAACTGCGACGGCCACAACTTGGCCCTGAATTCCCTTGGAATGTTAATTTTTCTTTGTATCCGCGTTATTTGTTTGGCTGCTTTTTAATTCTTTGCGGACTGTGCGGATTGAATATGCGACCTTCGCGGACTGGCCAAAAAGCTGTCAGAAACTTTATCTATAAATACTGCCTTCTGCTTTCTTTATGTAGGAAATTGCTGAAGTAAACGGAATCCTGCGGCCTGCAACATGGTGTCCGCGCGCACTGATGCTGCAGTCGCCTTCCACTCTGCCGATCACAGAAAATGCACTTTGACGGAGGCTGACTTGGCTGCCTTCGTCGAAAAGAAGATGGCGGACTCAAACATACTCGTCCGCCTACCCGCCCATCAGGAAAGGTTGAATTTCTCGACGACGACCCAGATCGCCATTCCCGTTGATCATTTCAATAGCGGATTCAGGTTCCCGCTCCTATGGGAGCTCGCAGCAATTTTCGAGCACTACGGGATGGTCCCTGGCCAGCTCGCGCCGAATACCCTTGCTGCGATCTGCAGCTACATCTCTTATCTGCGATCTGAAAAGATTGCTTTCTCAATGAACATCTTCCGCAAAATATTCTTCGTCCGCTCCATAACCGCCTCCGGAGGCCGCCCCTATAAGGGAGTAATCTACTTCTACTGCAGGGGGATGAAGGTAGTGGGTCTCCCAAACAAGATCCACAACTGGACCTCGAGGTTTCTAATTTTTGAGGGCGACCTTGGGTTCGCGCACACGTATCCGCAGGTGCGCGCGGACTCTGTCTTCAAAAATATACAGTTGGATGACCTGGAGTCCGCAATCGTCGAGTTCTTGGCGAATGCCAGGCTTGACATCGAATACTACCTTCCGCTGCTGGCGAGCTTGGCGGATGTCATGCCTGAGGACAGTAAGTAATTTAGCGGACTCAGCTTTTGTATCCGTCGCTACCATGCTGTTAACTCTGGTTCTCTTTTGCAGCGACCTTGGCGGTGCCCGCTAACTTGCCGCAGACGCCCAGCGGCTTCACTCCTACACAAAGGGAGAAGAAGGAAGCAGTTGCAAAAAAGAGGAAAGAGGAAGGGGATCCCGCAGCGGACTACTCTTCCTCCGAAAGTTTCTCCATGACCGGCTTCGGTATCAGCCAGAGGGACCTTAGGGGGAACCCTATGGTCCACTGGCACAGCAAGAAAAAGCATGTCCGCCAATCCACCGCGTTTCCTTCGTGGAGGAGTCCGCGGATAACACGCCACGCTCATATTGCGCTCTCCACTCTTTACGGAAAGCGCAACTTGAGCGACCTCAAGAAGGTGTCCGCCGCCGACCTCCCTCTGCTGGCCTCCCAGGCTTCTGCGAACAGCGCGGTGACAAATCATTATGTTGCCACTCTGGCCAGAGACCTGTTGAGGCAGAATGAACAGCTTCAGAAGGATAACAAGGTGCTAAAGGAAAGGAACGTGCGGATGGGAGAAAGGAATGCTCGACAAAGAGAGGAGCTGGCGGTGAGTTGCATTTTTCGCGGTCTAGATTTTCTATCCGCCGCAATCTGTGATGTTTGCAATCTTGTTTTTTCGCAGGTCGCCTATGACTTGGAGAACAATAAATTCCAGGCCGCCACGCTCCCTTTTGTGATGGAGACTGTTGAGGTCGCCGTTGAGCGACTTGCCCGCGACGGCCTCATGAAGGAGGGAGTGGTCGGCGTCCCTTTTCTGGAGATCTTCCCAGAGCTGGCCCCTCAGGTCGCAGCGATGGAGAGAGCTAGAAAAGGGAAGGATGTCATTGAGGAAGGCGAAGATGAGGATGAAGACGACGAAGAAGAAGAAGAAGAAGAGAAAGAAGACGGAGGCTCGCAAGGCGAAGAGCAAGGTGTCAGGGAAAATGCGGACGATGCTGCATCGAGCCGACAAGGAGAGGAGCTGTCCGCCGAGTCCGACACCTCTGCCTCTTCCTCTGCTACTGGGAGCTCGCATAGCGGGTCCGCCACTAGTATAGGATCAGGTAGCAGCGGGAGCAGCTCGGGGGGCTATTCTCCAGATGTCGACATCATCGGTGACAGCCCTGCACCTCCTGAGAAGAGACAGCGGACTGATTGATCAATGCATATGTACATATTGTAGTTTTTTGTAAAAAGTGGCAGACGCAAGATTGCAGTCCGCCGAACATATTGAATGATGTAAAATTTTTTGATGAAATAGAAAGGATATTTTTTGGCATGTGTGCTTTCTGCAATGCTCTTTTTGCCGATTAGAGATTTATTATTCCATGCTCACCGCACCGATACTTAGCAGTCCGCACAACACGTTTGATAAACCTGAGCCTTTGCTGATTAGAGATTTATTGTTCCACTTTGGACCAAGAAACTGTCAGGCGGACTCTGTCGAGTTTCACTTGCAGTCCGCATGATATATTATTTATAGTGAACCTTGTTGATTAAAGTATTTAGACCAACTTATTCAGTATCCGCCTCAGAGAACAGCCAGCTGATAATGCCAGGGGTACTTGAGTTATAGTTGTAGTCCGCAAGCCAGACCGCTCATAATATAAAAGCACATTGATTGTTAACTTGACAAATAATGCGAAAACCATTCCGCGGACTGAGCAGATACAGAAAACTAATCCGCTTATAATAAATCAAACATGTATAACATGAAAATCATTCTGCGAACTGAGCAGATGCAGTCAACCAATCCGCTCATTGTAGATATGATCTATAAACTACCCTGCGGACTGAGGGGATACAGAAAACCAATCCGCTAAAGATAACCAGCTTGCAATCCCAAGGAAAGCTTCGAACTATGCGGATAACGAATCGAGTCCGCCAAAGATAGAAATGATCTATAGCTTGCGACCAGGTGGGCAGGTGAGCCTGAGGCGGCATACTTTCCTCACCGGGCTGCAAGCTATAAGATCAACCCAAATAGGTGGACTGCGCGGACAGAGAAAACCAGTTCGCCAAAGATAGAAATGATCTATAGCTTGCGACCAGGTGGGCAGGTGAGCCTGAGGCGGCATACTTTCCTCACCGGGCTACAAGCTATAAGATCAACCCAAATAGGCGGACTGCGCGGACAGAGAAAACCAGTTCGCCAAAGATAGAAATGATCTATAGCTTGCGACCAGGTGGGCAGGTGAGCCTGAGGCGGCATACTTTCCTCACCGGGCTACAAGCTATAAGATCAACCCAAATAGGCGGACTGCGCGGATAGAGAAAACCAGTTCGCCAAAGATAGAAATGATCTATAGCTTGCGACCAGGTTGGCAGGTGAGCCTGAGGCGGCATACTTTCCTCACTGGGCTACAAGCTATAAGATCAACCGAAATAGGCGGACTGCGCGGACAGAGAAAACCAGTTCGCCAAAGATAGAAATGATCTATAGCTTGCGACCAGGTGGGCAGGTGAGCCTGAGGCGGCATACTTTCCTCACCGGGCTACAAGCTATAAGATCAACCCAAATAGGCGGACTGCGCGGACAGAGAAAACCAGTTCGCCAAAGATAGAAATGATCTATAGCTTGCGACCAGGTGGGCAGGTGAGCCTGAGGCGGCATACTTTCCTCACCGGGCTACAAGCTATAAGATCAACCCAAATAGGCGGACTGCGCGGACAGAGAAAACCAGTCCGCATAATATTCCCTGCAAAAAGCAAGACCCTCATTTGGCGGAACGGTTCCCTGCCCTCTTGCCTGGAGTACAGTCTAAACTGTGGGTCTCCTGCAGGCACTGCTTGAGGGTACCATGGAGTGTTCGAGAGTTACAAGCTAAGATGACCCGCGGGCAGGTGAGCCGGAACGGCATACTTTCCTCATGTGATCATCGAAGTTGTAACAATATCCCTAAAGTGGCATGGTAGAGCTTTACACCCACCTCGCCCTCCATAATGCAAAGGTGGGGTCAGGTACCTGCCGGGATCCGAAGTCCAGAATCCAACCGTGCTAGAGCCTGCAAGCTCCCACTACACGGTGCGAAATCTCCTCGCAACACGTGGTCTTCGTGGTGTTACGCTAATGACAACGGCTCTAGGGGAGGTCTAGCTGAACTCGGCGATGTCTCCTGGTATCAGGGAACCGTTATAGGTCTTTGGGAGAGAGAGAAAACACTAGAAAAAGGTGTCAGTATGGATTATAAAACATATTCGCAAAGCAAACATAAGGAAGAAGAAAGAGAGTTTGAGTGTAGAACCGTTTTTGAAATCTCTCTTAGCACTTTATCTGTTATGATTACAACAAAAACACTCGAAGAAGTGTTAGCAAGCAGTTTCTATTCATAATAGTTCTTGAAGAGGATATACAAAGTAGAAAAAGGAGGTTTTAAGAATAGAACCGCTTGAGATCATCTCCGTTCCAGGTGTGCGGTATATCCTCTCCTTCGTGAGTCTGCAAGCGGTAAGCGCCGCTTTTTAACGCTTCCTTGACGACAAAAGGGCGGCCCAATTCGGATTAAGCTTTCCAACTGAACCAGCTCTTGCAGCAGCATCAACCTTCTTTAGAACTAGATCTCCCACTTGGAAGTGTTTGATCCTTACATTCTGATCGAAGTAACGGGCCATCCTCCTTTTGACCTCTTCCTGCCTTATGGCTGCTTGATCTCTGACCTCCTCGATGTGTTCCAAGCTGAACCTCATCTCCTCATTATTCAACTCAGCCCAATCATCGACACCTTCTCTTGCAAGCAACACTCTGGGTGACGGGACTTCAAACTCAATCGGGATGAGTGCCTCTGAGCCATGAGAGAGTTTGAAAGGAGTCTCCCCGGTTGCGGATGATGGCGTTGTACTAAGGGACCAGAGGACTGATGGAAGCTGATCAGCCCAACTGCCCTTGAGATTCTGCACTTTCTTCTTGAGCAAGTTGAGGATCTGCTTGTTGGCAGCTTCCACCTGGCCATTGCTTCTGGGATGATGAACTGATGCAAAACGCAGCTCTGTTCCGATCTGCCTGCAAAAATCTATCATCTCTGAGTTGTTTAACTATGGACCATTGTCAGTGATTATTGCCATTGGTATCCCGTGCCGGCATACAATTTCTCCCCAAACGAAGTTCTTGACGATCTGAGTCGTTGTCTTAGCCAATGCCTTGGCTTCGATCCACTTGCTGAAGTAGTCGATCATTACGATGATAAAACGCCGTTGCCCGCTTGCCAAGGGAAAAGGACCAATGAGATCCATTCCCCAAACCGCAAAGGGCCAAGGAGTTGCAATCGACCTGAGGGACTGAGCTGCTTGGTGCTGAAGCGGAGCAAACTTCTGGCATTGAACACACCTTCTGGCGTAGATCTCTGAGTCTTTCTTCATTGTGGGCCAGAAATACCCTTGCCGCAGGACTCGTCTTTCAAGAGTTCTTGCTCCAGAGTGACTTCCACACTCTCCTGAATGAACTTCTTGCAAAATGGTGTGAGCTTCTTCTTCTGAAACACATCGGGCCATGGTTGAGAGGAAGGTCTTTCTATAAAGGATTCCCGCCACTAGAAAGTAGTGAGCTGCTTTTATTCTGAACTTTTTCTTGTCTCTAACTGTATGATGATAATTTCCTGTTGACAGATAAAGGATGAATGGGTCCATCCAAGAGGCGCGCTGATCTACCTGCATCAAATCACCTTCCACCACCGCCGAGCGGAAGAGCTCGGAAGTTGTGCCTCCTGAAGGCATCCCATGCTTAGAAAGAAAATCGGCCTCCTCATTCTCTGCTCTGGGGATATGTTCGATAGTGAAGCTTTTAAACCTGCCGACCTCTATTTTCACAAGAGCTAGATATTTTTTCAAGACTGGCTCCCTTGCTTCGAAGTTGCCGAGGACTTGCGACGCCATTACCAGAGAATTGGTTCTGATGTGAACATGATCGATCCCTAATTCCCTTGCGAGCCTCAAGCCTACTAGCAGAGATTCATATTCAGCCTGGTTGTTGGTTACTGGAAAGTAAAACTTGATGGCCTGCTCCAATTTGACTCCGTTTGGATTGATGAGAACCACTCCTGCTCCAGAAGAACTTCTGCCTGAGGCACCATCAACATAGATGGTCCAAGCCAAAGGTGACCTTTCTGCTTGATCAGAACTGGACTCTGGCATGTCAATCAGAAAATCTGCTAGGACTTGAGCTTTGATGGCTGTCTTGGGCACATAAGAAATTTCAAATTCACTTAGCTCTATTGCCCACTTAGCTAGCCTGCCGGAATGCTCGGGCTTTTCCAACACTCCCTTCAAAGGTTGATCGGTGATGACTTGAATTGAATGTGCTTGGAAGTACGGGCGAAGCCTGCGAGCTGACATGACCAGTGCCAAGGCTACCTTCTTAAGGATCGGATACCGCGTCTCAGCATTCTTCAGAATATGGCTGACGTAGTAGATTGGGAATTGCTTTCTGCCTTCTTCCCGAAGAAGAACGGAGCTGACGGCCTCAGGGCCAACCCCTAGGTACAAGAAAAGAGCCTCTCCTGGCCAGGGACTCTGAAGCAGAGGCGATGAGGTAAGCTGCATCTTTAACTGTTCAAAAGCCTGGGAACACTCTTCTGTCCACTCAAACTTGGACGCACGTCGGAGGGTCTTAAAGA